>JARHVA010000385.1:950000-2150000 GCA_037957365.1 Torreya grandis | reverse complement strand
TTTCCTACAAACATAGCACATTGTTTGCACTTCCTAACCCATGTATGGAAATCATCAACTATGGTAGGCCAATAGTACCCACCTCTCATGATTTTAGGTGCTGTAGTTCTTACGGAAAAGTGTCCACCATATCCATCATGGAATAATTCAAATAATCTTTGAGTTTGGCTTGGTTCCACACACCTTAGTAACATTCAATTAATATCTTTTTTGAACAAAACACTATCAACGAGCAAGAATGGAATTGATTGCAATCTGAAATACCTTTTTTTTGAAGCACTTAGGTGAGAGGGGTAAAACCCATCTTGCAGATAGCTTACCAAATCATGAAACCAACTGGAAGGCGAGGTGTGAACAACATCAATCTCTTCATCATTTGGCACTAAAACAGCTTCATTAGTTTCTTGCAAGTCCTGAGCTAGATGCTCACAAAGTCCTTTGCCTCTAACCAACTTTGTAACCTTGATTTCCACGTCATATTCTATTACCTTGGTTATCCAACCAACTCTTTTCTCATTTATGTCTTTGTTCAAAAGAAATTCTTTGATGCTTGGATGAGCAACCATTAGATGTATTTTATTATTACACAAGTGCTTAAATTTTTTCAGAGATCTTATAACTGAAAGGACATGCTTTTCAACAAAAGAATACCTTGTTTTATACTCCTCCAAGCCTTGGCTGTAGAAAGATATTGGCTGCTCCAAATCTTCATGATTTTGCTGCATAAGAATGCCTGAAATGGTATCCATATTAACATATGCATACAGAATGAAATCTTTTATAAAATTTGGATTTAAAAGTGGAGCACTTGCTATGGCTTTCGTAACATCTTCAAACCCTTTTACTCCCTCCTTGGACCAGCTGAAGTTCTGATTTTTCTTTAGCATGGCTGTAAGTGGTTTAGTTACAGTAGTGAAATCTGAAATGTATCTCCTCATAAAATTGAATTTTCCAAAGAAACTTTGCAAAGCCTTTTTGCTCTTAGGCAAGGAGAGTGCAAGAATGGATTGAATCCTTTCAGAATCTATGTTTAAACCATGCTTTGAAACATGTCCAAGAAGCTTACCTTCATGAACTGAAAATACACACTTTTTGGGATTTAGAGATATCCCAAATTGCCTACACCTTTCGAAATCTTGTTAGAGATGAACCATGTGATCTTCTGCATCTTTTGAAGACACTGTTATATCATCCAAATAAACAAGCACAAACCTATTAAGAAGGCCTTGAAAGGCCATATCCATGGCTCTCTGAAAGGTTGCTCTAGTATCAGACAAACCGAATGACATCTTTTTGAATGCAAATGTCCCCCACTTAGTCGTGAAGGCTGTCTTGAATTGGCTCTCTTTTTTGACCAAAATTTGATTGTAACCACTATATCCATCCAACAAGGAAAACCTCTCTGAACTTGCAACAATCTATAAAATTTGTTTTATTGATGGCAATGGATAGTGGTCTTTAAGCGAAGCCTTGTTTAAATCACGTAAATCAATACACAAATGGATCTGACCATTCTTTTTTCGTATTGGAACGAGGTTCGCTACCCAAGTTGAGTGCTTGATTGAAAATATAATCGCTGATTCTATGAGCTTGTGAAACTCAGGTCTCATCAAAAGTTTAAGCTTTGGATTGATTGGCTTTTGTCTTTGTCTCACTGGTTTAGTTTCCTCTTCTAATCAATGGTGTGTTGAGCCAAACTTGGATCAAAACCTTTGAGATCACTATAATGCCATGCGAATGAATATATCAACAAAACCTATGCATAAATCAATGAAAGCTTTCTTTTGTGGTGGAGTGCATACCTTGCCCAATTTCAAAATTTTACTAACTGCAATCTCTACATTGGCATAGTGCTCTTCATTTGTTGATAAGGATGCTTTCTCTTTCCTTAGCTCATCATCTTCACTAAAAATATTTTCAAGAGTGATCAATCATTTGGGTAGCTTATTAGTTTTCAGTTGTACAATCTAATCACCATACTGCTGTAAGTGTTTTGACTGATTTCTTAAAGAAAACTTAGCATCTTCTTGCAAAAATCTCACAATTTGATTGTCATTTTCAAACACTTGTCAATTCTCTTGGTTATTCGGAACAAAAGGCCTTACAACTACCTTTATATGTGACTGAAAAATGTCACTTTTTACATCAGCTGGAATGTTAAATTGTGCGCCAACAACAGCCAACCTATCAGCATGTTTATTCCTATCTCTTGGTATTGTCTGAATATTAAAACCCTAAAATTCTTCAAGTAAATCCCAAACTCTGTGTCTGTAAGATTTAAGCAACAAATTCTTGCATACATTCAAACCTCTTACTTGGTGGACTACAAGTTCACTATCTTGAAACACTTGCAAATAATTTACTTTCATCTTCCTAGCCCACTGCAAATCATGAACTAGTGCTTCATATTCAGCAACGTTGTTTGAACAACCAAACTGAAATTTAATAGAGGAGAAATACCTTTGTTCTGTAGGAGAAATTAACATCATTCCAGCGCCGGTTCCATGCTTATTTCTTGATCCATCAAAGTACAATTGCCTCAAGCCTTCATTAGATTTGTCTTCTTTGATCATGGCTGGAATTGGTGCATCGTTTTCATGAAGATAATACACACCAAGACCTTTCTCTTCAATCAGCTTGTAGGGATCATGCTCATGCAAGGTAGAAGCCCACTCATCAAGAAACAAATCTGGAACTCTATCCAAAGGTAAGTTTTTTTCTACATCACTAGTTTGTAATATTTTGTCTGAGATGATACAATTTGCATTGACCACATTTGGCGTATAAGGCTCCATATGAAAACGTGCAATAGGCTCTGAATGAATTGTTACCTTTGTACCATTGATCCAAAACTCAGAAGCTCTGGTTGACGAAGATTGCAATAGCATAGAAACAACACAATAACAATGAACTCTCTGAGAAGAGACGTCGTATTACTTACAGATCGCAATACAAATATAGGCTTATATCTGGGAAGAGATGTCTGCCTTCCCTTTTCGGGTTACAATGCATTTATACATATTTTTGAAAACAACCTCGGGAGATTGCGTGGCTCGAGGAATTAACGGGTGACGATTTAACGTCTCAGCATTAAAAAAATACAACGCTCGCATTAAACAATACAACGCTTGAGGACATACGTCCTAGCATTAAAACAATACAACGCTCGAGGACATAATCGCTTGAGGGCATAACGGCTCGAGGAAAAGACTATCATCGACAATACAAAATGAGAAAAATACAAAATTCGAGGAATTAACTGTCACCGAATGGTCACTTCGAGGAATTAACTATCACCCAAATGGTCACTTCGAGGAATTAACTATCACCCGAATGGTCACCCAAATTGTTGCCCGGATCATTCCTCCCTCCTTGAAAAGCAATGGTCCCCATTGCGTCAATATTCTCCGTCAGATGGGGTAGCTGTGTCTTGATTTGATTCTGTGAGCCACTCACCTTGGTGGCTAAGCTGGCCTCTTCTGACCACTCGATATAGCGGAATAGAGCATCCTCTTGTTGTCTTCATCCAGGTATCCACAATCTGATCCTCTTCTACAGGAGCAAAACTCTGTGGATCAAGCTCATCAATGTCTAGTTGTTCTGCCACAACTGAAGTGTCCAATAGAGGTGGGTGATATGGTTTGAGGAGCTCCACATTGAATATTGGATGCAGACCAAGGTAGGCTGGTAGGTTCAACTCAAAAGCATTTTCTGCAACTTTTCTGGTGGTGTATGGACCATATCGCAGAGGCCGAATCTTTTTGTGGGGGCCTGCAAACTGTTCCCTCTGAAGCCGTAACCAAACCTGGTCACCCACAGCAAAATGGTGTGCAATCCTATGTTTTTCATGGCGTAGCTTATAGTTCTGATTCATCTTCTCCAGGATGTCGTGAACTTGTTGCTGGATATGCTGCATGTGTTCAATAAACTTGGTTGCTTTTGCTGCCTTAGCGCTTCCATGAGGTGTGTATTCCATGGTGGAGAATGGAACAACTATATCAATTGGTGCCATGGGTTGGAACCCAAAACATACTTGGAATGGACTGTGCTTGGTCGAGCTGTGCAGCGCCCGATTGTATCTGTGTTGGATGAACGGAAGTCCCTCGTCCCATGTGCGTGGATGTTTGGAGTGATACATCTGAATCATGTGAACAATCAAGCAGTTTACCACCTCAGTTTGACCATCAGTCTGTGGATGGAAGGCTGTGGACTTCATCAACGTAGTATCCATCATCTTCCATAGAGTGGACCAGAAGATGCTCAGGAACCTGCTATCTTGATCTGAGACAATGGACTTGGGGAGACCAAAATGGAGCCATACATGACTAAAATATAGTTGAGCAGTTTCCTCAGCAGACATTTTTCTTGCAAGCAAGCATGATAGCCATTTTTGAAAAACGATCAACTACCACAAAAATATAGTCCTTGCCATGTTTGGAAGTGGGCAAACCTGAGAGAAAATCTATTGAGACGGATTCCCAAGGCCTGGTTGGTTCTGTTAATGGCATGTACAATCCTTGCTTATTTGTTGGCTTGGTGATTGCACATGGGGCGCAAGATTTGAGATATCTTTCCACATCTTTGCGCATATGGGGCCAGTAGAAGTGTTTTTGAAGAACTGCCAATGTTTTTTCGATACCAAAGTGGCCAGCGATCCTACTGAAGTGTGCTTCCCATATCATCTTTGGTTGCTTTGCAACAAGAACACAGATGTGCCCCATATGGTAGAGGACATTATCTTGCAAATAGAAGTCAAAAACATGTTCACCTTTTTGGAGTGCTTGATATGTGTCAGCAAAGGTAGGATCTGCTTCATATAGAGCACCCCAAGTGGCAGTCTCATGTCCGCACAGGTCAAGCACTGTTGTGAATGCAGTAATTGGTGGGCGGCTTAGGCAATTTGCAGCTGTATTTGAGCTCCCCTTTTTGTGTTTGATTATCAGGTGGAATTGCTGAAGATACGTGGCCCACTTTTGGTGCCTCTCATTTCGTAGTTTGCTTTGCGTCTGGATGAATTCCAATGGTCTATGGTCAGTGTGGATGACCGTCTCTTTCCCCAGGATGTAGTGTTTCCAGTGTTTGCAGGGTTGTACAATGGCGTAGAGCTCCTTATCATATGTTGGATATTTCTTGACTGTATCAGTGAAAGTTTCACTATGGTATGCAACAGGATGGCCATGTTGCATGATGACAGCTCCCATGGCATATTCAGATGCATCTGTCATCAACTCAAACGGTTGATGCAAATCCGACAAGGCAAGAACAGGGGCTGAGCAGAATCTGTTCTTCAAATTCTCAAATGCCCTTTGCTGTATTTCACCCCACTGAAATGTAGCTTTAGGTCCTCCTTTAGTCACTTGGGCTAGTGACCAAGCAACATGTGAAAATCCAAGAACAAACCTGCGGTAGAAATTTGCAAGGCCCAAAAAGCTGCAAAGTTCTGTGAGGGTCCTTGGTGTGGGCCATTCTTGAATAACCCGAATCTTTTTGGATCGACGTGGACCCCTTCCTCATTCACGTACCTGAGGTACTGAATGGTTGTTATTCCGAATGTGCATTTGTCAAGATTTGTGTACAACTTGTGCTCCTGAAGAGTTTGAAGCACCTTACGGACATGTTGCAAATGTTCTTCCCATGTTTTGTTATAGATGAGAATGTCATCTAAGTAGACAACCACGAATGAGTTGGTGAAGGGTCGTAGGATGTCATCCATCATCCTCATGAAGGTTGTAGGTGCATTAGTTAGGCCAAAAGGCATAACCAACCATTCAAAGAGCCCCTCCTTATATTTGAATGCAGTTTTCTAGACATTAGTGGGATCGATGGGAATTTGGTGATAACCAAATTTGAGATCAATTTTGGTGAAGAACTTCGCACCACGGAGCTGGTCCAACAGGTCATCGATTATGGGGAGAGGGTAGCGATTCCTCATAGAGATTTTATTCAAGGCTCAGTAGTCAATGCAAAGCTTCCATGTTCCATCTTTCTTCGGTGCCAAGACGATTGGGCTACCACAAGGTGAAGAGCTTGGCCTGATGTGACCCCTTTTGATCAATTCTTGAGTCTGTCTTTTTATCTCATCATTCTCCAAAACTGATCTGCGATACACAGGGCTGTTAGGCAAAGGTGATCCTGGGATTAAATCGATAGAATGTTTTCCCTGGCAATGCAGTGGAACTCCTGTGGGTGACTTGAATAAGTCATCATATTCGCTTGTGATTCGTCCTATTTGCTTTTGTTGTTGTGTTGATTGTGTAGTTAGGACCGCAACATCGGCCTCCTTGGATCTCTGTGGTTTGACCATCATGAGAACAAATTGCTTTGTCTTCTCCACCAATCTCTTGCATTGCTTAGCACTGATCAGGGAAACAGATGTGGGAGGTGGTACCTCTGGTACCCTATAGCGCCATGTTCCAAGAGTGAGGGTGATCCTTCGGGTTCGGGATTCATAGATGCCATGTCACTCATACATGAATGGTTGACCAAGGAGGACATCACAAATGTCTAGATTGACCACATCACACAAGACTTCATCTTGGAATGGTTTTATAGCATATGAAAGAAGACACTGATGGGTGACTCGAAGGTCTCTCCTTGGGCACAACCACCCAACACTATATGGCTTTGGATGAGGCTTAATGGATAGACCTAGACTTTTCACAACTTTAGCCGAGATTAAATTCTTTTGACTCCCGCTATCAAGAATGAAATGCAGAGGCTTACCTTTTACCCATAATTTGGAGTGAAACAATCTTTCTTTGTCATCTGGTCTTTCCTCACGGGTTTGTGATGAAGCGACGATGGTGTCGAGCTCAGCATCTACAATTTCTTCTTCGTCCTCTTCGACTGTAGGTTGTGTATGAGGCAGAGTAGTAGACGTCGAGTATTGTGACTCAGAGAGCAGTGACTTGATGGCTCGACATTCTTCTTTGGAGTGAGTTCCAGTTTTGTGGTAATCACACCATTTTCCAGCCTTCCCCTTCTGGGATTTCTTATCCTGAAACTCCTGCTTCCAATTTTGGTCTCGTGCTTGACCTTCCTTGTCACTTTTCCATTTTGAAGGTTAACTCTTCGTATTCTTCCTGCCATGCTCCTGTTCAATCTTCACTGCAAATTTATATGCCTCATCGAGAGTTTCCAAATTGAAGAGTTCCATTTCCCCCCGGATGTACCATTGTAGTCCACCACGATATTTGAGAGTTTTTTGTTTCTCACTTTCTTGAATGCCCAGTCTTGTAGACAAAGAATGAAAAGTGTCTGTGTAATCTTGCACAGATTGGTCTTTGCCTTGGCGAAGTTGTTGCCACTGTATGTACAGATCATCATACGTGCCGATGGGATAGTATTCTTCTTTTACTGCTTTCGTAAAATCATCCCAGGTGGGTTCCACCCCAAGGCCAATGATATCCGTACTGAACCTCTTTTTGTACACTTCCCACCAGTTTTTCACGGGCAATGATGATTTCAAAAGAGCAAAAGTGATCTTTTCTCCATCGGTGAATTTATTTATAGAGAAGTAGGACGACAGTTGATCCAACCAATTTTCCACTGCATCAACATTGATTTTGCCTTCAAATGTGGGACTATCAAAATTTACCTGAACCTTGAAGGGTGTTGGGGTATTGAAAGGAAGCTCCCTCGGTGAGGAGCCTGGATGTGTAGCCGCGGAGCCAGAATTTCCCATTGGAAGTGTTTGAAGAATTTGAGCAAATTGTTGGAGCATCTGCGCTTGTTGCCGCTGGAGGGCTTCATTCACCATTTCCTTGAAAGGATTGGATGTCTCGGTGTCGTCCGTCATTTGAGGTCGTTTGGGGCGCACAGGTGGAGCATTTGGAATCTCTGTCGCTTCCCACCCAAGTTTCCTGTATCCTGACCTTGTCCTCGAGAACATACACTCTCAAGACAAACCGCTCTGATACCACTGATCCAAAACTCAGTTCTGGTTGACGAAGATTGCAATAGCATAGAAACAACACAATAACAATGAATTCTCTGAGAAGAGACGTATTACTTACAGATCGCAATACAAATATAGGCTTATCTCTGAGAATAGATGTCTGCCTTCCCCTTTCGGGTTACAATGCATTTATACATATTTTTGAAAACAACCTTGGGAGATTGCGTGGCTCGAGGAATTAATGAGTGACGATTTAATGTCCCAGCATTATGTCATGTCCCCTTTTTCGTGGACATTGACAGACTTGATGATTAGCCTATTATACGACTTTCGTAGGCTAATAGGATGGATAGAGGGTCATAATGGAGCTTGGCTTGACTTTGATTCGCAGAATTTCTACATTTGGTTTTCATTCAGGGTCTTTCAGACATGTTTGCTTGATGCTCCTATTATTTAGGGATATTTGACATGCAATGGAGCACCTTTATTTTGGTATGGTCATGTGCAGAATCACTCCCTGATTCACCTGCTTCGATCAGTTTGAGGATCCGACGTATATTGAGGGAGATATTAATATTTGATTGATTTAATCAAATATTAATTATTTGGTCTCATTAATAATTAATAATTAATAATTAATTATTAATTATTCGCTCTAATTTTAAATTAGAAACCCTAATGCTAATTTAAGAAAAAAAACCCTAATTAGGGCAAGCATATCTTTTGAGGGTATAAGGGTTTCACATGGAGGCCATTATTGATTATGCATAGATTATTGATTATTGAAAATTGAAGAAATTCTTCTGTGAAGACTGAGCCAAGGGTTCCAGGATTCCATTGCAGTGGAGAACGTTCCCTCTTCATTGTGTGTGATTTAGAGGCTGTGAGATATCAGCTGATTTATTACCAAATTGAGAGATAGCTTCATCCAGAAGTTATCACAGAATTCCAGGGTTGAGAGATAACTTCACTCAGAAGTTATCACAGTGTTACAGGTATTTATTTTATTAGTTTTGATTCAATAAATTATACAGATAGAAATATTCTGTATTAGAATAGCATATCTTCAGATCAGGGTGTTCAGCAATCAGGGGTTAAGAACAAACAGGTTGGCGGCCGTACTAAATCCGTACAGGTCCGTTCAGATCAGCTCAGGGACCGACCTCGGCAGATAGAGGGCTACAGTGACCGACATCGGTCGACTGAAGACCGACGTCGGCAAAATTCCGACCGACAGGGACCGACGTCGGCGATTTATCGACCGACGACGGCGTCTGTGTGTCGACACAGAAAATACGAGACTTCCAGAATTGCAATTTTATTCCCAGTTTGCACGAATTCAGGGTTTTAAGACCTCATCTGTAATATTTTTTTGGTTGGCATAAGAAAGGACATCTATTGTAATCAGCTGGATGAATGATAAGATCTGTGATTTGTTTATGCATGTTTGAATCTTGTTTGCAAATTGTATCTTGTTCAGAGCTTTATGTGTTTATATATTCCCTGTTTGAAAGGGGATATTACAGTGGTATCAGAGCTTTGGTCTTTGGTATCAGAGTTTTTGTGCAGATAAGAGAGCCCCTAAGTAAGGGACATCATAGTGGTATCAGAGCTAAATTCCTGCCATCCTGTTGGGCACATCAGAACTAATGTCTTGCCATCGTGTTGGGTAGTTCCAGGTTCAATTTGGTTATCAGTATGGCTCTAAGAGGGGTCAAAGATTTGGAAGAGAGCATGCACAATGCAAAGAAGAAATTAGATCATCCATTTCAGCAAGCAGATGACACTCTAAAAATTTTGGAGGAGTTGGACACTTATTTAGGCAAGGTTGAGCATTCAAATACTTATGAGATGCAAACAGCGTTATTTTCAGCATTTGATTCGTTGGTGAAGCCCCGATTATTGAGACATCATGATGAGGTGGTAAGACTTGCAGCTCTCTCTTGCATTAGTGAAATGATGAGGATCATAGCTGGCTTTGATTTTCATGATGATCAGATTATGAGAGAGGTACTTTATGCCATGGTAAAAAGCTTCGAAAAGTTGGATAACATTAGAGACCCTCATTTCTCAAGGAGGGCAAGATTACTTGAAACATTTGCAAGGTATGGATTTGAAAACGTTATGATGTTAATAGGTTGTATTGGTGAAATTCGCATGATGTTTAAAATATTTTGGAATATTTTAGATGAGTTTCATTCTAGCAATATATTGGCATCAATGCACTCTATTATGTTCACAATCTTGTTTGAGGAGGAGGATAAAATTTCTAAACTTTTGGCAGAAGATTTATGGTATGTCTGGACAAAAGGGAGAAATGTCTCACCTAGAGCTTGTATGTGGTTAAAGAGTTTAATTAATAGGCCCAAGGATCGTAGTGCTTTCCCTATGACATGTAGCCACTTGCATGATGAGTTTGACAGTCATGCTGATCCAGTACAGGGAGATATTAACACATCTTCAGGTAATGATTTATCTGCATTATCTTCACAGGCAGGAGTAGTTGAGGATGTTGTGGATGAGCTTTGTCTTAAGGTGAGTCTATCTCAGGAGTTAGACAGTGAGGATGAGTCTGATGCTTGCATTCAGAGGGTGGAGGTGTACTCAGATGTTAGTACACTGAGTGTGGGTGATGAGTATGTTTCTATAGCTGCTTATGAGGAGCATGTGGTTGAGGCTCACACACATATTCAGGACTTGGGAGTACCTGATTCTGAGGAGTTTGGGATACCAGTGGAGTCGAGTCTCCAAATTGATTCTTCTCACACATTTGACAGTATGGTACAGTTGGTTGTGCCACCATTACAGAGGGATCAGTTATGGGATGGATTAACACCATCTTTTGTAGATGAAATTTGCAGTTGCCCAGTACACAGTCTACAGTATCGACACATCCAGGGCAGTCGTGATTTCAGAGATTGGTTGAGTTGTGTTCGCCAATTTGATTATGGGTTCCTCTTTGTTTTACTTCTGATGATATTGCAGGTACTCACATTGATTCACAGCAGTGCAGGGCATAACTACATTTGGGATCCAGGAGGATTGAGTGGTTCATTGTTCTGAGATTGCTTGGGGACAAGCAATTTCAGGAGGGGCGGATTGTCATGTCCCCTTTTTCGTGGACATTGACAGACTTGATGATTAGCCTATTATACGACCTTCGTAGGCTAATAGGATGGATAGAGGGTCATAATGGAGCTTGGCTTGACTTTGATTCGCAGAATTTCTACATTTGGTTTTCATTCAGGGTCTTTCAGACATGTTTGCTTGATGCTCCTATTATTTAGGGATATTTGACATGCAGTGGAGCACCTTTATTTTGGTATGGTCATGTGCAGAATCACTCCCTGATTCACCTGCTTCGATCAGTTTGAGGATCCGACGTATATTGAGGGAGATATTAATATTTGATTGATTTAATCAAATATTAATTATTTGGTCTCATTAATAATTAATAATTAATTATTAATTATTTGCTCTAATTTTAAATTAGAAACCCTAATGCTAATTTAAGAAAAAAAACCCTAATTAGGGCAAGCATATCTTTTGAGGGTATAAGGGTTTCACATGGAGGCCATTATTGATTATGCATAGATTATTGATTATTGAAAATTGAAGAAATTCTTCTGTGAAGACTGAGCCAAGGGTTCCAGGATTCCATTGCAGTAGAGAACGTTCCCTCTTCATTGTGTGTGATTTAGAGGCTGTGAGATATCAGCTGATTTATTACCAAATTGAGAGATAGCTTCATCCAGAAGTTATCACAGAATTCCAGGGTTGAGAGATAACTTCACTCAGAAGTTATCACAGTGTTACAGGTATTTATTTTATTAGTTTTGATTCAATAAATTATACAGATAGAAATATTCTGTATTAGAATAGCATATCTTCAGATCAGGGTGTTCAGCAATCAGGGGTTAAGAACAAACAGGTTGGCGGCCGTACTAAATCCGTACAGGTCCGTTCAGATCAGCTCAGGGACCGACCTCGGCAGACAGAGGGCTACAGTGACCGACATTGGTCGACTGAAGACCGACGTCGGCAAAATTCCGACCGACAGGGACCGACGTCGGCGATATATCGACCGACGACGGCGTCTGTGTGTCGACACAGAAAATCCGAGACTTCCAGAATTGCAATTTTATTCCCAGTTTGCACGAATTCAGGGTTTTAAGACCTCATCTGTAATATTTTTTTGGTTGGCATAAGAAAGGACATCTATTGTAATCAGCTGGATGAATGATAAGATCTGTGATTTGTTTATGCATGTTTGAATCTTGTTTGCAAATTGTATCTTGTTCAGAGCTTTATGTGTTTATATATTTCCTGTTTGAAAGGGGATATTACAGTGGTATCAGAGCTTTGGTCTTTGGTATCAGAGTTTTTGTGCAGATAAGAGAGCCCCTAAGTAAGGGACATCACACATTAAAACAATACAACGCTCGCATTAAACAATACAATGCTCGAGGGCATACGTCCCAGCATTAAAACAATACAACGCTCAAGGACATAATCGCTCGAGGACATAACGGCTCGAGGAAAAGACTGTCACCGACAATACAAAATGAGAACAATACAAAATTCGAGGAATTAACTGTCACCGAATGGTCACTTCGAGGAATTAACTGTCACCCGAATGGTCACCCAATTTGTTGCCTGGATCAACCATACTTGGTTCTGAACAACAAATAGGTTCAATCAGCTGATAAATATCCTCCAATCTTTGAGGTGAAGTCCTTTGAAAGGCACAACGAAATAAGGATGCAAGTCCACTACAACATCCTACTGAATAGTAACGTTAGGACAAACATGTAATGTCAATTTCAAATCTTTGATAATGTCTACCGTTTTTGTTAGTGAACCATGCAACTGCAATACCCTTTTAGTATTTGGCTCATAAACAAGGCCGAGCTTGTCTGCAATCTGTTTGGGTATTACTGTACTGCTAGTTCCACTATCCACCATACAATTATGAACCAAAGTATCACCCGCTAAAAAAAAAAGATAAAAAGGGGGAGCTTTCTTCGATTTTACCTCAGTTTTGTCCACCTTTGACATCTTATATCCTTGCTTAGTTCGCTGATCCGAATTTGTCAAAACAACACCTTCTTTCTCAACTGGTTTTGGAGACAATTCAAGAGCTGAAAGTTCTTGAATGACTTTACCCTTTTGCCTTGGAATTGAAAGAGAATTCCACATGCTAATGCTGATGTTAGACATCTTCATTTGATCTACAATACTGAACTGAGATGCACTAACATTTGATTCCAACTTTTGTGGTAAGTGCTACTCACAAATTATAGGTATTTGCTGCAATTTACTGACATCTATATTTTGATTTTTTTGAGTTGTAGGGGTAGCAAGTTGCTCTTTTGTACTTTTAGCAACAATGCTAAGAGTATTTGAAGTATTTGCTACTGCTTGGGCTTCATCAACAACTCTTTTTTTAGTTCTCAAATAGGTTATAGTTGCAACTTGACCACTTGAATTTTTAGTTTTAACATCCTGAGTAAAAACAACATGATCATCGACCTGCCAATTTACATTAATAGCATCAGGCTGCCCTTGAACTTGATGAGTCACCTCTGATGTCAAACCTGTATCTTGATATTGACCTCTTTGAAAAGAGAACTCTTCTTGCGTCATCTGTGGCATGGTGATGTTCTGTGATACCAAGGCTTGGTTTTGAGTATCATTTAGATTTGAGGGCTACCACCTTGAATCCTGCACCAAATTATTTTGAGGTGGGGTTGGAACAATGGCTTTGGAAGTGGAAGGAGCATTCGGATCAAGAGCAACATATGGCTTAGCGGGAGTTATGGCTCTTTGTGCTTGATAGGGTGGCCTATTTTCTCTGAAACCTTGATAAGGAGACCTTTGATCTTTGAAGGATTGATAGTTGTTCTTATTTTGCTATTGATAGGGCCTATTTGACTGAAAATGCTGCTTTTTGAGTTGAACTATTTCATTTCCAAAAGATTGTAGCAAACTTTTCAACTCTCCTATCTCACTAGCTTGACTAATAGGGGCTGCAATAGGAACTTGAGGTGCTGGAATTGGAGCCAAGGATGGAATCTGAGGAACTTGAGGGGCTGGTACAGAACTTCTTTCTGAAAATATGGGCATTGGTGGTCTTGGAGAAAGCTTAGTTGCTTGTATCAAATTATTTTCTGCCCTTATTGTAACTTCATAAGCATCTGGCAAAGTAGTACCACCCATTGACTGTATCATCACACTAATGTCAAAATTAAGAGCTTTCAAAAAATATAGAAATGCATATTTAGGGGATGGCTTAATCAAAACCGATATCTTGGTCCATGTCTTTTGGAATATGAGATTAAAATCAGACACGAACTCATGAGGAGCTCTCTGTATGGCAGTTAATTGCTCAACTAAAGATAAGTGATCAGATTTGTCTTCAAACTGTTTGACTAAGACTGCACCCAATTCATCCCAGGTGGAAATGGATCTAAGTGGGAGGGTTCTATACCACTCTAATGCTTTTCCTTTGAAAGAAGCAACAAGCAATCTAATAGCAACATTATCCTCAACAACATCATGAACTGAACAAAAATTAGCCACATCCTGGATATGCTTAATAGGAGTTGTTTGATTTTCTCCTAAGAAGAATGGAATACTTTTGAGGGCAGATACAAGAATGTCATCTAACTGTGCTAGATTAAGTGGACTTCCCCTATTGAATGGAGCAAACACTTGATTTTTTAATGGCCATCTGGATGGTGGGGATTGCAGTGTTTAGAACGATAGGATGAAAGGGAGGTAGATATTCTCTTTGAGGATATGGATTTACCCTCCTAGACCTTGCTCTTTTATAAGTTATAAATTCAAAAAGAATACCTTTACTTGCTGATTTTGTGGTAACCTTTGGCATGAACGGATTCCCTGAATGGTGCTATGAACTTTGCAATTGGATGTAGATGAATATCATCTGCTGTTGCGAAAACTCTGTGCAAAGAACTTTTTCATGGTCCCACCTGGCGTGCCAAAAACTGTTGTCAACCTAGAGTTGCACCTTGAATTGAAGATGTGCTGAAATGTCTAATCCTCTCTCCAGTTGAAACATTGAGATCTTCTCATGAGGGTGAGTGCTTCAATGGTGAGAAGAACCTCCAGAGAAGGATGGTTTTTTTAAGATGTATCAATGATGATCTCTACTCTCTGTTGCAGACTACCGTGGAAAAGGGAGAAAAAAACTTGAAGGGAAAATCCTACCAAATGACGGTGATACACCAGATTGTTGATCCACTCTACTTCGAACCTTGAACACTGAATGAATCAATAGAAAAGGAAGACCTTTGATTTCAATTGATCACTATGCATAAGTATTTCATGAGAAGGTTCAATCCAATGACAAAAACGTGAGGAAAAATGGAGAGATGTTTGACACAAGACACTTTGTAGCCACCTAACATCCACTTACAGCTTCAGCAAAAGACATAAAACACTGAACATGACCTGCATAACATGATGAGCTAGCAACTAGGTATGAACCTAAATTTGTGAAGGGAGAAAAATCTACCCCGTATGCAAATTATTGAATGAATGTACACTATGTCATCACTTGAAATCTGAAAGAGGTTACACAACTCACTAATGACAGAGTCTAGTCTTACCAAGAGAGGGATTGTTTTATAAGGCTGAAAGCCATTAATAGAGAAAATTACAAAAAGCCAAGAGATTGACATTGAAAACAGGAGAAGAAGTTAACTCTTCATTAGCCCAAGTCCAAATGGCATTGCATGAGTCTTCCAAATTTGTCTTTCCTTGGCTTATACTTGGTTGTCTTGCATGAAGAATCCTTGGCGTTGAAAAAGAAAAAGAAGACAAGCTTTGGATGCATGAAATCTATGAATAGATGTCTTGACTTGAAAACTAGTCAACTCCAAAACAAGAATAGTCAAATTCATTCGAACTGTTTGAACGTTTGAAAGTCTCCCTTTTGCATGAAATCAATGCAAATGCCAAATTAAGAATTACGTTTGAACCACTGGAACGTTTTGAGCTTTGAGACAAATGAGAGTGCGTGCATGGAATTTTTGGCTGTTTGAAATGTTCAACGCTTTGCTCTTCATCATGCAAGACAACTCTATTTTCAGAACTGAAGCATGTTTGTTTTCTTAAACGTGTTCACTTCGTTGGAGTCACTCACATTAGTCTATGCATGATCTTTGTTCATTTTGCCTTTGTCTTTATTCTGCGTTTGTTTTATTTGCTATTCATGCTTATGTCCATGTTCAGTTCTGCTTCAGTCTTTGCTCATGCCTCTATTTCTGCGTTTGTCTTACTTCTTGTTTAGTTCTGGCTTAGTCCTGTTTGTGTTTTCTTTGGCTTTTCCCATGTTCTGCTTTAATTCAGGATTCGGGCTTTATTTTAGCTTTTCCCATGTTCTGCTTTAATTGTCCGAAGGACTCTCTGTCTCTTCTCTTTCCAAGGTTTGGCATTCCTTTTCTCTTTTTTGGCCTTAGCTTACACCCTTGTCTTTTCTATCGGGCTTTTTGTCCTCCCGAATTCCTTCGGACTTTTTCTCCGAAGGAATTCGTTCCTTTGCCAACCTGAATTTATTCTTTTAGGCTCTTATGTTTTGCCCTTTGGTTTTCTTTGGACTTTTGTTGACTTCATATTCCCGCGGATTTCCTGTTTAACAATTATTCTAAAGGATTTCCTTACTTAAATTTTCTCATTTCTTTCTTTGCCTTTGTTTTTATTTTTTATCGGGCTTTTCCCCGGGAGTATCCTCCGTCGGACCTTTTCATTGAATTCCTTCGGACAAAAAGTCCGAAGGAAATTCTTTTCCGTTTGAAGTGTCCTTTGATTTTATGAAGGTGCCCTCTGCAAGGGCTTCTGCTTCCCAAAAATGCCCTTCGGGCTTTTTGATTTGGTCTTGTCTTTGGCTTGGTGCCCTTCGCAAGGGCTATTCATCCTCAAAAGTGCCTTTCTGAACTTTTGAAAGGGTCCTGCCACTGACCAAGTGCCCTCTGCAAGGGCAGGTGTCTTTCGGAAAAATGGATTTTGTCATTCGGAACTTTTGCCAAGGTCTTCTTCGTGCTTGGAGTGTCCCCCGCAAGGGCACATACCCTTTGGAGATATTGTAAACGTCCCTACGCAATGGCCATATGTCCTCCGCAAAGGTAAGTCTGCCTTCAAAAGTGCCCTTCGAGCTTTTTGAAGGGCATCTTGGCTTTTTGAAGGGCCCCCGGGCTTTTTGAAGGGCACCTGGGCTTTTTGAAATTGTTCTTCGGATGAATTGTCTTGACTTGAAAACCATAAAATGAACCAACCCGAAGGGTACATACCCTTCGGGACTTTTGAATTGGACCTTTCCGAAGGGCAGGTGCCCTTCGGGTCTTCTCAACTATGCTTTTCCCTTTTTCTTTCGGACAAAAAGTCTGAAGAAAATAAGCTTTGAACGACTGCCACTTAGTCATTTTTTCGAACTTTTACACTGTCCTTTGAGAGCTCTTTCTCTCAGACAAAATGTCCGAAGAAATAGTCCACCTCTTATAGCCCGAAAAAATCCTTGGGAAGACAAAATAAATAAACTTATAGCTTGTATGTCTTGGCTGTATTTGCACATTTGGCTGTAATCAAACAAGCTCCTTGGAAACCTCTGAATGACTAAAATTCACCTGGCTGTAGATGGCCACTTGGGTGGCTGTAAATGCTCATTTAAGGACCCCAATACTGATTCACAAGACAAACTTGGCACCATAGCAATGTTCCGAATAGTATGGGTGACAATTTACCTTGTTGGGGGCAATATTGTCAACACTTCCATAATTCTAGAAATGACAATTTAAGTCTTCCAGCTGTTCCAATATTTTGTTTTTCTTATCCTTGATATTCCCAAACTCATTCCAGTGCCATTCTTTGAGCTTAAGCTTTATATAAGCCAAACGCTTGACAAAAATAAACATTTGAGTTCCATACCTTGGCTTCCCTTCCTGCCACCACTGCTGAATATACTTACCATCTCTGCATGTCTAAGCCACATCAATTGGAACGTGAATGGAGTCCTATATGGTGCTGATTTCCCCATCTTCAAATACATTGGCCAATGATCTGATCCAATGTTATTTAAAATCTGAGCTTGAGGAACAAATTCTTGCACCCAAAATTCTTCAGACACTAAAAATTGATCCAATCTTTCAAGGATACAATTCTGTCCCTATCTCCTATTAGACCATGTCATCACTCCATTCCCTGTAGGGACATCGACCAAATGATGAGACTCAATGAAGGATGACATAATAGAGGAACTAACATCCACTTGATTATTCCCCCTTGTTTCCTTGAAGGTTAAGGATAGGGTTAAAATCTCCAACAACAAGAAGTGGTACTTTTGAAAATGATCTGAACAAAGAGGAGAGTTTCTGCCCTTGCTGCCTTTTTTCCTCAAGTCAGTTGGAGCATAAACATTAATTATTAAAAACTGTTGATCATCCACCTTAGAATAAGCATGTACAATCAAGGCCCCCTTAATCACACAAGAATTCAGCGCTGTGATAATCTTCGGATCCCATAACGAATTTATGCCTCCTGAAGCTCCTTGTGAGCTAATAGAAAGGTGATGGGCCTTGGGCCATATTGATTATGCTAACACAGACATAAGTTCTATAGAAAATTTGGTCTCTTGAATAAACACTAACATATGATGGTTCTTCTGAATCATTCTTTTGATTTCTTGTATCTTTGAAGGGCTACCTTTTAGGGCCCTTATATTCCAGGTTATTAATTTCATTTAGAAGGTTGTTGGAAAATTGGGACAAATCCCAAACTTTTACTGCATTACTCAACTTTTGACCTTCATTTTGAAGGATGTTATGATTCAATTTGCGGCCCACTTTTATGTTAGTATCTAAATTTAATTTTTTACTCTTTTCCTGAGCCACACCGAAAGGGGCAATTATTTGTTCTTGCATGGTTGTGTTATCCCTTAGAACCAAAGCTTTTTCCATGCCTTCTAATTCTCGACTGCTGATTCTGATTTACAAATCCGTCTTGGTACTTGGTTTTGCGCTGATAACTTTTAATAACAGCCTCTTCGGCTTCCTGGATGTCTGATTCTTGAAATACAAGAAGCTGGTTATGATTCTCCACCATTGGCTGATCTGGGACTCCCTTCTGTTTGTCCATTTGTGTCTTTGGAAGTTGTGTCTCCATCAAATCATTCAATTTTGTATCTACCAGATCTTGTTGTAAGCTTGCAAATCTATTATTGTTACTTCCCTCCATGTGCTCTTGCCCATTTTTCCTGACAACTTTCTTCATCTTTGGTATGATAAAGTCATCATGGGATTTATCCTCCACATGTTGTTCTGGTACTTTCTGCGAACAATCCCTGAGCAAATGTTCATATTCATGACAAATTCGACAAAGGAAAGGAATATTCTCGTAGTCCAAAACCTGGTCCCATTTCTCCTCCACCTCCAAAGAAATCTTTGTTAGCAAGGGTTTGCTAAGATCCATTAATACACATATCCATGCATAGATCATTTGTTCCAGTTGTAAAGATGCATTCGCTGTCATCATAAATGTCCCCAGGGTATTGCCAATTGCCATAAACACCGTCTAATTCCAATATTCCATCGGAAGTCCAAACAATCACATCCAAATAGGAGCCATAGAGGGTAGTTCTTTGTCTACTTTGAACATAGGATGCCAAGGTTTCATGAACAAACCCGTTTGTCCAAAAAACCAAGGTCCGCCTTGGAAAATAAATTCTCGATCCATGTCAGAGGCAAAGACAATTCAAAAGTATCCATTCGGATAAATGGAGATCATATACTCTCCTCTAGTATTCCAAACTTTTTTAGCCCATTCTTTGAAAGTTGCCAACAAAGGGTGAAATCCCAAAACCAAACGTTCAACCCACGGTTTTCCAATTCATTAATACTCCTTTGCACATCTGATTTTTGAAGTTTTAACACTGGTGTTCCATCAGTGGCTTTCATACATCCATTCCCATTCTTTCTGGGATCTTGTTTAGGCATTCGCAAAGGCTGCTTTTGTTGATTCCTTCCAGGCATATAAAGTTTCGAACCTCCCCGAAGAACTTCCTTGAAACTTGGTTTGATAGGATCCAATTTACCCAGTGGTTCTTTCCCCAACGCCCTTCCTTGTCCCACGTTGGCCATGATTACAAAACAACTAACTATCCACACATTTGCCCAAAGGGAAAATGTGGATCTTTGTCACTATAGGTTCGCATCAAATATCAACCCTTCAAAACAGACAAAAATAGGGTAACAACAAGGAATAAACACTGTTTTCACTCTCCATATAGCCAAATACCTATCGCGATAGGCTGGCATTACTAAAACCCGTGATTGTAGGTAGCATAAAAGGACAAAAGACTGAAGGTACTTTAAGTTATAACTTGAAAAAAAAGGGACACTTAGTGTATTATTATTGGATATGGCCAAAAAGCAAATACTAATTAGATGGCCAAAAAGGTAATAATTATAAGGATGGAAAAATATGAATCTTTTATTAAAAGTAATATTAATTACTTTTAAGGTTTTTGGGTGAAAAGGTAATTATTAAAAGGTTTGAATGAAAAGAAGTGATGCATCATCCATTCATCCAAACACTTTTACAAAACTCTTGTTTTGCAAATTTGAGGTAGCAGCTTTAATATTTTACATAGAGGATGAAAACCCTTATGTGCACAGGTTTGGGGATGAAAATCCTCAAACCAATTTGGTAATTCCATTTATGTATTACACTAGAGCTTTTAGATTTAGAGGAAATCCATCACATAAGTACAAAGACGCTGATTTATGGCTGTATATGGGACTACAGTACTTCAAAAAATTATTAAAATATTCTTCCGAATTGACATTTTAGCTTGATGTCACTATTCATGTCACTATTCACTATTGTACTTGCAATCACAGTTTGTCGTACACCCTGCGCTTCTAGCCTTGACATCATTCTTTTTAGGGAAAATTCTGCTGACATCACATTCACAGGTGTTTATTATTGTTGCCAGGGATCTGTCGTACCTTCCAGCAGGGTAGTGTACTTTCAAACTTCCTCCTTCAGCTAGGGTTTCAATAAAATTTCAGTTTTTCATGCTTTCTATGCAGTTTCAGGTTAGGGTTTGATGTAATAAATTTATATTTAACATATTTGAATAAAAATTGTAGTTGGGTATTTTTAGTTTTGCACATTTAAGTGATTTATTATTATTTAGGGTTTATATCAGCATTGATATTCAGAGAAATTACAAAAAAAAAGAACTTTGATGAAATATAAAAAGGGATAGTATATTAATAACTCCATTATTTAATTGGATTTTGTAATTAGATGTAACTTTTTCTTGTCCAGTGTTAGTCCAAAATAAAGTGTGTTTGTTTCGTTGTCCAAAATAATGCGTGTTCATTTCATTTGTCAAAGTTGCCAATATCAAATTATCTCCTTGTAATGGACGTAGTATTGGGCGATCCGGATGTCCAAATTGGAATTAGTACATTAGTCCTGTGGGGGGGATATTTTTCTATTAAAGATGACATGCAGTTGAACTTCAAAGTCCATCTTGTTGAGTAAGCAATGTTATAACACATGTTGGAGGCAACAGAGGTAGGAGACCTAATAGTGCCTCTCGTCAGCTGTGGGCCATACCATGCAATAGTGGCACAATGAATGTTTGTGCTAAACTAGCTAAAGCCAAGGGCAACATCCACTGGCAGTGGAGATTGCCTATGTTGTTCGTTATCGAGTGATGATAGTCAACAATAGAGGCTACAAACGAAATAATGAGGACTTAGTCCTCAATTATTTTGTTTTCAGTTTTCTTGTATGGTATTCTATTTGTGTGAAGTTTCTAAATCTTCTCTTATTGTAAGGATAATGTGGAGATTAAGATCACAATAACTATAGTAGGAAGTATTCTTGATAAGTTGATTGGTTCAGTTGATGTCTTTGCATGAGTTGGTTGATGGGTCCCAATTCATGAAACATGTATTCACATGAATAGGTTGATGAGCTCCTATTCATGGTAGATATAGTTCCCACAATCAACATGAGTGTCAAGACCTTGAATAGGTTGATGGGTACCTGTTCATGTTGCTTGGTCATCGAATGGTGTTGTCTCTCCATGTTCATACTAAGGAGGGGGGAATGTTAGGAAAATTCTAATGTTAGTACTCACATTAGTGTCACGAGTAAATATATTTTTTAGTATTTGTTATTTGTGTATGCATGTGAGTTAACAACTCACTATTAAATAGGGATTGTGAGTTAGAGTTGGTAAGGGAATAATCCTTATCTTTAGGAGCTCCCCTGCCTGTAAATTTGTAATATCCATCATTTAATAAATTAACGGAGATTTTTTTGCTCAATCTGTACCAAAATTATTATGGTAGTGCACTAAGGGAATTCATTGACAACAAGGATTTCCAATGCTATTTATCTTTATCATCGACTAGTTGCACCTCATATAAGTGTGGGACCTCCATCACTTTGATATTTGCTTTCCTCAAAATATAAGTGTGGGACCTCCATCACTTTGATATTTGCTTTCCTCAAAAATATTTCAGACCCCATTTTTTGTTCCTTCTAAGAAAGCATATTAATCTACTCAAACTTTTCAAAGGGTCTAACACTCACATTTTGGTAATCACTATTTTTGTTTCTTTCTCCTTACAAAACACTGATACTACCTTCTAAATTGATGGGGTTTTCAGTGCAATCCTTTTGATAATGGCTTTCACCATGTCATGTGCCCCTATGGCTTATTATTTTTGTTGATTAATTTTCTTTAAATTTGATGGAGAATTCTTGTCATCTTGATAAGAAATTTGCTTACCAACATATAATTTTTTTTTTAAGTGATGGATTTTTAAAATTTGAGAATTCCTTTCACTTATGTAAGGAAATGGCTTTTATGGTTGAAGTAGCATTGTGACTTGCATATTCTTTTGTCCTTGGATTCCTCATTGATCCTAAAAAATCTGAATGATTTGAGTAGCTTCTGTAGTGTGGCAAATTCCTCATCAATCCTTAAAACTCCGAAATCAAGCATTTGCCATACTCTGTATTCTATTTTATAGTCAAGACCTTCTTCAAGCTCTAAAGGGTCAGATGTAATAGTGCAGGGGATTAACGCTACAGGTAGTTACTATGTTTCAGATAGATATGCATCCCTGTGTACCCCGAATCCTCATCCCCTAAGGGATATTTAAAAACAAACTGGCAGGAAGAACTTTGGTCAAAAGTTAGCTTCTTTGTCTGGGTATTATTATTAAGAAGAATCCTAACAGGGGATAGACTAAAAAAAAGAGGGTATTTTGGACCCTATAAGTGTGCAATGTGCTTGGCTAACAAATAAACGATTATTCATCTATTTATACAATGCCCCTTTACAATACAGTTTTGGCAATATTTGGCTACCTTATTCTAGATTCCCTGGAATGGAATTCAGGGCCTAGAGCAACCTGTTAGAGAATGGGTAAAGAAATTAATGACCGGCCAAAATATGGTACCAGTATTATGGAGTGGGATAACTCTTTTACTATGGAATGTATGGAAGGAAAGAAACATAAGAATTTTTCAGCAGGGAAACATGGATATCTCATTTGTCTAGGAAAAGATAAAATTGAATACTGCTGAATCCATCAAATACAAAGTTAAAATCCCTTAGAACCTGTTTGCACAATGGGTTAATCTAATAAGAATCTTACCTCTTAATCTAGGTAATCATCCCCTACTTGCTTTTAAACCAATGAGGAAATCTAAAAGTGAGGGTAAGTGGTCCAACCCCTCCATGTGGCTTTGGGAATCTGAATACAGATGGAGCTTCTAGAGGAAATCGGAGTAAAGAGGGTGTGGGAGGAATAGGTAGACTTTTTGATGGATCAATTACCTTTTTCTTTTCAGAAAGATTGGGTTATGCAACAAATAATTTGGCTGAAATAAAGACAGTTTATAGAGGTTTACAAGAAGCAGTTAAAGTTGGGTGGAAAAAGATTCAGGTGGAATCTGATTCTTCACTAATCATCAGCATTTTAGCCAATTGTCATTGAAGAAAGGCAAAAATTTTGCAAATAGTTAGAGAGCTGGAAAAAATCCAAAAGTTGAAGGAAATATTTCAAGAGATCCATTTTACCCATGTTCCTCGACAACAAAATAGAGTAGCTAATTGGGCATCAGACAATAATAACATTTTTTGTTATGGTCTCCCATTGATATGGTGGCAAGAAGATATCAAACATATTTTAGACTTAGATTGACTTGTTGATGTGATTATATATGTTTCTTGTGCCAAGGCTTGGACTAATAGTTATCATGCCTGGCATAGTAGAATTTGTATATTTTGATTTTCTCTTTTTCTTATATAGTTTATCTTTTAAAAAAAAGAAAATAAAATAAAGAGGGAATTACGTCCAATAAATGATGGTAGTCAACTCCAATCTCAAAATGAGATAAACAATGATATGTTGAAACAACGTGAGGTAGTCTCATTCTCCTTAGAAAATATGCCCCTAAAGATATATGAATGCAATTGTTGATACTTTTAAATTGTCGAACTGTAATTGTGAAAATATGCACCCAAAATCAAATTGTATATTGAGAATCCCTGGTCATTTTAATCCAGGACAACCTCTAGAGAAGGCCGACCCCACTATCGTAACACTTCCTAACACTTAGTAGAGAAAAGCGAGAAAGAAAACAGTGCTGAAAGCATAAAACAACGATGCACCAAGATGGATTTGAACATCCCCAAAGGAAAGAATAGCTCTAAAGAAACATTATTCCTTGAGTTCTATACAAATAAGCAACATTTAACTATATGCAGAGGTAAGAAATTTACTATTGAATGTACTTACAGACTAAACCATTCACATGAAACTTTAGGCCAAGGACAAAGATTAATCACAAAATCTTGATTAAGTGTGTAATGTCCCCTTCTCAACAGTAATCCTTTTTGTTGCCCCGTCAGCTTATTCTTGAGATCTGTAGGCTTGTCGGAATTGGAAATTAGGGTTTCTTATTTTATAGGAGGTTCCAGTGGAGTTTTGAGGGCTTGCATATAGGAGTTTTGCAGTGTGCTTTGGGGTTCTTGTTGGGTTTTTAGAGTGCTTCAGAATGGTGTAACATGCATCTGCATCGGATGACTTTTTTGAACTTACTATTTTTAGTAAGTTGTGACGACTACCCAGATTAAGGATAAAATGAGGTTGGAGTCACTATTTTTAGCAGTATGATATTTTTAGTAAGTGCTATTTCTGGCAGCGCTATTTGTAGCAACAATTCAGCAGCTCAGTGCAGTTTCTATTTCAAGCAGAGCAGAATGGGTAATTTGGTCCTTGGCACTTTTGGGCATGTTTTTGGCAAATTTATTAAGTTGGGTCATTTTATATTTTAATATCATTGATGGACCCCATGCCTAGGCAAATGACCTTTGTTTTTAAAAAAAAGTGGGTTTCATGTTGGATGCTCCACTTAGAGAATTAAATATTTTAATGCTATATTATTTGCCTATGCACCTTGGACGCCAAGGAAGGTGTGAATAAAAAGAAAGTTGAAGGGTCATACTCAAAGTGCTATTTATACAAGGCTTTGCTCCATCTTTTGGCATCCATTTTGTTGATACAACGAAGCGCTGCTGAAATGATTTCAGACCTCTAGCTTCGAGGAATGCATACCTCCTAGCCCTTAGTTTCGTACTTGCAAGATAGTACCTAGCTGATTCAATGATTGTTCTTCACCCAAAAGTTCAGATTGAGCTTATTGATGATGGATTTCTTTGGTGTTTTCTGATTTTGGAGTGGTTTATCAGTTTTTGGAGTGATGGTTTGGTGCTTGTTGTAGCACATTTTGGGTCATAGCTTTCGGAGTGATTTTTATTTGGTTCTGGGTATTGAAGCTGAGTGTTCTACCTTGGGCGCCACCTTTCTCCAGTTTCCAGATTTTTTGGTGGTGTCTTTGATTTTCTAGCCTAGGTCGCCCTAGTTCTGGACGTTGTCCTCCTGCAGAGCCTTGGAACGCGTGCATAAAAATATGGTGAGCTGATTGGTGGAGTTTCTCAGTTGGAACTTGGATGCCTCCCTCCTAGGCTTCCTTTGCACTTGGTTTGAGGTCATTCGGAGGTGTTTGGAGCGAGCTATGAGCATTAAGGTGAAATTCATACTAGCTGGTCTGAGTTTTCTGTTCTCTGTCCTTTTATATCAGACCTGATATTTTCATCTATTTTGCTATTTTCCATATGCTGGATATCTTATTCTTGATTGGAGATCATTCCCTAATATGTTGGTGTTCATTGGATATTTATATCTTATTGTAAAATGCAACTGATGCTCACATTGTAACGCTAAATCAGTAGTATTGATCAGCTTTCTATACTTGCATTTTATTTGTATTCCCACTGAATAAGTGGAAGTGGCTGGCTTTGCCGCCAAGTTGTTTCTTTCGGTATTGTACTTGCTTCCACTCCCACTAAATAAGTGGTCGAGTTATCTATATTTCAGTTTGTTTACTCTCTTGCTGAATAAGTCGTCGAGCTATTTACATTTTAGTTGTTTCCACTCCCGCTGGATAAGTGGTTGAGTGTTTACTTTAATATTGTAATAACGCTCTTGCTGAATAAGTGGTAGAGCTCTCATGGTCGGTTATCCGCCTACTTTTACATTTCCAGCATCTACTTTCAGAATGGTCGGCAAGCCGCCAATAGTTTATAATTTCATTTCCATTCTCCTTCTAACGATCCCCTTGCACCTTATGCTCTCACCTCGCCCTCATTAGGATTCGGGTGATCAGAAAGTGAAGGGTTCCTTTCAAGTTGGTTGTATTTCGGAGCTAACCTGAATGGGTGCGTTGTTTGCAATATTCTGTGAAAAAAAAAAAAAAACTAAGGGGGATATTTCGAAGTGCTTAGAAAATACACAATGCACACACCTCAAAGACAAAGCAATATTGAACTTGCTGAAAAATACATGCTAAGGCCATAAAATTTTCACAACGGGAATGACCAGTAGCTTTAAAAATTAGAAGATAACCTAATAGATAAAAACTAGAAAAACCAAGAAGCTAAGAGCTCTCAAAAGAGAGCTTTACCATATTTATCGTAAAAGGAGGTGGAGAAAAAAATAATGTGCCACATGCACAACTCCCAACTATTGAAAATAAAGTAGAAACCCTAATTAAACAAGTGTTAAATCCTTAGAGCAATAGTTGGTGGATTATCCTCCATCTATGAGCAAAAAGGTAACAAGTACTTAAGTGTTCTAATTTTTAGTTGAGTTTGTAAAAATGTACTTTTGATCTTATGTTCACTTAAGTTAGCGTCATGGGAGCCTAAACCCTCAAAAAAGGGAGTTTTAAAAAGATGAAGTGCTTATGTTTTGAAAAGGTACAACCCTTCAACTTGGGCGCAACCCTTGGAGGTTGGTTATAAAAGCAAAGAAGGTATTTTGCAAATGGGTATGTTGAATATTGAATTGGAAACCTCGATCAAGTATGTCAAGCTTGATTACTACATCTTAAGGACAAAAACCTTTAAGAAGTGTCAAGGGGTTGGGGACAAAAACCTCCATTCCTTCTACTTGGGTAGCTCTATTCAAGAGCTGTAAGTGAGCTTTAAAATTGCATGTTTATATGCAAGTGGATTTACAAAGATGTTTCTGGACACCACATATATTGAGGAAATATTGCAAACCCTATCGGAAGCTAGTTTTGGTGATTTTACAGGTCTTAGAAAGTGGCGAATTACCTTGGGAGCTTATTCGTGGCACTGAAGATCATTCCAGGGTGTGGCGAGTTGCCCAGAGAGTTGGACGAGCCATTTGGAGGGGTTCGTTGAAGTCAAATAAGGTGGCATAACATTCTATTTAATTTTCCAGCTATGGCGACTTGATTGGAGGGCTAATTTTGAGGATTTTGGGGTAGATTTGGAGTGTTTGCGGAGTATAAAATATTGCAAATATTTTATACTAATTTTCCAGATTGGGCGACTTGCCCTAAGAGCCCTTTGGAAGCCATTTTGAGGATTTTTGGTGAGTAAAATAATCTGCTTTATTTTCCATATTTTTTTGAGGTAGGAAGAATTTGGGCATCTTCAGAGGGCTTTTAGACTTCGCTTGACAAGGTATAAGTTATATCATTTTTGATTTTTGTGGCAATTAGACATAAGGGTTTGAAGGAATTTTGGAAGGGAAAGGCAAAGGTTTAATTCTGAAAATTCTGCCTTTATTTTCTGAGTGAGGTGATTCACTTGAGAGGGGTGTGCAAGAGTTGAGGGTGCCTTGTTTGGCCCTAAACAATAGGCCATTAATTATTTGCTAATTTTGGTGAATTTTATAACCTATTTCTAGTGGGTTTTGACATGAACACAAGTCTGATTTTCTGAAGTAATTATAGGTTATTTATTTCTATTTGTGGCGACTTGATTGAGGGAAAATTGATTGTGTTTTAAGACCTAACATTGGCCAATTTTTACATAATATGCATGCTAGAGTTTGTCTACATTTTATCTTCATTTGTAGATATTTTTTCGGAATGGATTTGGTGACAGGAAGAGGACTTTAAAATCAGCTTGGGGTATTGAGAGTTTGGAGTGGAAAATACATCAATTCAGTGCCATTTCTTTAGTCACCATCAATTTAGCTTCCTTTCTTCAATCAGTGTGAGCCACTGTGAGCTAAATCTCATAAGTTATTTTTATATTTATTTTTGAACATTTGAAAGTGTGAGATTTTCAGTTTGGTGATGCATATACAGCTCGGTTGGCTGGTTTTAAATTTCAGAATTCAGTTTTTGTATGAGTTTGTTAAGGGTTTGTTGGAAAATCCTCTTTTTTCATCATTGTCTCAATTTGGGGACATTACAGTGGTATTAGAGCCATATCTTGGCTATTTTGTGGGGTGTAGGGTTTGATACATGAGTGGCAACAAAGAGGTTAAGTATTACTTGAGTAGCAGAAGGGAAGCAAAGCTTCCACCAGTTGGTTTGCTTGAGTAGGATTGAGCTATGGGTGACATGGAGCACCAGTAGACAGAAGGTGAGAGGAGAGGCAGGTTGGTTGAGAGGTTTGAGAAGTATTCTTTATCTTAGGAGAAGATGATAGTAGTGATGGAGGGGTTTATTTGTTCCCTCAGTGAGATGGGTGGCTTGAAGCCACTCAATGGAGATAGCAGTGCCACAGGGAGCAGGCCAGATGCACATACACCCCTTTTAGGGATTGGGGCATCCACACGTAGGCCCACACAACCTACATTTGATCAGAGGGAGGAGCTTGCACCAACAAGGGAGGGGTTACTCAATTGATGCGAGGAGTTAGAGAGAGATGGATGAGTATGTCACCTTGTCCACGACAGTTAAGGAGGCTATGACTTTTTCTGAGTTTTTAGCTTGGAAACGGGGACAAAATGGGCCCAGGATCGGTCAGAGGCAAAGAGGCAGTCAGGGAGATCTCCAACATGCACTGGGGAAGATATCTCTCTTCACATTTGATGGGTCACAGAGGTGCTCAACTAGGGCATGGATTCAAAAGGTGGATACCTTCTTTTCACTTCGACCTATGGCAGAGCGAGAGGTTATTCAGTTCGCCACTTTGCATTTAGAGGGAGCAACCCACGATTGGTGGTATCACGGTTTGATGACATAGGGGCATCAACACATACTCTCCTATGAGGAGTTCAGCGGGAGGTTAATTGAGAGGTTCGATAGAGCGGATCTTGAGCTTCATTTTTGTGATTTAGCTCAATTGAGGTAGAGGGCCTCGATGGATGATTACGTCACAGAGTTTCAGAGACTTTCAGTCATGGTGACTGATATTTCAGATAGGAGATTGGTGGTACTATTCACAGAGGGCTTGGTTGACCCCCTAAGGGGATTGGTCAAGGCTTTTGATCCACCTTCACTGAGAGAGGCTATTCAGAAGGCCTATGATTTGGAGTCTTGTACTCCAAGGGGCCAATTTCTACCTTTGGGATAGCCAAAGAGTACTTTTTTCCCACCTAATGGGTAGTAGAGTGTTGGTGGTTTGGGGCAGCCCAAGAGTAGCTTTGCAGGACCACCTAAGGCCAATAATGTGGGTCCTTTGATTAGATCAAACCAACCAGGTTTGGGGCAGCAGGAAGAGCTACCACGTAGTAGCTTTGATGTTAGGAATGAGCTAAGGAGGAAAGGTCTTTGCTTCATACGCAAGGACCCTTGGGAGAAGGGCAACAATTGCCGTGGCAAGGGATGGTTCACTACATTGAGGTGCTTTCTGAAGAGGAAATTGAGGAGGAAGTTGGGACAGCCAACTATGAGGGGAACACTTTGGAGATAGAGGGAGAAGAGGAGTTGAGTGGCACCTTGGCATCACTTTTAGGGGCTCCTAGATATTATTCCTTTAGAGTTAAGGGATCGTTGAAGGGTACACCTATTACGATACGTATTGATAGTGGGGCAACTCACAATTTCATTGATAGGGGATTGGTAACATCACGCGGATTACAATCAGTGGAGTTCAAGGGTTTTAGAGTCACAATAGCGGATGGATTCACCATTCCTTGTACAACCAAGATTTCAAAGCTTAGCCTCACTTTGGAAAAACATGTGGTTGAGGATTATTTTTATGTAGTGGGCATAGGGGAGACCAATATGGTCCTTGGTATTCAATGGTTGCACTCACTTGGTGAATATACACAAAAATACCAAACCATGGAACTTAAACTCAAGATAGCAAGCAAAGAGGTTGTTTTGCATAGTTTGAGTGATGGAGATGCCCCTTCTTCTAAGGCCAATAAAATTTTGGGAGGATGTATCATGAGCATGACGAGAGTGGAAAAGAAGGCTGTCCCTAGACATAAAACGCAGCCCTTTCATCCAAATTTGAATCTTTCTAGAAAGCATTGCGAATTCCCATTGTTGTCATATTTCTATTAAAGGGGATGGGGAGAGAATGGATTGCCAAAGGCAACCCAAAACATGCTTGGGGAAGCACCCTACTCCTTGCAAAAGGGGAAGTAGTAATGTTTTAAGGAAAAGAGAACACCCCCTGAATTTTGAAAGGATGAAAGTGATTAGCAGCTGTTCGAAGGGTCCAAATGACAAGAAAGGAAGGTCCTTCTACTTGCAAAAAAAGGATAAGCATAGCTGGGATCACCTATGGAACCTTGGGAGCATAAAAAACAATTTATCTTGCAAATGGCAGCCAAGAGAAAGAGCGGAAAAAAACCGTAAGAAGTCTGAATTTCATTGTTTCAAATTTCCTGAGTTAAAAAAACAAGTCCAGCCACATAAAAGAGGGAAAAATTGGCATTTTTATGTTATATTACAGCTCATATTGGGGAAATTTGGTGCCAAGATGCATTCTGAAAATGATCACATGGTAAAAGCTGATTTTAAGGGTCAAGTACAGCAGTATATAGTAGGCCAAAAATCTGATTTTATTGGTAAATTCCAGCCAAGGGTATATTCTGGAAATGTGTATGAGAAAGCATACTTCTAGTTTAATCAAATTTGGAAGGTACCATTCCACATTGAGAGTTGGCATAGGCTTTCGTTTGATCGAATTTACATCTTTCCTATGCATAAAGGGCATGGTAGAAGACACTCAAGAAAGGTTGTGCCTATGTATTTTTATCATTCAAGGCATATTGTATGAAAAGGCCTTAGTGATTAATTACATAATTGTGAATACTTTTTATGGAGGCACACTATTCACCTTGAGATACTATATCAAAAACAATCAAGCATGGCAAGCCTTAGTCCTTTCGGGTTATGAGGAATTCTTAGGAGATGATTATGACATCTTGAATCTACAGGGGCAGCCAACAAGGTATGTGTTTAGTAAATGAGAAGTTCAATTTGAAGGTTCTTTACAATGGGAAGTCATTTTCAGTGAGAAGATGCATTATGAAGATGTGGGGACAACCCCATGGCTTTTGAAATTGCTTGAGGACAAGCAATTTTGGGTGGGGAGGACTGTAATGTCCCCCTTTTTTGCATAGCTTACTTTTGGAGTCCTTAGCTTGGTTGTTCCTACAAAGCTAAGGAAAAGAAAGAAAAGGGAACATAGAGGGGGGCTAATCTATGAGCAAAAAGGTAAAAAGTACTTAAGTGTTCTAATTTTTAGTTGAGTTTGCAAAAAGGTACTTTTGATATTATGTTCACTTAAGTTGGGGCCATGGGAGCCTAAACCCTAAAAAAGGGGAGTTTTAAAAAGATGAAGTGTTTGTGTTTTGAAAAGGTACAATCCTCCAACTTGGATGCCACCCTTGGAGGTTGGTTATAAAAGCAAAGAAGGAATCTTGTGAATGGGTATGCTGAATATTGAATTAGAAACCTTGATCAACTATGTCAAGCTTGATTACCACATCTTTAGGACAAAAACCTTAAAAAAGTGTCAAAGGTTTGGAGACAAAAACCTCCATTCTTTTTACTTGGGCAACTCTATTCAAGGGCAGTAAGTGAACTTCAAAATTGCATGTTTACATGCAAGTGGATCTACAAAGGTGTTTTTGGACACCACCTATATTGAGAAAATATTGCAAACCCTATCGGAAGCTAGTTTTGGTGGTTTTATAGGTCTTGGAAAGTGGTGAATTACCTTGGGAGCTTGTTCGTGGCACTGAAAATCATTCCAAGGTGTGGCGACTTGCCTAGAGAGTTGGGTGAGCCATTTAGAGGAGTTCGTTGAAGTCAAATAAGGTGGCATAACATTCTATTTAATTTTCCAGCTATGGCGACTTGACTGGAGGGCTAATTTTGAGTATTTTGGGGCTGATTTGGAGTGTTTGTAGAGTATAAAATATTGCAAATATTTTATACTAATTTTTCAGCGTGGGCGGCTTGCCCTAGGAGCCTTTTGGAAGCCATTATGAGGATTTTTGGCGAGTAAAATAATCTGCTTTATTTTCCATATTTTTCTAAGGTAGGGCAAATCAATTGGGAAGAATTTGTGCATCTTCGAAGGGTTTTTAGACTCCGCTTGACAAGGTACAAGTTATATTATTTCTGATTTTGGTGGCAACTAGACATAAGGGTTTGAAGGAATTTTGGAAGGGAAAGGCTAGGGTTTAATTCTGAAAATTCTGCCTTTATTTTTTTAGTGGGGCGATTCACTTGCGAGGGGTGTGCAAGAGTTTAGGGTGCCTTGTTTGGCCCTAAAAAATAGGCCATTAATTATTGCTAATTTTGGTGAATTTTATAACCTATTTTCAGCGGGTTTTGGCATGAACACAAGTCTGATTTTCTAAAATTATTACATGTTATTTATTCCTATTTGTGGCGACTTGGTTGAGGGAAAATTGATCATGTTTTAGGCCTTAACATTGGTCAATTTTTACATAATATGCATGCTGGAATTTGTCTACAATTTATCTTCAATTGTAGAGAGTTTTTTGGAGTGGATTTGGTGACAGGAAGAGGACATTAAAATCAGTTTGGGGGCGTTGAGAGTTTGGAGTGGAAAATACATCAATTCAGCTTCCTTTCTTCAATCAGTGTGAGTCATTGTGGGATAAATCTCATAAGGTATTTTTATATTTATTTTTGAGCATTTGGAAGTGTGAGATTTTCAGTTTGGTGATGCATATATAGACCTAGGGTTGGCTGGTTTTAAATTTCAGAATTCAATTTTTGTTTGGGTTTGCTGGAAAACCCTATTTTTTCTATCATTGTCTCAATTTGGGGACATTATAGCATGCCATGCCCTTAACCTATGGCATGTATTGGGATATTTGTGGCCAACTTGTGACTACATTAACCTTTAACTTAGTCATATGATAATTTCCAAATCTTCATATAGATAGTAGGGTTGGCCTATGGAGTATCCATAGCCTAAATAGGAAATATATAGAAGGTAGTGAGTAGTATTAGATCATCATATTGCATATTATGTTCTTATTGTAAGGTTGTGGAGGCTGCCCCTTCGAAATAGATCAATCATATATTTCAATATTTTGTTCCACTTTCAATCATATTGTGATCTATTGTTGTGATTCTACTTTATTGGTATATTAATTTCATTGCAAAAGTGCTTAGAGTGGAGAATTCTTTTGGACTCCAATCATCAATTTCTTAAGAAAATTCTCCAATGGAGGTTAGTATTGATGCCTTACGCATGCTACAAGAACACAACAAGACATATGAGGTACTCAACATTATCTTTGAACAACAAGAAGTTATTAGTTTCCCGACGAGTCCTAATCCCATACACAATTCGCCCACCTTATACCCAAGGGGTAAGATTGGTGAGAGGTAAGTGAGCACGAAGAAGTCCATATTTTTGAATTCATCCACTTTGCCTGAGGTGGGTCAATTGGAAGGAGTTGAGAAGAAAACTGAGGAATTGATTAAAGAACCACCCAAAGAGCACAACTCAGAATCACCACCACGTGGAAGGCACCAAACATCACTTCCACAAAGACTGATGCAATCATGGTTAGGGGTCTCAATGAAGAGATGCCTTAGACCATGCAACCTTCAAAATTACACAACATAAATAATTCAAAGTAATGCAACAAGAAAACTACAATGTTCTTTTTTAAGATTTCGATGGCTGGAATTACAGCTTGCACACACAATGACAACACCACCATAATCTTGAACGAGATGCGATACAATATTAGATCCTCAGATCTCTGCTTGCTAACTTGTGGATTTTGCAAGTATTGCTATCTCTCATAATACTCACTATGAACTGTATCCTTAAGCTCGCTTACTCTCAAGTGAAGGGGCATGTTTATTTAGATACAAGACCCACCTACTTACAATAATGCGCTCAACAACCCACTACCTTTATTAAATATTTGTAACGCATCACAAACATTAAACGTTCATTATGATCTCAAAGCACCATAACACATCACAACATAAGACATCATGATGAAGCATATCACAAAGTGACATTAAATGAAATCGCAAGAACCTTCCATGATTCAAGGAATTAAATGCAACCGGTTAGGAACTGCAATGATTATTTATCCATGACACATCACAAGAACATATGCACCCAAAACAAACTGCACATAGAATAAGTCATGCGGAAGTCGTAATCTTGCTAGGCTAAGTCGCAACTCTTTGCAACAAAAGGATGTACAAAAGACTCCTTGTGCAATGATCCTCATATTCACACTGCTATGCACCAACATCCTGTATAAAATGTCACAAGCTTGTGCACTAGAACTCGCAAGACTTCAAAAGTCAGTTTTCTGTGTGGATTTTCTAATTTAGTGCGGAACCAAACAAGGACCTTCAAAACATATTTGTGCAAAGCTTCACAAGCAACTACGAACAGGAACCGAAACTGTGCACGCTATCAAAATTGTGCAAAGAACAAACTACAAATGCGCATGCACAAAGGTTGCACAAAACAACACTAAGAACTTGTGTGAAAATCAGGACTTGCACAAAATTGCAAAGTGCTTATTTTTTGACTAAGTGTTTTGGTTGATGTAGGATTACAATTGAACTTGGATGCTTCTGCATCAAAAGCTCTCATCCTAAGGTTGCTTCTACTTAGGAGCAACAAAATATAGATGTAGAGACTATTTTTTAGAAATAGGATGAGCATACAACTGAGCAACAACCCGAGAATCAAGAGGCCCATGATGGCAATGAGAATACAGGGGCCAAAGTCTAGAATGGTGGGGGGGAAGAGCTCAAAATTCAAATGTAGGTGACTAGAAGGGACTTGAAGATAAGAACCAAGATGTATAGAAGACCAAAGGGGAAGCTTCGTAAAGTATTAGAACAAAAGGGGGTTCTAAGGATCTAGTCCTAGTCAACAAACAGTGGAAGAGAAAATGGGTTCAATTGGTGGATACCTTGTCCTTGGCCAATGTGATTGTGGTTGTCGGTGGTTAAATTCGAACAAATGTAGCTTCACATGCCTTTATCCTTCTGGACACTTTTCATGTTAACCACAATCCTTCTCTAGTGTAGAGAAGTTGGTCAGCATTGAGATTTGGTCAACAAGAATCCAACATGACTATTTTGTAATGGGCACCTCTGTTACACCCAAAACTAACCTAGCTGAAACCCCTTATGACTCTGGAACGGTTTGCTTTTATTGTTTTTTTTTGTGTTTTGCAAAGTCATGCATGTAACATAAATATAAAATTGAAAGCATAGACACACAGTTCAAATAACCAACACACTGTATTTATATTGATTACAAAATGAGTAAACAAGTGCAATGTCGGCCATGCGATAACTCACTAAATACTTCAGTAATGGAATGAACATTGTTTCAAGCGAATATCCTCAGCAAATATCGAAGGTACGATCATTTTGTTCTCCGTCTAGCAGAACTACGGACTCTGCAGGCTTGTTTCTATGGACTCCGTAGGCTTGTTTCTACGGACTCTGCAGGCTTGCTTTTACGGACTCTGCAGGCTTGTTTCTACGGACTTTGCAAGCTTGTTTCTACAGACTCCGCAGGCTTGTTTCTCCCGACTCTTAATGCAGATAGTAGCTGCTACGAGATGCTCCAGTGTCGCGGCTGCTACAATGACGTGGCTGCTACAGGATGCGACTGCTACAGTGGCGCGGCTGCATGACACTGAAAGCATAGACTCCAAAGACCAATCCCAAGGATTGATGTCTAGAGTGCTACAGATGGGAAGAATGTTCTCAAATGCCCAAAATACCCTGCAAACTGCAAGTGCATCAATTTTTTCTTCTTATCCAACATGCTGAATGAAGCCACAAATGCTTCCTTCTATTCTTTCTCCAAGGGGTGACTCAACTCTCATGAGCAATGTGGAATAAAAGATGGTGCAACATTTTATATATTAAAATATTACTTATGTCTCCCTTGGGTATCATCCCCATAAAGTAAATATTAAAGTAACACTTTAATATTTTTGCAATTAAGTTAAATGTTACTTTAATAACACTTCAGGCATTAACATATAATAGCAATTGGACTCTGAATAGCGCAAGTAATAGTTCACCGAAAAGCTCTCGCCGAAGAGTATTAAATCCAATCACTAAAACTGGCCTCCACTGTGTCCTGCTAACTTACTAAAAATAGTATGCCTAAAATTGGGTAAATCAACTCCGTTTTTGCCCAAACTGGAAATGACTAGGCCAAAACACTCTAGGATCCCTTTAAACCCTTCGTTAGCCCTCGGGACCATGTAGAACTAGGCTAACGCACACACACACTTGGTCAACTGCTAAAGTGGGGACATTACATATTTAGATTTTGTATATGCTACTATGACGTTGTAGGATAACTTGAAAGACCTTGCTGTGGAGATCCTTTCCAAGAGTTTGGAGATATGCAAGGATTGCTAAATATTGACAAGTTAACCAACCTAATAGCCCAACTTATAAAGAGTTATCTCCACTTGAAGAGGTATGGAGGGTCCGAACAATGGGTAGCACAGCTGAGGCAAGGGTTGCAATAGGCATTGACTACCATGAAGAAACACATGGCAAAGGTAAATGCAAACGAGGAGGCTAAATGGTTGGATGGCCATTTTATAATGGGGTTTTATTCTAGTTAGAGGAGAAAGATTCAATCCATAAGTTGCACGAGAGCATAAAGGACACAAATGACCAAGTCTAGAATACGGAGGAGAATCTTCTGTTGAACACACCTATCTACTGAGAGGGGGGGGTGAATCAGTAGATGAGCTAAAACTAGTTGATTAAAACTTTTAGAGAAGATATCAATTCATATGCATATTAAAGAATAGTTGAAAAAATCACACACACAAAAACACATTACACCAGATTTATACATGGAAAACCCAAAGGGAAAAACCACGGTGAGAATAATTGCTAGAATCTACTATTCTAATCCAGCCTTAGATAAATCACCTCACTGGTAAAACCACACTGGTGACATTCAAGGACACCTATCCTTAGGAGACACCAATCCCTTAACTAAGCACCAACTCAGTTTTTCTGAAGGCACCAAGCAATCAAAACTATGGAGCTACAACTCCTGTATACAAGACAGATTCACAAATGAATCCAGTTCAGTTTCTTTGTTACAAGTCCAGTTTGTAACTGCTCACTCACTGCTCAATCTCTGTGTGCTCTTTCTTTCTGTCTACTCAATCTCTTTGTGTCTGGATATATTTCAGTTGGACACACTTCATTTCCTTTCCTTTTTGCCTTTTACTTTGTCTGCATACATTTGGTCATATTTTGCTCAAACATGCTTGAATCCCCTTTCTCTCTTCTACCTTACTAGTTCTATGTTATATCTTCTGTTTGACACAGTGCAGTTACACTTGCTGCTTCGGCCTCTCTTCCTTTGTGTTTTTTATATATTCTTTGTTTGACACATCCACGTCCTCTGCTTGGTCTCTATGCCTCTCTCTGTGCTATCATGGTCTGTGTCTCTATATTTTATTAGACACACTTTGTATTGCTCACTTGTTTTGGTTCAACGATAGTCTGAGCAATCACATAGAATAACAGCCTTTTGCTCTATTTGCCTATATCTCTCTTTGACAGCCTTTGACTCTCTTCTAATTGCAATGGCAGCAACAACAAAACAATGCTTGTTAAGTCATGTATATATAATGAAATTTTTAGGGTTCCAAGTCTCCAATTGCGTTTGTACTTCAGCTGCGCTTAACCTGTTCTCATTCATTGCAACTCTGACTTGCATGCATCTTGTGTCTCGGTTCATGCATCACATTGCAATGGTCAAGTCCCTTTACTATGTTTGGCAACTGTCGGATTCTGGTCATTACTGCGCCATTTCCTTAATCGATGATTAATTGGTTGGATCGATCAATCTCGGGCTCCGTGTGAACTTTTTGAGCTCACCGTTTGTCTAGTCATGTCTTTAATCGAGGATTATTCATCTTGACTTTGGCGCCAATCACTGTCTATCTTGAACCGCCAGATGTATGCACTATTTTTCTAGAACCGTCGATCTCTCTTGTAGTAAGTGTCGAGCTTTTTCTCACATCTCGATATCTTCTATATGATTGGTTCGCTTTTGCTCCTTTCGATTATATTCGATATGCTCGATCTTTATCTTTGCCTAAATGCCTTTCGGAAACCTTTGCAAGTGTCCTCTATTCATTCGAACTATATCCTTCGAACAAGTTTGTTGCGGCCTTTTGTCAAAGTTCCCTTCGGAATCAATTTCCGCGGGTGTTTTGTCCGAGTCCCCTTTGGGACAATTTCTGTGGACTTTTTGTCTGAGTGTCCTTCGAAATTCTTGGAAATGTCCACATACCCTTCGGCTTTTCCTGTAAAGGTCCTCATACCCTTCGGCCTTTCTGCAAACTACCCTTCGGCATATTTGAATGGTCCATATGCCCTTTGGACTTTCTTCAAACTACCCTTGAGCACATTTGAATGGTCCCCTTGCCCTTCGGACTTTTTGCAAACTACCCTTCGGCACATTTGAATGGTCCATATGCCCTTCGGACTTTCTGCAAACTACCCTTCGGCACATTTGAACGGTCCACTTGCCCTTTGGACTTTCTGCAAACTACCCTTCAGCATTCATGCGAGTGTCCACACACCCTTCGGCCTTTTGCAAAATACCCTTCGGAAACTTTGTTGCGAACAATTTGTCTGACAAAGACTCACCAAAACTGCCGAAAGAATTGACTTAACCATTTGACCTATTTTCTTCGGACTTTTTGTCCGAGAGAATTCAACGAGGCTTTGGATCTTTTTGTTCAGAACAATTGTTCTGAAAGAATTCCCAAGTTGATGAGACCAAGCCTTTTCCTGAAAGTCCTTTAGACTTTTTGTCCGACAAGAACTTAATCGAATTTCCCGAAAAAAATTGCCTTCACCAATATTGCCGAAAGAAACGACTCATCACATTTTTTCGAAAGAAATGACTCAACACATTTTTCTGAAAGAAATGACTCAACACATTCTGAAAGAAATGACTCAACAAATTTTTCTAAAAGAAATGACTCAACACATTTTTTCGAAAGAAATGACTCGACACATTTTTCTGAAAGAAATGACTAAAACACTTTTTCCAAAAGAATAAATCAAGCTCGTAAAAACGACTAAGTGTTGAAACATTTGCACACAACCTTATTCATTAGAAATTAGACCAATATTTCCGAAAGAGTTGACCAAGCTTGCGTCTAAGTGTTCAGATACCGTTCAATTGCTTGGTGTGATTGATTCCTCTAGATGCTGCTATATATACAAGTGTAGTCACCAAAAACCTATGTACTTGTCAACCTGGAGCTGCGCCCTGATTCGAAGACGTGCGTGAAACGGCCAGTCCTCTATCCGGCTAAAACAATGGGATCTTCTCACGAGGGTGGGTGCCTCAACGGTGAGAAGAACCTCTAGAGAAGGTTGGTTCCTGTATGATGTATCAATGAGGATCTCTACTCTACGTTGCGGACTACCATGGAAAAGGGAGAAGGAAACTTAAAAGGGAAATCCTACCTAAAAGGGGTGATACACCAGAAGTTTGATCCACTCAACTTGGAACCTTAAACACTGAACGAACAAGGGAGAAGGAAGACCTTAGATTTCAATCAATCACTTATGCATACGTATTTCATGAAGAGGTTCGATCCAATGGCCAAAACCTGAGGGAAAATGATGGAGAGAGGTCCGATACAAGACACTTTGCAGCCACCTAACATCCACTTACAGCGTCAGCAAAAGACAATAAAGAACACTTTAACATGACCTGCACAAGGATAATCTAGAAACTAGGTATGAACTAGAATTTGTGAAGGGAGAAAAAACTACCACTTATGCAAATTGCTAAATGAAATATACACTATGCCAACGCTTGAAATCTGAAAGTACAGTCCTTCTATTGATTGAAGAGGTTACACAACTCACCAATGGTAGAGTCTGGTCTAACCAAGAGAGATTGGATGATTTTTAAACAAGGCTGAAAGCCATTATATAGAAAATTACAAGAGGCCAAAGATTGGTGCTGAAAATTTGAAGAGAAGGATTCACTTTGGTTAACTCTAGGCTTTACTTGGCCTTTCAATAAAATATGTTTTCTTTTTGTCCTTGCATGAAGCTTCTTCGTTTGATGAAGTGAACTTATCTTTGTTATGAACCGCCTGCCTCTCTTTGCATGGAAATCCACGGAAATGTCAATTTTATAACTTCTTCGTGAGCTGCTTGATGCCGAGTTATAGCGTTTGAAAGCTGAGTTAAACGAAGAGATCATGCTGAGTCGCATGGAAAGCTCCTAGTGAATGCGGCGTTTAATAATTAGTCAACTCTAAATCTGGAATAGTCAACTTGACACTTGAATTTGGAACTTCAATTGAAGCTGAGTTGGACCCTCAAATGCATGAGATGATCTGGCGATGAGCAGGACGTTAATAACCAGTCAACCGAAGCTTTGGACGGCACTCGAAGATAGCTCCTGCTTGCATGTATTCTGTCCTATTCTGGTCTGCCTGTTCGTGTCTATTTCTGGCGGGATTCTATATTTGGATGTATTTTTATAATTATATCTGGTCTATATTTTCTCCATTGGCCTTTTCTTTCAGAATTCTAGCATTACCTCTGTTCCAACGGTTACTTCCCGCGGTCAAAATTTGATGTCTTGCGGGACGTCACCCTTAGTCTTCTTATTTCCTTTGGAATTCTCTGCTTGGCAATTTCCTTCAGACTTCTCTTTCTCTAGGCTTTATTGGCTTCGCATTTCTTTGGGTTTTTCCCGTGGCCCTTTCTCCGAATTTCTTCGGACTATTTGTCCGAAGGAATTCCTTCGGACAAAAAGTCCGAAGGTCTCCTTTTCCTGCCTTTGCCTTTGCTTTGCAACTTTTCCGAATTTCTTCAGGATTTCTTCTGTCGGCTTTTCTACGGGCCTTTGTTCGAAGGAATTCCTTCGGACAAAAGTCCGAAAAAATTCATTGTCTTTGTTCTTTTTCTTCTCTTGGTTGCTCCTTGTGTCTTCCTAATTCCTTCGGATTTTTTGTCCAAAGGAAAAATCCGAAGGATATTTTCCCTTGCCTTTTCCTCCGAATGTGCCCTTCGGCCTTTGAAAAGTGCCCTTCGGGAAATTTGCCATGGTCCCTTCCTCCGATCAAGTGCCCTCGGCAAGGGCATTTAGCTCTCCCTTTGTGCCCTTCGGAAAAATTGTAGGGCACCCGGGCTTTTTGCTAAGGTTCTGAATTTGGTCCTGTGCCTTCCCGAAAGGTAGGTGCCGTTCGGGATTGTTGTAAATGACCCTTCCGAAGGGTCTTGGCTTTTCCTTTGTTGACTTTGGTGGACTTTTGGATTCTCCCTGTTTGGCTGCAGGTGTTCCCTTATAAATTCTCCGAAGTATTCCTTTGGACAAAAAGTCCGAAGGAATTACTTCCTTTGTTTTTTGTCTTGCGGACTTTTCTTCTTAGCACTTTCCGAAGGCTCTTTTCCGAAGTAAAACCCTTTTGATGAACCACTCCTTCGGAATTCCCCTGTTGTAGCAAAGGGCCCATTACCAAGGAAAACAATGTATTCTTTCTTCCTTGGCTAGAGACGTGCATTTTCTAAATAGCAAGAGACAATCTGACTTGTGGAAGAATTGTCAACAGTACCTAGCCATATTCAACAAGCAAGCAAAGACATTCTTATGACTGCTCTAGGAAGTCAAGATGCACATTCAACCTCCATGAGGACTCTACAACTGCTCTGTTCAGCTCAACACAACTCAACACCTTTGTCATTAATGCTTGATGGAACATTCATCATTTGACATCAATGACAATATTACAGACAACAATCTCCATGTACACCATGACACTCAAATTGCCAACATCTTCCTCAGGCTGTTTTGGAGAAAATGCATTAGGTGGAGATTTAGCTCCAAAATCTTTCAACTAAGAAAATGGTGGAGAGTGGAAGACATAAGGTGCTATGACTACTGATAAAATGACATTAGGAATGATCGGGTGATGTTCTTAGTGATGTTGAGCCTAAGGTAGAACAAGCAAAAGAACATTATTCCAATGAACCAATGAACTCTCAATGGAAGCAGTGAGCAGCATCTTGGCTGTAATTTGGAATTGTAATATTCTCTTGGAGGATGTAATCGAAGAATGAAAGATTGCCAAAGGAGATATTTTGTCCTTGGTGTTGGAAGCTTGGAAAACATTGCAACTGCTGTCAGATACATGCGCTCCTCCCTGATGGGTCAATGTTGTATGCTTTGTCAATTTTTTTGATATGTGGTAGGGCTGGTAAGAAGTCTGCTGTTTTTTAGTGCTTGTGAGATGAGGTTGAGAGAATCTGGCTGAAAATCCACAAGGGCAGTCAGAGGTACTTACTGAGTGGTTAAAACCCTGCAAGGGCAATCATTCGGCTCCCACTAAGGATAAAACCAGCAATGGCGTCTTAGGTGGAGTGGTAGTGGTGATCTGCAAGGACACCACAACCGAAAAACTCTTTGTACTGAGTGTACAATTACCGCCAGATATAAGGAGGAAAGGGAAATATTGGATTCAAAGTTTTTAGCTGGCATTTTCTTGGGGTGAGACAATCAGTTTTGTTCAGGCATATTGTGAGGAGTAATAAGGGTTTTTAAGAGGAAATATGGTGAAGAAGAGCTTCACAAGACTTTGAACCCAATGAAATGCAGCTTTGAGCTTCGCAGGCTTTGACAAAGCTTCACAACATTGTTTGAAAGTTTCACAGGATTAGAACAACATCGGCATTTGGAAGAGCATAGCAGGCCTAGAAAAGAATCACAAGCTGTGAAAAGCGTTGCAAGTCTACCAAAAATGTATACAGGTAGAAAAATCTAGATTTGATTTCAAAGGTGTATTTTTATGTAAAGATGTGAAGCTTTTGCACATAAACTAATTTTAATTATGAATGTAATTAGCTGACTGTTAGGAGAAAGTTGCAGTTATTAAAGAAAGATAGCTACGAGTAGTTATGGCCGACAGTGATGATAGAATTGTGTAAATGAATGCACAAATGATGTAATCAGGTTCTGCGAGTGATAGGGTGAGGTTGAGAGATTGTATGAGAGAGATCCTATTACATGTTTGCCCTATCAGTGGATTTCCTTGAGTTTCTTCCAGCATCTAATAGAGTCTTTTCTCTTGGTTCTTGTTTCCACAAGGAGATATAAATTGCTTCTTTGTTTCCAAGTTGTAGTATTTTTTCTGAATCATAGCATAACTATATGATTTCTGTTAATATTGTAAAGTTATATTGGTAAATTTGTTGGTTGAATGGATGATTTTTCAATTCTCATATGCAGCTAAATGATGTTCCCTTGCCATTGATATTGAGTTGTAATTCATTTGGGTGTATTGAGGCCAAGCCTACAAATGGAGGTCTAAGTCTTGGTCATGATTTACACCAGACCTAGGGTACAGCGCCTGATTATTCTTTGGAAGCCAGGCCAAAGTAGAGTCAACAGCTATGCCTCCTCATCTTCACTATCATCTTGCAAGTACAAGCCATTTGCCCAATTTGGGCCGTAAAATGCATTGTGGCCTTTCTCTAGCTCTTCTACAATGCTCAATTAGTTTTCCTTGCTGTGGATTATTTTTTTATTCAACATGCTTGATTGCTGCACTCAGCTGTAGAGTCATGTTCCTCCAGAATTCAGAACTGCAGTTCTCCAACCTCCATTCATGACCTCCAAGGGCTAGACTTATGCTTACAAGTGAGCAAATGACTCATACTGAGGATTCTAAGCACTGAAGAGGTGGAATAGAAACTGATTGGACTTGCTTTTGGTCATTTGGTTGTGCTATATTGTCTCATTTGAAGCGAGTTCGGCTGTATCTGAACCCATCAAGATAAGACTGTCTTCTGTTGTGTGAGTTTGTCTTATGGCAAACCTGTCAAGCGATTTTTTACGAAGCTGAACCAACCACTTATAGTTATGACTGTCCCTGCATGTGCTGTGGGCCCCAGGATGCCTGGATCATTGGTTAGCCTTCTTGCATCTCAACGTTGTCATGTTCATCTTACAGTGTGTGGAAACATGTCTTGAAGATCTTCATTAGTCACTCAAACTAAGAAGTTTAAGCCGATCAATTTGATTAACTGAATCATGATGATTTTCAAGATCCAGTTCAGATCAACTACGGGGAATGATAGTGTAAAGGGCAGATAGCAGTTTCTGATGAGCAGCCGTTGCATGCAGATACAGGAAATATTTCTTTGTACCCAGCACTTCCAAAGAGTAGCTGGAGGCTTCTTAAAGACAGAGAGACTAATTAAGGACCAAGAGATGAGGATGATGATGATCAGAGTGGTAGTGATGCACACACTTTTGTGTTTCTGAAGATGGAGAGGGGAAAGTATTCTGGTCCTTTACTGAGGGATTTGCATGGTCAGCTAGCATAGCTTCGTTCTAGCATTTTTTTTGAGCGGTAAATTCCCCTTGAAGGGTGACCTCCAGCTTAGATGCCACAACTAAGGGGTATCTTTTCCATCAAATTCACCTAGGACTTGAACCCAACATCGTCCGTTGGGGTAGGCCACAGTCAACGAATTGGATGTGGTATTCTACCCAATTTCAACACTTTATCATTTCTCCTGGGGACTTGAATCTTGGGTTCTGCTTTGAATGACCCAATAATTTACAACTTGAACTTATCCCATTTGACTTCATTCTAACTTTTTTTGAGAAGATTGGTAAGGTCTTTTTTGCAACTTGGCAGAGTTGCATAAGGGTATGAATGTGTGAAACAATGAGAGCACATAAATTTTCCTTAGAGGAGAGACAACCAACTTTATGAGAATACAAGACAGACTATTGGACCAATAAAGTGTTTCCCAAGCTTATTTCAGGTAAAATTTCAACCAAAGATTGTAAGGATGCTATTATTCAGCCAACTTTAGGATTTCTCATTGTTTTGTTTATGGGGGCTCACCGCCATGTTTTATTGCAGCTGATCTGTATTCCAACTTGCTGATAAGTATGCCCTTGAGAAGTAGCAATTACATGACAAATTTATACCTCATGAGTGTGAAACAAAGGCATTATAGGATCCAAGTAAAATATCATCAGACTATGGCTGATCAGTGACAGAGAAATGGGTTGGAATTAATTGAGAAACATGCATTTGTGGGTGCTGAGATGAAAAAGAAGAAAAAAGAGCAGAGGCAGTTTTGAACAGATGTCAAACTTGAATCAAAAGGTAGCTGGTATGAACTAATAATTGGTTGACAAAAAATCGGCCCATGACAAGACTTGCAGAGATTAATTCTCAAGCTAATCGGCTTGAACAAGACATGGAAAGACAGACTTCATAGCTTGAGGAAGTTAAAAAGAAAGGGTCAAGTTGCACGCCAGCTTGTACAAGACAATGGCATCTGGTAAGATGAGTAATGCATAAAAGAAACTTCCGGCACTATTTTCATCCAGTTCAACACTTTTGGAAAAGTCTCCTCCTACATCTACAACTTCTAGAGCTGCAATACCTTCCAGCATTAGGTACTGCAGCTTACCCCATTAACATCTTCTGTGCCACCTTCCACTTCTCAGCCTCTGTCTTTTTCTTGAGAAACATCAGCAAAGATGCCAACCAGTCTTAAAAGGGAGGATACATGTTAAATTTAGGTAGGAAATCAGACATTTTGTTATGGTGGAAAATGAGAAAAATGAAATAATGAATAAGACGTGGTATTGTGTGTTTTTTATCCATAATTAGTTATGTAATGTACAAATAACTCCTATTAATTTGTAGTTATGATTGGTGGTTACTTACAGTATGTCTGTGTAGCAGTCACAAACTGACACATTCAGCATGGCCAATTTTATATGAGTATCTTTTGCTGACCATTGAGGGAGCTCTTGTATTCTCTATGTATTATATTACCATCCATTCTAGGGTTATTGTACATTACAAACATTCTTAATGATAACAATGCTATTCCCATGTATCTTATTTCTCATATATGATCATTTTCTGTTGATATGATTAGTGTTGTGTGTTTCATATGTATTTTATACCCTTTTTTGTACGTAATAGTTTTCTCTTTATGTTTCACTAGACTACACAAATCTCCTCATATTTCCTCCTTGCTTATTCTAGAAAACTGACCGCCTAGGGTTTTCCAGTTTTTAAAAATCTGTGGCTCATAATCAAGCATCATGCGATAACCAATAAATAAAGATAATATACTAATGCGGAGAGAAGATGAAAATCAAGTCAAAATTTTATTCATTTAAAAAAAATAGGTACATATGTGAGGAGATAAGAATGGAGATTTTTCTTACAAACTTCAGCCTCTTACATAGGCTGAATGCAGCTGAAAGAACAGATTTGAGATGTGGATTACCAGTACAGATTTCCCTCCAATTGAGGGAAAACACTAATCAGCTTTTTGGCTCAATACCAACATCAAATACACTAAAAAAAGGATAGACTTCGGCCAATGCAATTCTGATTGTAGTCCCGATGTACTGCAGAAAATGGTTAGTTGCACTTGCAACCACCTATTCCTTGTGTGTCACTTGATATTCCCTCATAATCTTTGGGAGAGTCTCAACATCTATCAGGGACATAGTATCACAACTTATGCCTCTAAAGAGCCTCATGGGGTTTTAAATAGTGGTCTGAATCACCTATGATAGTGGAGGGAGAGTGAATCACTGTCTTTTTCTATCCGTTTTGGACAGTCCCTTTGACCTCTAGAACTCTTCTAAGGCAGATGCTTATGCTTGTTTTCTGATTTGGTTTTTCTTTGATTTGTATTTTTCATGTTGGGCTCTTAACCCCTCCTTTGGCTTGCCTTTCAATGCAGTTCAGTCCCATTTCTCTCTATTTAAACTCTGGTTTCTGAACTTCATGATATAATATGTAATATAGGATTGAGGTGAGTAATTACAGATAAACTAGCACTGATGTGGCCGTAACATCCCCACTACAATTAATATAAGTAGAGGAGCAATTGGAACCCAAACTATATTGACAAAATTAGTAAAATTGATTAGAAATAACTCTTCTCTTTCTTGTGGGACACCATATTAAGAGAACCTTAGCTTCCTCCTTCTGCCAGATGGAACCAATGTCAGGAATCTTCATGATCTGTAGATGGCACAACATAATCATGATAAGAATTCCTCTAAATAGGCAAAAAGTAGGATTTCTCTACAGCACAATGAGTGTTAAACCAAAATTATTTTATCTTTATAAATCTGTGAGTATGAACTTGAGTTATAAACCTTTGGACACACTCATCCTTTGAAATAATATTCAAAAGCAAATGGGAACATATTAGGAAGGTACAACTATAAACTTTTAAGATGTACCAATCTTCAATATGTCAATAATGGAGCAACAAATTAAATCTACTGGAAGAACGACCCCCTACATCAAGCAATTATTCTATCATTTATCTCACAAGATGTTCTCAAGGAAAGAATGAATAGCAGAAACTTTTGTTCCAAAAATGGAAAACTAAATTGGCTCAAACACTAGAGGTCGACCCTTATACTTCATAAACTGCTCATCTTAAGAGAACTTAGAAAGAATTTGTAACTAGATTAATCTTGGCAGACTGAAAATGTTGTTGAGCGGTAAATTTACATGTGGCTTGATACAGACCATCCCACTGAGATACCTGCACACAAGGACAAATTATCTGCAAACAATCTGTATGATGTTAGTAACATAAAACATAACAGTTTAGTATGGAGGAAGACCATCACCAAAATATGTCAAAGGACGGACATTCCTTGATGATCATTACCCGAGAGGCATCACCAATTTGGGACTCTGATTGAATCGTCTTGCCATCATAATAAAAATAACAATTACTCTTAAAATATATTGAAATTACGATTAGATTACTTCCTTTCTTAAGACATAATTCCTTGAGAGATGGCTCACAAGCATCTAACCAAGGACAAAGACTCATGGGGAAACTTACAAGCATCAACCACAACGGGATGACTTGTAAGCATCAGGCAACAAGACCAATACTTAGGTATTCTCATGGGACACCTTGTAAGCATCAACTTACACTACGAATACTTGGGTAGTCCCATGGTGGCTTGTGGGCATCAACCATAAGGAGATGGCTTGCAGGCATCGACAAATGGGACTGGTAGTCAGAATCAAGGGATGAATTACAGGGGTCAATCATGTGGGGACAACTAGCATCAACCATACTGTATAAACTTAGAAAAAATGTTCAAAATCATCTATTACAACAAAAAATCAGATTTATGAGAGTCAACTACCATTACTCTGCAGTCAACAGCTTTAATTAGTGTTCAGCAATCGCAACAACTGTCAAATAGTAGTCAAATAGTCAGCTTATTCTACATAATAAGATAAAGGATTTTCTAAAATGTGTTTCTCATTGTACATTTTCGCTATGCTATCTATGTCTATGCAAGGGATTAATCCTTGGGCTGTCAACATAAATTGTATTAAGAATGTAATCTTCATGCATAACTTGTGGGATAACAAACTTCTTATTTAGAATCGCTGAAAACCCTTTTCAGGCATCTACTCATACCGGCAAGCATGCAACCAGTTAGAAAGTATGCAGATAAAATTTACAGTTAAAGAGAATGAAATATATATCTGCAAAATTGGGATATGATTATTGATTTTTAAAAATTTCAGGGATGCCACAATTTCAGATAGAATTTTGCACTCACTGTCAGTATTATCCGTGAATTGACACAGGCTCCTTGTGAAGCAGAGGCAGAATGTGCATCTTTATGCAAAGTTGGCAAGGTGTGTTTTGCTTTTTCTTGTCTCTATCCTGGAGATATGTTTTGTAGTAGCATTGTTTATGGGTGATTTTCAAGACCTTGCCATAAATTTTGCAGGTTGATGCTGTAGCATCTGATGATACAGATTCTCTAGTATTTGCAGCTCCACGATTTCTACAGCATTTGACAGAGTCTGCCTCAAGAAAAAATGCAATCATGGATATGGAGTTATCAAAGGTATAAAAGTAATATTTTGTTTTGTATAGCCTTTGGTTCTATAAACTTTGATAGGGTGATGGCAGGGTGTGGTAGTTTGGGAGTATAAAGATAATTAAACCGTTTGGCAATAAAAAATTTAATCATGGAGTTTGAGATAACTGATGTATAAAATTTATGATCTGTTTTCTATGGTCTTGGGTTTTACAAAATTTGTATAATGACAAAGAATAGTACTTTAGTATTATATAGCTAACTATCTCGTTTGGCAACATATCCAGAAAAATGTCCATTACTAAGGTTAGTTTGGAAATTTAATAATGAATACTTTAGAAAAACACACATACGCAGAAAACAAAATATTAAAAAATTCAAAACAATTGTACAAGCTGGTATTGTGTGTGTCCCTTTAAAGGTAGGGGCATGCTTCCTTGTGATTCTGGTCTTGTGTTTTAAAATAGAAGTTTTCAGTACCATAGTTACTTATAATGAGAGTGGAGATGTAAGAGCCTTAAAAGTTTGAAAAGTAGACAAACAACACTTTAAACCTAAGGAAAACTATAGGAAAGTAGTGCCATGTACAATGTACACAATGAGAACAATCCTTGAAATTCATTGAGGGGTTGATCAAAAGTTTTGCAATAACATTTCTTGTAACAGTAAAATTCATTTATGCTCTTCATAAATTGTTTCTAGTGATTTCTTAGGAAAATAGTCAAAATAAATCTTTGAAAACTCCTCATTTTCTAAAAAATATTGCATTCTAGTTAGGATGCATCCTTTTGGACCATGGGATGCATTCTAGATGTGGTGATGCGACTCCATTATAGAAGTTGGACTCAACAGTGACAGGGGCTGCTCTAGAATGTTTGCCATGTCTTTGTATTCGCCATTGAATTTCCAAGAGACGTCCCTTGGCAAAAGGAGTTGTCTGCATGAAAAAACAAAGAAAACAAAAATTAAAATAAAATGCTTTAAAAACCTTAACTTACGCCACAATCCTATCCACTATGCATTTTATCATTTTATCCCAACCTTATGTGTTTTCTTTTTTGTTCTACAACTACAACATTCTTCACCGTTGGTTTTTGATGCAACATTATTTAGGAGAGTTTTGATAGTGGACAAGCAAATTTTTGTCTTCGTGGACTGTAATGTCCCTTTCCAAATGCTTAGAGACCTAGCTGGCCTATTCTGCCATTTTTCCTTATTTATTCCCTTGGGAACTAGGGCATGGCAGAAATAAAGGGAATATTTGGACCCTTATGTGCATTTAATGTTATATTTTTATGTTGAAGATGCCATTTAATGCCCTTTATGTTATATTTTCACGTTGAGGTGCTTTAAGTCATGACTTATGACTAGGAAAAGTGTTAATTTCCCCACTATGGGCATTGGACCCTTAATGAGTATTTATTACTTATTAATCATTATTTTTTTTAAAGGGGGTGTTGGAAAAGGTGAGTTTTTAGGGTTCAGAGGAGTTATAAGGAGAATATGAGGATTAAAATCATTATTATGTTCATTGTTATTTTTCTGCGGAGTCTTGGTGAGCCTGCATGTTCATCCGCTATCGCTCAAGGAGTAAAATCCCTTGAGATCTCTAGTTTTGGTGCAGAGAAGACTTTGGACCCTAGCTGGGAGGGCTATTTTGGTGAGAGGATTCATCCTCAATCCCTAGTAGTTATATTTATAGGTATTGAAAAGATTATTGATTATTATTTTGAGTTTGGATTGAGCCAATACAAAGCAAGGGTTTTTGGTTTATCTTCAGCTGCTCCGATAGTTGTTGTATGCTAGCGGCTCTATAGATAGGGTTTGAACCCCTATATATTTCCAGCCACAACTATTCTAAAGGAGGCCATTACACAAAGGGAGTTGAGTCTTGCTGAGTAAGTATTGGTGGAGTATAAGGACGTGGGGCTTTGAGATGTGAGGCATTGCCTCTTATTGGGGTTTTGGATTACAAAGAGCTGGCCGCCCAACTAGGAACTTCCCAACTTACATTTTTGTAGAAGAATATTGTTGTTCCTGGTGTTATGTGCTACTATGACAGGAGTTTGTAAGGTCAAATCTGCTATTCAAAATGTTGTTCACACTTCTACATCAGCATAATAGTCATTCCTTGTGTATTTGGCATCACTGTGAAGGTTAGAGATCAATTATTCTATGCATTTGTACTTATGGATTTTTTGGATGAAGAAGTTGTATTACTCTTGTAATCATTTCCAGCTATATAAAAAGCTTGCAAACTGTTTGACAAAATGGCTTTGTGAAACCTTTGAACCATTAGCATGGTTTAATGATAAATATATGATTGAGAATTTTGGTTGCAGTCATTATGATTGTTAGTACTCATAAATTCTTCATATTTGGTTGTATGCAAAGTGTTTGACGAAATACCAATAAGCTAAAAATCAGAAGTTGGGGATATTTCATGGACAATTGCACTCACCAATTAGATATAATGTCTTCCACTAGTCCCATCAAATAAGAGACCAACCATGTAGATAAATATGTGCAACTAGATTTTGTTGTCACCAACTCACAAATTTCAAAATTTGGGGTAACTTATACATTTTTGGGTAATTTCCCTTTTTCCCCAGAGTTTGAGTAGTATTTTTGGTCTTATTTTTTTTGCTTCCCTTCAATTTTAGTTTCATTTCAATAATATTGCTTTGATGTCCCTCCAATCATTTGAAAGTGATTTATATTTTGTACATACTTTTCATTGAGTTTGGTTTTGTACTGCCATTCACATTTTGCAAGCAGTTCACACACTCTTCAACATGGAAAATTTTGGAATCTTGAAGTCTATAAGATTCCTCTGGTTTGAAGCTAGCACCATGAAAGTCCACTGAGATGTTAAATTATTAAATTTTACTCCCAATGAATGCAATAGTAACAAATGTCACATTAAGAACAACATCCTAGAAAAGATTTCAAGTTAAGCAAAAGAAATGTTCAAACCTTGCGAACCTTTTGATGCTCGAGATTAGGAGAAATGTCCTTATCTTGTGCACTTTTTTTTTTGAATATTGAAATATCGTTAACAAAAGGCTAAACACCCGAAGGTGATACACCAGAAGTTCTGCCTTATGCGCAAACAAATGTCAAGTTAACAAACCACGATCAATAATAACCGATAAATCAATATAAAAAAGCCTCACACAGGAGGCACCAACAAAAAGGAAAAACCAAAAACAGCCAAAGCACAAAAAGGAAGCCAATGCCACCACCCAAGAAAGTCAAGTGTCTGGTGCCCTCCTAATAGCAACACGTCTAGAACCAGAATCAAGGCCCATCTAACTAGGAGCCTCAGGGCCCTTCTGATCATCCTTATCCAACATACTTTCCGATGGATAGTAACGGTCCACTTTTCCCAGCAAAGGACCAAATCTATTTTCCTTAACAAATTTCACAACTTCACTAGCCTCTTGTAGCCCCCCAGTTTTGACCATTATTTCAAGTCTATTAGGCAATTCATTAACATTCTTGTGGAAGCGCCTCTCGGTCTGTTTTTGTTCATCAGCCTGCAGGCGAAAAGGCACCGGACCTTCTACAGACAAATTCTGAGAAGAACTAGTATCAAACACCAAAGTAACATTATTATCTTGTGCACTTTCAAAACTAGGTTCTTCTTCTAAATATACAATAAACCCACATGGAATCTTTTAGACTTACGAGTGCAGATGATGAGGACAAGTGTCCTCATCTCGTTGCAAACAAGAACATCTTAACTTTCATCACACATGATGGTGACATTTGTTGCCATCCTATGAAGAAGTGAATGCTCCAGGCCTTTGAATGTTTTAAATGCTATGAGACCTTGCAAACTCACATTGATGCTCAATGAAGACATGTATCTGCTTTGAATTTGACCCACATAAACTCTAAACTTAAATCTATAACCCCGTTTCTCACGAAATCTTGTGGGTGAATGAAAACCGTAGATTCTTCATCCAACAACCTAAAATGATCCTTGAGTTTTTTTTCTTTCCAACGCTTTGTTGTGTATTAAATAAAACCAACACAAATTTGCTTTAAATTGATGAAACCACCGTATTTTATGGTTTTAAATTTTTAATCATTTGATTTACAATTCCAGATATCTTGCGTGATAAGAGTAAATCATAACATAAATTTTGAGTTGATTTCAAAGAAATTGAAGTAAATATTCTTTAATTGTTTTAACTAAGTTGGGGGTGTGGTGTTATAGTGATTGAAGCTTAGATAATCTCCATTGATGAACCTTTGAAAATGGCATACTTTCAGAGCTCTCACATTCCAATAAAGTGTTATCTCTTGTAATTTTGCATTCATTTTGGTAAAGTTTCTGTCATGTCCCCTTTTCAAGGCTAGCTCGCTAAGGAGGCCGTTGGCCCTATTTGACTTCCCGGGGGCTAAAAGGGAATATGAGGTAATTGGTTCTTTGTTCAAGTTGCTAAAAAAGGAACTTGTCGGCAACTTCTTTCTAAAGGAAGTTCTAATAAAGAAAAGGACTTATCTAATTTGATATAAGCTGGTCCTTAATTTAGAAAGTATATTCGACGGAAAGGATATAAAAAGGAAAAATGAGGTTCATTTTAAGGATCATGTTATTCTTATCAATTGAAATCATAAGCTTGAGCATGTTTTGCTTAACTTGCATCCATTGGAGATGGAACTCTTCATCGGAAGGTTGAAGTAAGGACGAAAATCCTTAAAATTTAGTAGCGTAACTCTATTTCAAGGGTTACATTGAGCAGAAATTGACAGTTTCAGACTTCTAGGGCAGTTTTTGTGGGGAGTATCGCAATTGGTAGGGTTTGTGAGTGGGATACAGCTGTTGTGTGAGTGGGATGCAGCTGTTGTAGGCCTTTTTCTAGGGCAACAAGCCACTTGTAAGCTTTTGCAAGGGCAGAAAATCCCTAGGATACTTTTACTAAGGCAACTAACTTCTTGGAAGCATTGAATTAGCTGTTGGGACTGATTTGTTGAGGGCTTGAGGAGTTTGTTCAATCATAATTACAACTAGGATTTTATGCAATTTTTTGCCATATATTTAATTCAAAAAAATCAGATTTGAGGGTCCTATATGCAGCTGTAATATTTATAAATTTTGGCAAGCATTTTGGTGAATGAAATATTATTTTTGTGCCCTAAAATTGGCTTCTACAAAATTTATGAATTTTAATTGCTTAGGGTTTGAGAGGAAAAATCAGAAAATCACATTTTTTATTAGGGTTTGTTGGGAAACCCCTTGGTTCTAATTCTGCCTTAAAGGGGATATTACAGTGATATCAAAGCCATGAGTTTGGCAGCCTATGGAGGAATAAACAAAATAAAAATTGCATATCCGTACGAATCCGTGTGACAGTCGTATTCTATCGGACGGGTCAGATTCTAGTCCGTTCAGCTCCAGATCAATGGCTATACTTTTTACAGTTAGGGTTAAGTCAAAGTTTCAATTTTTTTGTGTTTTCAGGTTTGAGTTGGCTTCATGCCAAACAATGCCAAAAAGATGAAGACAACACTGGAAACCATGGAAGAGATGTTGCAAGCCATGCAAGAATCTCAAAGAGAACTAAGGGCAATGGGTCCCAAGGCATGGTAGGTTTATAGGGTTAAGCCCTAGACCTCCGGAGTCTACTTTAGAAGGAGAAAAAGGACCAACAAAAGTGATGAATACTTCATCATCACAAAATGTCAAGCTGCCCATAGAGGAATCAACTATGCAAATTGAAAATGAATAAGAGCCCTCCAAAGGGAAAGGTATGGATTCAATTGTACAAAATGTTAAGGTTAAAAAGAAAAAAGAATTCAGATTTTCAAGAGTAGAGGGTGTAATGAGGACTGGACAAAGGTGTGATGAATGCCTAAGGAGAGCTAGGGAAGCTAATTTGATAGCCACCCAAGCAAAACAACACCCACAGGAAATTAGGGCAATTTTTTTTCCTTTGATGATGAGGAAAGGAAGAAATCATGGAGCATGAACCAAAGAAAGAAGAAAATTCTGATTTGTAAGATGGTGGAGAGAATTTAGTTGTTCAAGCCAATTTTTTGGATGATAATGTTGATGTTCAACTTGCTGTAATTTTCAGAAGAACAATCAATAGGAAGTTAGTTGATAGTGTTTGTGACCCTAGCAAGAACCAAGAAAATGCTCCATGCATGTGTCAACAAAATATGGATGGAACCAAGGCGGACGGGGCTTCACCTGTTGAATATGAAGACCTCAAAGTGGAGGAGCATGCACCATCCTTCGAACTTCTTAAGGATGAGCTAGTGACTGATTTTCAAAACAACATTGGAGAGTTGAACAACATGCCTATAAGGCATGATGAAGCGGTTGAAGGAGTGGTACATGGATATCTTGATTTCATTGACATGTTTGTTCCATGTGCAGGTTTAAAAATAAGAATAACCCATATTGGTGTTGATAAAGAGACTCTTATGAGTCAAATAATGCATAGTTTGCACATGTCCAAGGAAAGTACAATGATCATGGCACGTGACAAGCATGAGTGGGAGCAACTGAGTTTGTTTTCAACCCAAGAAAAGGATGAAGAGTATGTTGTTGCAGCAAGGGTGGAAGAGGTTGTTGGAGTTTGTCCACACTCTGAAGAATCCCTGAGGTTGATTTGGAATCCTGGGATTTGCGGAAGGGTACAAGGAGTGAAGAATGGAGCTTGCATTTGCTTGACGACAAGCAAATTTGGGAAGGGTGGCCTGTAATGTCCCATTTTTCGAAATTAAAATAATAGTAGGGTTCTTACTAACTTCTCAGTTGAAGTCATTGTCAAGTTTGTTGTTGTGCAGATATATCTTCAACTCAAAGTTCCACAAAGCCAGCTTGAACTTTGCTTAAAGGCAGGTCTGCTAAAAGTGTCTTCAGAGTTTCTAATTGATTATGGTCAATATCCAAAGCTCAACCCTTAGCCTAACTAGGGTTTCTCACATTCCATTGCTATAAAGATGCTTCTTTATGAATATGAGTGGACTTGCATCAAGGATTCATACTTTGATTAGGTTAAGGATGTTATTCGCTCTTGGGTTAACTCCTCGGATTCGGATAAGAATGACATGCAGAGCTGGGCTGAAGCTACCAAGGATTTAATGGTTTATGGTAGAAGCCCTAGCCCAATTGTACAAAAGAACATTTTTGGTAGTAGCCTAGATGGGGATGATTCTATGGATCTGGATACTGTTGTTGTGATGTTTGATGCTAACTCTCCTCAGATTTTGTTTGCGAAAGGTCTTGTCCTATCTTGCCCTAATGATGATGAACAAAAACAGACTTGAGGCGCATACACAAGAATTTTAATGTTTTTACAAATATATAAGAAATAATGGTTAATATTGGGGTTATTCAAGAGGTAGTTGAAGTGGTGAAATTCGTTGGAAAATAGGATTGGACCCCTACTGGAAAATGTGGACTGCTACTATCTACCGAAAAATGATTTGATTGAGGGTTTTATGAAGGGACTTGAGTTTCCTATTCAACTGGGCCCTAACTTTGTTTTTGGTGGTGCTACCAATAGGAGGGCCCTAGATGTTTGACTTTTCTGGACTTTTCGTGTGATATTTTATTTTTTGTGTTTTGGTTGTGTTTCCTTTGTGTTGGTGCCCCCTGCACAAAGCTTTTTTATATTGCTATATTGGTTACTATTCACTGTTGGTGTATAACTTGACATTTGTCAGCTCACAAGGTAGAACTACTAGTTTTTCACCTTTGGGTGTTTAGTCTTTTGTGAATGATATTTCAACGTATAATTTTTTTTATTAAAATAATATTATTATTAAAATAAAAAGTATTTTTAAATACTTAAAGTAAAATAATATTATGTCTGATGACCCCTCAGATGGTTGGACCGCTCTAGAGATCCCGAACATGGAACCACCTAATTTGTCGATGCTTCCTAAGGACGACCCTTCGCCTCCACCCCCTGGGGCGGTGACATGTGCTTGAATATCTTTCTGGTTATTTATAATTGTTCTTGCCGTGTTCTGTCTGGGAGTTTGCTAATGTTTTGAGCCAATTTCTTTGCCCGATGTGGAGTTCGGGTCGTGATTTGTCTAGCCACGTTACTATGTAACTTTCTATATTATATTTGATTTACCTTCACTAGAAACCTGAAGTTAAGGATGGAAACCCTTAACCTCATTTGGGCAGCTTCATTTCAGAGGTTGCAAAAGTCGTATTTGAGCAGTTGGTGGTTTTCTAGGGCATCATCTGGTGGTGCGCAATAGTTTACAAGGTTGAGAGGGAGATGTGGTTGTTGAAGACCTTTTCGAGGGTGGCGAACTACATTGCAAGACCCTTTTAGGTCAACGACCCACTTGAGAGGTTTATCATAGGGTGGCAACCCACTTTGGGAAGGAAATCTACAGTTTTTGGGGCAGATTATTGGAGATTTTAATTTACTTAAGTCAAATAATTAGCCGGTATTTATTTGTGATTTTTCAGCCCTACACTTGTATGCAAAAATCAAATTTGAAGGTGTTTCATGAGATGTAATTATTCTGGAATTTTTTGGCAAGTATTTTGATAATAAAATATTGCAATTGGTTCCAAAAATGTGTATTTCCAGAATAGTGAATTTTTTGTTAGGGTGTGATATAAAAATCAGAAAATTTGAATGTATTGTCAGGGTTTTCTGGGAAAGTCCTTTTGTTCTAATTCTGCCCTAAAAGGGACACTACAGTGGTATCAGAGCCATTTTCTAGCCAATTGTGGATAGTGAGTTGCTTGCAGACTCTTCTTCATGCAGGGCAGTGATAGAAAGATGAAGACAACATTGGAAGCCATGGAAGAGATGTTGCAAGCTATGCAAGAATCTTAGAGGGAACTAAGGACAATGGGTCCCAAGGCATGGATAAAGTTTGTAGGGTTAAACCTTAGACCTCCAGAGTCTCCCTTAGAAGAAAGAAAAAGACCAGCAGTGGTGATGAATACTTCGTCACCACAAAAGATCAAGTTGCCCATAGAGGAATCCATCATGCAAATTGAAAATGAAGAGCCCTTCAAAGGAAAAGATATGGATTCAAATGTACAAAGTGTTTGGGTAGAAGAAAAAAAAAGAAAAGTCAAGGTTTGAATTCCCAAACCCTACAAAGGAGCAAAGGAATGAGGAGGCCAAGGAAGAAATTTTGAAAAAAGAAACCCCATTAGTTGATTGCCCTAAGAGTTCAACAGAAAAGAAGAGCATAAATTACATATGTGAGACAGAGCTTAATGATCCACCATCAACAACAAAAGTGGATCATAGGGTTGAAAGGAAACCGCTACCTTGCAAGCAAACACGAAAGATGTAATAAGGACCCAAAGGAGGTATGATGATTAGCTAAGAAGAGAGAAAAAAACAAAGTTGATAGCCATTCAAGCAAGACAACACCTAAAGGAATTTAAAGAAAGGGGTGCGCAATTTGATTATCTTCATAGCAAGGATTTATTATATCACCATCATACTATGTCCTTACAATATTTTGATCATCATGAGAATCATTCTAACAATGAGGATAAGATGAAGGGTACCAAATGGAAAGAGGATCTTGTCATGTCCCTCTTTTGATAGCGACATCATGGAAGACCGTTATCCTTAATTTCTTCCCGGGGGCTAAGGGACTAGCATAAAGGGAAAAGAGTATTGAATGTTTTGTTTGAATATTTGTAAAAAGTACCTTTTTTGGAAGTTACTTTATGTTTCTTATTTCACTTAAAGAGGGGATCTTTAAGAGTCATGAAGGCTTCAGTGATTTTAAGAAAAAATCATAAGAAAAAATCTTTTAAAACATTTTAAGTTACCCTCCCTTCCTCTTTTGGGTGCCACACTTGGAGGGTTATAAAAGTAAAAAGGGATCCATTCGGAGAGGTTATGTTATGATTTGGATATTGAAAATTGGTCTATTAGCACAAAAATGCTAAGTCATTTGCTTTGACGATGAAACCCTTCAAGCAACGGAGTTAGGGAACAAAAACCTTCTTCCTTCTTTGAGGTAGCTTCATTTAGGGTTTACCATTGGAATCATCTAGTTCTACAAGGGTGTTTTAGACACCATTTAGTCATTTTTAGGTTGACGGCTTGCTCTTGGGGAGTGGCGACTTGGTTTGGGAGTGAATTCTCATGTTTTTGGGGTTTTTTGTGTCCTAAAGATAATTCTGGAATTTATCCTATTTTTTTGCATAGTGGTGACTTGCTTTGGGAGAGGTTTGGACCTCTTGTGAAGGTCAATTTGTCTTGAATTGGATTTTGTAATTTTCTTATAGTTTTCTAGCGTGGGCGATTGGCTTTTGGGCCTTTTTAGCAATAATATTTATGCAATTTATTGAGGGTTTCATGAGATTTGTGACATGCTAAAACATCTATAATTTTCAGTTTAATATTACAGCCAAGAGCACCTAGGGTTTTGATGAATAATTCTATGTTTGAAGGGCCATCACTTCTTGTTTGGAGCAGCTACTGATTGTTTGGGGTTTGACATGTTTTTAAGCTAATTTTGAGCTATATTTGAAGGTGTGTTGGCAACTAGGGTTTGCTACAATAAAATTAGAATTTTTCATTTTTGAAGTAGGGATTCCAAATAATCTTAATATTCAACAAATCATCCTATTTAGGACATTTCAATGGTATTAGAGTTAAATCTTGGCTAGCTGTGGGGTTTCTAAGTGACACATGCAAGAGGTTGACAAAGAAATAAAATATTACTTGAGAAGCGAGAGGAAAGTGAGAGAAATTCTGCCAACAGAATAGATGTCTCACTTGGATCAGTCAAGGAGTGTTGGAATAATTGTCATTGATGTCAAAGGAATTGTAACAGATATGAATGGAAATGTCAAACGGAATTGTTGCCGGAAGTGAATGGAATTATTGCCGGAAGTGAACGGAAGTGTCGACGGAAATGAACGGAATTGTTGACGGAAGTGAACGGAATTATCGACCTTGGCCGACCTATTGGGAGGAGTTGTGACCGTTCGAATGGACCTTTCCACTTGAAGAGGCATGACCTTAATTTGTGGCTTTCCGTGAGTTATAAATAAGTGCATAATGAATGGCAAAAGAGTAGATTCGAAAGTGGAAGATATAAAAGAAGAGCAGAATTTTTAAAGGCAAATTTTTGTGAGAATATTAAAAGGAAAAAAACAAGTATAGGGAAGAGTATAGCAACGAAAACACTCAAGTGTAGTGTTGACCATTTTTGGTCCTACAGGGCAAAAATTGGTCTCCCTTCTTTTCCTGCTGCCCTGAACAACCAGTCTTTGATGTATTCACTTTATTGCAATTGTGCCATTTCCCTTTGTAATAGGCCTATTCTTATAAAGAGTCGAGTGATCTAAGTCTTGTAGGTTTTCAGGTTGATCTAGGGCTTATTTTCGCTTCGAGCAAATTACCTTGGACAAGCCTTTTTTGGCAAAGGAATGGGCCAGTTTCAAAGAGATGCAAGTCTTTCACAAAGCTCCGAAGGTCAAGTGCCCTTGCGGAGCGCAGGCAGGTGACAAATGGGACTGTTCAAGCAGGTCCGAAGGGCAACTTTGGACCCAAGGTGCCTTTGCGGAGGGCAGAGAGCACATCTGAAAGAGAGCAACGCTGAAGGCCCGAAGGAGAATTTTCCTTCGAAAAAGTGACAAGGCAAAAGACAATTTATTTGGACTTTTTGTCCGAAGAAAATCCAAGGAACCAAAGGTAAATTCCTTCGGACTTTTGTCTGAAGGAATTTACCAAGAGAAGGCCGAAGACATGGAAGGCACATTTCCTTCGGGAAAAATGTCCCAAGGAATTCCTTCGGACATTTTGTCCGAAGGAATTTGAAAGACAAAGGGAACCCTAGCAGCGAAATGTCCGAAAGAATTTGAAAGACAAAGGGAACCCGAAGGAACCCTAGCAACGAAAACACTCAAGTGTAGTGTTGACCATTTTTGGTCCTACAGGCCAAAAATTGGTCTCCCTTCTTTCCCTGTTGTCCTGAACAGCCAGTCTTTGATGTATTCACCTTACTACAATTGTGCAATTTCCCTTTGTAATAGGCCTATTCTTATAAAGAGCCAAGTGATCTAAGTCTTATAGGTTTTCAGGTTGATTTGGGGCTTATTTTCGCTTCGAGCAAATTACCTTGGACAAGCCTTTTTTGGCAAAGGAATGGGCCAGTTTCAAAGAGATGCAAGTCTTTCACAAAGCTTCGAAGCTCAAGTGCCCTTGCGGAGGGCAGGCAGGTGACAAATGGGACCGTTCAAGCAGGCTCCGAAGGGCAACTTTGGACCCAAGGTGCCTTTGCGGAGGGCAGAGAGCACATTTGAAAGAGAGCAACGCTGAAGGCCCGAAGGGAAATTTTGCTTCGGAAAAGTGACAAGGCAAAAGACAAAGGATTTCTTCGGACTTTTTGTCCGAAGAAAATCCAAGGAAGGAACCAAAGGTAAATTCCTTCGGACAAAATGCCCGAAGGAATTCCTTCGGACTTTTGTCTGAAGGAATTTACCAAGAGAAGGCCAAAGACATGGAAGGCACATTTCCTTCGGGAAAAATGTCCCAAGGAATTCCTTGGGACATCTTGTTCGAAGGAATTTGAAAGACAAAGGGAGCCTGAAGGAACCTGAAACGCAGCTGCCCTTGCGAAGGGCTTTTGGCTATCAAAAAGGGGCCTTTTCCATTTTTTCGAAGGGGCACCTTCCCTTCGGGAAGGTTCATTCTGCAAAAGCTGAAGGAATTGCTAGAGGATGATGACAGGCCCAAGAATGTCAACTTTGACATGGCGAACCAGCTGTTGGAGGTTCAAATGTCTGGTGACATGCCTGCGAACATCAAAATCAAGACAGTGAAAGAGCTGTTAAGTTTCTAATGGCGACGAGCCTGAGGACGTCAATTTTAAGATGATAAGATAGCCGTTGATTTTCAAATGCTTAAGGACGTGCTCGCGCATGAAATGGTTTAACAGTTGAAGAAAAGACTACAGGGGATTTCTTTCGGACAAGATGTCCGAAAGAATTCCATAACGCCTAAGCATCACCGAAAGCAGATGGTCAAGCTCGAAGGAAGACAGAATTCCTTCGGACTAGTGTCCGAAGGATTTCCTTTGGATGTTTTGTTCGAGGAAATTCGAAGGCTCGGAGACCCGATGATAAATTCAATGACCCACTAGAAAAGGAGCCAGGGGGAGACAAACAATAGCCCCAAGGGCCGAGTTGCCAAGAAAAGACAAAAGGTAGTGCAGGAGTAGAGCAGTCCAGGTGGCACAAGAAGCATCGACAAGAGAAGTTATTGCTACAGGTGAAATAGCCTCCACCAAGTGGTCATCAAAGGGAGCGCAAGTATTCAATAGTGTGCCCAATTTTTCTTCGTTTAGCATTGATAAGCAGACACTCGCATAAGTCTCATAGAGGGGCGGCCTTGTCATTCAGAAAACAAAGGGACCCATGCTTTAGCAAGGACATTTAAGACGGTTTGAGTAGCAAAGTCAATACCCGTAACAATCTTCAGCATGGTTCTTTCAGGCCATTTATGGAAGGATGACAACAGCGTGAGCGAATTCCTCTTCCCTAGGGGTTTAATACAATATGGGCCGCCTGTTCTTGAAGGTGCCAAAAGTCTTTCTCTTAATGCTATATATTGTACCTCTCAGCTGAGAAATGCATCTCTCACTTGTGTAAGGCGAAGCCCTGCCAAATTTTACCTTTGAATGAATAGAACGTGTTTTACCTCTAACTGGTTATATTTATGAATATGTCTGTGTATCAAATCTGTGTTTAGTCATTTCATCTTGATGCTTTCATAGGTTGACACCAACATATCTAGTATGTCCAAGACCATTTCTGCAGGTAAACAGGAAGTGCCCAAGTTGGAGCATAAAGACAGAAGAGCAGTTATTTGACAGTGTGCTTCTACAACACCTTTGGTAAGTTCTTTTTCTTTGTATCTTCATTAAGCCCCCTGTTAAAGCGCCCATGCAGTCTGGTCTTTTGTTCAGATGGAGTGTCTGTTCGCCCTTTTGGTCTAAAGTGTTGATATAAGCTGAGTGGATCGAATCATTTGGTGCATCACCATTTTAGATAGGTTCTATTTTGTCATATTCTTCTCTCTTTTCACCCCCCATTATTAACAATAGTAGTTAAAGATCTCAAAGATGCATCAAAGGGAGCTAGCCCTTATCTATAGATTCTTTCCTCAGTTTTGCCAAGCCCACAGCAAGAGGAATGTCTCCATTGTGCCGCGTGGAAGAGAGAAACCGAGCCTTCTTTCAAGGGTGCAATCCACTGCGTCAACATATTTTGGCTCGTCCGATGGGACCAATTTTTTAATGCTCAGAGAAGTTCCAGGATTGGTGTTGGTCCTGTTACCGCAAGAGTGAACAACTAACCCAACATCTGGGGACTTCTTTTTCAAGAACATCAGTCTTTAGTCAGAGATCATCTTGACATCCCTTGCCTAAGGTCACCACAAGATCTTCTGCGAAGGGTGTCCCATTCGAATTTGTTGAGCTGCCCTTAAACTCAGCAAAGCGGCTAAGGTTTGCAAGGACTCATCCCTATACAACAAATCAATTTCCTAGACCTGCCATAAAATATACTTACACAAGAAGACCCTAGTTGAACCTTGTCATCGCCATGGCTTTACCTTTTGTAGCCTTCTATGTTTAGAGCCCTTTAAACCTTCTGTATTATGACCCAATCCTAGGGACAGCCCTTAAGAGTGTTCCTCCTTTTAATGGAGAGGGGCCTATTACTGCTATTGAGCATATCAAAAATATAGCCAACCTCTACAACATTCATAATATTATCGAAGAGAACGTAGTCATCAGGTTACTGGCATTGTCTTTTAAGGGTAAAGTTCTGGACTGGTATGGGACCTTGCCTATGAACTCAGTCGGCTCATGAAATGAATTAGGCACCCTCTTGACAAACAGATTCAGGGAGAAGAGTGATCATCTCTCTTTTGCTGAGCAATTGATCACCATGAAAAGAGCTTCGCATGAATTTATGCAAGATTTTAATACCAGGTTCCAAAAGACTTGGGACAAAATCCTTATTTTAGTAAGACTGACTCCAAGCTACATTTTCCTTTACTACTTAAAGGCTTTGAACAGTGACATTGCTGTCATGATACAGTCCATGGGAGGAAAGGTGTTACCAACTGCCTATGAAATAGTTATAGCCGTCGAAAATTGTCTAGTGCAAGTAGGAAAGATAGCCCCTAGACCTCATATGCCACTCTTTTTCGAATTGCCACCCCCTGTTCAGACTGTTGCACCCACTTTAGTTCTTCCTGGTGTAGAAAAGCCGACTGCTACCTGGCCCAACGACCTCCATGAAGTTAAGAGCTTGTTACAAAGTGTAACCAATGAATTAGTGGCTCTCAAGAGGCAACAAGCTCAAAACTATCGGCCGAATCAGGGATACCAATAGTTCAAACAAACGAATAGACCTCTTTTCCAGAATTATAACCAAAGACGGTTAGATTACTCAAGCCAGACCATATCAGGGTTATAATCCAGGTGCCCCTTCATCATCCAAAGCGCTTGTTCCCACTCAAAATAATTTGGTACAAGAATAGCCTAACTACCCACCCCTGGGTAATGGTCAAGAACAGGTTGTGTATACCAATGAGTTGCCAAATCAATATGTGAACACGTAAGACAATCAAATAGCCCAATTCCCAAGTTTTGAGGTGTTAGTACAACCTGGGATGGACAACAGGTAGACTCAGTCTAATTCCACTCTCATGAATCACCTGGAAGGTGAATTCTATGCAGTCAATTATGTGGGTAGTCCGAATAACCAGGGTGATTGTGTTGCAGCCAAACTAGATCCAAAAAGAGACATATGGAGGAAGCAAAAGCAGTTGCTGAAACGTCTGCACCATCTTCTTCATCACAAGTGAATCAGAAGTTGCACCCTCATCTCCTCGGCTTGCACCTCAGGCTGCAAGTGCCCCCAAAGAAAATTAAAAAGGGAGCAACCCTCAGATCAATGTGGTAGACCAGAGGAAGAAGCTACACATGAATATCTCATTGTGGGATTCTTTAGCAACGCTGAGACAAAAGGACATACTCCAGAAGCAATTGCACGGGCTGATTGAACAAGCTGTCCCAGCAAAGGCCGATAATGTTTTGATTATGAATGGGCACCCTTCCATAGCAAGCCAAGCAAAGAAGGATGAAAAGTTTTCCCCTTTCTATCTATCCTTAGTCATTGGAGATTTCCTGGTTCACAATTGCATTATTGACAATGGGGCAAGCACCTCAGTAATGCCCAAATGTATAGCGGATAAGCTGGGACTCAAATATGAAGAAATGACTAAGGGAGTCTTGCAGTTAGATGAATCACTAGCCAAAACATTGGGAGTAGTAAGAGGCTTGAATCTAATGCTGCATGCTTGTCCAATCTTCTCTGTTCCCCATGACGTGGTAGTGGCGGATGTTCCTCCCTACTTTGCTCTCTGCTTATTCAGGGATTTCACGTCTAAGATAGGCGGGTACTTAGCAGCAAACTAGTCCTACATGGTTTTTATAACCAAATATGGAACTAAATTCAAGATTGAGTCGGAGCCCATCCACAGAGATCATCTAGAGCCATACTCACTCAAGGCGGCAAACGTCAGCTACGCCATCATTGATGAAGAAGAATTCCAAATGGACCAATCTCCACCCTCTTCCCTTGAAGGAGTTGCTGACTTGCTCTTGAATGAGTGGGGAAGTGACAATTTCAAACATGACCCATACAAGTTCATAGAAGAGGCAAGGCTTGGAGTTTATTGCATGCATGAAGGTACTTTCGTGCCAAATTTGATGAAGGCAAACCAAGAGAGCTCAGGTTTATGGCAACTCTTCTTCGATGGCTCAAGAAGCAAATTGGGAGCCAGTGGAGTAATGTTAATTTCACCCTCAAAAGAGAAATACTTCTCAACTTTCAGATTCCAATTCCCCTGCACTTGCAATGTTGCAGAATATGAGTCTCTCATTCATGGTTTAGAGTGGGCAAGGAAAAAGGAAATAAAAGAATTGCAGGTTTTTGGGGACAGTGAACTAATTGTAAACCAGGTGAGAGGGCGAAACTTGACCAAAAATTCTTTGCTTAAGTCTTACAAGCACACGGTGTGGGACCTAGTAGAGAGTTTCCTTGCTTTCAATATTATTTTCATTCCAAGAGAACAAAATAAGCAAGCAAACAGACTAGCAATAGTTGGTGCTCAGTTTGACGTTCCCAAGGGAATAAGTCGGGACAGCAGTGCACGCCATTTAAAAGTAATAATAAAACCCTCCGTCCCTGATAATGTCACCAATTGGTAGGTGTTTGACAGTGATCAACAGATAGTACTCTTCTTACAAGAGGAGGATAAGTTTGCTTCTAGAAATCAAGCCAAGCTACAGTAGTAGTAAAGCGGCTAGATTGTTCAGCGAAAGAACAACAAACTTCCCAAGGGCTTGGTCACTCTCGAAAGCATCTTCAACGAGGATGACCAACTAAAAAATGATAAAGCAAGCATCATGACCAAGAGAGAAAATTATGAAACAATCGAAATATTCAAGGACAAGCTGCTTGCACTTGGGAAGGTATGTATAGATGATGAAATGCATTCTTTCATTTTGTTATGCCAAGAGTTTGCCGATGTTTTCGCTTGGGAGTATAGCGATTTGAAGGGTTTTGACCCAAGCTTGTCCCAACACACCATTGAGCTGGAGGAAGACGCCAAACCCATCAAACAAAAACAAAGGCCTATCAATCCGAAGATTGAGCCTCTCATGTGGAAGAACTCACCAAGCTGATTGAGTTCAGGATCATTTTTCCTATCAAATACTCTTCTTGGCTGGCCAATCTGGTCCCTGGTAGGAAAAAGAATGGGAAGAGTAGACTATGTGTGCATTTTAGAGACCTCAATAGAGTCTCGCTGAAAGATCACTATCCCCTCCCAAGTATGGAGCAGATCCTCCAAATGGTGACAAGCAATAAACGTTTCTCCCTCCTGGATGGGTATTCAGGGTACAATCAAATACTAGTCCAGGACTGCGATCAGTACAAGACAACCTTCACTACCAAGTGGGGAACTTTTGCCTACAGGAAGATGCCATTCGGACTGTCAAATGTTAGAGCCACCTTTCAACGAGCCATGGACATGGCTTTCCAGGTTCTGATAAATGATATTGTAATGGTCTACCTTGACAATGTGACAATTTTCTCTAAGGATGCAGGTCAACATCTAAAACATCTGAGGCAAATCTTTGAGATGTTGAGAGAGTTTGGTATCTCTCTCAACCCAAAGAAATGTGTTCGCTGTCCATGAAGGTAAACTCCTTGGTCATGTTGTTTCAAAAGGGGATTTTACCATTGATTTAGAAAGAGTACGTGCCATCCTAGCGCTATCCTTACCAAAGCACAAAAAGGGTCTGCAAAGCTTCTTCGGCAGAATAAATTTTGTTATGCGATTTATCCCTAATTTTGTTGAGATAGTTAAGCCACTAACTTCCATGCTGAAGAAAGATGAGAAGTTTGCATGGACATCACAAAGGAAAGATAGTTTTGAAGGGATTAAGTAGGCTATTGCCCAAGTTCCCACCTTGATCAGTCCTGACTTCTCCAAGGATTTCAACTTTTACACTTTCGGAAATGAAGAGGTAATCTCTGTTATGCTCACTCAAGCAAATGATGAAAACCTTGAACAACTTCTTGCATTCTTTAGCCAAGGTCTAGAAGGTTTTGAAACTAGGTACACATATGTTGAAAAGCAAGTACTTGCAGTTATACGAACCCTGAAGAAATTCAGACATATGTTGTCAAACAACAAGGTTCATATCATGGTACCACATCCTAGTGTCAAGGATTTCTTGATTAGCCGTGATTTGAATGAGAAGAGGGCAGGATGGATTACCAAGGTAATGGAATACGATGTGGATATCAAAACCACAAAGCTGGTAAGAGGAAGAGCGCTGTGTGAACACCTTGCTATAGACCTTAAACAACAAAAAGAGAGCATTTTGCTACTCCATGATGAAGCTGCAACAGAGGAACCTGCAATCATAGAGGACTGGGCACAAGACATGACTCATTTTCTTTTCACTGGTGAGTGCCCACAGGGCCTTGATAGGACTAAGAGGAGGTATTTCAGACTCCAATATCTTCCTTATGTCCTGATTGATGGAGCGCTGTTTAGAAGAGATTTTTTAGGGGTACTCTTGAGATGCATAGACTCAAGTCAGGTCAATAGGGTACTATCCGAGTTCCATGACGGGCCAGCTGGTGGTCACTTTGCTCCTAAGCCTATAGTTGCAAGAATCATGAGGGCTGGTTACTTTTGGCCCACTTTATTCAGAGTTACCCATGCCTGGGTACGAAAGTGCCAAAAATGTGCTCTATTTGATGGAAAGCAACGGTTGGTTGCAATGCCTTTGCAACCTATTCAAATAGAACATCCGTTCATGCAATGGGGCCTAGACTTCATAAGAATGATCAACCCTCCTTCCAATGCTGGCCACAAATGGTCTTGACTGCTACAGACTACTTCACGAGATGGGTAGAAGCTGTTGCTTTGAAGAAAGCCAACGAAAGTGTAGTCCTAGACTTTTATGAAGGCCTGGTGACAAGATTTGGAGTCCCAACCACCATCATCTCAGATAACGCATTGGCTTTCTTGGGAACCAAGACAAGCGAGTGGGCGTTGGGATACGGCATCTACCTTAGTACTTTCAATTACTACCCACAAGAAAATGGGCTGGCCGAGTCCACCAATAAGAATCTGATCATAATCATTAGAAGGACAATGGAGGAAAATCAGAGAACTTGGCACACCAAGCTGAAAACAGCCTTGTGGACAGACAGGGTTACTCCAAAAAGAGCGGTTGGCAATTCACCATACACGCTTGTGTATGGAAGGGAAGCTAAACTTCCTATTTCACTTGAATTGCTAGCGTTCGATCTTGCCCACCAGCTGCAATTGGAAGAAAGCGACAACATGGAGGTCAGACTTTGTGAATTAATGGAGCTTCAGGAGACAAGAGATCAAGCCATGGTTTCTATGATCAGCCGTCAGCAGCAAACGAAGAAGCATTTTGATAAGAAATCCTCATCGAAAGGCTTCTCAGAAGGTGACATTGTCTTAAAATGGGATGAGGACTGAGCTAAACCTGGAAAACACACGAAGTTCGATGCCTTATGGAGTGGTCCATATGTCATCACTCAGTGCAAGCAGCATAACGCATTCCAACTCTCCAGGTTGGATGGTGGAGAACTACATATCTCAGTTAATGGGATATATCTTAAGCATTGTCACCGAGCCTTCTCTTGTTATGTACATATTTTTCCTATTTTTTCTCTGTTTTCCTTAAGTGTTTTTGCGCATGTTCGTAGTTTTTCAGCCTTGTGTGTGTTTTGTTTACCGTTTGGGGTAAAGATGTATTGAAATTGCATGTAAATATCTCCTACAGATCCTAGGCAATTTGACAAACACTTTGCATACTAATGTAAGACTGTAAATAAGCATCTTCAGCCAAAGGCATAATTACAAACACTTGCCATACAAACTTTAGACTTAAACTCTTCACTTGGATATGCAATGAGCTGGTTACAAAGACTCAGGAAATCTAATTACAATAATGTATGAAGAATTGAATACAAATCATATGCAAATGCCAAGACTCTTGGCATTAACTAATGACATTATAATTCTGATATAAAATGTGCATCTATAGCTACCATAAGACAGCTACCATAACAATGCCAAAATGACCAATTGAAATGATGCAAACTCAATGTAGATACCGATACAATGAAGCACCCTTGAGAAGAGATGTTGTGGCAGCGTTCCTATCTTGAAATGAGCCTTCAACTTGCCAAATCGACGCTCTAATGGAGCCGCCCCTGTTCTGCACTGAGGTCTTCTCTAATAAATTAATATCAACTTATAACTCCCCTTTCAAACATCAAACATCATTCTTTGGCTCCTAAGTATGCAGCGCCTCAATACCCATATGAAATCGATCCACCTTTGGCCTGGTATGAGTGAAAACTTGGGTCTTAAGTCTGCAAAATTATGACTGTAATTTGATGGCAGCAGCACCTCCAGTTGTTTCCTTGTGATGCTAATCGTCCTTCAATAGAAATGCAATCAATGGTGCTAAAAATCTTAACTTAATGGCTGCCAATGATGAGCTACGAGTCTGCAATAGATGAGTCTTCAGATATGCTCAAACCCTTGATGAATTCTTGAATTTTTAAGCACGATCAGAACTTCTAGATGAAGCTCTCCTTTAGCAATACTTCGGCTGGTATCTCACAGCTTCAAAATCGCATTACCAATTGAGAGTTTTCATTCTCAATGGCCAACTGAAACAACTGCAAAAGCCCTTGGCTCCACAAGAGATTATCAAATATCAATACCAAAACTGGATGCCTAAGAATGAGCTCTTAAGTCCCTTTTATTTTTTTCTTGTGAGAGCTCAAACACATTTTTGGCCAATGTGGGATAAAATATATATTCCCACTTTTAATTTTCACTTAACACACTTTATAAAATTAAAGTGACTTTATTATTATAAAGTTACATTATAACTCTATAATAATATTTAAATATTTTAATTATTCCTTAATCACTTTAAAAATCACTTAAATGAGGGTCATGGCCCCATTGCTCATTATAATTGCACTTTATATTTAATTATTAATAAAGTATTACTTTATTAATAATTAAAATAACATAACTCCATAAATACTCATTATTTCTCGATTCCGTCTGAACCAAGGAAATAACCATTGCATTCACTACGCTTCCAACTGTCTTACTAAAAATAGTAAGGGTTCCTCTCTATCAACCACTGATTTCCTATAAATAGTAAATTCCTCATTATTTGATCAAACCAATGGTGTAAAAGATTGGCACTGCAAATGAAGCCTATTTAGGTGCCCTGCTATAGATAGAAATTTTCATTGTCTTGAAATAGTCACTATAAATAGTAAGTGTGCCAAACTAAGTCCAATGAAAGTCAGATCTGAACTCTCACTGATCACTGGAGGTGAAGCCATACCGAATATTGCCAAATAAAACCCCTTGACTATCTGCTCTAGTCTATGAGGATCAAGGATAGGCTAAATCATCCAACATTAGAAAACCCAAAATGGACAGAAATCCTAATTTGCCAAAAATAGCAAGTCCGAACCCAAAGTCCGAAATCTCTCCGAAAAGTGTCATACAACTCCAGTAGATCACCCGAACACCTTGGTGACATTGAAATACACCTTTGATTATGTTGTCACCAACCCAAAAAGTCAGCTCTAACTATGCTGCAAGTGAACTCGAAAATGGGGACATTACAAAGTCACCCTTTATTAAAAATCAAATTAGAATAAGGTGTTGACATAGTTACTTTTTGGCAACTTGAACAAAATAACCACGTTTCCCTTTTCTTTTCCTTCCTGTTGTCAATTTTGCCCCACAGGGCAAATCATCACCATTATCATTTGAAACTTTGCTCACCATGACCATTTGCCTTGAAACCCAGGTCTTGCCCTTGAGAAATCGAGGATAAGTCACTTTTGTGCAGGTACAGGTGTATTCCCATCAAGGAATGATCATTTCTAGCACTTATTGAGCAATTCGGGTTTACTAGGGTGCATGTCTTATTAGCTTTTATAAGCTGAAGCAGTCGATAAGCCCGATTGGGTCTACAAATGGAATTACGAGTGGATTGGGTTTTGCGAGGTAGTTGTATTCTAAAGTTTTTAAGTAATGGAGCTTGTAAAGCCCAAAAAGGTCTTGGGCAAGTGATTTCTTTCAGAGGGCTTTTTCATTGGCAAGGTGGACTTTTCAAAAGTTCAGAAGGGTTATTAACAAAAAACCTCGAAAGGTATGTTTTAAGGAGAAGTACCCTAGCAGATGGCTTCTAGGCGTTGTGTAGGGATGTTTACAATTTCCCTGAAGGTTATGTGCCCTTGCGAGGGACACTTCAAGCACGAAGAAGACCTTGGCAAAAGTTTTGAAGGACAAAATCAATTTTTTCGAAGGACACCTGCCCTTGCGGAGGGCACTTGGTCGGTGGCAAGACCCTTTCAAAAGTTTCGAAAGGCACTTTTGAGGATGAATAACCCTTGCGGAGGGCACTTATGCAGCGAGGTGGCCTTTACAATTCTTCTAAAGGGCACTTCTGGAAGAACATACCCTTGTGGGGGGCACCAAAGCCAAAGACAAGACCTTTTGTAAAAGCTCGAAGGGCACTTTTGGGAAGCAGAAGCCCTTGCGGAGGGCACCTTCATAAAGCGCATGTTCATCTTGTATTTCCTTCTGTTTTCTACGTCTAACATCTGTGTTTTGATTCTCTGGGTCATCTTTTCTCACGGATTCTGTTCTCTGTGTTTGTTTGTGTCTTTATTGTATCTGTCTTTTCTGCGTTAGTCTTTGCTTTTGAGCGGCTTTTCTATTCATGGAATCTTCTCTGTATTTCATTTGGGTCTATGCTTCCTTTGTTATGTGTTCTATCTGTTTATGGCTTTCGCAATCAAGTTCGGGCTTTTTTGTATATGTCCTTTGGAGAAATTGTCCGAAGGACTCTGTTCTTTCTTCCGCGGCTTGTTCTTTGTCTTGGCTTTGTTCACACTTTAGCCTTCGGTGTTTTGTTCCTTGCTCGTGGCCTTGTCTTTTCTATCGGGCTTTTTGTCTCTCCCAAATTTCTTCAGACTTTTTAAATTCTTTTCCGTTTATGCGTTTCGATTTTATTTCTATTTGGATTTTCCCCGGGTATATCCTCCGTCAGGGCTTTTTCCGAATTCCTTCGGACAAAAAGTCCGAAGGAATTCATCTCCTTTGGCCATCTTTCCCCGAAGGGCATGTGCCCTTCAGGAATTTTTGAAATGTCCCTGACACTATGAAGGTGCCCTCCGCAAGGGCTTCTGCTTCCCAAAAGTGCCCTTTAGGGTTTTACAAAAGGTCTTGTCTTTGGCTTTGGTGCCCCCCCACAAGGGTATGTTCTTCTAGAAGTGCCCTTCGGAAGAATTGCAAAGGTCACCTCACTGCATAAGTGCCCTCCGCAAGGGCTATTCGTACTCAAAAGTACCTTTCGAAACTTTTGAAAGGGTCCTGCCATCGACCAAGTGCCCTCCACAAAGGCAGGTGTCTTTTGGAAAAATTGATTTTGTTCTTTGAAACTTTTGCCAAGGTCTTCTTCCTGCTTGAAGTGTCCCCCGCAAGGGCACATACCCTTCGAAGAAATTGTAAACATCTCTACACAACGCCTAGATGCCCTCCGCAAGAGCACTTCTTAAAACATTTCTTTCTCCCTTTTCCATGGTAGTTCGCAACACAGAGTAGAGATCCTCATTGATACACCTAAGGGAGCCAACCCTCATAATCTAGAGACTCAATCCACTTAGCAGGTCACCCACAACCTTAGATTGTTTTCATGTTTCAGCAGATCGTGAAGGCTTAAAACTACCTTCACAAGTGCAGGGTCTGATTGACAATAGTTTTTGGTACGCCTGGTGGGACCACGAAAAGTGATTTGCATATTTGAAGAGTTTTTGCAGCAGTAGAGGATATTCATCTACATCTAATTGCAGAGTTCATAGCATCATTCAGGCAATACATTCATGTCAAAGGTTACCACAAGATCAGCAAGTAAAGTTATTCCTTTTGAATTTATAACTTATAAAAGAGCAAGGTCTAGGAGGGCAAATCCATTTCCTCAAAGAGAATATTTACCTCCCCCTCATCCTATCGTTTTAAACATTGCAACCTCCACTATCTAGATAGCCATTAGAAATCAAGTGTTTGCTCCATTCAATAGGGGAAGTCCATTGAAACTAGCACAGTTAGATGACATTCTTGTATTTGCACTCAAAAGTATTCCATTCTTCTTTGGAGAAAATCAAACAACTCCTATTGAGCATATCCAAGATGTGGCTAATCTTTGTTCAGTTCATAATGTTGTTGAGGATAATGTTGCTATTAGATTGCTTGCTACTTCTTTCAAAGGAAAAACATTATAGTGGTATAGAACCCTCCCACTTAGATCCATTTCCACCTGGAATGAATTGGGTGTAGCCTTAGTCAAGAAATTTGAAGACAAATTTGATCACTTATCTTTAGTTGAGCAATTAATTGCCATACAGAGAGCTCCTCATGAGTTTTTGTGCAATTTTAATCTCAGATTCCAGAAGACATGGATCAAGACAGCGGTTCTGATTAGGCCATCCCCTGAATATGCATTTTTGTATTTTTTGAAAGCTCTTAATTTTGACATTAGTGTGATGATACAATCAATGAGTGGTACTACTTTGCCAGATGCTTATGAAGTTGCAATAAGGGTAGAAAATAGTTTGATACAAGCAGCTAAGCTTTCCCCAAGACCTCCGATGCCCATATTTTCAAAAATAAGTTCTATACTAGCCCCTCAAGTTCCTCAAATTCCATCCTTGGCTCCAATTCTAGCACCTCAAGTTCATATTGCAGCCCCTACTAGTCAAGCTAGTAAGATATGAGAGTTGAAAAGTTTTCTACAATCTTTTGGAAATGAAATAGTACAGCTCAAAAGACAGCAATTTCAGTCAAATAGGCCCTATCAACAGCAAAATCAGAACAACTATTAGTCCTTTAAAGATCAAAGATCTCCTTATCAAGGTTTCAGAAAAAATAAACCACCCTATCAAGCACAAGGAGCCATAACACCAGCTAAGCCATATGCTGTTTTTGATCCGAATGCTCCTTCCACTTTAAAAGCCATTGTTTCAACTCCACCTCAAAATAATTTGGTGCAAGATCCAGGTTGGCAGCCCTCAAATCTCAATGATGCTCAAAACCAAGCCTTGGTATCACTAAACATCACCATGCCACAAATGACACAAAAAGAGTTCTCTTTTCAAGGAGGTCAATATCAAGATACATGTTTGACATCACAAGGAGAGACTCATCAAGTTCAAGGGCAGGGTGATGCTATTAATATAAATTGGCAGGTCGATGATCATGTTGTTTTTTGCTCAGGATGTTAAAACTAATGATTCAAGTAGTCAAGTTGCAGCTATAACCTATCAGAGAACTAAAAGAAGAGTTGTTGATGAAGCTCAAGTGGTAGCAAATACTTCAAGTACTCCTAATATTGTTGTTAAAAGTACAAAAGAGCAGCTTGCTACCCTCACAGCCCAAAAAAATCAGAATATAGAGGTTAGTAAAGTGCAACAAATACATTTAATTTGTGAACAAGTGCCTCAAAAAGTGCAATCAAAGGTTAATGCATCCAAAGCTTGTCTTCTTCTTTTTCAACGCAAGAAATTTTCATGCAAGACAAAATAGACTTTTGTAAAGGTTGAGTTGGTTTGAGTTTACTCTCTCTATTTGTCAATGCCAATCTCTTGGCTTTTTGTAATTTTCTATATTAATCGCTTTTCAGCGTTGTAAAAAAATCCATCATTCTCTTGGTAAGCCCAGACTCTGCCATTGGTGAGTTGTGTAACATCTTTAATCAATAGGACTGTACTTTTAGATGTCAAGCACTGGCATAGTGTACATTAATTCAACAATTTGCATACGTGGTAGATTTCTCTCCCTTCCCAAATTCTGATTCGTACATAATTGCTAGCTTATATGTTATGTAGGTCATGTTCAGTGTTTTAAATGTCTTTTGCTGAAGCTGGAAGTGGATGTTAGGTGGTTGTAAAGTATCTTGTATCAGACCTCTCTCCATTGTTTTCCGTCAGGTTTTCGTCATTGGATCGAACCTTCTCATGAAATATTTATGCATATCGATCAATTGAAATCAAAGGTCTTCATTTTCCCTTGTTTGTTCAATGTTCAAAGTTCCAAGTAGGGTGGATCAACATTCTGGTCTATCACCGTCATTAGGTAGGATTTTCCCTTTAAGTTTTTTTCTCCCTTTTCCATGGTAGTCTGCAACATAGAGTAGAGATCCTCATTGATACACCTAAAGGAGCTAGCCCTCATAATCTAGAGACTCAATCCACTTAGCAGGGCACCCACAATCTCGGATTGTTTCCATGTTCCAGCGGACCGTGAAGGCTTAAAACTACCTTCACAAGGGTGTAGGGTCTGATTGACAACAGTTCCCTTAGCCAATGGGAAACCAAAAGAATTGGCTAAGGGTCTCCAAACCAAACTAAACTCGAGAAGGTGACATTACAGTTTATTGCACTAAAAATGTAGCAAATGGTTTGGTTGAGAATTACAAGGCACAATTGGTTGCAAAGGGTTCTCCCAAGTTGAGAGGATTGACTATTTAGAGACCTTTGCACATATTGTAAGATAAATTTTATTCTCTTTGCGCTCTCTCTTACTACATCACAAAGTTGGATAGTGCCACAAATGAATGTGAAGAGTGCCTTTCTCCATGGAGATGTTTAGGAGGAAATTTACATGGAGTAGCTATAGGGATATTTTCAAGACCCTTCACTTGTTTGTAGGCTTCAAAGATATCTCTGTGGACTCAAATAGGCCTCTCGATCGTGGTATGAGAAGATGGATAGTTTCTTGCTTTCCTCAAGTTTTACCATGTGCTAATCAGATCCAACATTGTACACAAAGAGGTTGGGTATTGAACTATTGATGCTCATGATTTATGTTGATGACTTGATCACCATAGAAAGTTCAACTTCTTTGATTTAGGATGTTAAGACAAGCCTGATGAAGCAGTTTGAGATGTTTGATTTGGGGTCTACTCGAGTATGGTATGAGAAGATGGATAGTTTCTTTCTTTCCTCAAGTTTTACCATGTGCTACTCAGATCGAAGAGTGTTCACAAAGAGGTTGGGTAATGAACTATTGATACTCATGATTTATGTTGATGACTTGATCATCATAGAGAGTTCCACCTCTTTGATTTAGGATGTTAAGTCAGTCCTGATGAAGCAGTTTGAAATATTTGATTTGGGTCTACTACACTATTTTATTGGTCTCTAGGTGACCCTAAGATTGAGATTAGTATTACACAATCAAAGTATGCTTTGTACCTGCTTTGTTGAGTCTAGATGCTTAACTTTAAGCCATCCTTGACACCTTTGTAGTATGGAGTTACATTATAATATCCCCAAGAAGGAGATTGCTGAATTCAAGGAGAGGCACTGCCATTTCACATGAAGAAATTGTTGCCAAGGAAAAAACGCTGCCAAGGAGCTGTGTTGCCATTTAATACAACAGTCATTAAACATTATGAACGGAAATGTCAAATGAAATTGTTGTTGGAAGTGAATAAAAGTGTCAAACAGAATTGCTGTCGGAAGCGAATGGAAATGTCGACGGAAATGTTAATGGAATTGTCGACGGAAATGTCAACGGTCACATCTTTTGGTGAAGAGGTACCTCTTGGATGGGACACCTCCTTTGTGAGAAGTGTTTAAAGGCTATATAAGGGAGAAGAGATGTGAAACTATTAGAAGCATCCAATTATGAATTCAATCATCTAATTCATATAAGCATCATGTTATACAACCACTCTCAAGGATGAAAACCCTTGTGATTATAACAGCCCAAGGACGAAACCCCTTGTGGACTTATATTTTATTTAATTTAGTATTTTAAATGCAATATTCATATTTATAAAAGAAAGGTTTTCCGAGAAAAACAAATTAATATAAAATATTTCGATTGGGAATATTACAGTGGTATTGGAATTGTTTTTTTTGCCAGCCTGTGAACCATGGGATCACTACATAAGGAAATTATGGACAATTTTGAGTTGTACAATGCCCTTTCAACAGAGATTCGAAAAGAAATCTCTTTTTCAGACTATTTGGATTTAAAAGAGTCATGGAATGGAAATAGGCACTATGAGGAAGACGAGTTTGTGAATCATAGGTATGGCAGTACTGAATATGACGAGAAATTCAATTTTCAAGAAGTCCCAAAAAAAAGGAAGATGACAAATTTCAAGACTGACTTGCCTATCCAGGAGCAAATGAATGAGGCATCCAATGTTGAACCAAGGGAATGCCCAAACATACTTATCCAAGAAGTTGATATTTATGGAGACTTGTCTATTGGGAAGAATGACATAAAAACTTTGGATATTAGAGTTGCACACGAGTAACCTATCCAAAACACTAATGATGATTTTGATATGTGTTGTCTACGTCAGAGTGAAGATAAACTTCAATGTGTGCACGAGAGACCAAAATAATTGATAGAATATGGAAAAAACATCCACCAAATAACCTTGATGCCTTGGAAGACGAACAATCATTAAATGCACCTCACTCGTTGAAGGATACTGAAGAGACTTCTTGTGATATTATGGATAACAAACAAAACTATACATGTGCACCTTTTCTTTTAGATTTGCTTGGCTATCTTGGAGTAATAAGAAATTCACATGTTGAACATGGAGAGTCCTTGGATGTGTGCTTAAAACATTTAGAAATCAATAAAGGCAATTAAGCTGTAACTATTAATCTTGGAAATGCTACACTTGAGGGTTGTGACTTAGAGATAAATTACACACAGCAATCCACAACAAAAAATGAATGAGAAGTTGATTCCATGTTTGCTTCTTCAGTAGGAGGGGCTCAAGTGATTTTGGAAGAAATAAACTATGATGATGGGCTATTAAAGGATGTTGATGAATGGCATGCCAAGGATGTGGTGAACCTAACAACCGGATGAAAAATTTTAAATTTGTTCATATTAACGATAAGGGTTGTGTCTCCATATATCAAGCTATTAGAGGATGTAGGTTCTCAAGCGTGGATTTTCAAGGAGCTTGAAGCTATCCATAATTCAAATTTCATATTCCCAAAGTTACAATATCGTGAGTCTCAATAGTTTGAACTTGGCTTTACATCTAAAATGGTTAAACCTTCATTAGTGTATAGGGAAGAAGACATTCTTCATAGGAAGTTTGTATTCAAAACATGGGATCCAAACTTGATATTAAAAAGTTTAAATTTCTTAAACTCACAAAATATGCTAGTTGACATAGTGACCCAATCATTGCCCTATGAATTGTCAAATGTCCAACATAAACCATGGTTTGGTGGTCTTTACATTATTGAAAACATTATAGTTTCTATTTTATAGGAAAGGAAAAGGCCCTTGTTGAGAGACTCAACTTTACATCTGCCACTTAAACATAATTATATGCCAGAGCATTATTGTACAACAAACTTAATTAGCATGAAGAATTTCAAACAGAACCTTGAAATTCCAAAATCTGTAGTAGATGATCATCTGATCAAAGTATGGCATCACAAAGTAAATAAAATGCCTAATACAGAGGCCTACTTCATCATAAACTGTGATAATATATTAGGGTTTTCACTAGTAAAGTTCAACATACTGTGAGAAATGTATGCTTCACTATTCTTGGATGTTCTTCAAGGGATTTCATATCAAACAAACGTGGCTCCATTAAATAGCAAAATTTGTGCGTCTGGAACCTACATTTCTAAAATCAAGATATATGGTTTGAATAGTTGGCATAACCGGTTGGGGCAAGTACTTGCCAAGGGGCCAAAATGGGTAACTGGGGGTTATTCAACTTGCTCGGTCAAATAACTGACAAAGGCAAAAAATACTTGAAATTCGCCCGAAGCAGAGAATAGATAAATAAAATAAATGTTTAAGTATAAGAAACTAGATGTCCCTATCTAAATGTAAAGTTTCTTATACTTTAAATTATATTTTATTTATATACTTTCAGGATGTTGGAAAGTGGTTTCAGACCTCTAGGAGCTATAATGCAAATTCTAGGTTTTGGAGGATCCTATCATATTTCAGACTTGCTCAGATTTTAGGGTTTCAAACTTAGCCATATTTCAGTGTTTCAAATTTTCAAGGAGACACCATAGGAGGGATGAAAGCTGCATGAAGGGATGTAGGTATGATAGAATGGTATGAGAACATCTCTTGCAAAGTGCCACAAATCGATACCACCCCATTCCTTGTGCATAGATTACTAGACTTTTTCAGTCTCCCATAGTTTTCCAAAGAGTAGGGAAGAGAAAAATATAGATTCTTGTAATTTGTACTTGTAGATTCTTGTATAAGTATCATTGTATCAGTTTTAATCTATGCACAAGGAATGGGGTGGGGTCGACTTGTGGCACTTTGCGAGAGATGTTCTCATACTATTCTATCATACTTACATCCCTTCATGTAGCATTCATTCCTCGTATGATGTCTCCTTGAAATTTTGAAACCCTAAAATATGGCTAAGTTTGAAACCCTGAAATTTGACTAAATCTGAAATATGATAGGATCCTCCAAAACCTAGAATTTGCATTATAGCTCTTAGAGGTCTGAAACCACTCTCAAACATCCTGAAAGTATATATTTACATCTAGATATGGACATCTAGTTGGATATCTAAATGTAAACTTATATTTAAATGTTTATTTTATTTATATACTGTCTGCTTCGGGCAAATTTCAAGTATTTTTTGCCTTTGTGAAAAAAAAATTGCGGTTTTCCAAATATGGCGGTTTTGAGTGGCAGTTATTTGTCTGGTGGTTTTCTTGACGAGTAACAGACCAACCGGTGGTTACTCGTCGGTTATGCCATTTAGAGCAAAAAGCTTTTGCTCTTGGCATTTAAATTTGTCAAAACATTTCAGGCCACAAAGGGAAGATCTAATTTTGTAAGAGAGAACAGAGAAAGGAGTTATACAAATGCTAGTATGGAATCTAAAACGCACTCACAATATTTGAGCAAACTACCCAATATTGATAACCAGTTTCTTGCCTCCTTTCATTGTTTCTTCCAGACATAACATTTCTCTTAGATTTGTTTAGGTTCATCAATATCATCGGTATTTGCCATGGTAAACTATCAGAGGCAAATGTTGATAAAATTATAGATTCGTTTGAAGATACATTTGTATCAGCATTACTTGCACAAGTTCCAGTCGGTTATCAAAAGCTAGATCTTCCACATAGAGCCCGGAAAGTAAAGAACAAAGTTATAAAGAACAAGTTTGATATGAATACTTTTGTTCAAGTTATTGCCAACTAGATCTATTTTCCATGAGAGCACATGCTATGGTAACCCTGTTTTGGTATATTGTTCACAAGACATTTTACAAAGAGTAGCTAGGATATTTTGTTTGGTGTTCACCTACAGTCTATCAAGTCATGTGGGATTTCATTTCACCGTTAAATCTTCCAAGCATAGCTCATTATATTTAATAGACAGAATAGATTTATTTCCCCCCGAATTCAAAGTTGCAACCGTATTTCGGCGAAATTGAATTAGTTGTGAAGTTTGTTATATCATGGCTGCAAAAGGATTATTAGTTTGATAATTTTAATGAAGCTAAGTTATTTGCAGAAGACTCTACAGATATAATATATGTGTTGTTGAATGTGCAGGAATTTATTTATACATTTATACTTTTAAATGATTTTGAACAAGAGAAAATCGTGGATCAATGTCAGGCCATTGAAGGATCTATGTTTGCATTCCATGAAAATTCTACATGTACTTGGTACTCTATCATAGGGAATGGCTTAAAGGGTTTGCGTAAGATAAACTACATGTCTACTGGAAATGTTTGCATCCACCTCTCGATTGACAAGAGCTATTCATATTTTTTCTGCTATCCTTCGCTATTGAGTGAAAACAAGAAACCTAAAGATTTCAGAGTTGGTTCTTTGTAAAATTGTCTCATGGAAAACGTATACAATTTTTTTTGACATTTTGGTGGTTCCCAATGAGACTGAAGTTGTCATACGATATTTGCTTGTATGGAGTTCATATGATCCTTCTACTTCTGGATTGTCAATAGAAGATGCAACGTGGGGAGGAGCCTCTTTGAACATTCCAATTTGCAATTGCTCGAGGACAAGCAATTTGAGGTAGGGAGGTCTATAATATCCCCAAGAAGATCGCTGAATTCAAGGAGAGGCGTTACCATTTCACATGAAGAAATTGTTGCCAATGAGTAGCGCTTCCATTTAATATAACAGTCATTAAACATATATGAATGGAAATGTCAAACGAAATTGTTGTCGGAAGTGAATGAAAGTGTCAAACAGAATTGTTGTCGGAAGTGAACGAAAGTGTCAAACGGAATTATTGCCGAAAGTGAATGGAAATGTCGATGGAAATGGTAACGGAATTGTCAACGGAAATGTTGACGGATGTTAGAATAATGTGTGTATAAGCTTACATAGGTAGTATGTTTTTACCTACGGTAAGTTATTTATTACCTAGTGTAGATATTAGTTATCTAGGTAATTGAGTGTTTTACTAGTGAGATATTTTCAACAATATTTGGTTGCACGTAACTATTGAAAACTGAATATATTCAGTTTTCTCTATTGTATACATATGACAAATTGTTTGTTTTCTTGCTTAACAAAGTATTTGCATTATATATTCCAGCAATCCGATAGATTGCTTCATGAGAAATACAAAGAGAATTTAGGAACATTAGCTATTATTTTGGTGTGAGAGAATAAATATATTTATTTATTCTTTGAAATTGTTTTGCAGGCTCTTATTGTAGGTTCTTTCACTTAGATTGATCCTTCGGGTCCTGTGTATCTCCAGCATATTCTAAAATGGTTTCAGAACATGGAGTTCTAGTTGAAGATCCTCATACCCGCAATTTTTAAACATATTTCAGTTATTAACACAAATCAAAATATTATTTTATTGCTGTGTTCATAATATTTGATAATCCGGTTCTTGTTTACAATTTTTTTTGGCAATTTCTATACTTTTCTGATTATTGCAAACCGTACACCCATCCAAAATCAAAAAACAAAGTACAATGGCGTAGAGAAATGAGTCAGGAGTCTTCTTGACTTTGAAAAATCCAATTTGGAAGCTGCCGTACAATTTTGGGCAAAATATGAAAATCTGTTTCTGTTGGCAGACTCTAGTAACAGTTTCGTTTTTTGCTATAGATTTTCATACATGTACGATTTGGAAAATCTGAGACCTGTTCTAAAAAGCTTACTCAACCAGCGTTCACGTGGTTCCAGGCCGTACACCAAAATAGGAGGCCGTACAACGTTTTGGACCCATTCAACAGGGAAAATACAGTCAACATGCCATCTGCCATCTAGCTGTATGATTTTCTTCAACTTGGAGGCCGTACATTGCTCAAATTTGAAATCTGACACTTGGAGGCATTAGCAGACAATCTAAATTTTCATGGGAAGCAAAAAAATTTAGAATTGCACAAGGCTGTACAATGTTTTGGGAAGATTATGCAGAGCCCATCTTGAAGGTGTTTTGCAGAAGTCTTGCCAAGTTTTTGAATCCTCAGAATTCCTTTGATCACCACAACTTGCTGGAAATTTTTTTGAGTAAGCGAATTTTTTATATCTTCCCTCAAACGTGTGGGTTAGTTTTTTGGCTTTTTCTCATTAAATTTTGCCTTTGAAAGGTTTAAAAACAATTTTTTTGGATATTGTTCACAAAATTGACTATGCTTTAATGGCTAAGTTACTTTTGTTAAGAAATTGGTTGGGTGGAGATCCTATGGTCAAATCTCTCTTTTTTTCAATTTTATTTTTTGTTTTTTCAAAACAAAATAGTACCTTTGAATTTTTTTTTAATAGTTGAAATTCAGTCGAAAGACGTTAAATTGTAACGGGAGGGGTTTAATTTTTTTGAATTTTTGTGAAGAAAGTTGTAAAAGGAATGTCTACGTCCTTTTTGTCTATGTCATCTTCATCTTCGGGAATGGATTCTTGATTATTTGAACCTCTCAACTCCACAAGTTTAAAATGCAACAACTTCTTCAGTCAAAAGGCTTATGGAGGATTTTTGATAACAACACACGTGCGGCATTCACCACTGAAAAGGACAAGTACATATATGGTTGTTGCAAGTAGGATGAGGCACTTGGATTGATTGGCCTCAACGTTTTAAATAGTCTTCAATTCCACATTGCAGATACCAAAACACCAAAAGAGGTATGGGATAAGTTTAAAAACCTATTTAGCAAAATAAATGAATTCAAAATGTTGCAATTTATTGTGGAATTGAGTGCTTTATCTCCATCAGATTTCCCTTTTATAGATGAATTTTTGGCAAAATTCAAGTTTATTAGATCACAGTTGAAAGCTGGTGAAAAGGATAAAAGTGATAAGGAGTGCATCTTCATGATTTTGTCTAAATTGAAAGGACCATATAGTGTATTTTTCTCTGCCTTTTATACCATGATGGATACATTAGGTGATGAATTCAAATGGGCTTCATTTGAAACTTTTTGTGAAAGACTAATTAGAGAGCAAACAAAACTGATGGCCCTAGATGCTCTACCTAGTTCTAGTCATGCCTTAGTGGCTAACACCTCAAAAGGAAAACCATCACCTAAATTAAAGCAGAAGTCACTATCCCTCAATAAATCTACAGACACCACTACACAGTCTTCTCAATCTTCTAAGAACAAAAAGTCTTTTAAGCAAGAGAAGAAAATTTTTGGTCCTTGTAACTTTTGTGGTGGTCCTAATCATGATGAAAGTAGATGTTTTAAAAAGATGGCAGCATTAGAGGAAGCATTGAAACATCACAAGATTTATGTGCCTTCTCCATCCTCTACTCCTTCAATAGGAAAAGGGAAAGCACTCTCAGTGAAGGCTATATCTTCATCACATGATCAATGGATTTTTGACTCAGGTGCCTCTCATCATCTCACACATTCTCAGGGTCTCTTGTCTTCAATTACAGATTGCAATACATCACATATTGTCATGGGGAACTCTTCACAAATTGATGTTTTGGGATCAGGTACTGTTAGCAAGATGGTTGTTTTAATGATGTATTACTTGTACCCCAAATCTCTTCTAATCTTCTCTCTGTGTATCAAATATGTCATTCTGGTACTGGTAAAACTGTGGAGTTTACTCCACATAATGTTGTAATAATAGAATGTAATGATCCTAGTGATATAGTTGCTACAGGTATATTAGATCATTATGCAAGACTTTACACTTTGATAAGTTTGAGTCTTCTTCTAGGACTTATGGTTCTTCACTTGTAGCACATGATGATAGTCTTAGCAAATTGTGGCATGAAAGGCTAGGGCATCTAAGTTTTGGTTATATGAATAAAATGAGTACACAAAATCTTGTAAATGGCCATCCTAAGGTCTCATGTATTGATGGAATATGTCCTGGATGTCTAGTTGGTAAACAACACCAGGATCCATTTCCAATTGGTAAGGCCACACGTGCACATGCCCCTTTAGAGTTGGTTCAGAGTGATTTGATGTCTTTTCCAACTCATTCTTTTTCAGGGGCAAAATATGTACTCACATTCATTGATGATTTCACTCATAAAACTTGCGTATATTTTCTCAAGTTGGAAATTGAAGTATTTGAGACCTTCAAAGCTTTCAAAGCCTTTGTTGAAAAACAATCATCTCTTTCTCTCAAGAAGATAAGCATGACAATGGGGGGAATATGACAGTAATGCTTTTTCAGATTTCTGTAGTGAGCATGGCATTTAACATCAGTTCACTGTACCATACACTCCCCAACAAAATGGTGTAGCAGAGAGGAAGAATCAAACATTAAAAGAGATGGCAAATTGCATGATTCATTCTAAAAATTTGGCTTCACAATATTGGGTTGAAGCAATAAATTGTGCAAACTACATTCAAAATTGCATGCCTCACAAAGCTGTGCAGAATATGACACCTGAAGAAGCTTGGTCTGAGATAAAGCCTGATATTTTAGATTTTCGTGTTTTCGGTAGTCAGGCATGGGCATTTGTTCCTGCTAACAAACGAAAAGCATTAGAGAAGAAAAGCCAACCACTTTTTTTGTTGGCTATTGTGAAGATGTAAAATCTCATCGCCTTTTTGATCCTGTCTCACATGATGCATTGTTTCGACGGGATGTACATGTTGATGAGCTACCCACTCCACAGGAGTCTACATCTTCTATTTCTCCTCCTCCCTCTTCTTTTATAGATGAAAGTGAGGATTTGCTTTCTATTGATCATGTTGAGGATGATTTTGATGTTGCACTGATTCAACCACCATAGCCATCTACTTCATCATCTATGCCCAAGTGGGCATAGAGAATTCTACAAACAATTGGTTCCTTTGTTGGTGATCCATCTGACTCTTGTCACACTCGCTCACAGACATCTGGTGTTTCTCTTATGGGAAAAGCCATTACTGATGATCCAGTATTATTTTCTGGCCATTGGTAAACCTGAGTGGGATGCTGCTATGTACGATGAGTATTCTTCATTGATGAAGAATCATACGTGGGATCTTGTTCCTTCTCCTAAGGGAAGAAAACTTGTAAGATGTAAATGGGTCTTTAAGACCAAATATGTTGTAGATGGATTAGTCGATAAGTACAAAGCTAGATTAGTAGCTAAGGGTTTTTCACAGGTTGAAGGAGTAGATTACTCTGAAACCTTTGCCCCTGTAGCTAAGATGGATTCTATTAGGCTTGTACTTTCTTTTGCTGCTTCACATCATTGGTCAGTTTTTCAGATGGATGTGAAGAGTGCCTTTTTGCTTGGTGATCTCCAGGAGGAGATCTGTATGGAGCAGCCTCCAAGATTGTACATGACTCATCATCGGTTTGTAGACTCCATCATTCTCTTTGTGGTCTCAAACAAGCTCCTCGAGCTTGGTATGAGAAGATGGACTCTTTTCTTTTGAGTTCTAATTTTCATTGTTGTGAGTCAGATCACAATGTGTATATCCTGAAGCAAGGTGAGGATATTGTGATATTGGTTTTGTATGTTGATGACCTTATCTTCACTAGCAGTTCAAACTCCTTGATTTAGGACATCAAGGACAAGTTGACATATAGGTTTGACATGACAGATCTGGGACTTCTACATTATTTTCTTGGTCTTTAGGTTCATCAGTTTTCTGAGGATATCTCCATTGGACAACAGAAGTATGTGACAGATCTTCACAGGTTCAGCATGGCTGATTGTAAGCCTGCTCCCACTCCATATTAGTCAAGTGTTGTGTTAGCTGCCACTTGCACGACTCCTCTTGTTGATTCGACATTGTATTGACAACTTGTAGGTAGTCTTTTATACCTGACTCATACACGTCCCGACATTACATTTGCTGTGAACTTATCTCTCGGTTTTCACATGAGTCTCATGAGATTCATTAGCTAGCAACCAAGCATATTTTGTGCTACATTCGAGGCACCACACACTTTGGTATTCAGTACACACCACAAAGTTCTCCACATCTTGTTGGATACACTGACTCAGATTGGGTTGGTGATGTTGACACTCACAAATCCACTTGCGGATTTGCATTCACACTTGGTTCTGGTCCAGTTTCTTGGTCACGTAAAAAGCAGACAACTATTGCATTATCTTCCACTGAGGCAGAGTATCGAGGTGTAGTCAAAGCCAATCAAGAGATCCTTTGGCTTCGATAGTTGCTTGGAGAGTTTGGTTTCACACAGTCAGATTCTATTATTCTTTGGTGTGATAACCAAAGTGTGATTGCTATTTCACACAATCCTATTGAACATCAATGCACCAAACACATTGAGATTCACATGCACTTCATTTGACAACTCATTCAAGATGGAGTTCTTTCTTTGGAGTTTGTGCCTACTGCTAAGTAGATTGCTGACATCTTCACCAAGCCTTTAGCTACTCGTTATCTCAGTTGCGAGAGATGCTTGGGGTGAAGGAAGTACTTGGGGGGGATTTTCCATGAAGTTCCACCTTCTTTTTATTATGTTTTTTGATTTAGTTTGTACATGGGTACCTTATCAGGTTTAGTAGTCGGGACCCATATTTGTTTCATACTCCCTATGTTTCACTTATGAGAGGGTGTTAGAATAATGTGTGTATAAGCTCACCTAGATAGTATGTTTTTACCTACAGTAAGTTATTTATTACCTAGGGTAGATATTAGTTACCCAGATAATTGAGTGTTTTACTATTGAGATATTCTCAACAATATTTGGTTGCATGTAACTATTAAAAATTGAATATATTCAGTTTTCTCTATTGTATACATATGACAAATAGTTTGTTTTCTTACTTAACAAACTATTTGCATTATATATTTCAGCAATGTGATAGATTGCTTCATGAGAAATACAGAGAGAATTTAGGAACATCAACGATTATTTTGGTGTGAGAGAATAAATACATTTATTTGTTCTCTGAAATTGTTTTGCAGGCTCTTATTGCAGGTTCCTTTCACCTGGATTGATCCTTCGGGTCCTTTGTATCTCCAGCATATTCTAACATAAATGTCAATGTTCACATCTTTTGGTGAAGAGGTGCCTCTTGGATGGGATGCCTCCTTTGTGAGAATTTTTTAAAGGCTATATAAGGGAGAAGAGATGTGGAATTATTAGAAGCATCCAATTATGAATTCAATCATCTAACTCATATAAGCATCATGCTATACAACCACTTTCAAGGACGAAAACCCTTGTGATTATAACATCCCAAGGACGAAACCCCTTGTGGACTTATAGTTTATTTAATTTATTATTTTAAATGCAATATTTATATTTATAAAAAAAAAAAAAAAAGGTTTTTTCGAGAAAACCAAATTAATGTAAAATATTCCGATTTGGAATATTACATACATTGTTCCCCAAGTGTTCTACGCCAATAGTTGGTGTCATCTTGTATTGGCAGTTGGTGGGTAGTCTTCTACATCTGACTCAAAGCCACCCGATCTCTCCTTCGCTGTTGACGACCTCATCTCTTGCTCCATTTCAGTATGGAATCGCACTATCCACCAAGTATTATACAATGATAGTTGATGCCACTTCATATTGATAGTTGTGGGCAATCTTCTAGATGTGACTCAGAGCTGCCTTGATATCTCCTTTATTGTTGGCCTTGTCTCTCAATTTGCACATGTGCCACATGAGTCATTGGAAAGCAACAAAGTGCATACTTCGGTATATCTAGGGTATTGTTCAATTTGGCATAGATTACACTTCAGGGGGTTTGGTTCATCTTGCGGGCTGCTCCAACTCAGATTAGTCAGGTAGTGTTGTTGATCGCAAGTCCAATTCTAGTTGTCTATCGTCTTGGCTTAGGTCTCGTTACTTGGTCATGCAAAAAGTAGTCAACTATTGGACTATCTTTGATAGAAGTAGAACACATAGCATTAATTCTTGCTACCTAGGGGGTCTATGGATATGTCAGTTAATGAATGGGTTTGGCCTTCATTAGGAGCATTTCACTGCCTTTTGGTGTGACAATTAGATTTCCATCCACATAGGTCATTGCCTATTGGAGCACAAATGTACCAAGCACATTGAGATCCACTTGCATTTCCTAGGGCAGCTCATTCAAGATTGAGTGGACAATCTACAATACTTCCGCACAGAGGATTAGGTTGTGGACATGTTTACCAAACTGTTAGCAGTGGCCAAGCACTTCAATCAATGCTAAGAGTGAAAGTAGTAGTCACTTAGGGAGAATAATCCATAGTTCTTGCTCCCCATTCCCCAATTCAATATTTAAGGGAGATGTTGATGGACAAGTCTTTTGGGACCCATGCACATTAACTTAGGAAGTTATCTCATTTCCCTAAGTAAGTTTTTTCATTCAAATAATTTATGTGATTGTAGATAATTTTATGAATATACACAACCTTAGTTTGAATAGAGCTAAGTTTTTTCATGCAAATAATTTATGTGATTGTAGATAATTTTATGAATATCCACAACCTTAGTTTAAATAGAGCTAGTGTTAGTTGTCACCCCTAGTCATCTTTTTGCAGGCATGTTCTTTCCTTTTGCTTGCATGTCTTGTAGTTGTTTTCTTATAAGTTTAACCAAAGGGAATATTTTGCTCTCCTATTTCTTATAAATTGAGGATGGCAATGTACTATATTCAAGTTAATTGATTAATGAATTTTTAGCATTATAGTCAATTTGCATTTTTTGTTTGTTTGTTGAATCTTTATTTGTCCAAGTCTGAGTGAGTGGAAGCTAGTTTGTGGCTAGGGTAATCCTAGTGAATTTGATGAGTTTGTGTCTAATTTCAACAAATGAGTATTTTTGAATCTGTCGCTCGTGGGTTCATTTGACTCTTAGATCAACAATATTTGTTGATCCTTTTGGCCTTCAATTTGCAAGGATAACCTTTCATTGCGCGATTGATCACCTTGGACATTTCACAAAATTTATTATTTTGGACAATTAACAACATTTTGTGCACCAAACTTCCTTCTCCTTCATATCTTCACACCATTCGTAGTACGTTCTCCTCATTGTCAAAGTTTTTGGCCATTTTAGTTCTTGCATTGGTTTTGTCCTCACTCTCCAAGTTCATTGATCCATTATAGGCCTCGTCAATTTATTTTGGCAATAATCCTTCTATAAGCAACATTCATTCAATCCATCAGCTAGGATTTTTTCCGAATTAACAATTAATTCCTTTAATCATCTATTGTATGGCCTAATTGAATATGTTTTAACTTTTTTTTTTTTCTATAAATTTATTCTACCATCTCATTTTTGTCCCTTAATAACTTAAATTATTTTTCAAATGCTTTCTTTAATTCATTGCAATTTTTGAAATAGCATATTTTTCAAATTTCATTTAAACATCTATGAGAACCTCTCTTAGAGTCGTTGGTATTTATTTAATTTTGTACTCTTTGTATACTGGGAAATTATCCATCCATATAATCTCACAAGTATTACAACGTTGGGTTGGAACTTGGTTTTCATTAGCTGTGAAGTTGGGTAATTTTGTAAGTAATTGGAGCTTTCATAGTTAAGTAGTTAGTATTTACTATTTAGTGGAATTTTTCATTACATGGAGTATTTTAAAACTCAATTCATTGTTTCAATGACTATTTTCTGTGAGTTGTCATTTCTTCTATGAATTTTTCTCATGTACATTGGTATTAACCACAAGGCAAGGGGACCCATAAAGCACAACAACATTTTAAATAAATGTTAGTACCGGAGAGGAGGATGATGCTAACACATCAACCAAGGGACTTTCACCCCAAAAGTCATGTTTTTGCATTGGCAATGCTTTTGGTGCATGTAATATATTATAAGGATAACTTGACTCGCACTTATTGTCAATTGGGATATTCCATTCCCAATTTCATATCCAACACATTGTTTGTAGGTGATTTGAGCTTATACATAGTGTGGTATTGTAGTAGTTAGTATTTATATTTTTGTGCGTTTTTCTTTGACATGGAGTATTTTAATACTCTAATGATCACTTTGATGACCATTTTCATGAGTAGTCATTTCTTCTATGACCTTTTAGTCATGTGCATTGGTCATATTTTCAAGGCAAGGTAACAAGCACCTCTATGTGATGTTAGTACCGAGGAGAAGGATGATGCTAACACATCTACCCAGGGACTTGCACCCCAAAAGTAATGCTTCCGGATTGGTAATTTGGTTGGTCTAATGGTGGAGTTGGGCATTTCATGAGATTTACTCTTCTTAGGTTCCTTATTTGTCTGTTTAGCTAATTAAGTTTGGCTTCACTTAATTGATCAGCCGACAATATCATTCACCTGTGGTAAAAGAGTGTGGTTTTACCTATGTGAAATTCTCTCTTCACCATCATTGGTTCCAATATCTTCCACTCTATCTGCCAGGTCTTGAGTGATCCTTGCATTCCGCTTTTTTAAATTAATGCTTGCCTTGGAATTTTCATTTGCTTCTTGTGGGACCCACATAATAATATTTGTTTGTTACTCATGTCTTGGAAAGGGTGTAATTACCTCTAACTTTTCCCATATAATCTCCTCAATCACATGATCTTCCGCCTTGGGCACACATTCTTATTAATTTGTATTCAACAAGATTGTTTCTTTTTTTAATTTTTAGCCTATCTCTCATCTTTTGACTACATCATAGATGATATTGGAAGATTTGTGGCCCCTGGGGGATGGGGTGCGAGTAGGGCGGGGGTGCGATGTTGGGGTGTGTGTGTCAAGAATAATGGAAGGTAATATTTATTGGGGTAGATATAAATTATGGTTTCTAAATTTGTTGTAATATTTGTTTATTGTAAAGGTGGTTAATAAATCCACTTGTGTTTTAGGGGATGTTGTAAGGGCAAGTGTCCCACCTACAAGACCCACTTGTGAGTTAAAAAATATATAAGGGCCAAGATTTAGAAAAATTCCAAGGGCCCATGTTATGTAGGAGATTTATGTCAAGTATAGCTACCTTCATGTGAAATTGTAAGTACTCGATAGAGGTTAAAAAAACAAACTCGAGGAGCTTGGAGCCTTATGTGTTCTTGTAGTGACTCGATGAGCTATCATTTTACCCATTTTTCATATGCTAAAATATCCTTTCTCTCTGTCTCTCTGTCTCTCTCTCTCTCTCTCTATCTCTTTCCTAGTATGCATGTATATCTTTATTTTCTTGCATTATGAAATCTTTGTAGAACATATAAATGCTATTTTATATTTCATTTTATGGCATGCCACACCCACTTGGTGATCACTTGCAAAAATGTATAACTACATAATAAATTCCATTACATAGTTGTTTAGATGTGTGCTTCTATGTCATGCTGCATATGCTTGTCATTTGAACATGCCAATGTAAATAATCGTCTGTTCCAATCACTATTTACATTGCCATATCAAACTTGATGAACTAGTAACAACGGTATTGTCATCTTGCACATACAAAAGAGGTGGGTTGGTGCCATATTTAGGGAAGGTGCAATACCTGTTTAGTTTTGGATCTAGGGCTGTGCCTTGTACCATTTGTTATTGGAAAAAGTTATGGTTGATCTCTTAAGGTGGTGTGAAAGCTAGACGTGCATTTAGTATACTGCTAGAGTGGGAGTGTTGGAGACCTACTGATACCCTAAATCTTATATATATAAATTAAAAATAATTTATTAAGGCTGCATAGTAACATGTTGAAACTGATGTATGCGGAAATTGAATAGGCTTTGGATAAAACCGAACAAACTTCTATGTTATAAGGTCATAGAAGGATCAGTGATCCACTGTGGTGCCCTTCTAGGAAAGATCATTTTTTCTACCTGCTTGGAGTTCCTCCTCAATAAAACAAGTATCTTGTCATGAGATTGTCATGCCTTGATTTGTTTAATGCATATGGTGCCTATGTTTTCATAATTGTTTAACATGGCATCAAAGATGATTCCATAATCTCTATAATCTTCACTGTGTGGCATATCAAACAAAAGTGCTTTTCAAAAACTCTGCAATATGATTCCTAAACTACAACTTTTTAGAACAAATTTTATACTATTGTTGGTCTATTGTATAATATTATAGGCCTCTATTTGAGGGATTGGAGGTGGAATTTAGGAAAAGCCCTCCTCAACTATAAATCAAAGGACTTGTATAAGCAAGTACGCCATTCTAGTTTAAATGCTCCTCGACTGAACAAAAAATGGTGGGTTCAAGTTCTTGAAGTGAGATGGCAAAGATGTTATCAAGTTATTTGGAAAACTAGAACTTCCTTCAAGCATAAGGTGACAGGATGACTAGTAATACATCAGGGGCTAGCCGTCAGAGCAAGGTTGAGCAACATTGGTTTTATGAATGCATTTTGCATGGTGTGGAAGAAAGATGAAACAGTTGATCATATCTTTTGTAAATGTCCAACAGCGAGAGGCCTTTGGGGGTGGCTGCAAGAAGAATTCAATTTCTTTTTTATTGCTCCTCTCTCTTGGAAGGGGCCTCTTTTAGGGGATTCTAGGATGGTTAGGGACAGCTGCAAAGGTTTATGGTATACAACATGGTTGGCAGCAATCAGCTTTCTTTGGAGGACGAGATGCCAAGCCGTCTTTTAGAATGACACCCCCCCTCTCTGTATGGGGAAGTTGAGGCTTTTCAGACAAGAGTTGGCTTTGATTGTACAAGCTATGTTTGAGTGTTTTCAAAGAGATGTGAACTATTTATCCATTGGGGTGCATGCTCAGGTGTTTTCTTTCTTTGCATATGTAGGGAGAGATGCTTCCTGTTAACATTATGTTTAGTTGATGTAATATTTGCTTTTCTTGCTTTTTGCTCAAGTGATGTGACCCTTTGTTCCTCGGAGTTATATATGTTGCATTTTTCAAGCGAGAGATGATTTCTGTTAACACTATGTTTAGTTGATGTAATCTTTAATTTTCTTGCTTTTTGCTCAAGTGATGTAACCATTTGTTCCTTGGAGTTATCTATGATGCATTTTTCAAGGGAAAAAAAGGGACTTGCTACTTCTATGAACCATCAAGGTATTCCAATGGGGATTCTGCTGCAAAAAATCAGTTAAGGCGTAAAATCAAGAATTGTAGGGAAAAATTATACTTTCTTGGTATTTAAATGAAACAAATTTTAAGGAATTTTTTTTGTGACATGGTCTCAAAACTAGGCACCAAAGGCAGGTGATGAAACATTTTTGTCATGTTTTAATGAAATATTTCTTAAGGTTTAGTTTTTCCCATTTAAGACAACCACTTTGTGAATTGGCATGTTAAATCCTAGAAAATTATGTGAATCAGTATGGCATGGTCCTAGATATGTGAGTACATGTGTTTGCTTGAATAATATTCGTGTTTTTCTAACTATTGTAAGTAGCAGTGACTCCTATTAGATGGACTAATAAGCCTAAATATATGTTGTAAACAATAATTGGTTTCAGGTTTTGGAGGAGCTGAACTTTACTATGGATCAGTTTGTGGACATGTGTATCCTTTCTGGGTGCAGCTACTGTGATAGCATTGGAGGTAAATTGAATGAAGATGATCAAGCTTCCTTCTCTCTAGATGCATTTTTATTTTCAAGCATAATGCAAATTGCATCAATGTAAGGCATACTGCTGTGATTTTCTTAATGTGTGTTTTCTGCTACATCTAAACTATGTAAGGACTACAAACCTTAAGTAACCAAATTCTGTTATGTTAAGCATACTTCTGTTATTTTCTTTATGTTTTTTTCTTGCTCCATCTGAACTACATAATAACTACAAATCAAAAGTAAACAAAATGTGGAGATTTATGTGTTAAAGGAAGTGCGGGCAGTTCTGAGCATCATCGTAAAGAATAAGAGTTTCCACTTTCCATATAGGGGTTATTAACATTTTGTTTTAGTATCTTTTGGGCAATGTATAGAACAATCCATAAGAATAGATCAAGTTTAAATTGTGAACTCTTTTTGGAAAGAAACCAATGCAATATGGACATTTTGTTAGCTCTTACTATCACACTAATAATTTGCAGATATTTTGATGTGGATTGGATTGGGAATCCAGTGGACAACACAAAATTGCAGAAACTTAATGTGTTATATGTGGAAGCAATTTAATAACATTTGTAGCATACAATAATATTGTAGAACTAGTTCAAAATGAACCATGAATGACTGGAAATAAAATATACATAGAGAACAAACTTTTACTAATGAAATTTACTACGTCATTGTGTTTACCTTATTTTTGGACTAGCGTGAATCACAATAGGATACACTGGAATAATTAACTCAGAGTATAATATATGGCAATCAAGCATAAATCTCAATGTAACCAATCTAGACTAATATGATAAAACAATTTGCTATTTACGGAAAGTACTAAGGAGATGGAGATACATAGTTTTTATTGTCTCACCGATTGACTAAAACTATGTTCTAACAGTGAAAAAAGACTAGAAGCAGGCCTATGATTCATCTAGATCTACAACTGTATCTTTGTGTGCAGGGTTGGTACCATTAGGCGTGGGCTGTAATGTCAATGCTAGTGACCGAGGTTGACGTTACTATCTTGAGCAGGTTTCTCTTTGTGACCATACAGTGCGGTACACTTGTTTGATATGTCTCTGTTTATGTGATTTGTGACCTTCGATTGCATGGACAACTCCAAAAATTAGCTTTCTTCTCCTTAAAACCTTAGGTATGCTTGTGAGAGATTAAAATTTGCAAAAAGTGAGAAAATGTAATTGGGTTGCTCTGACCCCAATCACCCCCATTGATGATTGACTATTGTCTATGTATCCAGTACTCCGAAAAGGGAAGTCAAACCATGCATAGTTTTTCCCCTTAGTGTGACTGTGCAATTGTGCTATGTTGCTATATGAATGCATCTAGAAATCTGGGTTTGATCTTGACAATATTGGCACTTGACATAGCTTGGTGTGTTTCAGATTTGGTTGATGACTGTTCCTAGTGCTTAATTTGCAATTTGGGAAGAATAGGGCATATTTTCTCAGTATGTAGTAGTACATAGATGCTTGATAGATAAGTGCCAAGTGAGTACTAAGTGTGGGTTTGATTTGTACTTATATGAGTCAATTTGGATAATTTCTTGTGCTACCAACACACTAGCTGAATGAGCCGACCTATAGGAAGGGTATAATTTAAAAAAATAGCCGTTGCTAGGCAAAGGGTGGTAACATCAACCTTAGGATAGTAACATCAATTTTGTTGTTTGAGTGTGAGATTATTGTTTAGGAAACAAGAATGCAAAAGTGATGATCTATAAATATTTGAATATGATATTTAATTGATTTAGAACAAACTAAGAGGTTCCTATAGGTAACTGGTAGCAACTTATAATGGATTGAGCTCATAACTAGCATGTAGGTGTGTGAGAATGGTGAGTGAGAATTGTTTTGAGATGCACAAGTCATGTAAGATAAGTGTATGTCAAGATTGATATTACCAAGTATCAAATACCAGATTTTAGTGTTTAGAAATGCCTCCTTTTTATTCTAGTATTATAATGCAACAAAAGTACCAGAGTAAAAGGATAAAGATATTCTTGATTGTGTACAACACACTCTGTCTTTGGGACAAGGTTCCAAATGTGCACGCTACTCCAAGCAAAACCTACAATGAAGATATTGTAGTTAATGTCCATAGAATAAAATTCGAAATCTAAAATATTTTTTAAACTTGAAACTTGAAAGAGCAAGGAAGGAGTACACCTGTAATGAGTAAACCGTAATTCCCTGTAACTTATTGGAGATGATGTCTTATTGAAGCATTTCGAGAATTGTGCTTCCTTGTTGAAGCACATGGAGAACATGGCATAATTGAGGGTGATCAAACCCCAATTTGAAATTTAACTAGGGCAAGGACCGTAGATTGGAGAATAAGTGCCCCAACCCATATGCAACTAATCCAACATTGATCTTGTAAACCCAAGATGATAATGTGACAACCACACAATGATTTCACTATGGGTAATGTCATCGTCGTTGAACATCGCTGAACATCAACATGCATTACCTTAAAATCATTAATCAACCGCTAAAAACTAGCTTATAGATTCAAGTTTGCCCCACACTTGAAAATACTTGATAAATAACTGCAAAAGTTGCAAATGTGCATGAACCAGCATCATGCCCCATTGAATCAGTGTCAACTGTAAATTGTCATAATGTGCATGAACCGGCATCATGCCCAACTAAAATCTGAAATGGTGTATACATGCATGAACCAACATCATGCCTAACTGAATTTGTCCTATAAAATGCAATACATGTGTCCTGCACATACCCCCAAATGTATCTGATTTTGTATCAATATGAAATATGTTACCCATCAAGTGTAAAATGGAGTACATATGCCCTACATATGCCATCCAAAATTTGATTGAAAATTGCAATTAATTATCCCAATCTGATGTTTGAATCATATCTGAACTCTAAAATTTGTATACCATAGTGAAACATACTCATGGAGGCTTTAGTCTTTATGATGAAGCCCACTAATATGCCCCCTTTTGAGGTGATGGATAGATCCTGCAAGTCACTCATCTCAAAAGCAAAGTGAATTGTATAATGTAATGTATAAAAATAATTTCATGTAGAATCATGTCAATAGGTGTAGAATATGTCATCATGGTAATGCATATAGAATTAATGCATGTATATAACATATGTAATGCAAGGGCGTATAAGTAGTATGTCAAGATAGATGTATCTGTGTGAAATATCCCAAACAAAATACTGAATTTTCAAACAAAATACCGAATTCTAGACATTTTTATTTTATTTATTTGGAATACTATTTGAATCATATACTAGAAATTCATGAAACACAATGGAAATTGAAAATAAAAAATTAAGTCTGAGTTTGATTTCAAATCTAGAAAGTACAGCAACATGAAAAGACAAAATATCAATTTATTTCTAAATTTTCCACCAAACCCTAACCAGGGGCAACCTAAAATGCATAAAGATGGAATCTTTCCCTGAAACCCTAGCTGAAAATGACCTAGAACAGTACAATAGCCTGATGGAAGGTAGGATAGCTCATAGAAATCCACGATCAGGGCAAAACAATCAACAATTAGGACAAAACAGTAAACACCCACCTCTAAAAACCCCACGCCCAACTCTGACAATGTATGGCAACTGTACCACAGGCAACAAAGTAGTATGACAGACCTAGAAATCAACGATTTGCACTAAGAGGTCTGTACATCAACAATTAGGGCAAAAGGGGTGATGTTAGCCCTATAAATATGACGTTTTAGGGTTTTTGTTGTACGACTACCCTAGAAATGTGCCATTTTAGGGTTTCTATTGTACAGCTGCCCTAGGGTGCCCCAAAACTGTTAGAAGCTGCCCCAAAATTGTCATAAACTGCCCTTGATATGTACAACCTGTTGTATTTTGTTGTACGACGGGGGAAGAGGGTGTTGGGGTGTGACACCAACCAATGGAGAGGCCGCTAACAGTGACACCAGCCAACAAGAGTGGAATGACAGCAGTAGATAGCTGTACGGATCAATATAGCTGCAATAAATAACCTGGTTTATCAATCAAAACTTAATTCCCTGTGCACATGTAACCCCCATGTGGAGCTACTTTATTAGACTAGAGGGGTTTTATCCTCTAATTTGATTGCAATGAAGGTTTTTGTCCTCAAGTAGAAGTTGAAGGAATCCTGGATTCATTTGTGAATTTGACAAAGTGAATGATCAATAATAATGAAAATCACTACCCCTCTTACCCGTTTATAAAATTCACTTCGCCAATCCACCTTAACCGTAAAGTAATTATAATTATTTTCTAATTTAATATTGACTTTTCTCCTCAAAATTATAATTTTTTTATTTGGTTTTTTAATTAATCTGTTTTTTTTGGCCCCACTCAATTAATAATAATGACTTAAGTGTTCCTTTTTAGTTATTATCATAAAGTGTCGTTGGGGAATAACTTAAAGTATTATTATTAAATTATTCTTTTCTTTATTTGAAAAATGTGACATGACAATCTATCCTTCCCAAAGATTGCTTGCCCTCAAGCAATCCCTGAACCGTCTTACAAATACCAAGATCCCATACTTTTATGCATGGACTATTTTGAACTAAAACAAAAGGATCCCTATATTTTTTACTGCAAGTTGTGTCCATCCTCTCTCCATTCTTAGACTGCTTTCCATGAAACAACAAACCTAAAATGGCATAGTATGAAACAACAAATCTGAAATGACTTTTCTTTTCATACCTTGTGCTGTAATCAAATTTCTTACATCCTTTTTCTGATTTAGAAGTAGGAGCTTTTGAGATATTTGCCTTGACACAACCATCCTTGTATTTCAGAATTAGTGGCATCAACTGAAACACTCTCCTTACTTGCATGCTCATCACTATAGTTACTCTAAAAAACAATTTCATACAATAATGACTCAAATTTTGCAATGCTTGAAAGATTGATAGGTGCTTTTAGGGCTGAAACATTCTCAATTTTGGATACTCGGCATTCAACGTGTAATGTTCCTTGGGCTGGAACAACTTCAATCTTGGACATTTGGCATTTGACATGTAATGCATGCTCTTCCTTTACATTGTTAATACAAACTTTTTGTTTATCATAAGCCATACTTGTTTCTATTGACGATCTTTCACTTTCCACTTGCATGGTGGATTCCTTTATGGAGTGCTCACTAACTCCTTTCGGATCTGACTTTTCTTGCTTCCTGATTTCTTCCTTAGGTTATGAGGTTTTGACCTTCCATCTTTCTTCTTCAGCCTTCTATTTCTATGTTTTGTGTATACTTCCAAGAATTCTTCAAAGGTATTATAAGATGTGTATATATTAGATTTCTTATCATATTCATCAAGTGCAAAAAGTTTGATTTCATCTCTGTCACACTACTCTTCTAACCATGCCTCCTGAATAGGATTTTTTTTTGCGTTCTTGTAGATGAATCTATAACTTTATAACTGATAGAAAACTACTTCAAAAGCTAGTTCTTAAAATATTGGCTTTTTGCCTATACTTCTTGTCTTACTTTTTTGTTGATTTCTTCAAGATGATCCCTAGCTTTTTGTTGCTTTTGTATTTGCATCAACACCTCTTGGATAAGATCTATGTCTTCTTCCTTTGGTAAGAACTTAGGTTGTCAATTCATGTTCTCTCTCCGAAGTTCCCTTTCACGCATGTGTCCATTGTGGATCGACACTCAACTGTTAGCTTTCGACCTTGTAGGTTGGCAAGATAAATGCTTTGATACCATTGAAAAATCTCTCTCAAACAAAATACGAATTTTGGACATTTTTATTTTATTTATTTGGAATACTATTCAAATCATATACTGGAAATTCATGAAACACAACTGAAATTGAAAATCAGAAAGTAAGTTTGAGTTTAATTTCAAATCCAAAAAGTACAGCAACATGAAAAGACAAAATACCAATTTATTTCTGTTTTTTCCACCAAACCCTACCTAGGAGCAGCCTAAAACGCATAAAGATGGAATCTTTCCCTGAAACCCTAGCTGGAAATGACCCAGAGCAGTACAACAGCCTGCTGGAAGGTATGACAGCTCACAAAAATCCACAATCAGGTCAAAACAGTCAACTATTAGGGCAAAACAGTTAACACCCACCTCTGAAAACCCCATGCTCAAGTCTGACAGTGTATGGCGGCCATAGTTACCATGTTCGAAAAATTCGGTTTGTTCAGAAGGGGGAAAAAGTTCGGAAGTTCGGAAGTTCAGAAAAAGTTCGGTTCGGTAAGTTCGGAAGTTCGGAATTATATATATATATATATATGCAAAATATTTCAATCTACTAAGGAATGAACATTAATTTAACACTTGCAAAAATGAGAAATGCATAAGAATTTCAAACTTGAATTACATTAAAAGATAGCAAAATATTCATAGTTTAGAGCCTAAGCTCAAAATTGATATAGAACTTAAGTTTCAAACATTTGCAACATCAAACCCAGCTTCAAAATCAATGTTCAATCATCAATGTTCATTGTTCAACATCATACAAATACTTAAACTTTAACATAAAAGTTTTCAGCATTAACTAAAAATAAGAATGAAATCTAAACATCTGCAACATCAAAACCTGCATTTACACCAAAATCACTACTAGCAGTGGCATCATCATCTAATCCTACACTAGTAGGCTCATCAACAACATCAATATTTTCATCTTCAAAGCATGGTTCGCCAAGGTGAGAGTTGTCATCTTCATTTGCAAGAGAGTGAGTAAGCAATCGTAGATTGCTATGAACAAATACAAGATCAGAGAGTTTTTGAGCCCCTAGTCGATTCCTCTTGTTGGTGTGGATTAAGTCATGTGTACTATAGTTTCTTTCACATGCAGAAGCACTGGAACACTGGCTGAAGATTCACACGGCAAGCTTCTGCAATTGTGGAGTAGAAGCCCCATAAGTCTGCCACCATTTAGATGGTTCCCACTTCACCCTGCTTGCCTTTGCTTCTTTGATGCCAAACATTTTCAGTTGGTTCTTGAAAGTAGTAAGCTGCTGCCTTGCTGCTTCTTTCTCTTCTTCATCAATAAGCAACCTATCTATTGTTGCAAATACACCTCTCATTACCTCTTCATCTGCATCATGATTTACCTCTACTAATTTAGGATCTAGATAGCAAGCTATCGCATGTAGAGGACGATGTAGCATGGACCATCGCTTGTCCACAATTTCCCAAATGCTCTTGATTTCTTCAACATTCCCTGCAAGTAACTTTTGAATTTCTTTCTTTGCTCAGTCCATTCCCTCATACACAAAGCCCATGCAAGGTTGATTGCCATCAACCATTCTCAAAATTTTAACAAGAGGCTCAAACACCATTATGATTTTCTTGGCCCCCTCCCAAAATGTGTCCCCTAAGATTATTCTTTCAATATCTTTTGAATGGGCTTCCTTAGAAAGCTTTGACTCTGTCCATTCATCACTAACCATTACTTTTCTCAATGCTGTCCTTTCCTCTACCTCCCTTTGCAAAGTAATGAAATTGGTGGCAAATCTTGTTTCGGCAAGGGATAGAAGCTCACGCTTTGAAAATGAACGATACAAGTTCAATGTCAAGCGGTGATTGAGGATAAACTTAGATATTTGTTTGCCTTCAATCACAATATTACTTACCCACTCCAGTGTTGATAAGTCTTCAAACAAAAGATCCAACACATGTGCAGCACATGGTGTCCAAAAGAGATGAGGAAATCTATCTATGAGTATATCCCCTGCTCCTTTACAATTCGCTGCATTATCTGTAATGATTTGAACAACATTCTCTTCTCCTATCTCTAAAATCGCTGATTCGATGCATTGGGAAATGAAAAGAGAAGTTTTTTGTTCATTACTTGTATCGATTGATTTTATAAACATAGCACCATCAGGAGATATTGCCAAAATATTTAGGAGGGGCCTTCTTCTTGAATCTGACCAGCCATCACTTACTATTGTGCAACCTGTTCTTTTCCAATTTTTTTTTATATCAGCTAGTTCAGTGGATATGGCTGCCACTTCCTCTTCAAGAAGACTAGTTCTTAGTCTTTCATAGCAAGGCAATGTGTAACCCTTCCCAAATTCAATCGCTGCATCTACAAAGGTTTTGAAATGTGGGGAATGAATGACATTGAAAGGAATGGCCTCAGCATAAAACAATCTCGCTGCCAACTTATCTACGTCATGCTTTTGTTGTGGCCTCCACATGGACTTTAATGAAACTTGTGACTTTTCAGCGTCACTTGCACTTCCACTAGGAAATGGTGATGTACCTGATGGAGCACCACTTGAACTATTTAATGAGCCAATTTGTGAGATAGAGTGTTGGATTTTAGCCTTCTTTGCTTCTGAAGCAAATGATCCAGCACAACTCACATCATATTTAGCTTTCACCCGTTTTATGAAATCTGCATACTCCACTTCCTTTGAATTTTCATTTGCTATGGCACAACGTTTCACATCTGCAGAGCCTCCAAGGTATGGTATCGAACTCTAGTGACACTACCTGTGATATTCCCATTGCATAAGATGCATCTCATATTTTTTTTTTTAATCATCTCTTTGAACGATATATTTCATTTCTAATGGACAGCTAGACATGTTGTCCCCTGTATCCTGAATCTTGATTCTTCACTGCCCAATGCCCACTGCTCAACCTTGCATTCACTGTTCTAAATTTTCTCAATGTACCTTGGTCCCGCACTGCCCAATAAATCCCCCTTGCATACACTGTTATGAACCTTTGATTTCTGCCCTGAAATTTAAAAAAACATATTACTCCGTAAATGTAACATTCTATACAATACAATAAAATATAATTTATACTTTATAATATTTTATTATTTTAAAGTTTAAAGTTTAAAAGAATAATATTAATAATAAACTAACAATAATGAATTAAAAAAAATAATAATAAACTAATTGAACTTAGTACTTCCAGTTTTAATATTTATTATTAAGTTATTAACAAAATTATTATATAATAAATCTAGTAAATTAAAATAGTTATTAGTTACTAAATACTAAACAGTAAATAGTAAAATTTAAATACTAAATACTAATATAGTAATAATAAATTATTAAATAATAAAATATTAAAAATTTAAAACAACAAATTAAATGAGATTATCATTAAATAATAAAAAGTATTAGTAAAATACTAAAAACTTAAAAATTAAATTGCAGTTTTGAAATTGAAAGTTGAAAGTTATACTTACCGAGCAAATTGCAAAAGGAGCCGAATCCGAAATGGAATGGCGCGGTGCGGCGGCGGCGACTGTGAACCCAGGCGCGGCACGGCGCGGCGGCGGCGACTGTGAAGTGTGAACCCAGGCGTGGCGCAGCGCGGAGGGGGCGACTGTAAACCCAGGGGAGGCGCGGCACTGCGGCGGTGACTGTGAACCCAGGTGAGGCACGGCGCGGCGAGCAATCAGCAAACTGCCAAACAGGGAAAGTGGCAAACTGCCAAACACCGACTGCGAACGCGCTTGCCGTTCGTCTGATAACTGATAAGCGTTCTGCGTTTGCCTTTTTGACTTTTTAGTTTTTGCCTTTGGTGTTTCAACTTTCCGTGTTTGGCTGTTTGCCTTTTTGGCTTTGCGCCGTTGCGGATTAGGGTTCCGTTTCCAACGCCGTTCGCCGTATTAAAATTTTATTCGGTCGAATTTGACCGCACAAATTCGGTCGACGAGTTTTGTTCGGTTCGAACCGAACATTAGCCATGTTCAGTCGAACATGGTAACTATGATGGCGGCTCTATGACAGGCAACAAAGTGGTATCGCAGACCTGGAAAATCAATGATCTACACTAGCTCTGTACAGCAGCGATAAGGGCAAGAGGGGTGATGCCAGCCCTAGAAATGTGACGTTTTAGGGTTTCTACTGTACAGCTACCCTAGAAATGTGGCGTTTTAGGGTTTTTGTTGTATGGCTGCCCTAGGGTGCCCCAAAACTGTTATAAACTGCCCTTGATCTGTATGACCTACTGTATTTTGCTGTATGGCGAGGGAAGAGGGTGCTGCGCTGTGATGCCAGCCAATGGAGAGGCTGATAACAGTGACACCAACCCCTAAAGGAGTGATGCCAGCCAACAAGAATGGATTTCTGAGGTCCTTTGTTCATATCCATCTAATGTAATGAGCTTGGGCACATGCTTCATCAATGGTCTTTGGACTTGGCTATGATGACTTGTCTCTATAAATTTTTGAAAAGGCCTCCAAGGTGCTTGAAAACAACTTTATGGTCTTGAGTATCCAATCCCATTTAAATTGAATTTAGTGGCGTGTTCTTGCACACTTTGTCCTTGCCTTGGCCTCCAAAACTGTCATTTTATAGCACAGTCTTCCTCAACTGAAATTTGATTATTGTATTTAAATCAGCCCACTTAACTATAGGTGGTACCTTCTTCAAAGCTAAAGAATGAACATAAATTTTCCATCAAGAGCATGACTAGAAAGCATAAGACATGCAAAAGAAATCTGTTGCTCCTCACTTATTCAAGATGAAATACACCTTCAATTGTGATAGCAAGTTGTCAAATTTTTCTGCATCAAATTTCCCTTTATAGGGTGCAATGTCCACCTTGTTTCATCTTTGAAAAATGGTTGTGTTTTGTGGGGGAGGGGCGGAGGCAGGGGCGTGGCGGTGGGGGTTGTTTGGGGTTGCCTTGGAGCTGCTCTTTGCCTTGGTTTTTGGGAGACTCGGTTTTGACCTTCTCTTGAACTTTGGGTGTCTTCATGGACAAACCAAGTTTCCTAATGAGTACTTCCGTGAGTTTCTCCATTTTGTCAAGCTTCCCCATTTATTATGAGATGCTTGTAATGTTTGCCCCGAATTTAACAAATATTGCTTCTTGGTCTTCATTCTCTTGGGAAATGTCTCCTTCAGCCATGCTTGTGCTGATTTGATTATTCCAACCTCTTAAGGAAATCACTTGCTGCAGTGGTAGTAAGTTGCCTTCACCTTTTGCCTTTGCCAATATGGGCAATGGTATCAACTGCAACATGTAACACCACAATGCACACTCCAAGGAACACTAAATATTCTAATACCAGTATGATCCATAATTAATCTGTTTATATTGGTCTAATTGACTAGTACAGATCTTACTTAGTCTTATGATTGTTTTGATTAATTATGTGCAGATTTAATATTATGCATATACGCATTTGCTCATAGACTGGTTGTATTGCATGAACTACATGAAGAAAAGAGAAATGAACATGAATACATAAAAAGAAAGCATAAACAACACACACAAAAGTAAACACACAGATTTGCCCTTGAGAAACCCAATGTGCAAAAATTCCAGCAAGTGGAGCTATGACTGTAATCTGATATCAACATGAAATGCAAGGTTACAAGATCAGAAGGCTATGACAAACAACCTTCGTCCATGTTCCTTGTTTTGCATCCCACGAACTCCGTTACTTTGATGTATTCTCCTTCAACTCTGCTATCCAAAATGTGTTCCAACTCTAGATGCCCTTTAAACTCCCTCCAAAGCTCTCTTTATACCAAGGCAATCCAAACTACGAACTAACATAATAGGTGGCATACCAACTTTTCTATCTTCCAAGTTGGTTGGTTGGTTTCAACTTCTATCTTATTCGGGATGGGCTCAGTCCTGATTGAACCTATTGCTAGTGTTCTGGTGACAAGTTCGTTCATCCCGAACTCGTTTTTGTGTTTCTCTGTTTCAGGGATGTCTTCGGTCATGGACAAACCTATAATGTATTCATTAGGACTGGTTCAATTTAGCACGAACCCATCTCTAAAACTCACTGTTACAAAATAGAATGTTGAGAAAGCTTTCTCATTTCTTCCTACTACTTCCTAGATGCTTTCCAGACCTTTATAACACCTGCACAATTCTGCCTTAGTCTTACAAGTCTTAGAGAGAAACAGATTAGATGGTTGTAAAAATGATGTTTAAGGTTCATGCATGCCTATTATAGTCTAGCAAAGAAAGATTATAACATAATGAAGTGGATTTACATGATAACATGATCCAATTCAGATCACTATGTGCATGCAGACTTATGATAAAGTGCGTGAACCATAAATTATCCCTTGGTCACGGGGTGGTACTGAACACAAGTGACACTAAGCATAATAGTGTGGACTCCTTAGGGCAGGTTCGTGATTGTCTCAATTTTTTTCTGAATGGTGCGATGTGAAGGGGCCACAATGCATAATTTATAACAGTTTGTGTTCTTGTGATTTGTTCTCCAAGAACAAAATGCCAATCTTTTAACAGACTCCAAAATGTGTATGTACATAATGAATTCTATTATAAATAAGGTTGGAAGAAATGGTTAATCTCGAGAGAGTCTCAATGTGGGATGCTGAAATATCCCTTTTCAAAATAACATCTGAATTCTAATTTTTTTTAATTTTAAAATCAAATCTGGGATGACATAAACAATAGCTGATATACAATATAAACTTGTCATAGGACATCAATAAAATATTTATTTATTTTTGGAAGGTACAACATCAAGCTATGTTGTTTGGGTACGGGTATGGGGACGTCTCGGGTACACGGATACGCCATTTTTCAAAAACCTTGATTTGGATACATCGTGGATCTGTGTGTGTGTGTAATACATATTACTCATTTTTTTAGTAAAACACTTGAAACTACATAGTATGAAAATATTTGTCTATAAAATATAAAACACTTAAAAATATAATATTCATTCATTCATTACTTCAAAGACAAAATATACATTCAAATCTAGAATAAATCATCTCGATTGCCCTCAAAATCATGAAGGCCACTCCCATTATTTTTCAACTTTATCATTTACTAATGCTTTCTCTTGTAGGGGCTCACCGGTTCATTGAATCTCCTAGTGTATGCCTTAGGGGGTGCACAGGGAATGGGGTGGGATCGGCTTGGGGCCCTTTGCGAGAGATGTTCTCATACTATTCTATCATACCTACATCCCTTCATGCAGCCTTCATACCTCCTATGATGTCTCCTTGAAATCTTGAAACCCTGAAATATGGCTAAGTTTGAAACCCTAGAATTTGACTAAGTTTGAAATATGATAGGATCCTCCAAAACCTAGAATTTGCATTATAGCTCCTAGAGGTCTGAGACCACTCTCAAACATCCTGAAAGTATATAAATAAAATATAACTTAAAGTATAATAAACTAGATGTCCCTATCTAAATGTTTATTTTATTTATATACTGTTTGGTTCATATTGGGTTTACATTTTTTAAACTTTTGTTGACTTCCACTGTTTTTCCCTGTCGAAAACGCCTGGGACGCTCGGAAACACCTTGAAAATACTTGGGTACCTCTCGAAAACGTCTGGAAAGGGCTTGGAAACGTTTAGTTGTTTGCAGTACCTTTCGAGACGTCTCCGATAGGTCCCCGAGACGTACCGGTACCCAAGGTGTATCGACATGGGAATCATTGAGGGGGCGATTCCTGCAATACAGACATCAAGATAAAGCATAAATACCGATTTATTATCACTAATTCCACAGACCTAGCCCTAGACAGGTCTGTTATTTGCTTTTGGGGTGTATGGCATCTTGATGTCATAGTCCAAAACCCCAACTAGAGGTGATTTGAGTTGTACGACCTGTGTGCAGAGGGTACAATAGTCTTAATGATCAGTGACCTGTGCTTGAAGGTATCCAAACAATAGAGATTGAGGTAGCAAGGTTGACGCCAGCGCTTTAGGAGTGGTACGGTGTTGGGAATGGTCCTTATGGCTGTTGAAAATGTTGTAATTAATTCCTGAAGTGTTGGGATTGGTACAAACTGCCCTTGAATTGCTACAATCTACTATATCTTGTTGTATGACAATGGAATAGGAAGCCTGAAGTGTGATGCTGGCCAAGGGATGTGTGGTGCCAACCAATAAGGGCAAACCCAAGCAATTTTGGCACTTGATTATGCTGCCAATAGTGTGGCGCTATAGTACGATAGCCCTGGAGCTGACAAAAACTGAATTTTAATACTCAAAACCCTTGATCACCAAGACCCTAATTTCTTATTATAGCTTCTGGCTAATCCAATTATGAGAATATCATGTTTTTATGTGCAACTGCAACCCCTGAATGGATTACCTCTATAGATTGGAGGGGTTTTATCCTCTAACCTATGTGCAATGGAGGGTTTCTGTCCTCAAAGTAGAAGTTAAAAGAATTTTGAATTCAATTGTGAATAGTAAAAGCGAATAATGATTATCATTAATCAATAATCCATTACTTTTTGCCCATTGTGTCCTTTTATTAAATTTAATTTTAATTAAATATCCATTTTTTCACCCCCATAATAATGATTATCTGGGCCATTAATTAATATTGCTTTTGCTCCCCTTTTAATAATAATACATCTAAGTGTCATTTTTTTATGTTATAACATAAAGTCACTTATAACAATTTAAATGAATTATTATTAATTATTTTTTTCATTAATTCCCCTTAGCCTATGGGACATAAAAATAGGCTTTGGTCCTTTGATTTAATTAATTCAAAAAAAGAGACGTTACAGTCTGCTCTTCTCAAAAATGTTTGTCCTCAAGAAATGCCTGAACCATTCTGCAAATACTAGGATTTGAAACCAATCTTTTTGTCTCTTCCAGTCCTTGTATGGTAGTTAGCTTTTTTTGCGCTTCTCTGATGTAAGAGGGAATTGGAAACCTTGTACCCCATGATACTTCTCCAACAATCTCCATGAGCAAACCCATCATAGTTGTGTTGGAAATATTTTCATTGATGTCAAAGGTTTAACATTGGTGATAAAGGCTCCATTGCATTTAATGATGTTTTTAATGTTCATATCTTGGCTAATGTGTGTTAAATATTAACAAATATATTTTTGGTTGCATATAAGTCAAAAGAGGGCCCATGGAGAAGTCAAAGAGTCACGGGGTAAAGACAAAAGAAGAATGGGACGCATTTTCTCATGAAGAGTCATCTTGAGGAATTCCAAGAGTCACCATGTAAAGACAAAAGAGAGTATGACGCATTTTTCCATGAAGGAACACTTTGAGGAATATGAAAAATCACCAAGATAAAGACAAGAAGAAAGGACGCATTTGTTTATGAAGGGTCACCATATGACTTTTCAAATGCAAAGATACGAAGGGTCATACAAGTTTGGCGCCATTTTCTATGAGAATTGGTCACAAAGGGTGAATGCCAAAGGTCATTTGGAAAGCTATAAATAAAGGCTTGAGAAGCCATTTTTAATACGCAAGAGAGTGCATGGTTTGTATTTGTTTTCGAAGAGTGAAAAGCAAGAGATATTGTAGAGTTTTATCATTTGTTGAGTAAGCAACATTGAGAGATAGTTGTGTTGTATACACAAGAGGGGTTGGTGCTTCTGTGGATTGGTGCTTACAAATCTTTGCAAGGGGTTGGTGCTCACAAATAGTTGTTGTGTTGGTGCATGGAAAAGGGGTTGGTGTTTCGACAAGTTGGTGCTTGCAAATTTTGTAATTTGAGTTGGTGCTCATTCATATACTTGAGATTGTTTTCCGTAGTTTTTCCTACTTTGGGTTTTCACGTAAAAATCTGGGCTCTCTCTCTCTCTTGTGTGGTGCATATTATTGTTTCAATTTTATTGCACATCTTGAATGTGTAGTTAAGTGGTTAAAAAAAAGGAATTTGATTAAATAAAAAGATATATATAATATACTGATTCACTTCCTCCCTCTCAGTACATTTCATGCTTAACAATTGGTATCAGAGCAGGTTTTTTTGGAAAAAGTTTTGCAGCTTGAAGGTAGATTGAAAAAACACGATGGCTGGATCACATGAAAGATTTTCTACAAATAAGGCACCTTTGTTTGATGGGATAAATTATGTTTTTTGAAGCATAAGGATGAAGACTTGTTTGATGGCCCTTGGATTCGACATTTAGCAAGCAGTGGTGGAGGAATATGAAGAGCCACAGACACATGTAACTACTCCGACGGAAAAAAAGGCAAGTGAAAATAATGTTAAAGCAAAAAATGCTATTTTATGTGGTTTATGTGAATCAGAATTTGTTAAAGTTATGCAATGTAAATTTGCTCATGAAACTTGGATAAAACTTGAGAATATTTACAAAAATGATGGAAAGGTTCAACAACCTAAGCTTTAGACTTTCAAAAAATAATGCTAAAGCTTTAAATGCTATTTTGTGGTTTATGTGAATCAAAATTTGTTAAAGTTATGCAATGTAAATCTGCTCATGAAACTTGGGTAAAACTTAAAATATTTACAAAGGTGATGAAAATATTCAGCAAGCTAAGCTTTAGACTTTCAGAAGACAGTTTAAGAGTTTGACGATGAAAAAGGAAAAAAATATAGCAAGTTATTTTATGTGGGTTGATCAAATAGTTAATCAGATTCAAGGTCTTGGAAAAAAGTTAGAAGAATCAATTGTGGTTCAAAAAATTTTAAAATCTCTACCATTGAGATATGATGCAAAAGTTTCGGCAATTGAAGAGATGAAGAATTTAGCCAAGTTAAAGATGGATGAGCTATATGGTATTCTTACAACATATGAGATACAGACTGAACAAGAGAAACCCTCAAAGAGAGAAGCTACTTTCAAGACATCAAAGAAAAAAAAGGTTAAGATTCAAAAATCAAGTGACAGTTCTAACGTTGATGAAGATGACAACGGAGCTCTATTCATTCGCACGCTGAAAAAAGACATGGGTAAATATCAAGGAAAATTACCTTTTAAATGTTTTAATTGTGAAAATATTGGACATTTTGCAACTAAGTGCCCAGATAAGGGTAATGGTGACAATCAAGGAAAATCTACACACAAAAAGAATTTCAAAAAAAAATTCAAGAAGAGATTTGAGAAGAGAGTTTGTATCCTAAAGATCCTAACTTAGCCGAAGATAGTGGAGTCAATGATTCAGAAGAAGAGATTCTATTCATGGCCATACATGAAGATGTCTTCGCAAGCAAAAGTACAGATTATCAAGAAGAGAACAAGATGAAACCGAAGTGAATCTGAAAAGAGAACTCGTTTGTGCCTTAGAAGAGTTAAAAGCTCTTGAGAAGAAGAATCGAAGATTAAAGCTCCAGATCGAGAAAAATGAAAAGAAGTCAAAAGGAAACAATTAAAGATCTACAAGCACACTTTGAAGAAGCCAAAAATGAAGAAGATCTAACGGCACAGTTGCATAAAATAAGTAAAAAAATATAAAAGGTATGTTATTGAAATTGCTTTTTTAAAAACAGATCTTGAGAAAACAAATAAAGCAATCAATGATAGAGCATCCAATGATTCAAAATTTGAGAATAGCACTAATATGTTGAATAAGATATTAGAAAGTCAAAGATCAAAGTCAGATAAAACAGGTATCGGATTTGAAAAAAAGAAAGGGGAGGTCACTACTTTCATAGACAAGGAAAAATGAAAGAGCTACGCTGAAGCTCTTACAAAAGATAAAATAAAAAGGGAAGAAGTTAATACAGAAGACATCTCAAACAAAGAAAACTGAAAAGAACAGAGCTACAAAAGGCAATCAAGTCAGAGATATACAAACAGGTCCTATTTTTATGGTTACTATTTTTATTGTAATGGATATGGTCATAAGAAAATAAAATGTCGAAAAATGACTAACAATTTCAGAAAAAAGAAGGAAAGTCATGCAGAGCTAAGCAGAAGCCACAACTCTTTTGCTCCTCTATCAGGTTTTAATGAAGAAGCCATAATATGTTACAAGTGCAACAACTTCGAACACATAGCTCAATACTGTAGAAGCGTGTTCGAGTTAGTCAAGAATGATCAGAGTTTCAAGGCTCCATTCATAAAAAAAAGTTTAGACAGGTTCATGGTAGAAAAAACAACCTGAAAAATCTATGTTGGTACAGACAATTTTTCATGCAAGAAATGAAGAAAAGCCATGGTTCATTGGCAGTGGATGTTCGAGGCACATGACAAGAGACAAGAGCAAGTTCATAACCTTGAAGAAGATCAATGGTGGTACAGTGAAATTCGGAGACAATACTACTGCTAGAATTGTCGAAAAAAGTAAACTAAGTTTGGATAATGGTAGAACTAAAACTAAAAATATTTTATATGTAGGTCTTAAGCATAATCTTGAGTGTAAGTCAAATGTGTGATTAGGGGCACACACTAAAGTTTTATGCAGAAGGTTGTGAAATTAGGAGAAAAAATTCAGATGTGTTGGTTGCAGATGCTCAGAGAACAGGAAATAATTTGTATATGTTATCAGACTTTAAAGGTCAAAGATGTTTGAGTCAGATTGAAAAAAGTTGGCTATGGCACAAGAGAATGGGACACATAAATTTTAACAATCTTGTCAACATCAGCAAGAAACAAGCAGTCAGAAATATTTCAAAGATTACAAATCCGACACACTTTGTGAACCTTGTCAGCATGGGAAGCAGGCCAGAAGGGGGTTCAAAACAAAAGAGTACTAGACCACTAAAATGTTAGAGCTTGTTCAAACTGATCTATGTGGACCTATGAGAACTCAAAGTACTTAAGGTGAAAAATATTTCATGTTGCTTATTGATGATTTTTCACGTATGACTTGGGTAATGTTTTTAAAGAAAAAATCAAAAGCTTTTAGACATTTCAAAGCATTAGTTGAGAATGAAACCAGTTTGAAGATTAACTGTCTAAGATCAGATCGAGGAAGAGAATTCATGTCAGAGCAGTTTATTGAGTTTTGTGAAAACTATGGAATAAAGAGACATTATTCAGCAGTCATAACTCCATAGCAAAATGGAGTAGTTGAATGGAGAAACATAATAGTTCAGGAGATGGCGAGGATAATGCTAAATGAATCCAAGATACCAAATAAATATTTGAGAGAGGCAGTTGCTACAGCAGTGCATATTCAGAACAGAGCATTATTGAAAGTCAATAGTGACAAGACTCCTTATGAGCTATGGAAAGACAAACCAACAACAGTTGATTATTTCAGAGTTTTTGGCAGCAGATGCTTCATAAAGAGAACCGATGAAAACTTGATAAGTTTGAATCCAAAGCCGATGAAGGTATATTTCTTAGTTATTCTTGCAAAAGTAAAGCTTATAAATGTTATAAAAAAAGAACCAAGAAAATTGTGAAAGTGCAAGTGTCAGGGGAGAAGAAGATGGAACACAAAGAATCAATGATCCAGTAGACATTCTTGAAATCATTGAAGAGGAAGATTTTGAAGAATCAGATGAAGAGAAGGAGAAAAAAGATACCGAAACCCCATCCAAATATGTCCAGAGAAATCATAATGAAAGTGACATCATCAGGGACATAAATGAAAGAATTCGTATCAGAAGAATGATGGTAAGTGAATTTGAGCAAGTTAATTTTTCTTTGTTATCCAAAATTCAGCCTAAAATTTTTTCAGAAGCTAGACATGATAAGCATTGGGTTAAGGCAATGGATGAAGAATTAAATCAGATAGAAAAGAATGATACTTGGGAATTAGTGCCTAGACCAAAAGATCACAATGTGATAGGAACAAAATGGGTTTACAGAAATAAGTTGAATGAAAATGGAAAAGTGACCAGGAATAAAGCAAGATGAGTATGTAAAGGATATGCTCAGATTAAGGGAATAGATTTTGAATAAATTTTTGCACCAGTAGCAAAGTTAGAGGCTACTAGAATGTTTCTTGCATATGCAGTGTTTAAAAATTTCAAAGTGTTTTAAATGAATGTCAAATCTGCCTTTCTAAACGTGAATCTAGAAGAAGAGGTCTACATTGAGCAAATTGAGGGATTTATTCTATCAAATATTAGTAGCCATATATGTCGATTGAAGAAAGCATTGTATGGATTGAAACAAGCTCCCAGAGCTTGGCATGCAAGACTTGATAAGTACCTGCAAGATCAAGGCTTCAATAGAGGATTTGCTGACAGTAATCTCTACATCAAAACAAGAGGTGAGCATCAATTGATTGTTGTGGTATATGTTGATGACATCATTTTTGGAGGAAACATTGAAAAGATGACATTTTTTTTGATAATATGCAAAAAGAATTTGAGATGTCTATGCTTAGAGAATTGTCATTTTTCTTAGGGTTGCAAATATTTTAGTCAAATAAAAGAATTTTTATATCTCAAAATAAATATGTCAAAGAAATGTTGAAGAAATTTGGTTTTGAGGATTGTGCACCAGTTGACACATCAATGTATACATAAAATAAAGTAAGAATGAAGATTCACCTGTTGCAAATCAATATTTGTATAGATCTATGATTGACAATCTTTTATATTTGACAACATTGAGGCTAGACATCATGCATGCAGTAGGTATGGTTGCAAGATATCAGTCAGCTCCAAAAGATAGTCATGTTCAATTGGTGAAGAGAATATTCAGATATATCAAGGGAACATTGGATTGTGGATTTTGGTATCCCACAGGCAGAGATTTCACTTTGGTTGCTTATATAGATTTAGATTGGGCATGTTGCTTAGATGATAGACAGAGTACAAGTGGAGGAGCTTTCTTCTTTGGTGATAGCTTAGTATCATGGCTAAGCAAAAAACAGAATTCAATATCACTTTTTACAGCTGAAGTAGAATATATTGCAGCGGTATTGTGTTGTACTTAAGTGGTTTGGATGAAGCAAACTTTGGAAGATATCAAGGTAAAATATGATGAACCTATTTCTATTTTTTTGTGACAACATAAGTGATATTAATATTTTGAAGAATCCAGTGATGCATTCAAGAACAAAACATATTCCCATCAGATATCACTTCTTGAGAGAGCAAATTGCAGATCAATAGGTTAAGATGGAATATATCAATACTACAGAGCAGATTGCAGATATTTTCACAAAGGCACTACCAAAAGACACATTTGAGTATCTGCAAGAGAAGTTGGAAGTAATTTTTTTTACTTCCTGCCATTGAGGATCAGCATCAGTTGAGGGAGAGCTAAGTGTTAGCTCCAGATAGGCCTTTTGTCATTGATGTCAAAGGGGAAGAACAGAAACAAATACATGTACAGAAATAGGTATAGGGAACAGATACATGTTGCTACAGTAAGGGGGAGTTATTGTATGTTTTTCAGATGGCAGTATGTGCAGGTTTCAGGATGTGGCAGTTTTAGTTTGAGATTGCCATCAATGACAAATGAGGAGATTGATGGAAATATTGTCATTGATGTCAAAGGTCTAACATTGGTGATAAAGGCCCCATTGCATTTAATGATGTTTCTAATGTTCATATCTTGGCTAATGTATGTTAAATATTAACAAATATATTTTTGGTTGCATATAAGTCAAAAAAGGGCCTATGGAGAAGTCAAAGAGTCATGGGCTAAAGACAAAAGAGGAATAGGACACATTTTCTCATGAAGAGTCATCTTGAGGAATTTCAAGAGTCACCATGTGAAGACAAAAGAGTGTATGACGTATTTTTATATGAAGGGACACTTTTGAAGAATACGAAAAGTCACCAAGATAAAGACAAAAGAGGAAATGACGCATTTGTTTATGAAAGGTCACCATATGACTTTTCAATGCAAGGATATGAAGGGTCATGCAAGTTTGATGCCATTTTCCACGAGGATTGAAGGGTCACAAAGGGTGAATGCCAAAGGTCATTTGGAAAGCTATAAATAAAGGCTTGAGAAGCCATTTGTAATATGCAAGAGAGTGCATGGTTTGTATTTGTTTTCGAAGAGAGAAAAGTGTGAGATATTGTAGAGTTCTATCATTTGTTGAGTAAGCAACATTGAGAGATAGTTGTGTTTTATACACAAGAGGGGTTGGTGTTCTTATGGGTTGGTGCTCACAAATAGTTGTTGCATTGGTGCATGAAAAAGGGGTTGGTGCTCCTGCAAGTTGGTACTTGCGAACTTTGTAATTTGAGTTAGTGCTCATTCATATACTTGAGATTGTTCTCCGTGGTTTTTCTGACTTTGGGTTTCCACGTAAAAATCTGGTGTCTCTCTCTCTTGTGTGGTGCATATTATTGTTTCAGTTTTATTGCATATCTTGAATGTGTGGTTATGTGGTTAAAGAAAAATAATTTGATTAAGTAAAAAGATATATATAATATACTGATTCACCCCCCCATCAGTATATTTCGTGCTTAACAAGTTGAATCATGAATCAGCTGTGATCTAAAGAGAGTACTATCAAATGTGACACCCTCCATTTTGTTTGCACTGTTTGATGTTGAAACTATGTTAGTGATACCTCGGGGTGCTACCTTTTATTCCTTGAACTATGACCACGACATCCTCAAACTTATGTTTATCGCATCTATATTATTGTCATAATACTTACCTTGTGTTCCAAAGATTCCTACCATGACACCCCAAGTTGTACCTCTTGGCAAATACCCTGGATCATATTGTATGTGGGCTATAAAATGGCTGTAGCGGTCATGAGTTGTCTAAACTTTCTTTGTAAGCAGTATTGTGTATGCTAAAATATTGAGAACAACAGATCTAACATTGGAAATTGCATTCATGTTGGCCCTTGGTTCATGTTTCTTGTAGCCAACACTTATCCCTACCATGTAAAGTTGGTGACTTCCAACAAGAAAGCCACATTTTGCAAATATCTCATTTGGTGGCCACCTTAGGAGTGTAATATTGAGTATATCCAAAACAAACTAAACATTATCATAATGAAGTATTTTCCCTAATGATAGATCCTCAATTGTCTCTATGCATTACCCAATTTGGATTTGAGCAAAAATTCTATGTGCCCTTCTTTCCAAGTTGTATCATTCACTCTATCACCCTTTTTAGAATACTTTCCATGATGACAAGAATCTTGCAATGACATAGTAGGAAGGAACAAATCTGAAATATTTTCATACCTTAGGCTGCAATCAAAGCGTTCACCTTCCTTTGAAAAATTAGAATTTGTTGAGATATCCTTAACATCTCCACCCATGTGACTCAGAATTTCCAAGTTAGGATCAACATTCTCCTCAATTGCATGCTTATCAACATGACTATCTTGAATTTCGATCATATAGGGCAATGACTCATCTTTCATCTCATTGAGAATTGTTGCAGCGTTCTTCTGTCTTATGAAGTGAAGAAGGAATTGAGCTAAACTTCATAGTGAGGGCCTCAACCCTGTCCTGCAATTTCTCAGATCTAGTTAAAGCCTCTTCTGTAATTTCAATGACCATATCCCTGTCTTTAATCGCACAGATATTCTAGTTTCACTATTTCTAATGTACTCTTTACTCTATAATTCTGCAACAGTGACTATATGCTCAGTGCTAGCAACATTTACCTCACCCACAGTGTTGTTATTTGTTGCAGTTTGAGCATTATGCAAGTGTAGAATTAGATTTTTAATGAACTTTTTTGTACTATCCAACTTTGTTAGGACTTGCACCTCTTTCTCTTTCGTTACCAACATTTGCAGTTCTTCAATCTTTGTTTACCCTTGATTGAACTATTGTAATTTAGCTAACTTTGATGTTGTTGAATTCTCATCAATTTCTATTGCATCTAACACCCTTTTTGGTTCTTCCTCTTTGCTCATCATAATGGGAGAATTCTTTTCCTGTTGATCACTAGAAGTAAGTTCCTCAACTATCAAATATGACTTCAACTTTCATGCACACTATTCAACAACTTTTTTAGCTAGTGTATGGGCAACTAATGAAGCTTCTTGCGCAAGACTAGCCAATAATACAGTTAATAAATGCTAGAAAATATCATCTCATTCAGAACTAGAGTCATAATTGTTTGCATTGAAGCTACTACATTTTTTGTATGATTTTTATTGATAGCGACAAGGAAATGTTGAAACAGTTCAATAATAGATCGTTACACTCAAACATCACAACACGACCTGATTTTTGCCATAGTTTCTAGAATTGTGACCCTCCTAGCAAAAGGACTTTTGATGTCATCTAGATCTTAAAAACTTTCCACAATCAATGAAAATATCTCCCTCATGGTTTTGTTGTATGGCTTTTCAGGAGATGTCATTCTTGTAATTTCACTAAGACAAGTGATAACCACAAGTCTCACATATGGATTTGGGTGTCTCAAAAGCTTGGGCTTTTAGCCAAATGAAACATCATTGGATTTATAGCCTATTGCATAATTTCAGAATCTGACTATTCAACCATGGATAGACAAATTTCCACTAACTCTAAAATGTTGAGTAAAATATCTTTCGAATGAGGCGGTTGCTCCAGTTTCTTCCTTGCCCTGTAAAACTTTATTCTGAAATCATTTTTACTAATTAACACCACAATTTCACAGGATATGCACTTGATAGTCACTGCAAAATATTTCTTTCCCACAAGTTGGCAGAAAATTAGCTCTGATACCACTAAAATATCCCTTTTCAAAATAACATCTGAAATCTGAACTTTTTTATTTTTAAATCAAATCTGGGATGACAAACAATAGCTGATATACAATATAAACTTGTCATAGGACATCAAGAAAATATTTATTTATTTTTGGAAGGTACAACATCAAGATAAAGCATAAACACTAATTTATTCTTACTAATTTTACAAACCCAGTTCTAGAAAGCTCTGTTGTTTGCTTTTTGGGTGTATGTCAGCTTGATGTCATAGTCCAAAATCCCAACTGGAGGTGATCTGACCTATACGACCTATGTGCAGAGGGTACAACAGTCTTAATGATCAATGATTTGCCCCTGTAAGGTATTAAAACAATAGCGATTGAGGTAGCAAGGTTGACACCAGCCCTCTAGGAGTGGTATGGCACTTGGAATGGCCCTTATGCTGCTGAAATTGTTGTAATTAATTTCCAAAGTGATGGGACTAGTATAAACTGCCCTTGGTTTGCTACGATCTGCTATATCTTGTTGTACGACAGTGGAGTAGGGAGCCTGAAATGTGATGTTGGCCAAAGGATGTGTGGCCCCAGCTAATAAAGGAAAACCCTAGCAATTTTGGCACTTGATTACGCTGCCAACAGTGTGGCGCTATGGTACAACCTTAAAACTGACAAAAAATGAATTTTAATGCTCAAACCCGTGATCACCAAACCCTAATTTTTTATTAAGGCTTCTGGGTAATCCAATTTTGAGAATATCTTGTTTTTTCATGTAATTGCAACCCCTGAATGGAATTACCTCTGTAGATTGGAGGGGTTTCATCTTCTAACTTGTGTGAAATAGAGGGTTTACGTCCTCAAAGCAGAAGTTGAAAGAATTTTGGATTCAATCGTGAATAGTAAAAGTGAATAATGATAATTAATAATCCATTACTTTTTGCCCCCTGTGTCCTTTTATTAGTTCAATTTTTTAAAATCCACCCTAACCCTAAAAGTAATTAAATTTACTTTTAATTAAATATTCACTTTTTCACCCTCAATAATAATTACTTTTGGCCATATAATTAATATTGCTTTTGGCCCTCTTTTAATAATAATACACCTAAGCATCATTTTTCCATGTTATAACATTAAGTAACTTAAGACAACCTGAATGAATTATTATTAATTTATTTCCTTCATTAATTCCCTTTAGCCTATGAAAAATAAAAATAGGCTTTGGTCCCTTGATTTAATTAATTCGAAAAAGGGACATTACAAGTACCATAAAAATATTTGGAAACTGAAAAGATTTGAATGGGCATAGAAGAAACTCTTAGGGTGGGTTTTTGATGGTCATAACTTTTTCTGGAATGGTGAGATGTGAAAGGGCCACAATGAATACCTCTGCATTGTGCATTACTTAAGTTTTTCCATGATTTGTGTTCGGAGTACAAAATGCTAATAATTTAATAGATTCCAAAACTTGCATTTACATAATGAGTTCTATTAGTGAGAATCCTAGAATCAGGTAAATCTAGAAATAGTCTCAATGTGGGCTGCCATGATTAAATATTTGAAAACAAAAATATTTGAAGGGGCATAGGAGAAATGGACATAAAACCTTCTTTGGATGGCAAAGATGCTTGGATCTGCTAAGTTTCTCCCATTCTTGGGAAAAGATGCATCCTCTCGTGTACAAACACACATAAAAACAATATGGTCATAGGTATTCTATAATAGACATTTCTACTTGTTTTATTCTCTTCGAAGTTCTATCTAGAACTGCACATTTATAACAAATTTCTATTGATTTGTTTTTTGAGAACTCTTTATTTAATATATGAAACTATTCAACTCGTCATGGAATTGCTTATTCAGTTGATTCACCTAATGATTATGCCATGTTACATTATGTTTGTGTAGTATTATACATTGACTGATATTCTAATGCATAGAATTTAATCTAGGTATTGGACCACAAAAGTCATTGAAACTCATACGTGAACATGGTTCAATAGAGAAGATCTTGGAAAATATTGACACAGACAGGCATGCCATTTTCTATCCCCTTCTTTTTAGGTTGTATGTATTAGTTGTTTTTTTGTGTTTTTTGCTCACATCTCTTTTTCTTATGGTTGGGCACTGGGTTTTGGCCGTTCCTTATATAGTGAGAATGCAAATTGGATAATGACAATTGCAAGTAACAGTGATCGAGGTTATGAGATTTCATTAACTGTTCCTTCATGTAACCATCTATATTATCTTTGTTGATTTTTGGAGTAGTTTTAGTTTTGACTGGGGAAAATTATGTCCGTTAGTGTACACGCAATACTTAATAGCATAAACACTTTGGCATTTAGGTTTCAAATTCCTGTGCATTGGCCTTATCTACAAGCTAGATGTCTTTTCAAGGAACCCCAAATAACTCCACTGGAATACCAGCCCAAATTACAGTGGTCTAATCCAGACAAGGAGGTACAAATGTTGAAATGATATCCAATTATGAAGCTATGAGTTTTCATTTTGAAATGATTAGTTTTATTGTTTTATGTTTTGATTTTGATGTTTCAGGGATTGAAGAAATTTCTTGTAGATGAAAACGGATTCAATTATGAGCGAGTCATAAAGGTGTCTCTTTAAGTGTACATGCATTTTTATTTTAAAATTTAAGTATATATTTCCTTTAATCAATTGACATTTTTTAGATGTGTTTTTTTTTTTCAGGTCATAGGAAAGATCCATCTCAATAAAGAATGAATGCTGTCGGAGGTAGCATTGTGCAATATAATATGTGTTCCGGTTTCAAAATGTATTCTACGTGCCTCTTTTTTTTCTAATTGTGGCCATGTTTCATTTTCGGATTTGTTTTTTAGGCCTATTTTGACCAAGCAAGTTCCAGGTACTGTTCTTCCCTTGATAAGCATGTCACAGCTCTATTGTTAGCATTCATTCTCTTTTTGAGTTATATAAGTCTTAGTATTGTTGCGGTAACAACTTTTTGCAACACATCTTTCTGGATTTCTATTCCATGTATGCTAGTTTTTTCATGACAGGCCCTAAATCAAGTATTCTTACCATCATTTTATTTGGAAATTGAGTGTTTTAAGGATTCTAAAGCCTTTTCTGTGCTTGATGTTGGTGTTTAAATTTTTTTGAAGTCAATCAAGTCAAAATTTTCTCAGAAAAAGTATAGTGCAGGTTATGGAAAAATGAAACAAAGATATGGCAATCTATCAAATATCTTCACATTGAATTCGTAGTGAGAAACTATGTAAGTTGCTTGAACTTTTCTGTTTTTCTACTTTTGCATTCAAGTTTTTTTTAAATGCTTAGATCTTTGACCCAATAAGATCTATTTGTTTGCAGGTTTTGAACCATGGATCATGTACATTTTGGTGCTACATTTATCTACCAATCGTGAAATTTAGTCTTTTAAGTCCTACATCCTTATGTAACCAAATAGATAAGCCTCCCTCTCTTAAGAAGATATTGTAAGTGTTTGTGTAAACGTGTCTTTAAATATTATAAATCAATTAAGTTTAAAAGTCTTGGACGCTGAATTTCTAGTTATATGATGAACAATATAAAAGTTTTAAGGTAATTACTAAATAATCAATATAATTGAAAGCAGTCCCAATGAAACAAGAGTGTGAAAATTGTGCTGCATATAAGTACTGTATTTTTTTCTCTGATGAAAGGTAAATTTATATTTTGATGTTTTTCAAGATTTTGTGTGGGAGAGTGTTTACAAATCAAATATTACTTTCTTCTAATATTAAACGGTAGTAAATAGATTTCCAAGAATGTAAGCTCTTGTAGATTACACGCTTGGATATATGCCCATGTTTTTTTATACATATCATATCTTCTTAGTTTTCTATTCCACGTATGCTAGTTTCTTCATAATAGTCCCTAAATCAACTCTTCTTATCATCATTTTGTTAGGGAATCAAGTGTTTAAGGGTTCCAAAGCCTTTTCTATGCTTAATGTTCATGATTAGAAAGTCTTGAAGTCAATCAAATAAAAATATTCTCCTCAAAAGTATTAGTTTATGTATGGAAAAAGGAAACAAAGATATGGAAATCTCTCAAATATCTTTACATTGAATTCATAGCGAGAAACTATATAAGTTGCTTGAAATTTTCTGTTTTGGTACTTTGCATGCAAGTTGTATTGAAATGCTTAGATCTTTGACCCAATAAGACCTTTTTTTGTTGCAGGTTTTGAACCATGGATTATGTACATTTTGGTGCCACATTTATGTACCAATCTTGAAATTTACTCTAGTCCTGTGTGCATATGTAACCAAATAGATAAATCTCTATTAAGAAGATATTGTAAGTGTTTATGTAAACGTAAGTATCTATGTAAATATTAGAGCAATAGAAATCAATCAAATTTAAATGTGGCTCGGATGTTGTCTTTCTAGTTATATGAGGAACCTTAATTTTTTAAAGGCAATATCTAAATAATCAATATATACGTTAAAGCAGCCCAATGAAACAAGAATGCTTTATATTTGTAATGTAAATATCTGATGCATATAAGTACTGTATTTTTTCTCTAGTGAAAGTTAAACTTATATTTTAATGTTTATCAAGATTTTGTGCGGTAGAGTGTTTACAAATAAAATATTACTTTATTCTAATATTAAATGGGAGTAAATACATTTCCAAAAATGTAAGCTCTTTCAGATTACACACTTGTATATATGCTTATTTTGTTGTGTATCATATCCTCTTAAATATCTATTCCGCATATGCTAGTATTTTCATGACAGGCCCTCAATCAACTCTTTATGTTATATATTTATTGCTTGTCATTGCCTGCCTTGAGTTAACTAGTTTATCTGCAATAAATACATATTGGATAACATTATTGTTGTGTGGGAAGGGATGGAGTGGGCTCGCTCCTTGCAATAAAAAATGATGTTAATTCAAAATCAATTTTGAGAAATTATATGATAGAATTGATTACCCCTTTATTCTTGCCACATTGTACGGTCTAGTGATTCAGTTGAGGTTTGTGGAAATTGTTAGATGCTTTTCTATGATGCTAATGCTCAAGTATCATCAATAGAGTTTACTTTAAACAATTTCATTTGTTTATATTCATTTATTAAATTTTACAACTTATGTCCTTTCTATATTTTGATTGTTGAAAATTTTAATTATCTTCGTATTAATTATATTAAATATATTAATTAACAATAATTATCTATTAACTAATGTGCAATTATCAACCTCCTTCACTATATGCAACTTTTTGTTTATTAATAAAACATAGGTCACATAAATATGTCTCTGTGCCTTCCATTTTTCTTCATTCTTTCTTTCAATTTTACCAACATTACTACTAGAGTAGGCTTTTGGGGAAGCCCTGGCCCTAGTTTGGATATGGATGGAGAAAAGACCAGCGCTGAGGAAATGAGAAGAGGAGTTTTAGATTGCAATTTGTAGGAAAGGCATTCACGGGTTGCCAGCAAAGTGAAGATTTGCCAATTGGTGCAGATAAGAAAAAAATACTAGTTGCAAAGAGGACATAACTGGACGTGATTTGCGAGCATCATTTTGTGATTTGTAGAAAATTTACAATCCCAACTTTTTGTCATTTGCAGTGAAGTCATGTGCTATAGGGCATCGCGTGTGTTGAGGAAGGAAAAAAGACAATAATCATTGGAGGATGATTTGTAGAGGAACAACTCTGTAGGGATGTCATGGTTAAGGAGGACAATTGCACCAATGCATGAGTTTATAAGGAAGACAAGCTACGAGCAAAGGACATACAATTTGCAGATTTGTAGTGCAATGATTTGTATTGAAGCTCTGGATTTGAGGACTCAATTTCTAGTGAAGAATGAATGTGCATATGTTTTAGAGTGTAGACAACTAAATCGTTATTTTGCTGCAAACTATTTTACAATTTTTTTTAGCAAATGTTTGTGCAAACTAACAATTTGTGTGAACAGAGGGATTGTGGTGTGATTTCCACTAGTTTGGGTCAACAAACTAGTATTAATGGCCAGAGTCACAAGATACTTACAATTGTCGAGTATTGAGATTTTAGTTAGATTATTTTCAAACAGGGCTTAAGATCTAATATATAACAAACATCATATGGAGGCTCTTCTATTACAATTATTTGTTTTAGATGATTTAATACTTGAGGTCCATAATTTCACTATGGCAAGTGATCTTTGGGCCAATCTTCAAAGCTAGTTTCAACCCTAGACGAACGTTGAGTCATGTACTTAAATAATCTAATGTTTTGCTCAAAGATGAATGAGAACGAGTATTTGTTAGAACATATTTTTTGAATGAAATCTTTGAAACTAGTTGCTTTCATAAATAAAAGGGTGGATATTGATAACTTGGTTCTTGTTTTGCACAACTTGACACCCTCTTATGAATCATTTGTGAAGACTTTATATTTGATTGTAGAAATCTAGACCCTGATTTTTTTATCAATTTAGTTCCTATTTGCTGAAGAGGGAACATGGTCAAACACAAACAAGTGAGTTTAGTTCTAAACAAATAAAGAGTGCATTTGATGTTCAATAAAAGAGAAAGTGGAAACATAACTTTGATGAATCATTTTCTAAATATCAGGGAAAGTGCTATTATTGTTATAAGGTTGAAAATGTTAAAAAGGATTCTCAAAAGTGATGGTATGATCCTTCCCACAACTGTGGTAGGTTTTGAAGAAGAGTATGCCCTCATGACATCATGCTCGAATAAGAGTGCTACTAGTTATTGGTTTTCTTATTTCAGTACGTCTATACATTTCACATGTCGTAATGAATGGTATGTATAATTTACTACAAACATTATATTTTTTTAATTCAATTTCATTAGGGGATGGGAGATCACATGTTGTAAAAGGGATAAGACATGCCTACATAGTGTTGAATAATGTTGCAAAATTCATAGTAAAGAATGTTAGCTATATTCTTAGATAGTGTTTTACTTCTCTATCATGTTTTGATGTAAAACATAATAGAGTAGTAGCCCTAGGCATTGGGTAAAGTGGCTTGTATAGGCTTGTTTGTTGACCCTACCACAATCAACTTACATGGATTAATTGTGGAGGGTAATAATATGATTTTGTGACATGAGAGATTTCAAAACTTCAATTTTTGGTACTTAGCAAAGCCAATATGGTTCATGGTTTGCCTACTATTTTAAAAAAGTATTGTGTGCAGAGTGTTTCGTTGGGAAGCATAAACACGAGCCATTTTTGATTGAACAGGGCTAGTGTGGAAAGGGCTCTTAGGTCTTGTTCATGTAGATCTTTGCAAGCCATCTTGAAAATCACCTACAATCTTAGGTGTGAGGTATTTTCAGTTGTTGGTAGATGATTTCTCTAGGGAGATGTGGATCTATTTCTTGAAATATAATTTTGACTATTCTGAAATATTTGAAACATTCAAAGCATTCGCAAAAAATCATAAGAATAGATAAACTAAAACATTGAGATCCGACAATAGAAGTGAACTCACTTCCAAATGGTTCAAGGACTATTCTAATAAAAAAGATATTTAATGTCAGTTGACAAACTCTAACACCACATAACAAAATAGGGTGGTTGAAATGTGGAATAGAACTATCACAGAGATGGCTCAGTGCATGATGCACAATAGAGGTGTGATATACAAATATTGGGGAGAAGCAATGAACACAACAATGTATATTCTAAATAAGAGTCCTTGCAAAACTTTGTAGGATGTCACCCCTAAATAAGCTTGGTCTAGAGTCAAATCTATGGTAATAACTTTTAGTATTTTAAGTTCTATTGCATATACTTTGGTTTTTGATTAAAAAAAAATGAGTAAACTAGATTTTAAGAGAACATATTTATTTGCTAACTATAGTGACCAATCTAAGGCATATAGACATTAACATTCTCAATAACAAGATCATTATTAGTCCATATGTTAATGCGAAGGACACAAAATCCTTCTTTATTTATAACCAATGGACAACCATTGAGGTACCTTAATCTAGTATTATGGTTCCCTTGAAATATGAGAAATCTAGTTCATATAGTAGTACTTCGTAGACTTCAACACAACCCTTGGCAACCATGGCTAACAATTATAATGCATTGCTCTATCAGTGATGCCAACATGAGTTGGTCACCAATCTAGTTGAGATTTAGGCATCACAAGATTCTTTTATGCAATGGAGGCCTAAGTAGTTTTACTCCACTATACACGATAAGTTGGAGCACACACATACCAAGTATCCAATTAAGGACAACCATTAAGTTTGTGATGCTTAGTCTGGCAAAACACACATGCACGCAAACCAAATCAAAAACTCATTTATAGAATTAAACACACGATCGTGTTATCTTTATTCATCATGCAAAAAATTAGAAAACAATGTAATTCATCAATGGCAATTTATCATTACAAAAATACGGTAGCATAACGCTTCACCAAAATCTCAAAGAAGGAAAATATTCATTATACTAGATCTCAACAATGAGAATTCCCCTCAAACAAATGTTATTTTTCCAAATATGGACAGAATGGTCTGATCCCTGACCTTCTCTTATAAGCTAGGGTTTTTCATCTTCCAAAACTAACCAAAATGGGCAAGTAGGAATACAAAAAGACTAAGAAATGAGTCTTTCACCTATAGGTAGACTTAATCGGGTCTTTTTAAACAATTAGAAACAAATGAAAATGCACTCTACTCAAAGAAGACCTAGGTGGGTTTTTATAAGAGTTTGGATGTTTTCTAAAAGCCTATAGACCTAATCAGGCTCCCAACCCCGATTAGAACTGTGTGCATCCACTTAGGTTTTGACTAAGACCTAGTCATGGTTCTAATACCAACTAGCTTTGTTGTCATCCATCATGGCATTTTTTTGACCTAATCGAGCTTAGAATCTTGATCACCACTATAGGGTCCTTGTGATTTTGCTATCGACCTAATCGGTGCATTGGCTTTGGTTACAATTGTGCACAGTGACTCGAACATCCACTGACTTCACCATAGACTTAGTCAAGTTTTTGGTCCCGAATACCATTGCATTCAATGAATAGGCTTGTCATTGACCAATTGGGTATTACAATTAACACACAACATCGAGGTGCTTGAAGACCCAATCGAACTTATGATCCCAATTAACACTATTGAACTTCCATCTTTCTCTGCTAATACCTAATCAACACTTGGAAAGCCGACTAGCACTGATACATTCTGTTGAGTAATACATAGACATGATTGAGGTTTGTGACTCGATTTGCATTGCATTCCAAGAACAAGTCACAATAATTCTAATCAAATTTTTTATTCCAATTAGCACTATTTTCTGCAAACAGAAATGTCGCAGACCTAAGGCATATGTAATTTTGATTAGTGCTACATATAACAATTGAATTCTACTAAGACCTATTCAAGGGTTAAGAACCCAATTACAACTGCAAGGTTTGAATGAATGTTTCCAAGACCTAATTGGGGTCTCAAAGCCTGATTATTACTGTAGAAGACTTAAACCAAATCAGAGTTTTGTCTAACTAGATTTTGAAGCATCCAAACAACTTTTCACGCTAAGTGGTCAAAATGAAAGTTGATAGCAACAACATGAACACTCCACCAATGTAGAGAACAACTGAAAATGGAAACAAAGAAGAACAAGGTCCAAAAAAATTCCCTAGAACAAAACATAAAATAAACAAAAGTAAACAAACATCACTTTGTATTTGGGTATGCAAGGTACTTTATCCACCATAGATGTCCCTGCATCAGAGACCAACAATAAATGAATAAGACCATGAGCTATTGAACCTACTGTGTGTTGATATATAGTTTTTCCATGTTTTTCAACTTCATATGCATTCATTCAAGTTGTGTCTTCAACTACTCTATCCTTCCACTTTACCAAGTACTTGTAGTACCCGCTATTTTTTGTCTACTTACCAACCCAAATATCTAGAATGCATTTCATCCCCTCGTTGGTTACTCATGGCAACTACTCTCCCTAATTCTCAAATGAAAAATCCATGTTGTCACTTGTTTCGCCTTCAACACACGGGTACAAATCTTCCACACTAAAAATAAGTGTAACATCTCACTGGGATCTACTTAGAATAACATGATTTTAAAAAATAAAAATAATCAATGTATTCTTTCATCATGTTATAGATCATTAGCATCAGATGAAACAAAACATAATTGAATATAGAAAGTAATTATAGATTTTTAACCACGGTTGGTACAAATATACAACCACTTTTGTTGATGTACAATAAGTAAATAATTACATTTCATCAGAGATAATGTTTCAATAATAATAAATGCAATACAAAATAAAAGATACAAGATACAAATCTCCATAGAACATGAGTTCTCGAATTCCAGTATCTATGATAATCTCAAGTGTACTCTCCAAATAAGTACTGTTGTGAGGAGGAAGAGCATTATCTGAGTATTTTTTCACACCAACCATGGACCATCGATCCCCCATACAATCCCCTATCAGGGAATAACCTTCTCTTCAAGGATGAGTAGAAAGTGATGGTGCAGAATTTCAAAGAGACAAACTAGTACTCGTGTGTTGTATGATTTCTATGAACATGAAGTGTACCATAAAGAAATATGTTTTAACATGATATTGCACAAACATGTAAAATTACATATGAAATGATAATGTTTAACTAACATTACTTTGGTCAAAGTTTTTAATATTTATCAATATCTAAGATCAGTCAAATTCATGCACATCACTTGATCGAATTACCTTCATCTGGCATTGGTGATGTTAATAAGTTAGTGAAGTCTATTTCACTACTTAGTGCTAGAAATATGAGATTTAGTTAATATAAATATAACTAACATATTCATATAGATTGCATCCTACTAGCAGACAAAACATGCTAAACACATGAATAATAGTCTGTCAAATGTATGAATGAATTTTCACTATATTATTTATCATATAAATAATAATAAACATAACAAGTATTGTTTATACCAACATGGTATAATCTATATTTAGACTACATACTTCTAATTTTTATAAGTAGATTCAAATATAGTACATTTGATAAACATTAATATCATAGTCCATCATTTATGTACACACTACTCAATTTCAAACAATCATAATAAAAGAAGTCATAATTCTCACAAAAATATAATCTTTCGTTAAAATTGTTATATTTTTTGGAGGTTATATGCTTATATAAATAGTGTTTTATTTTTTAGGAGACTATAACTTAATTTTTTTCAAATCAATATAACTATAAATATAAGCACACATCACAATGCACTAATTTATGCTATATATGTATAAGCACTTGTACATATTAACATACTCATGGTATGTACGACACACAAGTTTTCAATCTCATATGTATATACCAACAGTCATTTATAATTCTAACTAGAAATTTCATATGATTTTAACTATCATTGTGACTCTCTTAGACATAAAATGCATTGACGATTAGTTATACAATATTAATATTCCTAGAATATTAATGAACAAAATATTATAGTCAATACTATTTATCCACCAAATCACCATCATACAAAAACTCACACTATTTATATTTCTTTGTTGTTTTTGGATGGTGAACATTGACACAATTGTATATCTTCTCACTATTTGAATTGCTTAATTGGACTTTATTTAAAACAATTCACTATCCTACATAATTTGCTATACACCATACATAGTTCACTATACCTCATATATAGATCGTTATTTATTCATAAATCCAATAATTCCCTATACCTTATCGTTAACAGTTTATTATATATAATTGTATTTGTATTTGTATTCTAGCGTATATACAGATCTCTATGCAGATCACTATAGATTCATATAAACGATGTCCTGGATTATTTAATCAAGGATATTAATAAGCGATGTCTTAACTCTATTACAATATTCACCCGTGCAACAGATCGCTACATATTGCATATAAGTGTAAGTGATGTCCAAATATATATATACACACTCACCATAGCTATTAACTGCTTGAGATAGTAAAAAAACTTATCAGAGGAGGTAAACCATTCGACTCTTACTAAGTGAAACATAGTTGTTGATATATATATATATAATCAATCTACTCACCATAGCTATTAACTGCTTAAGATAGTAAAAAACTTATCAAAGGAGGTAAACCATTCGACTCTTATTAACTGAAACATAGTCATTGATATACACACACACACACACACACACACCATAGCTAGTAACTGCTTGAGATAGTAGAAAAACATATCAAAGAAGGTAAACCATTCGATATATATATATATATATATATATATATATATATATATATATATATATATATATATATATATATATATATATATATATATATATATATATATATATATATATATATATATAGCTAGTAACTGCTTGAGATAGTAGAAAAACATATCAAAGGAGGTAAACCATTCGACTCTTACTAATTGAAACATAGTCGTTGATTATTCCTTGATTACTATTAGCCATTCCAATTTAATATTATTCGACTCTTACTAATTGAAACATAGTCGTTGATTATTCCTTGATTACTATTAGCCATTCCAATTTAATATTAATCTGAATTGGAATAATCTAGGACCCAGAACATAGGCTTTGGTCTTAATTAATTTAGTTCCCACTCATCTGTCACCACATATTAATCTAGGACTTAAGGGTTCTTGTAGTTGATTATTCATATATACACAAGATCGCTGCATATATACACAAGATCGATGTAGTCATATAATTCATGGGTGGTTTAATAAATATTCTTTTGTTCATAATTATATATGAATTGTTGATTATAGGTGTCAAAAGCACACACACACACACACACACTATATATATATATATATATATATATATATATATATATATATATATATATATATATATATATATATATATATATATATATATATATATATATATATATAATTGTTTTAGATGTTCTTAGGCATATACACGTCGTTGTTCATACCTATATGTATCGTTGGTTTTTATACATTTATACATATTATTGTTCATACTTATATGTATCAATGGTTATATGTTCATAATTATATATGAATTGTTGATTATAGGTGTCAAAAGCGCGCGCACACACACACACACACAATATATATATATATATATATAATTGTTTTAGATGTTCTTAGGCATATACACGTTGTTGTTCATACCTATTTGTATCGTTGGTTTTTATACATTTATACATATTATTGTTCATACTTATATGTATCACTGGTTATATGTATGCCAAACACTAAACAAATGTAGAATTTGTAAGACAACATTTACCAAATCAACATATACACTCATAACTTTGAATATCACACACACACACACACACAATTCAAAGGCGCCACCTACCTGGTAAAAGTATCCAAACTAGAATGGTGAAATCAAAAAGTTATTTTGCTTCGACTTTATCTCTCCTCAATGCTCTACTCTTTATCCTTCTCTATTCTGTTCTCTACACTTTGCTACCCTCCTCCAATGCACCTCCTTTCTCTCTAATCCAATATGCGCCTCTTCTCCAATTTGCACACTTGTCTTCTCTTCTCCTATTCCTTTCTTATCGATGCCTCTTCCTTTCCTTTCTCATCCCAAGAAAAAGCTCATTGTTTTATTTTAAATCTTTGCCATTCTTAATTACTATTTTATTTTGATTCGCCCTCCTTTAAAGCTCAGTGCTTCCTTTTTGTGTTTTTTCTCTTTTCTTCTAATTATAATATAATGAAATATATTTAATAATTATATTACAATTGTTTTATTTGTTTTATTTATTTTATTTCCTAATTACTTATTAATAATATGACTTCATAATAAATAATCACTTTTAATATAAATAAATAATCATAATGACTTACTAGCAATACGACTAATATAAAGTCATTTACATTCCGTTATAACCAATGGTGAATCAACAAATATTATATCAAAACATGATGGTTATTATAATAATGAAATTGTTGTGTTATTACTATGTTATATCGATTATCAAATGTCTTTTGTTATTTTAAAGCATTTATGTCATATAATGATATTCGTGAATATCATACAGACAACTTGCCAGTGTTCAAAAATATTTCAAAGTCATGAGGGTTAGTCTACATACATTAGTACCAGATACTTATTCATGTAAATTTACGTTTTCACAAAAACATTAATGATCATGACAAAAACACATAATAACATTATACATCCAAATCTACTTATAACAACCACAACACAACCACACAAGGTTAATTCTACATAAGCATTAAACGGAGCTAACACACAACTAACTATGTGTAAACAATTATATAAATATAGACAACATAAAAAATGTACTAGTGTTAACCATTCAAACTATGCATATAATGAATGCCATTAATGTGGTGCTTGCATGGGTTCTAGTCATTCTTTTGTTGTCTTTCAACACCTCCATCTATGCCATACTCTTTGATCATGCTCTCCCTCCATCATGCTATGAGGTATGAATCTCTCTTGCATCAAATTCATGATAAGAAGGTAGTTAGTCCATAACATCATCACATATATCATAAAATACTACTGAAATAACAGCTCAAAATGATCACAATGTAAAGAATATATAATACAGCTAAACTCATAGCAATACAGTCATGTAATCAAAGCAATATTCAACTATCATATAACAACATATAACTCATAACTTAGTTAAATAATAATCAAATCAAATTACCAACCATAAAAATCTATAAATAATCAAGTAAATTTGCTTAGTGAGAGATCAAGATGTAACAATAAGTGAAATACTTACTTTGTTTGGCAACTCAACCTTATAAGCATTCATTGAGAACTTCGTCAAAATCATAAAAAACCCATTTTTATTCCATTTGAATTTGTTATACTTACCTTTAATAAACTTCTTCTTGCACAAATGTGCCAACACCATGTCCCCAACTTCAAAATTTAGTTTTTCTTCGCATATCAACATGCTTATTAAATTTTTTAGCACTCCAAGTCTTTTTCTTAACTTCTTGATGCACATTGTTCATAGTTTAAGCATAGTCTTCACCTTCCACACTCTTACTCATCTTAGTTGTACTCTTCAATTCACATACATCTCTAGGGCTACTCCCATACACTATTTGAAAAACACTCATTCATGTAGTTTGATTGACTGAATCATTGTAAGCAAACTCTGTTATGCCTTTAACCTCTATCTCATCTAGGGATGTGTGGCTGACTTGTGGTTTACACAACTTCATATTATCTTATTGCATTTCTCGATGTTCTTAGTATGGTCAACCTATGGAATAACCATGGCTAAGTATAGTATATATAAAAGGTAGTGATTAGTATTTTATGATCATATTATGAATTATGTTCTTATTGAATTGTTGTGAAGGTTTTCCCTTTGAAGTGGACCAGTCATAATATTCAAGTATTATACTCTTTTACTAATTGTTATTGTGGATCTACTTATTATTTTCTTAATTTTATGATATATAAATTTATTGTTGGGAATAATCTAAGTAATTTCATTACAAGTGGTATTAGAGCTTCTATTTGAGAAAGTTTCAAGTGGTAGGTTTTGAAGAAGAGCATGTCCTCATGACATCATGCTCAAATGAGAGTGTTATTAGTTATTGGTTTTCTTATTTCGATGCATCCATACATTTCACATGTTGTAATGAATGGTATGTATAATTCACTACAAACACATTTTTGTTATTCAATTTCATTGGGGGATGAGAGATCACATGTTGTAAAAGGGACAAGACATGTTTGAATAGTACTAAATAATGTTGCAAAATTCATGGTAAGAAATGTTAGGTATGTTCCTAGGATAAATAAACATTTCTTGTCTATTAGTCAATTAATTGAAAATCCCAACATTCATGTGAATTTATTTGAGAATAAATGTATTGTGTTTGATGTAAAACATGATAGAGTAGTAGCCCTAGGCATTGGGTAAGGTGGCTTGTATAGGCTTGTTTGTTAACCCTACCAAAACTAACTCATATACATTAATTATGGAGTGTAATAATATGATTTTGTGACATGAGAGATTCAAACATTTTAACTGTCAGTACTTATCAAAACTAATATGGTTCTTGGTTTGCCTACTATTTAAAAAAACTAAGGTATGTGTGTAGGGTGTTCCATTGGGAAGCACAAATATAAGCCATTTTTTATTGAACAAGGCTAGCATGCAAAGGGCTCTTAGATCTCGTTCATGTAGATATTTGTGAGTCATCCTGAAAATCACCTAAAGTCCTAGGCATGAGGTATTTTCAATTTGTTGGTAGATGATTTCTCTAGGAAGATGTGGGTCTATTTATTTAAAAATAATTTTGACTGTAATGAAATATTTGAAACATTCAAAACATTTATGGAAAATCATAAAATTAGACAAACTAAAACATTGAGATCCGATAACAGGAATGAACTCACTTCCAAGTGGTTTAAGGACCATTGTAGAAAGAAATATTTTCAAAGTCAATTGACAACCTTGTACACTTCACAACAAAATAGGGTGGTTGAAATGTGGAATTTAACTATCATGGAGATGGCTCGGTACATGATGCATAATAGAGGTGTGATATACAAATATTGGGGAGAAGCAATGAACACAACAATGCATATTCTAAATAGGAGTCCTTTCAAAGCTTTATAGGATGTCACCCCTAAGTAAGCTTGGTCTAGAATCAAATCTAAGGTAATAACTTTTTGTATTTTTAGTTATATTGCATATAATTTGGTTTTCAATAAAAAATGAGTAAACTAGATTCTAAGAGTACAACATATTTATTTGCTAACTATAGTGACCAATCTAAGGTCTATAGACATTAATATTATCAATAACAAGATCATTATTAGTTTATATGTTAATGTGAAGAACACAAAATCCTTATTTATTTGTAACCAATAGACAATCATTAATTACCTTAATCTAGTATTGTGGTTCCCTTGAAAGATGAGAAATCTAGTTCATATAGCACCCCTTCATAGACTTTAGCACAACCACCCATGGCACCCATGGCTAACATTTATAATACATTGCTCTATCAGTGATGCCAACATGAGTTGGTCACCAATCTATTTGATATTTAGGCATCACAAGATTCATTTATGTAATGGAGGCCTAAGTAATTTTATTCCACTATACATGATAAGTTAGACCGCACATAGACCAGGTATCCAATTAAGGACAACCGTTAAGTCTGCGGTGCTTAGTTTGGAAAAACACACACATGCATGAGGAAAAAATTATAAACTCATTTATATAATTAGACACATGATTATGTTCTCTTTATTCATCATGGAAAAAGTAAAAAAACATTGCAATTCATCAATGGTAAGTTATCATTATGAAAATTCGGTAGTATAATGCTTCACCAAAATCTCAAGGAAGAATAAAAATATTCATTATACCAGATCTCAATAATGAGAATCCCCCCAAAACAAGTGTCATTTTTCCATATATGGAGGGAATGGTTTGACCCCTGACCTTCCCCTATAAGCCATGGTTTTTTGTCTTCCAAAACTGACCAAAACGGCAAGCAAGACTACACAAAGATAAATAAATGCATCTTTCACCTATAAGTAGACCTAATTGGGTCTTTTTAAATAGTTAGAAACAAATGAAAAAGCATTTTAATCAAATAAGTCCTAGGCAGGTTTTTATAAGAGTTTGGATGTTTTTTAAAAGCCCATAAACTTAATCAAGCTCCCAACCTCGATTAGAATTGTGTGCATCCACTTAGGTTTTGACTAAGACCTAGCTAAGTTTCTAATATTACCTAGAACTATTGTCATGCATCATGGCATTTTTGACCTAATTGGGCTTAGAATCTAGCTCACCACTGCAGGCTCCTTATGATTTTGCTATCAATCTAATTGGTGCATTGGATTTGTTTATAATTGTGTGCATTAACTCAAATATCCCTTGAATTCACCATATACTTAGTTGAGTTTTTGGTCCTGAATACCATTGCATTTATTGAACATGCTTGTCACTAACCCAATCAGGCATTAAGTCCCGATTACAATTAACACACAATGTCAAGGTGCTTAAAGACCCAATCCAACTTATGATTTGATTAACACTATCGAACCTCCATCATTTTCCATCAAAACCTAATTGGAACTTGGAATGTCGACTAGCACTAAACATTCCACTAAGCAATACATAGACATAATCAGGGTTTGTGACCCAATTTGCATTATATTCTAAGAACAAGTAACAACAATTCTAATCAAAATTTCTCTTTCGATTAGCACTATGTGCTACAAGTAAAAGTATCGTAGACCTAAGGCATATGAAATTCTGATTAGTGCTACATATAAAAATTGAATTCTACCAAGACCTAATCGAGGGTTAAGAACCCAATTACAACTACAACATTTGAATGAATGTCTCCAAGACCTAACTGGGGTCTCAAAGCTTCATTATCACTATAAAAAAATTAGACCAAATCAGAATTTAGTCTAACCAAATTTTGAAACATCCAAACAACTTTTCAAGCTAAGTGGTCGAAACAAAAGTTTATGGAAATAACATGAACACTCCACTAATGTAGAGAACAACGAAAAATAAAAACAAAAAAGAACAAGCTCCAAATAATTGTGCCAAAACAAAACATAAAATAAACAAAAGAAAATAAATATCACTCTATATTTGGGTATGAAATGTACTTTATATACCATGTATGCTCTTACATCAGACACCCACGATAAATGAAAAGGACCATGAGTTCCTGCTCATGAACCTACTATGAGATGCTTTATAAATTTTCCATGTTTTTCAACTTTAGATGCATTCATCCAAGTTGTGCCTTTAGTTGATTTATCCTTCCACTTTACCAATTTCTTGTAGTACTCACTACCTCTTGTCTTCTTGCCAACCCAAATATATAGAAAGACTTTCATCCCCTCTTTGGTTGCTCATGGAAACTGCTCTACCCAATCCTCAAATGAAAAATCTATGATGTCACTTGTTTCTCCCTCACTATATGGGTACAAGTCTTCCACATTAAAGATAAGCTAAATATCTACTTTATCTGAGAACTCAACCTCATAAGCATTTGTTGAGAACTTCCTCAAAAGCTTACAAGGCCCAATCTTCTTCCACTTGAGTTTGTTATACTCACCTTTCATAAAAATCTCTTTGAAAAAATGTGCCAACACTAAGTCCCCAACTTCAAAATTTAGTTGTCCTTAACATATCAGCATGTTTCTTTTATTTTCTAGCACTTCAAGCCTTTTCTTGACTTTTTGATGCACATTGTGCATAACTTGAGCATAGTCTTCACCTTTCAAACTCTTACTCATATTATATGTACTCCTCAACTCACAGACACCTCTATGACTACTCCCATACACTATTTTAAAAACACTCATTCATGTAGCTTGGTTGATTGAATCATTGTAAGCAAACTCAATTTGTGTCAACATCAAATCCCACTATTTGGACTTGTCACCAGCTAAACTTCTCAACAAATTACCAATAATATGATGCACAACATCCATTTGTCCTTCTATTTGAGGGTGATAATATGATCTAAAGTCTAATCTAGTGCCCGACTTATTCCATAATGTCCTCCAAAAGCGTCCAACAAACTTTGTATCTCTATCTGATACAATATTCCTTGACAACCAATGTAGTTTGATTTTTTTTTGAAAGAATCAATTTTCAATATGTGTGACATCATTAGTCTTCTTACATTTTAAAAAGTGATCCATCTTTGAAAATATATCCACAATAATAAATATGTAATCATTACCTCATTGCATTCTTCATAAACCAAGAATAAAATCCATGCTCAATGCATTCCATGGTCTATTTGGAATGGGTAATGGATAATACAAACCATCATTCTGACTCTTACTTTTAGCATGTTGGTAAACTCTACACTTCTGCACAAAATTCATGACATTTCTACCCATTTATGGCCAATACTATTTATCACTCAGTTAAGCCAAAATCTTGTCACATCCAAAATGATCAGGTAGACCTCTACTATGTTTTTCATTCAATAAGTTATCTCTCATGGAACTTTGAGGTATACACAATTTCTTTCATTTGAACAAAAATCCATCTTGTATCATGTACGCTAACCATAAAGTTGTGTCCACATCTATTGGATTCCTACATGTTGTCCATGCATCTTGGAAATCCAAGTCATCTTCATATAACTCCATTAATTCAAACCCAAAGACTTCCACCTTCATATCATTTGCAACATGAGCTCACCTACTCAAGGCATTTGCAAAGTTATTAGAATTTCCACTTCTATGTTTCAAAAATAAAAGAATAACCCTAAAGAAATTCTACCCATTTAATGTGTCTATGATTTAGTTTACCTTGGCTGTTTATGAACTACAAAGCATGGTTGTTCATGTATAAAACAAACTCCTTCGATAACAAGTAATGTTTCCACTTCTTGAGAGTTTGTACCATTACATAAAAATCTTAGTCATAAACCAAATACTTCATCTTGGCATCATTCAAATTTTTTCTAAAATAGGCAATGAGCTTACCTTTTTACTCAACATCATTCCTATGATTGTTTTGCTTGCATCACAATCAACCTGAAAAACTTTTTCAAAATATGATAAGGCTAACACCTATTGTTTTGTCAATTTTCTCTTCAAAAATTGAAAGCTACTCTCTATTGCAATAGTCGATTGAAATTTCCTTTTATCTCCCTTCATAGTCTTCATAATGGGTGCACATATACTACTGAAGTTTATAATAATTTTTTTGTATAAACTCACCAACCCATGGAAACTTATTGCTTTTAAACATACTCTTTGGCAAAGGCCAATCCACAATTGCCTTCAACTTCTTAGGGTCCATCTTCAACCCATCCTTTGATATTACAAATCCTAAATATATTAGCACCTATTGCATGAAGCTACACTTCTCCAAGTTCATTAGCAATTTCTCTTCTTTTATCTTATCCAAAACCAAATTCAAATGCTCCTCCTTAGAATGACTGAAAATTAGAATGTCATCCAAATAAACTATCATAAACTAGTCTATGAAAGGTTTCAACACTTTATTCATGAGTCTCATAAATGTACTTGTGTTTAAAAAACCAAATGGCATGACTAGCCACTTATACAGTCCATCATTCATTTTGAATGTGGTATTCCACTCATCACCTTCTCTTATGTGGATTTGATGATATGTGCTCTTCAAATATATCTTATTGAAGTATCTAGGTCCACTCAAACAATCCATTACGTCATCTATTCTTGGTAAGATAAATTTGTACTTAATGGTGATCTTGTTGATTGCACATGGATCCATACACACTCTCTACTCTCCACCTTTCTTGGGTGCCAACATAGCTGAAACTATACATGAGATTAGATTCTTTTGGATTAAACCTTTCCTCAACAACTCCACCTACTTATTGATCTATTCATTCTCCATTGGAGTCAACCTATAGTCTACTTTGTTACAAAAACTTATCATGGCACTAAATCCATATGATGTTTAATACTCCTTACAAGTGGTAATACCTTTGACAACTCACTTGTCACAATGTCTACATAGTCTTTCAACATATTATAAATTTTCATAAGAAGATCACTTATCGTAGTGGTTGTTACAACTTGCATATGGTTTGAGATTAATGCAAAACATGTTTCTACCTCCTTGGCCACATTAAAAAAGTCTTTACTACATATCAAAACGAGTTTGGAACTATTATCCACCTCATCTCCTTTATCCTTCAATGGACTCAATGTGAATATTTTACCATACATTGTAATGGTGTAGTTTTTTTTCTCGTCTATCATGCATGATTATACTATCAAATTGCCATGGCCTTCCCAACACCAAATAACACACATCCATGGACATAATATCACATTAAACTTCATCCTAGTATGAACCAATCTAAAAAATAACCACACACTATTCATTCACTAGCACCTTATGCCCTTTAAACAACCAAAAAACCTTGTATGGTGTAGGATGTGTGAAACATTTTAGTCCAAGTTTTTCTATCATCTCTTTAAAAACCAAATTATCTGTGATAATTTTACCAATCAAAACTCTACAATACTTAACTCAAAATTTGTAAGCAGTCTAAAATAAAATATTTCTTTGTGCTAGTTCATTCACCTCCTTGGATGGTTTCAAATGCACTCTATTCATCAACATAGCCTCTCCTTGTTTTAGCTCTTCCATATGAATTAGAGACCAAACACTCTCCTCATCTCCAAAAGATATATGAGTTGACCATTTATCTCTCTTATTGTTACTATGAGGGGTTTCGAGTCAATCTTGTTCTTTATTTCTAGCATACTTATTATAGCCATAACACTTATCTCAAAAACCTCTGCCTCTAACTTGTCCATAGAAGCCTCTTCCTCTAGAAGAATGTCCTCCTCTTGTGGCTGAATTTTGATTTTTTGAACTACTTTCCTCTCCACCATGGTTTTGTTTTCCTCTTCCACCATTGTTTTGTCCTTGTCCTCTCGAAGACCTTCCTCTACCTCTAGAGTTTGCTTGTTATTTTCTCATGAACTTCTTTTCCACCATCAATGCACATTGATAGGATTCCTCTACGATTATGAGGTTCAATAGACTAATTGCATCAAGTGTATGGAAAAACAAAATCCATACATATACCTTGAAACTTTCTCTAGATCTTCCTCAATATGTCCAACATTTATCATGAATATATAATATTAATTAGCGTAATATTTAACATTAATCACATTTTGTATCATTTTTTTAAGTTTTCAAAGTAGTCTCAATTGATAGTCAGAGGGAAAAAATTAGCTTTCAACTTAGCCACCATTCTATCCCATGATCTTATTTTCTCCTTATTCTTTATCTATCTTTCGGCCTGTATATGATTCCACCATAAAGAGGCATGACTCTTCAACTTCGTGCATGTGAACTTCACCTTATTGTGTTCCTCCATAAACTTGTGATCGAAATATTTCTCCATCTCAACTATCCAATCCCAAAGTTCTACGAGATTCAAACTCCCATTTTAGCAAGGTGTATCAAGTTTTGGCTTGCTACCAAGCCTCACCACAACTTTGAGAAATCTCATCTCAACGTCATTTTCCATATATTCCACCCCAATATCTTGAGCTCCTTCTTCTTCATCCTCACTTACATCTCCACCGTTAGCCACTCTCCTTTGCATCTAACATTGTTTGCATATCTCTCATCATTTCAGCCAAGTCTATAAGTTAAGGTCCTCTCGGTCTTACCCTTCTCTGAACAATGTTATCTTTGTGTGCCATTTAATCTCCAGTGCAAACTTCTCTTTCTCATCTTGCTAATAAACTCAACCAGAGTCTTTTCTACACACACTCTCCCAATAGAAAAAACCTTGCTTTGATATTAGTTGGTGCACATACAAACCAAGAATCTAGTTAAGGACAACTATTAAGTCTATGATGCTTAGTTTGAAAAAACACACACAAATGCTAAATTAAAAGCTCATTTTCAGAATCAAACACATAATCACATTTTATTTATTCATCATGGAGAAAATTCAAAAAATAATGTTATTCATCAATGACACTAAAATCTAACAACGTAATGCTTCACCAAAAAATCAATGAAAAATAAACATATTCACTAATCCCCAAAACAAGTGCCATTTTTCCATATATGGAGGGAATGGTCTGACCCTCGACCTTCCCTTATAACCCATGGTTGGTCGTCTTCCAAAACTAACCAAAATGATCAAGAAGGAATTACAAAAGACCAAGAAATGAGTGTTTCATCTCCAAGTAGACTTAATCAAGGGCTTTTTACACACTAAGAAACAAATGAAAATGCGCTTTACTCAAAGAAGACCTAGGCAGGATTTTATGATAGTTCGGATGTTTTTTAAAATCCCATAGACTTAATCGGGCTCCCAACCTCAATTAGCAGTACGTGCATCCACTTAGGTTTGACTAAGACCTAGTCAGGTTTCTAATACCGTTTAACACCGTTTTCATCCATCAAGACATTTTTCTAACCTAATCAAGCTTTAGAATCCCACTAACCATTGCAGGCTCCTCGTGATTTTGTTACCGACCTGATCAAAACATTGGCTTCAGTTATAACTGCATGTATTGACTCCAATATTCACCAACTTCACCATACACACAGTCGGGTTCTTGGTCCTGAATACCATTGCGTTCAACGAACAAGTCTGCCACCAACCCATTGGGTATTAAGGCTCAATTATAATTAACACACGATGTCAAGGTGTTTGAAGACCCATTTGGGCTTATGATCTTGATTAACAATGTCGAACCTCCATCAATCTCTGCAAAGACCTAATCGTCACTTAGAAAGCCGACTAGCATTGAGACATTTTGCCAAGTAATACATAGATGTGATCGGAGATTATGACCTGATTTACAATGCATTATAAGAACAAGTCACAATAGTTCTAATCTGGATTTCTGTTCTAATTAACACTATGTGCTATAAACAAAAGTGCCAAGACTTAATCGGGGGTTAGGAAACCGATTAAAAATGTATGTTTGAATGAATCTCTCCGAGACTTAATCGACATATGAAATTCCAATTGCTGATACATATAAGAATTGAATTCTGCCAAGACTTAATCGGGGGTTAGGAAACCGATTAAAAATGTATGTTTGAATGAATCTCTCTGAGACCTAATCGAGGTCTCAAAGCCCAATTAACACTACAAAAGAGTTAGATGTAATGTCTCTTTTTTATTATTTTTTTGATACTCTAATTATTTATTTATTTATTGTAATTTTTTGAATAAACAAGTTGAAACAAATTCTAGATAATAACATGTAATTGGAATATATAAAATTGATAATACCCAATTAATAAAGTTGATTACAAATTTATTACAACAAATTTTAATTGTAAAAGTCCACAAATAATAAATTTAACAATAAATACTAATTATTATCTAGTAAAACAAGATACAATAGTTTCTCTGAAAGTACGGTGATCGATGGAAGTGATCTGATGACATAAGGAGATCCAATGTAGTATAAATGCAACTGTCCACACCTTGAACGCTGATGCCAATAATAGAACTGAGGGTTACAATCTCTAAACAACCCAATAGTTTAATGCCAAGGGGTTCAAATTTCAACGCAAGGGTCAATAGGTGTACGAAAAATGGTACTTTCATGTAAAACAACAAAAAACTCTCCAAAAACAAAAACAATTCCTCCTCAAACCCCAACACACCAATCTGGCAAGTATTTCAAACCCTCAATAGGGTCACACACATTGAAGCTATAATTCTGATCCTCATTTGAAGTACAATAATGATTCCTAAATGGAATCACCTCACTGGGTAAGAGGGTTATCATCCTCCACACCTATTTATCAGAGGTTTCTCATCCCTAGATGAAAATGATGAACACAAAGGCTCAAGCTCGGGATTACGGTTTGTTTATCAAAGTTGAATAGTGAATAATCTCTTTTTGGACCAACTTGTCCTTTTATAATTTCACATTTCCAATTTCACCTTAAAAGTATTTAAAAATACTTTTAATTAAATATCACTTTTCACCCTCTTAATATTAATTAATTTTGGTCCCCTTGATAAATAATAATACATAAGTGTCATTTTTATGTTATAACATTAAAGTGACTTAGGACAACTTAAAGTACCTATCTGTAATCTATTTTACTAACTCTATCTTTTAGCATACGTGAAATAATGAATAGGCTACAGGTCTTCTAATTGACTTGATTATGAAAAGGGTCATGATAGTATGCCCTTATTGAAATTGCTTTCCCTTAAGAAAATACAGATTAGGATGCTTAAGGATATTTGCACCTTCCCATGTAGCATCTTCTATTGGAAGGTCTTTCCAACATACAAAATATTATGTTATGCTCATGTTCCTCAATTTCTTCTCTTTGACATCAACAACTTCTAGAACCAAGATCAATTTACCTTCATTATCTAGAGGAGATAATTCAACTGAAAGAATGGTGTGTTATCATTATGCCCATTTGAGTCACGAAACATGAGATACACTATGGATTCTACTGTAATCTGGTAATTCAAGCTCATATGCAACCTCTCCAATCCTTTTTTGAATTCTGTAGGGGCCATTAAAGCGAGGTTTAAGCTTTTCAACTTCATTTTTCTTAAGAGAACACTATCTATAAGGTTTAAATATCAAGAAAACCATGTCTCCAATCTCAAAATATATCTCAATACAGTGTTGGTCTGCATAAAACTTTGATTAATCCTGCATTGTTGGAGGTATTCTTTGAGTGACACCAATATTTCCTAGCTTTATGCAACCAAGTCTCTTTCCCCCAACACTCTACTATCTATAATAACCAAATCCACAAAAGAAAGAGCATCATAACCATACAAAGTATTTGAAAGGAGTCATACCACTAAACATATGATATGAACTATTATAACAATGCTCCTCATATAGATCCATTTGATCCAAGTTGTTTATTATCCTGCTACATAGTTTCTCAAATATCCCTCAACCCACTTATTCACAATTTGTGTTTGCCCATTTTTTTGAGGGTGGTAACTAGTACTAGGAGTCAATTCAGTTTGTGTTAAATGAAAGAGCTCATGCTAAAATAAACTAAGGAACCTACTATACATGTCACTTACTATGTTCTTAGGTAATCCATGTAGTCTGAAAACTTCTCTAGAAAATAAATCAACAACTTGTGGTGCCCTAAACTTAGTTGGATTATAAAATAAGTGAGCATATTTAGTAAGTCTATCAACTTTCACATAAATACAACTCTTTGTAATACCCCTTATGTTTAAATCTCTCTTGCTTCATTCTCATCATACATTCGCTTAACATGTTGATCCTTCAAATGTGTAGGAATTTAAATGTTGTTCCTTCTCTTATTTTGAAAATATTATTTGTTGAAATATAATGAGAACATTTTTTTAAAACTTAAATCCTAACTCAATAAATATTTAAATCCACATAAATTATGAGGAAAATTTTAATGTATTTTATTGGCAACTTATGTCTAGCCTCTCTAGGAAGGTTAAATGAGCTATTGGTTATGCCCTAGACTAAGATGGGTAGATGTGCTTGTAGAGTGTAAATTTGGATAACGTAGAGAATTAATTGTTGAGTATAAAGGACCTTTCTGAATTTATACAAAGTGGATGACTTGGACAAGTAAGCTTGCATGGGCTTGTAAAGTCATTAAAAGGAAGTATGAGTTTATAAGACTTAAGATAACTCTTGTAAAGAAAGTACCCTTCCATTTATTAGGTTGGGTGTCGAATCCTTGGGATATGAAATGTAGACCTTTTATTTCCCCACACTTAGTCTTGTTTTGAGGGGGTTTTCATTTTGAGGTTCATTCTTTTGGTGGTACTTGAGAGAGTTTGGAAGAAGAAACATATGAGGAGCTTTTTGGAAGCTTGAGAGGGGAAGACCTTCATAGAGATTTGAGAGTATGTTGCATGCAGATCAATTAGAGGAGGAGAGACAAGTCTTTTTTTTAGTGCATCCTTTGTAAAGGTGTTAGTTTTGTTAATCAAATGATGATAAATGAAAAGATAGATTAGTGAATGTTTGTATGCCTAAAATCTTACTCTTTCATTAATAAAAGTTAACATAATCTAGCATGGTTTATCTCCTAGTGTTAAATATGGAAATGTGGTATTGTTCTCATTGCTTCCTTAAAAAATTAAAATTAGCAACATTGTTATTTGAATCTTGCTTGCTTGTTGTGCTTTGAAAATCATAAAGCTTAAATTGTGTTTGTTCTTGAAATCATGGTTTAGAATAGATGGTAATTTAGAAATTTGTTTAAAATTAAATATATTTTTATAGCTTGTTTTGAACTTCTCTTTGTTGAATATTAACAAGAAAAAATATGTATGGTCTCTCTTATCTTTCGATTTTTTTTTACCTTTATATAAAAGGGTATCTTGTTATAATATAGAAAGTGATTTTCTTTCTCTTTCTCCAACCTCTTCTCTATTGTCTTCCTTTCCTTGCATTTTAGATGAAATCAATATTGCAAATGAAAATGATTTAATTAAGGAAAATATCATTCTTCCTCTCTCATTTAAATATTGAAATAAGTTTGTTGATTAATATTTTTCAATATAAATAAATAAATGTATAATAATAATCCTCTTCCTTTGACTATCTCTTTTTTACTCATGAAAGTCAAAAACTTAAAAATAAAAAATTATTCATTTTAGATTTTTATATGTAAAAGAATTATGATTTTTATTCATTTTAGAAAAGTATACAATGATCATGTTGTTTATATTGTTTAAATACAAATAATAAAAAATAAATATTATTTTGTTGAATCTTTATATTATATTTTAAAATGTAATTTAAATTTTTTTTATTTAACTTATACCATGATTTGTAAGAAAATAAAAATAAAATTATATTAATATTTAAAATATATTTTGATTTTTTATGATATATATAAAATTGTTTATTATTATTAAAAAAAGTTATATATATATATATATACACACACATACACATATACACACACACACACACACACACACATACACATACACATACACACACACATATATATACGATTTACCTTTAAAAAAACAAATAATTAAAATAAAAATAAAAAATCCAAATCGTGACATGACTCTTTTTTATGAAATGAAAATAAAAAAAAGAAATGAAAAAAATAATAATAAAGAACACTATATATATATGTTGGAGGGGAGGGGCAGTAGTTGTCCGATCCCAAACCCTCTTCCATTGGAAGAAAGGGTTGAATCAACCGATGACAATTAAAATATTTTTATTTTTTCAAATAAAATATAAAAATAAATAAATTTTTAAAGGAAAATAGTATTTTTTTTTAAAATTTGGTGTTAGTTTTTGATTGGAGTTATAATTGGTTTTGGGATACAAATCAGGGACTCAATTTCCAAGAGAATTATAAAACTGTTATAAACGATTAACATTTTGATCACATTGTATAAACACCTTATTGAGCATAACTAAACTATTTCACCAATCCTTTTACATCTCATTGATATAAAAGAAAAAAATGTTTATATATATATTTATAAATGATTTATCCATATTACATTAAAATTTGAATATATTTTATTATTATTAAATATATAGATTTTTAAAAATTAAATAAATTATATATATATATATATATATATATGAACCTTAAATATTTGTCTTCCCTTTGAAATCCTTGTCCAACTCGCAGCTACAACAAAGAGAAAAGAAATTTAAAAGAAGTGAGATAAACCTAAGAATTTGACTTTTTATCTCATCCATAAGGAAATTCAAAGCAAACTTTTTTAGAATATCTAATTTTAAGGGTGGAGATCCACCTAATCTAGAATTTAATCTACCATTACTACTTTAGCCAAGTAAAAATTTAATTAAAATTTTAGTTTTTTATAAATTAATTTAATATTTAATAAGTTATTTTGTAAATTTAATTTTTTCCAAAATTTATTATTTAATTAAGAATTAATTATCTTTTTTATTTTTTATGAATTTTTCAAAACTATCTCGAATATTTTATATATTAAAATAATTAAATTTTGAAAAAAAAATTAAAAAAAAAAATTAAATAATTTATTTAAATATTTTCTAATCTAATTAAAACCTTTTTGAAATCAATTAAGAATAAATATATAAATAAGGATTTTACCAAAACTAAGGTTTGAATATGATTTTCTTAAGTTGTAGAATTCTCTAACAACTGTTAAATAAATTTTTAATTTCTTTAATAGCAGTTTTTTAGGATCATTTTTGGAGGCACTTTACAAAAATAAAACTAACTCATGTTTTTAGTCTTGAAGTGGATTTAGAATCGACTTCAAGACTAAAAACCTCTGAGAGTTATTATTTTTTTTAAATCTGAAAGTTGCAAGCAAATTATAATAGCTTTAAATTATCATTGAGAGAATAAAATAAATTTTATTATTAGATTTATTATTTTTTCCAGAGTGATTCTTTAGCGAGTTTATTTAGAAAATTGAGATAATTTTTCTATGTAGTTAGTCACCATAGAATGGTAGACTAAATTGTTGTCTTTTCGATAATAATTTTTTTTTGTTGCCTTAAACATAATATTTATAGCTTAGAGAATTAATTTTCATGTAAAAAAATTATCCTTTTCTGTCAGATTTAAACCAAAAGTACTTTTGTACCTAATTATTAATGTGAAAATAGTGTTTTTATCTCATTTGAAAGGGTATTTTGTTGCGATGGTTGTTTGAGTGCCTTTTGACGTTTATAATTTAGGTCATGACTACTATAAAATATTTTTTTACCCTTATATGCTTGTTATCGTGGTTTAAATTTCAACCCACAAATGCATGTGTATATGTTATGCTTTAGTTTCCTTTGGGTAGGCTTGGGATGAGACCTACTTGAAGTTGTTTTGGAGTGTACCCTTGGTATGAGTCTTGGTTTTTGTACTCGAGCTTAAATTTATTTACGCATGTACTTCCCATATATTTGGATTTCCTTTCATCTCTTGGTAGTGCCTAAATGCATTTAGGTCATCTAGTGGTTCTGATGTTACTGATAAAGGGTAGCTATGTTAAGCTTAGTTGTGTGACTATTTGGTGAAGATGAATGATTCACATCTAATCTAACACTCATCTAGGAATAAGTGGGCTATAGTTAGACCTAATTTTGTCTATAAAGGGATCACCAAGATATGTAGGCAACTCAGGGAGTGGGTGCAATCTTAGCAAACTAACCCTTATGATGCCCCTTATGTGGGTGTTATCATCTAACTTGAATATGTTCTTGGAGAACATGATTATAAAACTAATCGTTAGGATGTCCTCATAGTCTAAGAAATTGATAACTAACTTTAGTGTGTTCTTGGGACACATTTTTAAACATCCAACCCATAGAGCACTTGCTTTAACATGAATCTTATAGTGTTCTTTATCATGAAAGTGGTTATTATCGGTTCTAGCTACATGATTTTTTTAGTTGTTTATCTATTGTAGAATGGTGACCCTTATTGATTATTAGGTTTTTGAGTTTGTTCTCTCATGTCTCAACCTTGAACACCACTAGAGACTCTTTTGAGAGATGGAACTTATCTGAGTAGTTTAATTCATATATTATTAAGACATTGATCTTGTTAGAACAAGCGAATATAGGTTCCTTTTTATGCTTCAATCTCTTTTGTGCCATCACGTGAGAGTGTGTAGGTAAGCACATGCACCTTGTGACATTCATAGTTTGTGATTGATGACCTTTGGGTGTATCATCTCATCTTGAGTATATGACTAAAGATTTAGAAGCTTGCTTGAGTGGTGTATTAGATTCACTATTGGATTACAGTGCCAACTCAGTCTCCATAATGATGTCTCATAGAGGAGACCATCATAAGTACAAGGAGAACTACATCATCCTTGATTCCATGGAGTAGATATGTAGGTTGCCTAAGTTTGTGGTGGGAATATCAGGTCTAGATTTTAAGGCTAAGTTAGGGGTGCTAGCCATATTCCTTCGTGTTAGGTTCATATGCGTGTTTGGATTAACTATATATATTCTATTAATTTAAATTTGAGTTAATCATCATGTCGTTATTGTCAAACATTTTACTTTAAACTTAGATATTTTTCTTGTCTTACATGCCTTGAAAGTAGAGTTGTATAATGTTAGACGACTCTCCTTTGGTGAGCTTTAAAGTGATAACCCTATGTTAAGTGATTTTTATTTTGGCTCATTCCGTTTCCCTTGAGCATGTTGATCAAGTTATGTGTAAATAATCTTATGATATTTTAAATCAAGAAAATATAATTAAGTATTTTTTAATTAAAGTGACCCATTCCTCTTCATTAATCATGATATCACTAATTGATTTTGGTATCACATTGATTTTAACCTCATACACATGTATTATACTCTTAGAGAGGCCTTGTGGTGGAAAGCAAATGTATTAAATAAATCATGTAATAATTGTGTGTGTCATACTTCAATTGTGCATTGACTGAGTCATGACAGTTAAACATTAAGTAACCATAATGAATAAATAAATATCATTGAAATAAGTCAACAAAAAAATTTACATGGGTTTTGGGTTAAAATATTTGGGCACAACATTTTGGTATTAGAGCCTCATTTCATCACTAGGAACTATGAGAATATTAGTTGGTTGGTTTAGTTTTAATTCACAACAAATCAAAAAAAAATTATGTACTTCTAGTTTGGCCAGAATGATTTATGAGACTTATCTATATAGAGATACTATATCAGTTATGATTCCTAAGTGATCAAACATATAAATATGAATATTACCATGAAATACTATTATAGCACTAGGTGTTAAGTGTGGAATGACCATTTATTGTTCCTTCTTGATAACAATAGTGGAAGGTACTTATCAGCAATGTCAAATGGGATGGCATATGTACATTAGTTAGACCGATGAGGCTATCTAGGTCTTTGTGTATCTCTAGTAAAATTATTCTACTGTAATGTGGTATGATTTTGGACTGATGTAAATAATGGATCTCAAACCAGACATGTGTACCCTTTACTGTTGTAATTATTTATGTACATGAGCAATTGTAACTTATTGTGTAAAATCATGCATCATTATACATGTAACTAACCCTATAAATAATGGATCCTCTCTATGTAAAAAACATTGTTGCATGATTTTAGTGTGTATATGTAATGGTATAAGTATGATAAATTAGTTGGTAAACCTGATTGTACTCTTGTGAATGTACTTTGTTTTGTGAAGTGCCTTGTGTGTAACTCCCATTGAGTAAATGTTGTGTAAATTAACTTTCATTCATGTAAACATATAATGTATAATGATTTTTTTTAATTATGCAATGTTGTGTTTTGTTGTGTAACCCTGCATCATTGCTCTAGCATTTGAGTAATGATGCAAGTATGGGGTTCAAGAGTGGAGTCAAACTATGTTTATGTTGGTTTGGACCAAGATATCAGTTAGGAAGTGGAGCTTCTTATAAACTAAACACACATTTTTCCCTTTGCATGATGTAACTTCCTGATTACTTCAGGTGTGTACACCATGAGTGCCTTAGACACCATGGGCTATCTACTCACAAAGGTCACTTTATGAATGATATGTTCCTTCAACTGCCCCTCAATGGTTGTCAAAAGAACAACCTTTGTGATTTATCCCTGATGCAACCTTGTGAAACTTTGGATAACACATGGAGAGTGATGTTTTCCTCTTACCTCCAATAGATAATTGAGGCTTATTTTATTCCTTCTCCCTTCAGGTGACTTTCTTAGCCACATAGCATCTTAATGTGAAATTTTTGTGAGATTATTGTGCCTAAACTTATTTTGATTTAGTTGCCATTTTAAGTTGTTTTCTAAAACCAACACTTTTGTCTCTCTTGAATTTAATTTTTATTTTGTAAAAGATATTTCATTGGTTTTGAATCACTTAGATTGGCTTTTCAATTTTTATTTTATGACCACTTAGATTTCACTTTATTACATTATTTGGATGATTTTTTAATATTTAGATTTTATTTTGAAATATCTCTTTAAACCCATTTGGAATTTGATTTAATTATTATATTAATTTATGATGAGGTTTTTACTTCTTCATTTGAATGTTGGTTTCGTGAGTGTCATGATGTGAAAAATTTATGCCTATTATGTGTATGAGAGAGAAGAAGTAGCTTAAAATATAGCTAGAGGGTGTGATAAGTCATCTTGCGAGATCAAGTTTTAAGCCATCCTCCTGCCTACCAGACTGATAGTTTTATACAAGATTTATCCAAAGCCCTTGCTATCCTATTTTGGGGGGTCTAAGTAAAATTATTCTTAGGAGGTCTAAGGAGCTTATGTGATTTTATACTTAACTTGGTTATAGCATTTGCTTCATTGTTTCCTAGGAGGTCTAAGGAGGTTAAGTGATTTTATACATGTCTTGGCCATAACTTTTGACTCATTATTTTTTGGGAGGTCTAAGGAGGTTATTTACAGAGCATAATGTTTAGTTGGTTATTTTAATATTGATATTACTTTATTTAGATGGCAGTTGATGTTATTACTCAACATTTCTCGATATCGTTCTATGTGGTTCTACCATGATTTGACACTTATTATTTACCTTGTATGTTCACCATGGGATGACACATTGTTTGTTATATATGATCGTAAAAAATAATTGATACTTGTACACATGCTCTATCAAAGGTTTTGACATCAACATTCTATGATATTGGTTGGTTTGTGATAGATAGTGGTTATCAATATTGCTCAGCTTTGTTCAATTTTGCTCAGTATAGCTTGGCCATGGAATGGTATTGATCTTAGTAAGTGCATTCTCACCATAGGATGATACATAACCTAGTCGCTATGTCATCATAGCAGAATAGTATATTATTGCACATGCTATGTAGCAGAGTTATACAACAATAAAATGTCCTTGAGTTTCAGTTGGTTATTGTAGTTTTGGATGACAATAAAGTGTGACACTATAGGACATACCTAAAGGAAAATGATATTAACCTTTGACTTAATAATTGGAAAGAGAATTAAATTCCACAAAAATAAAAAGATGTTAATAAATCTAAAAATTAAATAAAAGAAATCATTGAGAATAATTTATGTGCCATAGGACATTAATAATATATATTTGAATTTATGGGATTTTAAAACATAATTGAAATATTATTATTGGCTTAAGTTTCATTATTGTAACCTATTATGCTTTTAGAAGTGTGTGGTGCTTCAACCCCTTGTATTGATTTAACACATCGATGGAGATACTTTTATAAGGGAGGAAGTATGTAATACCCTTATGTTTGAAGCTCTTAGTCTTAATTATTGTCACACATACTCCTAGTATGTTGATCATTTAGATTCATAGGAATTCAATATTATTCTTTTCCTTATTTTGAAAACCTTATTTGTTGAAATACAATTATAAAAATATACTTTAAACTTAAATCTTAACTCAATAAATATTTAAATCCACATAAATCATAAGGAAATTTTAATGTATTTTATTGGCAACTTATGTCTAGCCTCTCTAAGAAGGTTAAACATGATCTATTTGTTAAGTCCTAGACTAGGGTGGGTGGATGTGCTTGTGGAGTGTAAATTTGGATAATGTAAGAGAAATTATTATTGAGTGTAAAGGACCCTTTTAAATTTATACAAAGTGGATGACTTGGACAAGTAAGCCCACATGGGTTTGTAAGGTCATTAAGAAGAAGTATGTGCTTGTAAAAATTGATATGACTCTTAAAAGGAAAACAACCTCCTATTTATTGGGATGGGTAGAGAATCGTAGAGAATCTTTCGGATATAAAATTTAGACATTATTTTATTTCCCCACACTTAGTCTTGTTTTGAGGAATTTTTCATTTTAGGGTTCATTATTTTGGTGGTACTTGGGAGAGCTTGGAAGAAGGATAATATGAGGAGCTTGTTGGATACTTGAGAGGGAAAGATCTTTTTAAAACTTTGAGAGCATGTTGCATATAGGTCAATTGGAAGAGAAGTAGGATTTTTTGTAAGTGCATCCTATGTAAAAGAGTTAGTTTTGTTAATAAAATGATGATAATTGAAAAGATAGATTAGTGAATGTTTGTATGCCTAAAATCTTACTCTTTCTTTAATAAAATTAAAAAAAAATTTAGCACGGTTAATCTCCTAGTAAAAAATATGAAAATGTGGTATTTTTCTCTCCTCTTTCTTAAGAAATTAGAATTAGTGACATTGCTGTTCAAATCCTCATTACTTTTTGTGCTTTGAAAATCATAAAGCTTAATTTGTGTTTGTTCTTGAAATCGTGGTTTGGAACAAATGATAATTTACAAAATTTACTTAAAATTCAATATGATTGTAGAGATTGTTTTGTACTTCTCTTTGTTGAAAACAATAAGGAAAAATATATATGCTCTCATATTTCATGTTTTTTTAACCTTTCCATAAAGGGGTATTTTATTATAATAGAAAGAGGATTTTTCTCTTTTTCTCCAACCTCTCCTCTCCTCTCTTTCTTTCCTTGCATTTTAGATGAAATCAATATTGTAAATGGAAATGATTTATTTGAGTTTGCTTGTTGAAGAAAATATCATTTTCCCTCTCTTATTTAAATGTTGAAAGAAGTTTGTTGGTTTAAAAAAAAAATAATTAATTAAACAAATGTATAATTATAATCCTCTTCCTTTCACGCTCTCTCTCTTTTACTCATGAATGTTAAAAACATGAAAATAAAAAATTGTACATTTTAGATTTTTATTTGTTATAAAAGAATTATGATTTTTATTCATTTTATAAAGATATACAATGACCATGTTATCTATATTGTTTAAATACGAATATAATAAATAATGAATATTATTTTATTGAATCTTTATATATAAATTAAAAGAATATATATAAATTTATATATATATGTTAAAAAAATGTATTTATAAATAAATAATTTACCCGTGTTGCATTAGGGTTTGAATGTTGAATATATACTAAAGATTCAAAGAATTGAAATCCAACTCCAACTTGCAGCTGCAGCAAACAGAGAATAAATTTAGAAGTAACAAGATAAACCCAAGAGTAAGGAAGTTTAGAGCAAACTTGTTAGAATCTCTAAATCCGAGGGTGGAAATATACTTAATCCAATGGTAGAAATTTAATCTAACACCACTTTAGTCAAGTGGGAACTTAATTTAAATTTATTTTTCTTTAAAATTTGAATCTCTTTTATTAAGTTACTTTATAAATTAAAATTTCTCCAAATTTACCATTTAATATAATTAAGAATTATTTAGCCTTTCTATTATTTTGATTGGTTCCTCAAAATGATTTCATACATTTTATACTTTAAATTAATTTGAACTGACAAATAATTATTAAAAAAAAAAATTATCAAACAATTTACCTAAATATTTTCCAATCTAGTTGAAACCTTTTCAAAATCAATAAGAAATAAATATTTAAACTAAGAGTTTTTTAAAACTAAGATTTGATTATGATTTTATTAGGTTGTGGGATTCTCAAAAAAATGTTAAATAATTTTTAAACCTCCTTAATAGTATTCTTTTGGGGCTATTTTTGGAGGCACTTTGCGTAAATAAAACTAACTCCTATTTCTAACCCTGAAATCGATTTGAAATTGACATAGTTAAAATATATAGGAATAATTTTTATTAATTAAATAAGTTGTAAGTAAATTATAACAAATTTAAATTACTATTGAAATAATAAAATAAATTTTATTGTTAGATTTACTATTTTTCCTAGAGTGATTCTATAGCTAGTTTATTTTGAAATTTGAGGTAATTTTCTAGGTAGTTAAAGTCACCATGGAATGGTAGACTAAATTATCCTATTTATCAAATAAATTATTTTGTCACTTTAAATGTAATATATATAGATAATATAATTGGTTTACATGTAAATAAAAATTTATCCTCTTTTGTCAGAGTTAAATTTGAGGTACTTTTGCACCTAATTATTAATATGAAATTTAATGTGTTTTGTGTCATTTGGAAGGGTCTTTTGTTGTGATGGTTGTTTTAGTGCCTTTTCAAATTTAAAATATAATTTGGGACTACCCTACACTATTTTATATCATTATGTGCTTTTTACTATGGTTCACATTTTGGCTCACAAGTACATGTGTATATGTCTAGCTGTAGTTGTCATTGGGTAGGCCTAGGATGGGACTTACTTGAAGTTGCTTTGGAGTGTACCCTTGGTATGAGTCTTGGTTTTCACACTTGATATTATATTTATTTATGCATGTACTTTAAATATGTTTGGATTTATTTTTAATCTCTTGGTATTGCCTAGATGCATTTAGGTCATTTAATGCTACAATGTTATCAATAAGGGGTAATTATGTTATGTTTATTTGTGCGGTTATTTGGTGAATGTCTAATACATTCATATATGATTCAACACTCATTTAAGAATGGGTGAACTATAACCAATTCTAATTATGTGTGTGAAGGTATCACCATAAATATGTAGGTGACTCAGAGAGTGGGCGCATGATTCATGAACTAACCCTTATGATGCCCCTTCTATGGGTGTTATCAACTAACTTGAAGATATTATTGGAGAACATGATTAGATAAATAATAATTATGATTCCATCATAGTGAGGGTTATTGATAACTAACTTTAGTGTGTTCTTGGAAGGTGTGCTTAGACATCTAACCCTTAGAGCACTTACTTTAGTGCAAATATGATAGCATTCTTCCTCATGCAAGTAGTTATTACTGGTTCTATATGCTTGGTTTTCTTAGTTGTTTCAAAATAGTGACCCTCATTGATTATTGGATTTTTTAATTTGTTCTCTCCTATCTCAACTTTGAACACCATTAGAGATTCATTTAGGAGATGAAACTTCTTCGAATAACATAAGACAAAGATTGTTAAGACATTGATCTTATTAGAACAAGAGAATATAGGTTCTTTGTCATGATTTAATCTCATTTATGTCATCATGTGATAGTGATTGGGTAAGCAAACACTCCTTTTGATGTTTGAGTTTATGATTGATGACCTTTGGGTGTATCATCTTATCTCGAATATATAAATAGAGCTTTAAAAGCTCACTTGAGTGGCATATTAGATTCTTTATCATATTAGAGTGCCAAAGTAGCCTAGGTAATGATGTCTTGTAGAGGAGGCCATCACAAGTGCAAGTATAACTACATCATCTTTGATTCTATGGAGTGGATATGTAGGCTACCCAAATTTGTAGTGGGGGCATTGGCTCTATATTCTTAGGCTAGGTTAGGGGTGTTATTCATCTTCCTTCATGTTGGGATTGTATATTATATTTGCATTAACTATATATTATATTAATTTAAGTTTGAGTTGATCATCGTGTAGTTATTATCAACTCTTTTACTTGAAATTTGGTTATTTCCCTTGTCTTACATGCCTTGAGAATAAAATTGTCTAATGTTAGACTACTATCCCTTGGTGAGATTTAAGGTGATAACCATGTGTTAATTGATTATTATTTTGGATCACTTTGTTTCCCTTGAATATGTTGATCAAGTATGTGTAAATAATCATATGATCCTTTAAATCAAGAAATTATAATTAAGTACTCTTTAAATAAGGTGACTTATTCCTCTTCATTACTCATGATATCAATAATTAATTCTGGTATCACATTGATCTTAATGTCATACACTTGTATTCTACTCTTAAAGAGGCCTTGTGGTGAAAAATACATATATTAAATAAATCATGTAATAATGGTGTGTTTCACACTTCAATTATGTAACTAAGTCATGATAGTTAAACATTAAGCAACCATAGTGAATAAATAAACATCATTGAAATAAGATAACAAAAAAAATTACATTTGTTTTGGGATAATTTTTTTGGGCATGTCACTCTTACCTTGAAATTTTGGAAGGCCTGTGATAAAATCCATTGAAATGCCCTCCCACTTTTGATTCATAATTGGTAAGGGTTATAACAAACCTATTAGAAATACATGTTCTGCTTTGTTCTGTTGGTAGGTAAGACACTCCCTAATGTTTTGGAGGACCTCTCCCTTGATCCTTCTCTAGATACCTATTCTGTATTTTCTTGAATGTCTTGAAATACCTTGGGTGACCAGCCAAAGGTGTACCATGGAAAACTCTCAAGAATTTATTTTTCACTTTTGATTTAGGGACAAACTAAATTTTATCATTATATAGGATGAGATCATCAATCACTTTATACTTGTCATGTTGTACTTTATCTTCAGGGATATCATTAGTGAAAACATTCTTTTCATACTTTGTTAGTATAATAACCTTTAAATAATTAAATATTTCATACACAAAGTATATAAATGGATTTATAAACAAAAAATCAACTACAACATTATTTTTTCCTTTAACATACTCCATCTCAAAATTATAAACTTGAAGTTTACTCACCCACTTTTGTTTCCTATCATTCAAGTACTTCTGGTTGAGAAAAAACTTTAAACTCTTTTGATTCTTCTTGACCACAAATCTGCCATAAACTAAGTATTACCTAAATTTTACTAATGCATGCATGATGGAAAACATTTCTTTGTCATATATAGAGATTTTTTTTGTATCTTTAAGTTTTCAACTCTCAAAGGCTATGGGATGTCCCTTTTGCATCAAAACTACCTCAATTCCTTCTCTTGATGAATCACACTCTAACACAAATGGAATAGAACAATCTGGAACAACTAATATTAGGAATGAACTCATTACATTTTTGAGTTTGTCAAAAGTTTTTTGGGCTGATTTGGACTGGTTGAATGTTCTCTTCTTAGTTAAATTAGTTAATTAAATATCCAACTATAAAAGACCTTTAATAAACCTCCTATAATAAATGCAAAAACCCAAGAATCCTCTCAGTTGTGACATTGTGGTAAGAGAAGGCCAATCCAATATGGCTTGGATCTTCTCTTGATCAACCTGCACTCCTTGGGAATTAATGGCATGGGCCAAGTATAAAATTTTAGTTATGCCAAACTCACACTTACACTCCTTACCAAAGAGAGTTTGATGTTCTAAAATTTCTAGCACTATATCCAAGTGTTTTAGGGGCTCTTCCCAAGTCTTAATATACACCAAAATATCATAAAAAAATACTGAAACAAACTTCCTCAAGTGTTCACTAAAAATATGGTTCATGCCTGATTGGAAAGTAGTCAGAGTATTAGTCAAACCAAAAGGCATAAATAAAAATTTAAAATGTCCAAAGTGACATTGGAAGGATATTTTTTATATATATTCATCTCTTACCTGAATTTTATGATAATCGGATCTCAAATCAATTTTAGAAAAATATACAACTCCATGCAATTTATCAATCAACTCATGGATCCTAGGTATTGAATACTTGTTTTATATCATATTCTTGTTCAAATCCTAATAATAAATACACATCCTCATGGTACCATCCTTCTTCTTCACCAAAAAATAGAAGAAGCAAAGGGACTAGAACTAGGCTAAATATGTCCCATGTCCAATAATGCATTGATTTCCTTCTCAATTTATGCTTTGAATGCTCTTGGATGGAGATAAGTAGTAGTAATTAAAGGTTTATAAATTTATTCCAACTCAATTATATGTTTAAATCCTCTATCTGGTGGCAATCCTAAATGTATACCAATAAACATTGTGCCATGCTTGTCTAAAATAGATTGAATGTCCACATGGTAGGATTTCTTATCGATGGATGAAGTAGTAGTGTTAACCAAATAATGAGATTCCCAAGTAACCTATACTCTATGAAAATATATCTCCATCATCTTAGTTGTGACCACTCTAGGAACTCTATTGGTCATGTCTTGAATCACAACCTTTTTCCCATCTATTTTGAACTTTAGCTCCTTAGTTTGATAATTTTGAGTGAATTGTCCCGAAAAATGTAACCATTGTACCCCAAGTACCACATTTATTCATATTATGCCTATAACATAGAATTAATCACTTAATTTATGTCTTCCCAAAGTAAGATTAAGCTATTGAATTCTCTTGGTACATAAAAGGTTGAATCCATCAGCTACAGTCATAATGAAGCCCTTGAAATCTTTCGCTTTCAAACCTATCCTGGTTACCAATACTTCATCAATAAAATTATGGGTTTCCCCACTATAAATCAACACCATGACATTTTTCCCTTTCAAAACTCCCAAAACTCGAAAAGGATGATAACTAAAATCATCAGATAATGTGGCAAGGGTGCCTCCTAAAGTATTTTCTTTCTCTTTTCTTTCTAGTTCGAGTTATTTTTCTTCAATTTTAGATTATGGCTCTTCTAATTCTGATTCAACATCTGATATCACATCAATGTAATGCACTTGACCACAGTGAGGACATCTATGTCTAGGGTCCCATGGATCCTTGTAATTGAGGCATAGTTTTTGCCTTTTGAGCTCATTCCTTGTTTCCATCTCTTTACTCACTTTTGGTAGCTCCTTTTGTTGAAAAACTCCTTGTTGAAATGGATTCTTTTGCTACCCATAAGGTGATGATTTTGGCTGGCCATAAGGCATTGATTTTGGTTATCCACAAGGTGTTTTAATTTTATTTCATACATGCAAAAATTTACCCTTTGGAGCTGGTGATTCTAGATTCAATGCTCTCTTAATTAATTCTTAAAGAGATAGGATCAAAATATTTTACTAAGCCCTTGAGAGGTTCAACCAAGCCTTGAACAAATAGTAACACCAATCTTCTTTTAGTTACATCTAATACCATCATGAATAACCTTTGAAATTCAATAATGTAGTTGTCCACTATTCCTTCCTTTTTGAGTTGAGCTAACTCCCTAAAATGGATTTCTAGATCTTTCATGTCAAACCTTTCCATTAGTCTTTGGATGAATTCTTCCAAGGTAGAGATAAAACCTTGACCTTGGGTGATCATACTATGATACCACCACTCATGTGCCACTCATTCCAAGTGGAGTGTAGTAAATTTGATTGCCTCTTCTTCATACATTAGATTTAGTGAGAAATAAGTGTCTAGATTTTGTAACTAATACCTAGCCAAACATTTATTTGATCCATCATAAATAGGAATAGTAATCTTACTACTGAATATATTTCTAGGGCTGATTTGGATGATTTATACCACCTTTTTTAGTACAATTTTTCATTTTTAGATCATAATACTATCTAAAAGTTATGGCTTGTTATATTGTAAGGCTAAGTTCTTCATACTCTATATAATATACTACAAACACATTACCTACATGAGATTTTTGAGGTTCTACCTCTTCTAAGTGTTTTTATTGTTTTTGTATAAATTTTACTTGAAAATTTTTGGAGGGTGGGTTTAATGAGACCCGCTCATTCATTGATGAGCTTCCTTCTATTTGATTTACCTTATTTTGTTTGAAAATCTTGTACAATCCTTGCCATGGACTCTCTCAATTTCATTTAGATTTTTCTTTCCAAATCTCTTTGACTGCAACCAATTATTTCCTACAAATAACTCATATCATCTGTATGAAAAGCTCTTTGTTCTCTGTCCCCCATGACTTCTATTAATTTTTATGGTGGCTGAGCCCTTTTTTCCCTTTGATAATACCTTATTTATTTTTATTAGGTTACATATGAAATCATAATATTAATTTCCCCCTCGTAGGATGGTAAAAGAAATGCTCTGATACCACTGTAATGTCCATTTCCATAAGTTTTTGGTATTTTGATTATTTTTTTAATTTTTTGAATAAACAAGTTTGAACAAACCCTAAATAATAACATAAAACTAAAATATGCAAAATTGATAATAACTAACTAGAATATTGATTCAATAAACTAATTACAAATTTATTACAATAAACCTTAATTCCAAAAGTCTAGAAATAATGAATTCAATAATAAATACCAATTATTATCGAATAGAACAAGGAACAACAATCTATCTAGAAGTACAATGATGGATGAAAGTGATATGATGACATAAGGAGGTCCAACACAGCATAAACATAACTATCCGCACCCTATGTATTGACATTAGTAATGGAATTGAGGGTTAATGACCTCAAAACAATGTAGCATTTCAATGCGAAGGGGTCCAGCTTTCAATGTAAGGGTCAATAGGTGTAAGACATGATTTATGCCCATGTACAACAACAATAAAGTATCCAAAAATAGTAATAGTTCCTTGTCAAATGCAAAAAAACTAATCTTCCAAGTATTTCAAACCCTCAATAGGGTCACACACTGAAACTATAATTATGATATAGATTTGAAGCACAATAATGATTCTTGGATGGAATCACCTCATTAGGAAAGAGGATTTTCATCCTTATATGAAAAGGATGAACACCAAAGCTCAAACTCAAGATTAGGGTTTATTTGTTAAAGTCGAATAGTGATTAATCCTTCTCTTTTGGCCCAATTTATCCTTTTATAATTAAACTTTTCCAATTTCACCCTAAAAGTATTTAAAACTATTTTTTTAATTAAATATCACTTTTCACCCTCTTAATATTAATTAATCCCCCCTTCCCCGATGCCCCCCCTCCCCCGCCCGCCCTTAATAAATAATAATACATAAGTGTCATTTTCATGTTATAACATGAAAGTGACTTAGGACAACTTAAATTACTAATATTAATTTACTTCCTCTAACTCTATCCCTTAGCCCATGAGAAATAATGAATAGGCTACAAGTCTTATAATTGGCTTAATTCTAGAAAGGGGACATGACATTAGATTGAATCAAAGTTTAGTCTAACCATATTTCAAATTATTCAAACAATGTTTCAAGCTAAGTGGAAAAAATGAAAGTTGATGGAAACAAAATGAACACCCACTAGTGCAAAGAATGTTAGAAAATGGAAATGATGAAGAACAAGGTCCAAACAACCAAACCTAAACAAAATAGAAAACAAACAAAAGAACACAAACACCACTCTTTTTCTGGGTGATACACGATAGCATGTCCATCATGGATGCTCTTGAATCATAAGTGGCAAGATGAAATGCCTCAATCAGATGCATGACCCTAGAGGACTATAAAGAAAGTTGTTGATTCAATTGAGCATGTTCATTTTTCTATCATTTATAATATATTTATAGTATTTGAATCATAGTCATATTCCAAAAAAATAGGAAAAACTGAATGAGACACTGCCATGCAGTTTGAATATGATGTGTTGATGAAGAACTATACCTATAAATTTGTGGAATTACCTCTAAGTAAACAGCCAATTGGATGCAAATGGGTGTACATATCCAAATGTAAATATGATGCTTATTTAGAAATGTAAAAGGCTTTTATTGTTGCATAAGGATTTTAAAAATATGAGGGAATTGACTATTAGGATACTTTTGATTTTAGTGGGAAGATGGCCACATTTTAGTTTCTTCTCTCCATGATAGTTTAGATTGGTTTGAAGGTGTTCTAAATAGATGAAAAGAGTGCCTTCCTAACTGGATATTTATTTGAGGAGTCTAAATGGTGAAAACTAAATATTTTTAGGTATTTGGTTGTGATTATCCATTTAGTAGTTGGTTTAGTATTTATACAAACTTAAATAGGCTCCATGAACTTGGTATATTAAGATTGATCATCATCTAAAAGATTCTAAATTTTTAAGGAGAATTTGAGATCCAAATCTATATGTCAAAAGAATTGGTGATGACATTGTAATACTTATTATCTATGTTGATGATTTTGCCTTCACATGGAGTGGGTCTACTATAATTTAACAAGTAAAATTAGATATATGTGTTCCTTTTGATATGACCAATCTATGCCTCTTACACTATTACTTAGGTGGATAATTTTAGTTACATAATTATCTCATTTTCATGGCTCAGTTCAAGTATGCCATAAGCCTCTTGGAGAATTTTAGGATGAGTGAATGAAACCCCTCTTCTATGTCTATAGAGGTTAGATTTAAGTTATCAACAAATGATGATTCATCAATAGTAGATGAATCACTCTTAAATTTTTTTGCTTAGATTGATATATCTCATATCCTCATGACTAGATCTATGTTTTAGTATTATCTATCTCTATCAATTTTTATCTCAACCAAATTTCATACATTGGATAACATAAAATGAATTTTGTGATACATCAAAGGCTTGGTAGCATATTTCATAGGATAAAAAAATTCATATTGATAAGTTACCTAGACTCTAATTGGTGTAGATTAGTGGCTAAGGTTCACCACTGGGTAAAACTTTTCCTTTGGTATAGAAGTTATTTCGTGGGAGAGTAAGTTTCAACACACTATGGCTATATCTTCCATAGTTCCAAGCAAAGTACAAGGTAGTAGTTAGTGTCATATTTGAATCATTTTAGCTACATTGATTTGTGATTGATTTTTAACTTATTTATACTACACCTACTCCACTTTATATCATATGTGACAATCAAGGTGTATTAAAGATGGTGAAGAGTTTGATACATTGTGCTTGTGCCAAGTACATTGAGATTCATCATCACTACACATATGATGGTTTATTATAGTGATAACTATGTTTACTAATATGCCTCTAAGGAGTAGCTTATAAATATAATGACTAAACCCATTGGTCCCATTTCGTTTGTAATAATTTCATGATGAAATTGGAGTAGTATATAGTTTAGCTATTAAGGGAGGGTATTATATAGATTAATTAACTATTATTTTTATATTAACTAATTTTAATTTATCAACCTTCATAAATTCCTTTTTATTAAAAAAATACATGCCAAACGAGAATACTTGTGTGCCTTCTATTCATATTTATTCTTTGTTTCAACCTTACCAATAAATTACACATCTAGAGGTCTAATCAAAGGAATCTCCCTCCCCAAATCCCATAAGTAAATGGTAAATGGTCATTTTACATATGAAGAGGATAATTCCATTACTAAATTCATGGAATTACTTGATATTTTACACATTACTTCTAGTTCTTATATTTAATAGAGAAAAAAACAATGTTATGAATGATCAAACTCTTATGTATATAGATTAATTATATAAGTGTAATGGGATTGGATTCTGTTGGGTGAATAATTCAAGTTTCTAGGCATCCCCTTTGATTTCAAGGCTATCCCATACAAAATTTTGAACTATATGGTCCAAAGATATGAGAAAAAGAATATGTTTTGGATCACCAAACCTCTCTTCTTAATTATATATTAACTATAAGCATCTCCTTCATGTTGGGATCATATGTCATGTTTAGATTAACTATATATATATATATATATTATTAATTTAAATTTGAGTTAATCATCATGTGGTTATTGTCAAACATTTTACTTTAAACTTAGATATTTTTCTTGTCTTACATGCCTTGAAAGTAGAGTTGTATAATGTTAGATGACTCTCCTTTGGTGAGCTTTAAGGTGATAAACCTATGTTAAGTGATTATTATTTTGTCTCATTTCATTTCCCTTGAGCATGTTGATCGAGCTATGTGTAAATAATCTTATGATCTTTTAAATCAAGAAAATATAATTAAGTACTTTTTAATTAAAGTGACCCGTTCCTCTTCATTAATCATGATATCACTAATTAATTTTGGTATCACATTGATTTTAACCCCATACACTTGTATTATACTCTTAGAGAGGCCTCGTGGTGGAAAGAAAATGTATTAAATAAATCATGTAATAATTGTATGTCATTCTTCAATTATGCATTGACCAAGTCATGACAGTTAAACATTAAGTAACCATAATGAATAAATAAATATCATTGAAATAAGACAACAAAAAAATTTACATGGGTTTTTGGGTTAAAATATTCAGGCACAACATTTTGGTATTAGATCCTCGGTTCATCACTAGGAACTATGAGAATATTAGTTGGTTGGTTTAGTTTTATTTCACAACAAATCAAAAACAAATTATGTACTTCCAATTTGGCCATAATGATTTATGAGACTTATATATATAGAGATACTATATCAGTTATGATTCCTAAGTGATCAAACATAAAAATATGAATATTACCATGAAATACTATTGTAACACTAGGTGTTAAGTGTGGAATGAGCATATATTGTTCCTTCTTGATAACAATAGTGGAAGATACTTATTAGCAATGTCATATGGGATGGCATATGTACATTAGTTACACCAATGAGGCTATCTAGGTCTTTGTGTATCTCTAGTTAAATTATTCTATTGTAATGTGTTATGATTTTGGACTGATGTAAATAATGTATCTCAAACTAAACATGTGTACCCTTTACTGTTGTAATTATTTATGTACATGAGTAATTATAACTTATTGTGTAAAATCATGCATCATTGTACATGTAACTAACCCCGTAAATAATGGATCCTCTCTATGTAAAAAACATTTTTGCATGATTTTAGTGTGTACATGTAGTGGTATAAGTATGATAAATGTGTTGGTAAACTTGATTGTACTTTTGTGAATGTACTTTGTTTTGTGGAGTGCCTTGTGTGTAACTCCCATTGTGTAAATGTTGTGTAAATTTACTTTCATTCATGTAAACACATAATGTATAATACTTTTTTTTGTTATGTAATGCTGCATTTTGTTGTGTAAACCTACATCATTACTCTAGTATTTGAGTACCGATGCAAGTATGGGGTTCAAGAGTCGATTAGAACTATGTTTATGCTGGTTTGGACTAATATATTGGTTAGGAAGTGGAGCTTCTTGTAAACTAAAAACTCATTTTCCCCCTTTGCATGAGGTAACTTCCTGATTACTTCAGGTGTGTACACCATGAGTGCCTTAGACACCATGGGCTCTTCACTCACAAGGGTCACTTTATGAATGATGTGTTCCTTCAACTGCCCCTCAATGGTTGTTAAAAGAATAACCTTTGTGATTTATCCCTGATGCAACCTTGTGAAACTTTGGATAACACATGGAGAGTGATTTATTACTCTTACCTCCAATAGATAATTGAGGCTTATTTTATTCTTTTTCCCTTCGGGTGGATTTCTTAGCCACATAACGTCTTAATGTGAACTTTTTGCCAGATTATTGTGCCTAAATTTATTTAATTTTTATTTTGTAAAGATATTTCATTGGTTGTGAATCACTTAGATTGGCTTTTCAATTTTTATTTTATGACAACTTAGATTTCACTTTGTTACATTATTTGGATGATTTGTTAATATTAAGATTTTCTTTTGAAATATCTCTTTAAACCCATTTGGAATTTGATTTAATTACTATATTATTTTATGGTGAGGTTTTTACTTCTTTATTTGAATGTTGGTTTTGTGAGTGTCATGATGTGAAAAATGTATGCCTATTACGTGTATGAGAGAGAAGAAGTATCTTAGAATATAGCTAGAGGGTGTGATAAGTCATCTTACGAGATGAAGTTTTGAGCCATCCTCCTACCTACCAGATTGATAGTTTTATACAAGATTTATCTAAAGCTCTTGCTATCCTATTTTGGGGGGTCTAAATAAAATTATTCTTAGGAGGTCTAAGGAGCTTATGTGATTTTATACTTAACTTGGTTATAGCATTTGCTTCATTATTTCTTAGGAGGTCTAATGAGGTTAAGTGATTTTATACATGTCTTGGCCATAGCTTTTGATTCATTATTTTTTGGGACGTCTAAGGAGGTTATTTACAAAGCATAATGTTTACTTGGTTATTTTAATATTGATATTGCTTTATTCAGATGGTAGTTGATGTTATTACTCAACATTTATCGATATTGTTCTATGTGGTTCTACCATGATTTGACACTTATTATTTACCTTGTATGTTCACCATGAGATGACACACAGTTGTTCTATATGATCTTAAAAATAATTTATACTTGTACACATGCTCTGTTAAAGGTTTTGACATTGACATTTTATGATATTGGCTGGTTTGTGATAGATAGTGGTTATCAATATTGATCAATAATGCTTAGCTTTGTTCAATTTTTCTCAGTATAGCTTATCCATGAAATGGTATTGATCTCAGTAAGTGCACTCTCACCATAGGATGATACATATCCTAGTCACTATGTCATCATAGTAGAATAGTATATTATTGCACAATCTATATATCAGAGTTATACAACAACAAAATTTCCTTGAGTTTCAGTTGGTTATTGTAGTTTTGGATGACAATAAAGTGTGACACTATAGGATACACCTAAAGGAAAATGATATTAACCTTTGACTTAATAATTGAAAAGAGAATTAAATTCCACAAAAATAAAAAGATGTTAATAAATCTAAAAATTAAATAAAAGAAATCATTGAGAATAATTTATGTGCCATAGGACATTAATAATATATATTTGAATTTATGGGATTTTAAAACATAATTGAAATATTATTATTGGATTAAGTTCCATCATTGTAACCTATTATGCTTTTAGAAGTGTGTGGTGCTTCAACCCCTTGTATTGATTTGACACATCGATGGGGATATTTTTATAAGGGAGGAAGTATGTAATACCCTTATGTTTGAATCTCTTAGTCTTCGTTATTATCACACATACTCCTAGTATGTTGATCATTTAGATTCGTAGGAATTCAAATATTATTCTTTCACTTATATTTGAAAACCTTATTTGTTGAAATAAAATTATAACAATCTTTTTTAAACTTAAATCTTAACTCAATAAATATTTAAATCCACATAAATCATAAGGAAATTTTAATGTATTTTATTGGCAACTTATACCTAGCCTCTCTAAGAAGGTTAAACATGATCTATTTGTTAGGTCCTAGACTAGGGTGGGTGGATGTGCTTGTGGAGTGTAAATTTGGACAATGTAAGAGAAATTATTATTGAGTGTAAAGGACCCTTTTGAATTTATACAAAGTGGATGACTTGGACAAGTAAGCCCACATGGGTTTGTAAGGTCATTAAGAATAAGTATGTTCTTGTAAAAAAGGTTATGACTCTTAAAAATAAATGCACCTCCTATTTATTGGGTTGGGTAGAGAATCTTTGGGATATAAAATTTAGACATTCTTTAATTTCCCCACACTTAGTCTTGTTTTGAGGAAATTTTCATTTTAGGGTTCATTATTTTGGTGGTACTTGGGAGAGCTTGGAAGAAGGATAATATGAGGAGCTTGTTGGATGCTCGAGAGGGAAAGATCTTTTTAAAAATTTGAGAGCATGTTGAATATAGGTCAATTGGAAGAGGAGTAGGATTTTTTTTTAAGTGCATCCTATGTAAAAGAGTTAGTTTTGTTAATAAAATGATGATAAATAAAAAGATAGATTAGTGAATATTTGTATGCCTAAAATCTCACTCTTTTTTTAATAAAATTTAAAATAATTTAGCATGGTTAATCTCCTAGTGACAATGAGAAAGTGCATGGTAACATTGTATGATTACTTTTGATGATAATGAGAAAGTGCATGATGATTATAATTTAATGATTTTTGTATATGAGATTATATTGATCAAAAACCCATTCATAGTGTGTTATATTATAAAGTATCAAGTTATAATGTATTCACAATGAAATTACTTCATACATTGCATTAGAAATACAAAAGTCTAAAAAAATTAATAAATTTAAAATAATTTAGCATGGTTAATCTCCTAGTGACAAATATGAAAATGTGGTATTTTTCTCTCTTCTTTCTTAAGAAATTAGAATTAGTGACATTGTTGTTCAAATCCTCATTACTTGTTGTGCTTTGAAAATCATAAAGCTTACTTTCTGTTTGTTCTTGAAATCATGGTTTAGAACAAATGATAATTTAAAAAATTTACTTAAAATCCAATATGATTTTATAGATTATTTTTTACTTCTCTTTGTTGAAAATATTAAAAAGAAATATATATGGTCTCTCCCATATTTCATATTTTTTTAACCTTTCCATAAAGGGGTATCTTATTATAATAGAAAGAAGATTTTTCTCTTTTTCTCCAACCTCTTCTCTCCTCTCTTTCTTTCCTTGCATTTTAGATGAAATCAATATTGTAAATGGAAATGATTTATTTGAGTTGCGAATTGCTTGTTGAAGAAAATATCATTTTTCCTTTCTTATTTAAATATTGAAAGAAGTTTTTTGGTTTAAAAAAAAAAATTAATTAAACAAATGTATAATTATAATCCTCTTCCTTTCACTCTCTCTCTCTTTTACTCATGAAAGTTAAAAACATGAAAATAAAAAAATTGTATATTTTAGATTTTTATCTATTATAAAAGAATTATGATTTTTATTCATTTTATAAAGATATACAATGACCATGTTATCTATATTGTTTAAATACAAATATAATAAATAATGAATATTTTTTTATTGAATCTTTATATATAAATTAAAAGAATATATATATGTTAAAAAAATGTATTTATAAATAAATAATTTACCCCTGTTGCATTAGGGTTTGAATGTTGAATATATACTAAAGATTAAAAGAATTGAAATATATCTCCAATTTGTAGCTGCAACAAACAGAGAATAAATTTAGAAGTAACAAGATAAACCCAAGAGTTGAATTTTTATCTCACCCATAAGGAAGTTTAGAACAAACTTGTTAGAATCTCTAAATTTGAGGGTGGAAATTTACTTAATCCAATGGTAGAAATTTAATCTACCACCACTTTAGTCAAGTGGGAACTTAATTTAAATTTACATTTCTTTAAAATTTGAATCTCTTTTATTTACTTTATAAATTAAAAATTCTCCAAATTTACCATTTAATATAATTAAGAATTACTTAGCCTTTCTATTATTTTGATTGGTTCCTCAAAATGATTTCATACATTTTATACTTTAAATTAATTTGAACTGACAAATAATTATAAAAAAAATAAAAAATAATCAAACAATTTACCTAAATATTTTCCAATCTAGTTGAAACCTTTTTGAAATCAATAAGAAATAAATATTTAAACTAAAAGTTTTTTAAAGCTAAGATTTGATAATGATTTTATTAGGTTGTGGGATTCTCTAAAAAATTTTAAATAATTTTTAAACCTCCTTAATAGTATTCTTTTGGGGCTATTTTTGGAGGCACTTTGCAAAAATAAAACTAACTCCTATTTGTAACCCTCAAGTTGATTTGAAATTAACATAGTTAAAATATATAGGAATAGTTTCTGTTAAATAAATAAGTTGAAAGTAAATTATAATAAATTTAAATTACTATTGAAATAATAAAGTAAATTTTATTGTTAGATTTACTATTTTTCCTAGAGTGATTCCATAGCCAGTTTATTTTGAAATTTGAGGTAATTTTTCTAGGTAGTTAAAGTCACCATGGAATGGTAGACTAAATTGTCCTATTTATCAAATAAATTATTTTGTCGCTTTAAACATAATATATATAGATAATATAATTGGTTTACATGTAAATAAAAATTTATCCTCTTTTGTCAAATTTAAACTTGAGGTACTTTTGCACCTAATTATTAATATGAAATTTAATGTGTTTTGTGTCATTTGGAAGGGTCTTTTGTTGTGATGGTTGTTTTATTGCCTTTTTTAAATTTATAATTTAAGCTGGGACCACCCTACACTATTTAATATCATTATGTGCTTTTTACTGTGGTTCAAATTTTGGCTCATAAATACATGTGTATATGTCTGGCTGTAGTTGTCATTGGGTACGCCTAGGATGGGACATACTTGAAGTTGCTTTGGAGTGTACCCTTGGTATGAGTCTTGGTTTTCACACTCGATCTTATACTTATTTATGCATGTAATTTAAATATGTTTGGATTTATTTGTAATCTCTTGGTAGTGCCTATATGCATTTAGGTCATTTAATGGCTACAATGTTATCAATAAGGGGTAACTATGTTATGTTTATTTGTGCAATTATTTGGTGAATGTCGAATACATTCATATATGATTCAACACTCATTTAAGAATGGGTGAACTATTACCAATTCTAATTATGTGTGTGAAGGTATCACCACATATATGTAGGTAACTCAGAGAGTGGCCACATGATTCATGAACTAACCCTTATGATGCCCCTTCTATGGGTGTTATCATCTAACATGAAGATGTTATTAGAAAACATGATTAGAGAAATAATCATTATGATTCCATCATAGTGAGGGTTATTGATAACTAAATTTAGTGTGTTCTTGGAATATGTGTTTAGACATCTAACCCTTAGAGCACTTACTTTAGTGCAAATATGATAGCATTCTTCCTCATGCAAGCAGTTATTACTGGTTCTAATTGCATGGTTTTATTAGTTGTTATTTAAAAAAAAATAGTGACCCTTATTGATTATTGGGTTTTTTAATTTATTCTCTCCTATCTCAACCTTGAACACCATTAGAGATTCATTTAGGAGATGAAACTTCTTCGAATAACATAAGGCAAAGATTGTTAAGACATTGATCTTATTAGAACAAGAGAATATAGGTTATTTTTCATGATTGAATCTCATTTATATCATCATGTGATAGTGCTTGGTTAAGCAAACACACCTTGTGATGTTTGAGTTTGTGATTGATGACCTTTGGGTGTATCATCTTATCTTGACTATATAACTAGAGCTTTCAAAGATCACTTGAGTGGCATATTAGATTCTTTATTAGATTAGAGTGCCAAAATATCCTTGGTAATGATGTCCTATAGAGTAGGCCATTGCAAGTGCAAGTATAACTACATCATCCTTGATTCCATGGAGTGGATATGTAGGCTACCCATATTTGTAGTGGGGGTATTGGCTCTATATTCTTTGGATAGGTTAGGGGTGTTCTTCATCTTCCTTCATGTTGGGCTCATACATTATATCTTGATAAAATACATATTATATTAATTTAAGTTTGAGTTGATCATCGTGTAGTTATTATAAACTCTTTTACTTTAGATTTGGTTATTTCCCTTGTCTTACATATGGCTTGAGAATAAATTTGTATAATGTTAGACTACTATCCCTTGGTGAGATTTAAAGTGATAACCATGTGTTAATTGATTATTATTTTGGATCACTTTGTTTCCCCTGAATATGTTGATCAAGTTATGTGTAAATAATCATATGATCCTTTAAATCAAGAAATTATAATTAATTTTTTAAAAAATAAGGTGACTTATTCCTCTTCATTAATCATGATATCAATAAGTAATTCTAGTATCACATTGATCTTAACCTCATACACTCATATTCTACTCTTAAAGAGGCCTTGTGGTGGAAAATACATGCATTAAATAAATCATGTAATAATGGTGTGTTTCACACTTTAATTATATAACCAAGTCACAATAGTTAAACATTAAGCAACCATAGTGAATAAATAAACATCATTAAAATAAGATAACATTAAAAAATTACATTTATTTTAGGACAATTTTTTTGGGCATGACACTATAACCTTGAAATTTTGGAAGGCATGTGACAAAATCCATTGAAATGATCTCCCACTTTTGATTCATAATTGGTAAGGGTTATAAAAAACCTATTATAAATCCATGTTCTGCTTTATTCTATTGGCAGGTAAGACACTCTCTAATGTTTTGGAGGACCTCTCCCTTGATCCTTCTCCAGATACCTATTTTATATTTGCTTGGAAGTCTTGAAATACCTTGGGTGACTAGCCAAAGGTGTACCATAAACAACTCTCAAGAATTTATTTTTCACTTTTGATTTAGGGATAAGCTAAAATTTATCATTGTAGAGGATGAGATCATCAATCACTTTATACTTGTCATGTTGTACTTTGTATTCAAGGATATCATTAGTGAAAACCTTCTCTGCATAATTTTTTAATATAAAGATTTCATACACAAAGTATATAAATGGATTTATAAACAAATCATCAGCTACAACATTATTTTTTTCCTTTAACATACTCTATCTCAAAATTATAAACTTGAAGTTTACTCACCCACTTTTTTTCCCTACCATTCAAGCACTTCTAGTTTAGAAAAAACTTTAAACTCTTTTGATTCATCTTGACCACAAATCTGCCATAAACCAAGTATTACCTAAATTTTACTAATGCATGCATGATGGAAAACATTTCTTTGTCATATATAGAGAATTATTTTGTATCTTTGAGTTTTCAACTCTTAAAGGCTATGGTATGTCCCTTTTGCATCAAAACTACCTCAATTCATTCTCTTGATGAATCACACTCTAACATAAATGGAATAGAATAATATGAAACAACTAATATTAGGAATGAACTCATTACATTTTTGAGTTTGTCAAAAGTTGTTTGGGCTGATTTGGACTGGTTGAATGTTCTCTTCTTAGTTAAATTAGTTAATGAAATATCCAACTATAAGAGACCTTTAATAAACCTCCTATATTAAATGCAAAAACCCAAGAATCCTCTCAGTTGTGACATTGTGGTAGGAGAAGGCCAATCCAATTTGGCCTGGATCTTCTCTTGATCAACCTGCACTCCTTGGGAATTAATGACATGGCCCAAGTATAAAATTTTAGTCATGCCAAACTCACACTTACACTCACCAAAGAGAGTTTGATTTTATAAAATTTCTAGCACTGTATCCAAGTGTTTTAGGGGCTCTTCCCAAGTCTTAATATACACCAAAATATCATCAAAAAATACTAAAACAAACTTCCTCAAGTGCTCACTAAAATTATGGTTCATGCATGATTGGAAAGTAGTCGGAGTATTAGTCAAACCAAAAGGTATAAATAAAAATTTAAAATGTCCAAAGTGACATTGGAAGGCTATTTTTTATATTTATTCATCTCTTACCTTAATTTTATGATAAGTGGATCTCAAATCAATTTTAGAAAAATATACAACTCCATGCAATTTATCAATCAACTCATGGATCCTAGGTATTGGGTACTTGTTTTATATCATATTCTTGTTCAAATCCTAATTATAAATACACATCCTCATGGTACCATCCTTTTTCTTCACCAAAAAAATAGAAGCAAAGGGACTAGAACTAGGCTAAATATGTCCCATGTCCAATAATGCATTGATTTTTTTCTCAATTTATGCTTTGAATGCTCTTGGATGGAGATAAGTAGTAGTAATTAAAGGTTTATAACTTTATTTCAACTCATTTATGTGTTTAAATCCTCTATCTAGTGGCAATCCTAAAGGTATACCAATAAACATTGTGCCATGCTTGTCTAAAATAGATTGAATGTCCACATGGTAGGATTTCTTATCGATCGATGAAGTTGTAGTGTTAACCAAACAATGGGATTCCAAAGAAACTTATCCTCTATGAAAATATCTCTCCATCCTCTTATTTGTGACCACTCTAGGAACTCTATTGGTCATGTCTTGAATCACAACCTTTTTCCCATCTATTTGGAACTTTAGCTCCATAGTTTGACAATTTTGAGTGAATTCTCCCAAAAATGTAACCATTGTACTTTAAGTACCACATTTATTTATATTATTCCTATAACATAGAATTAATCACTTAATTTATGTCTTCCCAAAGCAATATTAAGCTATTGAATTATTTTGGTACATGAAAGGTTGAATCCATCGGCTACAGTCACAATGAAGCCCTTGAAATCTTTCACTTTCAAACCTATCCTAGTTACCAATATGTCATCAATAAAATTATGGGTTCCCCACTATAAATCAACATCATGACATTTTTCCCTTTCAAAACTCCCAAAAATCTAAAAGGATGATATCTAAAAGCATTAGATAATGTGTCAAGGGTGCCTCCTAAAGTATTTTCTTTCTCTTTTCTTTCTAGTTCGAGTTCTTTTTCTTCAATTTTAGATTATGGCTCTTCTAATTATGATTCAACATCTGATATCACATCAATGTAATGCACTTGACCACACTGATAACATCTATGTATAGGTTCCCATGGATCCTTATAATTGAGGCATAGTTTTTGCCTTTTGAGCTCATTTGTTGTTTCTATCTCTTTACTCACTTTTGGTAGCTCATTTTTTTGAAAACCTTCTTGTTGAAATGGAATATTTTGCTACCCATAAGGTGATGATTTTGTCTAGCCATAAGGCATTGATTTTGGTTATCCACAAGGTGTTTTAATTTTATTTCATACATGTAAAAATTTACCCTTTGGAGTTGGTGATTCTAGGTTCAATGCTCTCTTAATATATTCTTAAAGAGATAGGGTCAAAATATTTTACTAAGCCTTTGAGAGGTTCAACCAAGCCTTCAAAAAATAGTAACACCAATCTTATTCTAGTTACATCTAATACCATCATGAAGAACCTCTAAAATTCAATGATGCAGTTGTCCACTATTCCTTCCTATTTGAGTTGAGATAAATCCCTAAAATGGATTTCTAGATATTTCATGTCAAACCTTTCCATTAGTATTTAGATGAATTCTTCCAAGGTAGAGATAAAATCGTGACCTTGGGTGATCACACTATGATACCACCACTCATGTGCCACTCATTCCAAGTGGAGGGTAGTAAATTTGATTATCTCTTCTTCATAGATTAGATTAAGTGAGAATTAAGTGTTTAGATTTTGTAACTAAGACCTAGCCAAACATTTATTTGATCCATCATAAATAGGAATAGCAATCTTATTACTGAATATATTTCTAGGGCTGATTTGGATGATTTATACCACCTTTTTTGGCACTATTTTTCTTTTTTAGATCATAAAACAAAAAATTATGGCTTGTTATATTGTATGGATAAGTTCTTCATACTTTGTATAATATACTACAAAGACATTACCTACATGAGGTTGTTGAGGTTCTACCTCTTCTAAGTGTTTTTATTATTTTTATATAAATTTTACTTGGGAAGTTTTAGAGGTGGGTTGAATGAGACCTACTCATTCACTGATGAGCTTCCTTCTATTTGATTTATCTTATTTTGATTAACATTTTGAAAAGCTTGTACTATCCTTGCCATGGACTCTCTCAATTTCATTTGGATTTTTCTTTCCAAATCTCTTTTCCCGTGACCAATTATTTCCTACAAATAACTCATATCATCTGTATGAAAAGCTCTTTGTTCTCTGTCCCCCATGACCTCTATTAATTTTTATGGTGGCTGAGCCCTTTTTTCCCTTTGATAATACCTTATTTATTTTTATTAGGTTACATATGAAATCACAATATTAATTTCCCCCTTGTAGGATGGTAAAATAAATGCTCTGATACCATTGTAATGTCCATTTCCATAAGTTTTTGGTATTTTTTAAAATTTTTTTTGAATAAACAAGTTAGAACAAACCCTAGATAATAACATAAAACTAAAATATGCAAATTTGATAATAACTAACTAGAATATTGATTCAATAAACTAATTACAAATTTATTACAGTAAACCTTAATTCCAAAAGTCTAGAAATAATGAATTCAATAATAAATACCAATTATTATCCAATAGAACAAGGAACAACAATCTATCTAAAAGTACGATGATGGATGAAAGTGATATGATGACATAGGAGGTCCAACATAATATAAACACAACTGTCCACACCCTATGTATTGACATCAGTAATGAAATTGAGGGTTATTAACCTCAAAATAATGTAGCATTTCGATGCCAATGGGTCCAAATTTCAATGTAAGGGTCAATAGGTGTAAGACATTATTTATTCCCATGTACAACAACAATAAAGTCTCCAAAAATAGTAATAGTTCCCCCTCAAACCCAAGCACACTAATCTTCCAAGTATTTCAAACCCTCAATAGGGTCACACACTGAAACTATAATTATGATCTAGATTTGAAGCACAATAATGATTCTTGGATGGAATCACCTCATTAGGTAAGAGGGTTTTCATCCTTAGATGAAAAGGATAAACACAAAGGCTCAAACTCAGGATTAGGGTTTGTTTTTTAAAGTTGAATAATGAATAATCCTTCTCTTTTCACCCAATTTATATTTTTATAATTTCACTTTTCCTATTTCACCCTAAAAGTATTTGAAACTATTTTTTATTAAATATCATTTTCACCCTCTTAATATTAATTAATTCTCCCATTAATAAATAATAATACATAAGTGTCATTTTTATGTTATAGCATTAAAGTGACTTAGGACAACTTAAATTACTATTATTAATTTATTTCCTTAATTCTATCCCTTAGCCTATGGGAAATAATGAATAGGCTACAAGTCTTATAATTGGCTTAATTCTAGAAAGGGGACATGACATTAGATTGAATCAAAATTTAGTCTAACCATATTTCAAATTATTCAAACAATGTTTCAAGCTAAGTGGCAAAAATGAAAGTTGATGGAAATAAAATGAACATCCACTAGTGCAAAGAATGTTAGAAAATGGAAATGATGAAGAACAAGGTCCAAATAACCAAACCTAAACAAAATAGAAAACAAACAAAAGAACACAAACACCACTCTTTTTTTAGGTGATACAAGATAGCATGTCCATCATGGATGCTCTTGCATCATAAGTGGAGAGTTGAAATGCCTCATTCAGATGCATGACCCTAGAGGAGTATAAAGAAAGTTGTTGATTCAATTAAACATGTTAATTTTTATATCATTTATAATATTTTTATAGTATGTGAATCATAGTCATATTCCAAAAAAATAGGAAAAACTGAATGAGGCACTGCCATGCAATTTGAATATGATGCATTGATGAAGAACCATACCTATAAATTTATGGAATTACCTCTAAGTAAACAACCAATTGGATGCAAATGGGTGTACATATACAAATGGAAATCTGATGCTTATTTAGAAAATTAAAAGGCTTTTATTATTGCATAAGGATTTTAAAAATATTAGGGAATTGACTATGAGGATACTTTTGATTTTAGTGGGAAGATGGACACATTTTAGTTTCTTCTCTCCATGACAGTTTATATTGGTTTGAAGGTCTTTTAGATAGATGAAAAGAGTGCCTTCCTAACTGGATGTTTATTTGAGGAGGTCTAGATGGTGCAAACTAAATATTTTTAGGTACTTAGTTGTGATTATCCATTTAGTAGTCGGTTTAGTCTTTATACAAACTTAAGTAGGCTCCATGAACTTGGTATATTAAGATTGATCATCATCTAAAAGATTCTAAATTTTTTAAGGAGAATTTGAGATCCAAATCTATATGTCAAAAGAATTGGTGATGACATTGTGATACTTATTATCTATGTTGATGATTTTGCCTTCACATGTAGTGGGTCCACTATAATTTAACAAGTAAAATTAGATATATGTGTTCCTTTTGACATGAACAATCTATGCCTCTTACATTATTGCTTAGGTGGATAGTTTTAGTTACATAATCATCTCATTTTCATGGCTCAGTTCAAGTATGCTATAAGTCTCTAGGAGAAGTTTAGGATGAGATACTGAAATCCCTCTTCTATGTCTATAGATTTAAGATTCAAGTTATCAATGAATGATGATTCATCAATAGTAGATGAATCACTCTTCAATTTTTTTGGGTTAGATTGATATATCTTATATCCACATGAGCATATCTATGTTTTAGTATTAGCTATCTCTATAAATTTTTATCTCAACCAAATTTCATACATTGGATAACATAAAATGAATTTTATGATACATCAAAGGAAATCTTGACGTTGGTAGCATATTTCATAAGATAAAAAATTTCATATTGATAAGTTACTTAGACTCTAATTGGGGTGGATTAGTGGCTAAGGTTCACCACTGGGTATAAATTTTCCTGTGGTATAGAAGTTATTTCATGGGAGAGCAAGTTTCAACACACTATGGGTATATCTTCCATAGTTCCAAGAAAAGTACAAGGTAGTAGTTAGTGTCATATTTGAATCATTTTAGCTATATTGATTTGTGATTGATTTTTAACTTATCTATACTACACCTACTCTACTTTCCATTGTATGTGACAATGAAGGTGTATTAATGATGGTGAAGAATCTGATACATTGTGCTTGTGCCAAATTCATTGAGATCCATCATCACTACACATATTATGGTTGATTATGGTGATAACTATGTTTAATAATATGCCTATAAGGAGCAGCCTATAAATATAATGACTAAACCCATTGGTCCCATTTTGTTTGTAATAATTTCATGATGAAATTGGAGTAGCATCTAGTTTAGCTATGAAGGGAGGGTATTAAATGTATTAATTAACTATTATTTTTGTATTAACAAATTTTAATTTATCAAACTTCATATCCATACATAAATTCATTTTTATTAAAAAAATACATGCCAAAGGAGAATACTTGTGTGCCTTCCATTCATCTTTATTCTTTCTTTCAACCTTACCAATAAATTACACATCTAGAGGTCTAATAAAATGAATCTCCCTCCCCAAATACTAGAAGCAAGTGGTAAATGGTCACTTTACATATGAAGAGGATAATTCCATTACTAAATTCATTGAATGACTTGATATTTTATACATTGCTTCTAGTTCTTATATTTAATGGATAAAAAAACAATGTTATGAATGATCAAACTCTATGTATATATATTAGTTATATAAGTATAAATGGTATTAGACTGTGTTGGGTGAATAATTCAAGTTTCTAGGCATCCCCTTTGATTTCAAAGCTATCCCATAAAAAATTTTGAACTATATGGTCCAAAGATATGAGAAGAATATTAGGTTTTGGATCACCAAACCTCTCTTCTTAATAGGAATGTTCCAAGTTTGTTCTAAGGTCCTTATTACTACTCATGTCTGTTACTCTTCATTTTTGATCCTTTTAAATTAGATAATAATGACTTGAAATATTGTTAAGGGACTTCATTTGGGTCAATTATTGAAGTTATAAGAGTTCCATATGGTAGGCTAGAATATTTTTTGTAGATTTAGAGAGATAGGAGTTTTAATTCTTCTAGACATCAAAATACAAAGCCATCCACTATATACCAAATAGATCATAAGGAGAGGAGTCTTGGAAAATTCATAGAAATTATATTATTCAAATTAATTCTCTTGGAAAAAACTATGGAATGAGTTATACCTTTAGAAACTCTTACTCACTCAAGGATCAGTTAAAATTTTTAGTTCTTTTGCTTCTCATAACATTTGGAATACTTGCAGGAACCTCTCAAACTTCATGTGGTATGGGATGGTGATGTCTTTAAAACTACATTTTATTTGAATTCTCATTTTCTATGGTAATATATATTTATTTCCTTTTATGGTTTACCTTTTTTTATGGTCACTTGGGTCAATGGTGTATGGATATTCATAAAGTGCATTAAATTAATCTCAAATTTATTTTGTAAGTGGTCAAGGGATTGGATGTCTTGGCATATTGTTTTTCATAAATTTATATTTTAGAGTTTTGATCATGAGTTAATTTTAGAAGTAAAACATTCCATTCAGGATGACCACCTTAATAAAATTGGTGTTTAGTCACCTAAAAGATGGTGGGTGGATTGGAAATGGTCTGCATAGATTCTTTTCTACTGGTACAAACCCTGGATGAGTTATCAACTTCTTTCCCCTCAACATATTTAAGTGGGTTCCTTGAATGCTCTATATAAAGTTAATTCTTATTAAAAAGAAACACATATTTTAAATAATTTGGTTGGTCATTATTGAACACAAGTAAGAACACATCATTTGGTGCATCATTCACCAACTTTTCCAATTATAAGTCACCTAGTTGATTTAGGTGTGGTTCATCCTATTTTATCAAAATTTCACCACCTATAATATCTTAAGAATATTTTTTGTTTCTAAAATCATGCTCAATTTTATTAGGAGTGGATCCACACCTTGTTTCAACCATTTCGTCTAGAGTTTCTTACTTGAAAATTGGTGCTTTTAGGGGACTCAACCATGATACCTACATAATATTATGAAATTTGGTATACCTTTTGTTATAAAATCATATTTTTAAATATGGAAATAAATAAATAATTATATTTTCAATCATGTTATGATGAATGAATTTTTGTATGTTACTAATAGGGTTCAAGTAAACTTTAATGTCATGTAACAAATTTAGGTGCAACCTGAGAAGATCTATCTAGAGCTATAGTGATGTTTTAACCTTTTAGGAATTAACACATGTATGAAAATATTATGTTTGTTAAAGATTTGAGTAGACTAACTTAGGGAAATAGTATGTAATAAATACAACCACTTATTTGTTATACAATTGACTAGCTTTGACTTTTCTAAAAATAGTAATAAATAGTGTTAGTACTGACTTAACTGGAAAACACTTGATACATATGATCTGGGTGCAAAATAATAATGTGGAAGTTGTTTTGAGTGTAAAAAAATAGATCTCAGTGTAAAAATCCTAAATAATAGCACCATAATTGGACACCAATGTCATTATTAAAAAAATGGTGGTAGTGTCCTAATATTGGTAGTAGTGTCCTCTATGGAGGACTATCTTGAGCTTTTGGGTACACCTGTGTATGGATCTCTAGGGTCTATTATTACACACATGAGTTTTGAAACCTTGTATTTCTCCTATAATAAATCATTTATTATGAAAACCCTAATATTTCATGTAACTAGGGTATGAGCTAAAAAGTGTGTTAATTAGTAGGGTAGCTGGACATCCTTAACACCCTATTGTGAAGAGAGTTTCCTACATACCAATAATCCAAAGAGGGATCAAGCCCAGTGTAGTTATCCCCACCTAAATGTTGGTATAAGTACAAGTGATGCTAGTATGATAGTGGCCTTGAGTACCTTGAATGTGATTGAGATTGAAAATCTAAAAAAATTAAACTTAGGGCTATTATGAATGGTAGTATGCAAAAGTAGGGAAAATAGGGATTGATAACCTTAATTGTGCTCAACTTGTTATGTGTTTGAAAGTGTATTTTGCATCTAATTTCCATATAGTGGTTAGAGGGCTAAAAGTCATGTATTTATACTATTTTTTTACTTGTGGATATCATAAATTATGTCTAGGTTGACCTTAAGAGGTTCTAATTTTGAAAAGATATCCATTTGGAAAAAGATAAGGCAAAGGACATTAGCACCATTTTAGTGACACTAGCACCATGTGGCATTAGTGTCCTTATTATGGTGCTAGTGTCCAACTAGAAAAATATTAGGTATGAAGGGCTAGGATTGGGAAATGAGGGTCTAAGACTACTTTGGGGTTGACTAAGGATGCCAGTGGCTTGCATGAAGACTGGATAAGTGTGATAATATGATATAAGATAGGTTTAGGGATAATATAGGGATAGGTAGTCTCAATTAACACTAATATCACTCAAATACCACTTTTAGGTGATTAAATTTCCCCCTCTTTATTCTAGAAATACAACAAAGCGAAATTACTATGATAAAGGAAAAAAGAAATGTACCTAGACTTACCTAAGAGGTGAAGCCCATGAAGTTGGGTCTGAGTGTATGAATTTGGGTTTGAATATGTAAAGTATGCTCAAATATATGCCATATAAGTAAAAAATGAATAAATTCAATACTTACTTAAGAAATATCAAAAGCAAAAGACTGAACTAAGTAAAGAGATGGGAAAGAGGAAAGGAATGAATACACCTCATTAGGTATGTGAACTAATGCATGAACCTAGTGACATATTGTGTGTGTGCATGCATATAGTGATTAATTTATTAATATATTAGACTGAGCTGATAACTTTCTCAACCCTCATGTGTGGGTGGATCAAGAACTCAATCCAATTTTGACTCCATCATTGCCCACCCTTGCTTGGTAGATCATGACATGTGAATAACTTGGATTAAACTGATAGTGTGCCCAACCCTTTCATGTAGGTGGCTCAATAACTCAAGTGGGATCTGAATCCATTATTTTCCACCCATGTGTGGTAGATGCATATGAAATTGAACTTCAAAGTATTGTAAATGTCTAACAAGGTATATCCAATTATGTATGTCAACTATGTGACCACTCATGTACAGTAGGTAGCTCTAGGCTACTCGAGAATGCTAACCACTCTAGATGGAGTAAGGCATGAAATTGATGTGAAAAATAGAATATGATGTTAGGTGCATATAACATAAATAATGACATGGAATTTGTCATTCCATATGATCAATCATTGCGTATGTGAGCATAAAGAAATAATGTGTTATGTACATGGCCCCAAATCTGATATCTAAGTATATGGATTTTGGATTGAGTTGTAATAAACTATATATGGGTACCCTAAATAAATATGGGAATGGTCATGCCATGCATGATGCCTCCAATATGAGCAAACTGATTATGAATATGATTTGAACTAGTATGAATCTGAGCAAAATTGAGTATAATTGATAAATATGTAATTGAATCTATGCAAACCTATATTGTACCTACTGTACCATTCTAGCCAATCTAGGTTGTTCTAAAACTAAGGCTATTAGACAATAATGCCATATATTTCATAGTAATGTCATGTGGTGCTAGTGTCCCAATTTGGGTGTTAGTGTCATGGTTTGAATTTTGTATAATTGTACTTCTTTTTGGGTCATTATTTTCCCACTATGTTTACTTATGTCTAATTTTCTCTAACTGAGCCTATGTACTAAGAAATATACTATAAGTGTAATATAGGAGCTTGATCTTTGTGACAAACCCCTATGAATTCTCCCTCTTTTGAGGGGAGTTATTAAACCTATGTAAGAACTATCCTCAAAATAAAAAGGTCTATAAAATGTGTGTTAACTACAACATTTATGATAAATATGTAATAATTAAATATAATGTGCATACATAACATCAAAATTAAAGATAATCTGAGCATAAGTATTTAATTTAAGATGTATGTCATGTTTAACAATCAAAAGGGTGTCAAGATAGATGTAACAATGTATATAATGACAAATCTAAGCAAAAATGGGTAACTACCTAGGGGGATGGGGCATGATGTCCATCACGACAACCAAGTAGGAAGGGTAGATGCATGAGGTCTCTCATGGCATAAAAAATTAGTGTGTGTAAAAATCAAAGATAAGTGTCATGACCATGACACATAAAATGAAGCATTTATACAAAACACATGAAGTATGCAAAGTAGGTCAAGGGGCCATAATACAAGGGACATGAGCACATGCCACTAAATCTGAGAAAACAAGACATATAAGGACATGTTAAAATGTTCACATATGCAAGCAACAAGTAAGTTGGATTAGAACCAAATATAAGGACATGTTTAAATGTTCATATAAACAATATGGAAAGGCACACACAAAGACATGGGTACATGTCCAAAACATACACACTATGAATATAATTAGTGTAGAGCCAAAGACCAATGGCATATTTAAATTCCCTTGAATAGAAGAAGTATAAAAATAAAATCAAGTCTAAACTAAGAGAGATAGAAAAAAAATTATGCATGAATATGTAATACAAATATGTGTAAGAGTGAGGATGTACATATGTTGAGTCTAAAGTAGCAATAGTTGACAGAAAAATTGGTTAAGAGTGGAATGATTAATATCAAGATATAAAAATTCTAAAGATTGGATATAGAGTATAAAAGGACAGAAGATGGTAATCAAAACTATGTATCAAATTCCCATAGTGGGATAATTTTTCAAGTGAAGACCCATGTATCAGTGTATATGCCCCAAATGGGTAGATTATAACAAGTCTAGATCAGTGTAGTGGACCTGAGTCCTGTAGGGTAAGTGCACAGAGTTGAGGGATAATTGCATGGAAATTTTACATAAAATGATCACATTATTAACATAACATGATCACATTATTTAGATTATGATCTGATAATTAATAAACCATAATGTGATCATATTAATACATAACATGATCACGTTAATACATAATGTGATCATGTTAATATATAACATGATCACACTATTGTAAAAATAATAACATGATCACATTCTTATTATTTTTCACATCAAATCATGTGAACATGTACATGGAGTGAATCTTGGTTAAACACAATCACATTATTATAAAATCAATAATACAACCTTGTTATTGTTATTTTACACACAAAATCATGTGGACATGCAGATAAAGCCAATATTGGTTGGAAGCTTATATTTACTACTCTAAATGTCAAGTATAAGGAAATAAATGTAACAATATCATGTATTTCCTTATACTTTACATTTATTTTAGTAAATGTAATAAATTGGGGTCATTCTGCATCTAATAGAGTTGGTCTCACAACTACATGCCTTATGATGTAAAAAATAGTTTTTAAAAATCTTATCTAGTCAGTACTTAGGCATTTTTAGGGTCTAAGTGTTGAACCTAAGGATTTTAGGTCATAAATTTTTCTGTTGATGTCCATTTATGGTAAACATATAGTCATTTTTAAGGTTTTTAAGCCTTCCAAATTGATTCTTGACATTTCTAGGAGTCTTAGGTTTGTAAAAATTGAAGTTTCCGAACCACTCACTTTGAAATTGATGCAAAGTATTGTGATTGGGGTAGCACAGGTCATATTGATGACTTGTACACATCAAACAACCACTTTGTGTTAATTTCACTTGTTTATCATCCCTCCCTCATCCTTGATCACTTACTACTCATGCTTCATCACCCCTAATTACTCTCTCATCATTCCTCATTATCCCTAATCATTCCGTCATTGACCCTCATTATCCTTTGTCATCTCTAATCACTCCCTCATCATCCCTAATTATTCCTTCATTGATCCTCACTATTCCTATCATCCCTAATTGCTCACTCCTCATCCCTCATCATCCCTCGTCATCCCTCATCCCTCCCTCATTAACCCTCACCATCTCTAATCATCTTTAATCACTCTTTCATTGTCCCTAATAACTCCCTCATTGGTTCTCACCATCCCTCATCATCCCTAATCACTCTCTCATCATCAATAATCATTTCTTCATCATCCCTAATCATTCCCTCCTCATCCTTGATCATCCCTAATCACTCCTTTGTTAACCCTCATCATTCCTCATCATTTATAATCATTCCCTTCATCATCCATAGTCACTCCCTCATTGACTCTCACCACCCCTCATCATCCCTAATCACTACTTCATCATACCTAATCAATCCTTCCCCATCCCTCATCATCCCTAATCACTCCCTCATTAACCCTCATCCTCCCTAATCACTCCCTCATTGACTCTCACCATCCTTCATTATCCCTATTAACTCTCTCATCATCTCTACTCAATTCTTCCTTATCCCTCCTCATCCTTAATCACTCCATCTAATACCTTGATGGTGGTATTTTTTTGGGGTTTAAAAATGCTAGGAGCTATAAGTGGAGAGTTGAGTGCTAGCATAAAATATAAGATGTAGTGATCAAAATGATGTGGAGGTAAATTTGAAACATAAATATTTAGCACCTATGAAAAAATATGGGCCTATTAGAAATGATGTAATTCACAATTTAAAATCTGTCAGAAAAAGAGAAGTAAAACCACCATAACACAAAAAATGGGTAGTAAATATGAGGATCACCAAGCTATGTGATTTTTTGAAACCAATAAATTATTTTCCATATGAGAACATTTTATGATTTGAATAATTACATTGAAGGCCTTCTATTTGTATGTCTATTTATTGAATCATCATATCAGAGAGTGGAAAATAATTTTTAAATGATTAGAAATAGTAGTCTAAGATTGAAAAGTGGTGCTTAATTGATACCTTCAATATTCAATCCAATGAAGAGTGTCACACCATGAACTCTCTACTTACACATCTCAAGAAGTGGGTACAAGTTATCTGTCACTATAAAAATGTAATTAGATAATATATTATGAACCCAATGATATGTTCGGTACTAAAAATATATCTACTTCCCCTAATAGTAAATTATATGAATTAAAAATATTATTTCATTAACAAATGTAGATCAATTGTGAGCCAATACACTTCATCATTTACAATGGAAGTCAAAAGAATTTTAATTTCTCCTAAATCATATTTTAAAAAATTGAAATTGAAATTTATACATCATCCATGACCATACACTAGTTTATGGTCTAGTGTAGGCCTTGAGAAATGGATCCCCTAGTAGTGTCACTTGGTTTACCAAATCAAAAATTTTAAAGATGAAATCCTTTGTGACATCTCACCATTAGAGGTGTGTGATGTTTTACATGTGGTAAACCATATATTTACCATTGACATGTAGTCTATAAAGTAAATCCTTTAAATGTTGTGATAGATTGTCATGATATGAAATACCATATATCGTAGTTAGTTCATAAGTTTTCAATCATTAGTGCCAGGAAGTGCAAGAATCTTGTTAGTTCTAGTAAGAAGTATACTCTTTATGGTAAAAATTAAATGTAATAACATCCTTATGACACCATATAATATTTTTTTAATCCGATAATAAAAAATACACAATATTGAACCATAAACTAGATGAATACAAGGATATCTTTTAGTCATCTGAAGTTCCTACATATTGTACACTAAACAATACTACTAATTTGATCCCTTAACTAACTCTACCTAAAACCTTTTTATAAAACATATCATTTATAAAGAATGCATATATCAAGTGGTATATCCATGAAATCATGGATAATGGACACATCATGTCCAAATCATTGCCTTACAGAAGCCCAATTGTACTTATCCCAAAGTTGTGAATCAATTAAAAAAATATTAAAAAGATTAAAGTGAAGAAATTATCATCATATAAATATTAAGGAATTTTAATACCATATCCATGGTGTGTAAGTCTTTTCCAACATTGATCTTAATTTTGGGTATCATCATATTCATGTTGAACCTCTAGATATTTGGAATATAGTCTTAAAAACAAAGGAAGGATTTATTGACTAGTTGGTTATGCCTTTTAGGTTAACTCATGTAGTGAATTCATTCATTAAGATTTTGAATGACATCCTCATTCCATTTACCTATGTCAATTTTTAATCTACCTTGATGACATCTTAATCTTTAGAAAACATTTATAAACATCTACACCATGTTGAACTAGTGTTTCACATTTTACATAAACATATTTTGATGATAACATGAATAAATGTTCATTTTTCATGTAAGAGATAAAATATTTGGGATACATTACACATACAAGGAGTGCATGTATGAACCTAACCAATATTCAAGTCATACAAAAATGGGAAACACTAAATAACTTTGCATCTGATTCAAATCTTCTTAGAATCAAAAAATTATACAAGAGATTTGTGTTTCATTTTTATCCTTTGAACCAAGCTACCAAAGGTAGAACCAATTAAAGTTTCATCTACTCAGCTACACAAAAAGATAATTCAATAAAATAAAATTCATACTCTATTTTATGTTAGTACTTATGTTACTTGGCTATAAATTTGAAAGATCATTTAATTCATTCAATAATAAAATTGACTATCACAAATAGGTATTGACAACATAACAAGTCCTAGAAAAGAGTTAATTTATATTATAATGGACTAAATAACATATGATTATAATCAAATGTATCTTTATAGTATATACTTACATAGGATGATGAAGGATAGATTAGGGATGATGAGGGATGGTGAGGGTCAATGATAGAGTAATGAGGTATGGTGAGGGATGGCGAGGGAATGATTAGCGATGATGAGGGATGAGGAAAGAGTGATTATGGATTATGAGGGATGAGGAGGGAGTGATTAGGGATGATTAATTATGGTGATATTTAATGAAAGAGTGATTAAGGATGACAAGCTTGAGTGATTAGAGAGGATGAGGGACAATTAAGGTCAATGAGGGAGTGATTAAGGATGAGGAGGGAGTGAATAGGGATGAGGAAGTGAATAGGGATGATGAGGAATGAGTAAATATTGATTAGGTATAATGAAGGATGGGGAAGGAGTGATTAGGGATGATGATGGATAGTGAGGTCAATAGAGGAGCAATTAAAGATGACTAGGGATAGTAAGGGTTAATAAGGAAGTGATTAGGGATGACTAGGGATAGTGAGGGTTAATAAGGGAGTGATTAGGGATACTGAGCAATGATGAGAGAGTGATTAGGGGTAATGAGGGATGAATAAGAAGTGATGAGGGATGATGAACAAGTGAAATTAACACAAAATAGTTGTTTGATGTGTGCATGTCATCAATGTGACCTACACTACCTAAATCATACCACTTTGGATCAAGTTCAAAGTGAGTAGTTTTAAAACTTAAATTTTGACAAACCTAGGACTCCTAGAAATGTTAGGAATCAATCTAGAAGGTGAAAAACCTAAAAAATGACTATATGTTTACCAAAAATGGATATCAATTACAAAAGTTATGTACTGAAATCCCTAGGTTTAATACTTAGAACCTAAAAATGTCTAAGTACTGACTAGATTAGATTTTTAAAAATGATTTTACACATTATAAGTTGTGCAACTATGAGACTAACTCTATCAGATATAGAGTGACCCTACTTTATTATATTTCCTAAAATAAATTTAAAGTATAATGTAATCTTATACTTGACATTTAAAGTAGTAAATATAAGCTTCCAACTAAGATTGGCTTCATCTGCATGTCCACATGATTTTATGTGCAAAATAGTAGGAACATGATCATATTATTGATTTTATAATAATGTGATCATGTTATCTATTAACCAATAATCACTCCATTTACATGTTCACATGATTTAATATGAAAAACAATAGATTGCATTATTGATTTTATAATAACATGATTAAATTATCTATTAATGTAATCATGTTATACATTAATAAGATCATGTTATTATTAATGTTATCATGTTATACATCAACATTATTGCACTATTTAAATTTGAATTCAAATACCATGAATTTTATCTCAGGAATTGCTTGGATTATCGATCCAAAGGCTTGGACCTGTCAATCTATAGCCAAGTTTGAGATTTATGATTAAAAAAATTTAAATTTGATCACTAAATACACTATGAATTTCAATGGTAAAAATTCAAAAAATTAATACCACCATGATTATCACACTCTCCTCTTTCCAAAAATATGTTTTTTATAATTTTTGGACTAATTTAAGGTTTCAAACTATGTTAATTTCTAACTATACCTTTTTTAAACCACCACATGCCATAAACACACATGCATATACATGTTCATATAATTTGTCATTCATTGATCCAAGTGAAGAACAAGTTATATGGTCACAAACTAGGCCTAATTATACACACATTAAAAAAAAAAAAACTAATTTTTCTTTTTTTGAGGTAGTTAGGCATGTCGCAAGGGCAGCTATCCATTTTTTTGTCAGTTTTCAGGATCTATTTACTTGTAAAATTCATTTAAAAAAATATTCATTGAAAAAATATAAAAAATATAGGTTACAAAGTAGAAGATCTTATCTAAATTTTCACTAAAGAGTTTCAAATAATATTAAACTTTGCTAAAAAATGGTGCACCACATGACCATCTATTTACTTTATTTTCTTAAAAAATAGGATTTCCTCTTCAAATTTTAGATGTTTTACCTAGTTATACTTAACCATTTTTTTTAAAAAAATAGTGTTTTGAAAACTAGACTCAAAACACTATATTTCATGTTCTTGCATCATCTTCAAATTTTGAGTGTAGATATCTCAAATTATCTATAGAAGTTCAAATTTTAGAAATTTTAGGAAAATCATGTCTATGGGTAGGCCACTTTTTGTCCCCCAACTTTGTGCACTTACTCTGTAGCAATCTGCAAGTACTCGAAAAGAACAAGTAAAACATGCATGTCTAATAAAACTGACTATACTAAGATATATACATATGTAGTGTCTGGCCAATATAATAAATGTAAACATAACAATGCATATAGTTTATAATTTTATGTTTTTTGAGTAATATTTGAATGTTTTTGTGTTTTTGAAATATTGTATTATTTTTGTATTTTACGGATATAAGCTATGTACAAGCAACATGAAAATGAATATGTACAAGGAACAAGATATGAAGGAAAGTGTGTACAATAAGGGAGGAGAAATACTAACCAATGAGTTTCATGGGAGACCCACTATGACTGTGGCCTATGTCAAAAATAGGAATAATAGTCTCTCATGCAGTGTAGTTGCTATGCTATAGTTGAATGGTGTTACAGTAGGAATCTGAGTATTATTCATCATCAGAATCATAATAACCTAGAATGCTAGAGGAAATTTCCTCATACTATGGAGTTGACCTTTATAAATTGTGCTTTGGAATGTTGATTGTGATTTTACCCTCTAAAATTGTGCTTATTGTAGACATATGGTGTTGTGGATGCTCTTTTTCTAGAAAGTATTTTTTTGAGAATGTTTGTTGGTTTAACATGATTTTGAATTTGTAACTTTTGTTATTGATCTTTTTGTAACATGTCATATATATATATTATGCCTTAATATTTTTAATAAATCCCAAACCTTGTTGACCAACATTATCAATTGCTAGAATAGGATAAATGATGCCTTGGGTCTACTTACCCAAACCTTGACTATGATAATCAAATTATTGTAGATATATTTGATCAAATCCATACTGATTTGAAAGTTGAGGCTAATTTTGGAGAGGTAGATTTATATCTTTTACTTGCTTTACCTATTCTTGTTGTAGTGTTTCTTGCTCTGATTGTGTCTTGTGAACCTTTTATTGTTCTAAGTTATGCTTTGGTAAGCATTTTCATGTTGTTTATGAATTTGACCCTTTTTGAATTTTTAGATGTGACATTGTATGTTTTTTGTATGATGTATCACTATTTGAGTCATTTGTATCCATTATCTATTGTATTTTCATTTTCAATGCTAAACATGAATCAATGTGGTGCACATGTATTCTATGATATGCATAATAATACCTAGATCTCCTCACTGGGTGCAAAGGAGGTAGGTTAATCAACTTAGATTTAATCATTTCCCTTAGTGCCTCACTTGAACTCTTATTTGATCTTTTAATGCTTTTTGAATAATTAGTTGTAGATTTACTTTGTTTTGATTTATGATTTTGAAATGAGAGATTGCTAGACATAACTTTGCTAGGTCTAGATGCATATACATGGTTTATGCTGGCATATTATAAAGAGTGTGTACATGTAATGTGATTTGCCAATAATGTGACATATTCACTTAATAATTGATTTTTATTCTATAAATCTGATAGTAGTTTGATCATATTGATAATTTGATCTATTAGAGTCTCACAAGTGCAAACATTAGTTGCTTATGATTGAACATGTAAGCACATAGCCTGTAAGGAAGAGGTGTGAATAGGCTCAGTATGGGCATTCGTAACAATGGTATAGACTGATTCATATCAAGGAGGATTGATAGCATGGATCTAGTTAGAGGCAAAGTAGCTATCACCCTCATGGACATGAGGAGGGGAAAGAGATCCTTTCTTGTGCATAATATATGACATTGAAACTTGAAACATAGTTCTTAGCTTATATTCTAAATCCTCTATGTGTGTAAGGGTTTGTTTTTTAATGAAATTCCATTTAGGAGAAAGATAACATGATATGAAATGTGACATATATTTCAATTGATATAAACCATCATCTATACATGTGTTTATGTCTTTTCTAAATTCATTCTGAATTAGAGGAAACAATCATGCAACTGAAAGTATTAGACTTTGCATCAAAAATTGATTGACTTCTTCTATCATTATTATCATGATTATATGAAATAAAAATTAGAAGATAGATGGTTTTGAAATTTGAGTGTTGGAAATGTAAACCCTAATGTTATCTAAGGTTAGGGTTTGTGAAATATTCTAAGTTTAGTGCACCAAATGTTTTAACCTTTTAGGACTTAACACATGTATGTAAATCCTATGTTTATTAAAAAGTCAAGTATACTAAATTAGGGAAATAATATGTAGTAAATACAACCACTGATTTTTTATATAATTGACTAACTTTGAATTTTCTAAAATTAGTAATAAATAGTGTAAGTAATGACTTAACTAGAAAACACCTGATATAGATGATTTGGGTGCTAGAAACTGAGATGGAAGATGTTCTGAGTGTCATAAAATAGATACCAATGTTAGAAACCTTCCTAGATAGTAGCACCATAATTGAATAGTAATTCCATTATTAGAAAAGTGGTAGTAGTGTCCTAATATTGGTGGCAGTGTCCTTTATACAAGACTATCCTGAGCTTTTGGGTGCACCTGTGTCTAGATCTCTGGGGTATGTTCTTGTGCACATGAGTTTTGGAAGCTTGCATTTTACCTTTAATGACTAATTTATTGTGAAACCCCTAATCTTCCATGTAACTAGGGTATGAGATGAAAAGTGTGTTCGTTAGTAGGGTAGGTTGGACATCCTCAACACCTTGCTGTGAAGAGATTTGCCTACATACCAATACTCCAAGGAGGGATCAAGCCTAATGTAGTTTTCCTCACCTAAGTATTGGTGAAAGTACAAGTGATGCTAATATGATAGTGGCCTTGAGTGCCTTGAATGTGTTTAAGATTAGAAATATAGAAAATATAAGCTTAAGGCTGCTACAGATGGTAGTGTGTAGAAGTAGGGCATAATAGGGATTGATAACCTTAATTATGCTCAACTTGTTTTATGTTTGAATGTGTATTTTTCATCTAATTTCCATCTTGTGGTTAGAGGGATAAAATTCATGTATTTATACTATTTTATTACTTGTGCAAATGATAAAGGTTGTCTAGATTGACCTTAGGAGGTTCTAGTTTTGAAAATATATTCATTTGAGAAAAGATAGGGAAAAGGACATTAGTGCCATTTTGAGGACACTAAAACCATGTGGAACTAGTGTCCTTATTATGGTGCTAATGTTCATCTAGTAAGACATTAGGCATAAAGGGCCAAAATCAAGAATTGAGGGTCTAAGACTGCTTTGGGATGCCTATGGATTGCACAAAGGCTAGATAAGTGTGACAATAGGCTCTAGGATAGGTCTAGGGATAAGATAGGATATGTAGTCTCAAATAACACTATTAACACTCAAATAACACTTTTGGGTGATTAAAAGTGACTACACATTTTATTAGACCACTGGGGGAGTACCCCTTAATGGGTTCCTCTAGATTCACCTCACCAATAATCACCCTCTTGGGGCCATGTCTTTAGTACTCTAGGAAGGAACCACATGCATAATAAGAATTTGAGTGGTTATTCACAAGTGCAACACTACTCCCCATATCATGAATTTATGGTGGTGGTGGTAGTCACTATGGTCATTTAGACCCTACAAGCTGGGGGGAATAGTAAGGGAAGTTCCCTTGTCTAGTCCTCATTATTATGTTTGATAGGCAGATCCTACAAAAGAAGAAAACAAAGATAATAAGTATAATGGTTGGGTCAGTGGATCCACTTGTTAGAAGTGGATAGGAGAGCTAGGGTGAAAAACCCAATGATCCTTTGCCTCCACATCCCTTACTCATTGCTCTTATGACTTGATGTTTATGCTTTATTACCTTGGTATTTATTTTGGCCAACACAACCCCTTTCTTTTAAAAGTGGGGGACCCCTTTCAAAATTCTTAAGGCTTTCTAGAGTTTTAATCCCTTTTGCATTAATGTCAAACTTTAGAATCCCCAAACTCCTATTTTGCCTTGGCCTATCACGCATTTAACAAAGCTTATAATGAATAGATGGTCTTTAATAAAAATCCATGTAGTCTTCTAACATTTAAGCATAATTGAGTATTTACTGTATTCTAAAAAAGTATAGGATTTTTTCATACTTAAAATATCTTATCGTGCTAACTATGTTTTTTGTAGGTTTGAATTCATGATTGGTTTTCCCATAGTTATAGTCTCCTGAAGTCCTACTCATCACTTCTTGAAGCTTTTTTGGTAGGCATATAAGCTTTTACTTGTTTATGTGGCTTTATTTTATCATAGTCCTTTTTATGAAATTTCACAAGAAATCCCAATGAATGAGGAAGCACCACACGGGCCACCTATTAGAGTTATCAGTCTACCAAACCTGTCAGAGCCCAAGAGCCTTACCAAATGAGAAAGTACCATGTGGATCCTATCAGATTTGTTAGTATGTTATACTTGTCATAGATGTTAGAGCTTGGGATATCCCAACCGAATGAGGAAGAACCATGTGGATCTTGTAAGAGCTATCATTCTGCTAGACCTATCAAAGATTTTATACCCCACAAAATCTAGCCAAATGAGGAAGAATCACATGGATCCCATCAGAGCTATCAATCTCTTAGACCTGTCATAGATGTAAGAGCTCAAGAGAGACTGACCTATCAAATCATGCCATAAGGCACTTTCATATAAATTAGCAAAAGAGGCATAGGATTCCCAAGATGGTTATAAAGAAGTACATTTAAATTTAAAAACCAATCAAGGGATGACATGTATAAAATTAGTACTCCAAGTGGCCCATTCTAGCTTTAAAGTAGGTTAAATGTGACACCCAAACATGCTTAGGTGGCACTAGTCACATAGATGACCAACCGACGATGGACACTTGATATGAACTAAAGCCACCTAGGATGTTACATGGGAAAGATAGTCATGTGACTAACACAATATTCACATTAATTAAGTGGGAAATTGGACCTTGATTAGATAATTTAAAATGTCTCATTATAGACACCAAATCTAATATGTGACATATATCTGAAATCCCTAGTTGATTCTAGATCGATAAATGAATAAGTGGATCATACCACTAACTCAAATTTGAATTTGTGTTGGGTGATATGTCAAATGCCATTAATGAAAAAGATATATTTATAACCCTATAAGTGCCCAAAGGTGAACTTGTTTACCATTATTCACTACCAATTTCCCAAATTTTTCCTCCTCACTTTCAGCTCATCCCTGTGCCTTTCATGCCTTCCTTGCTCTGAATAAGATGCTATTAGAATTTTCTCCCTTTTATGACATAGATGCTTCATCATATAACCCCAACGTTGAGCTAGAATATAGAGACACCACCTTCATTGAGAACTTAGCCTACTTCAAACACTAAAATAAAATATTCAAAGTGATCAAAGTGGTGCCCAGTCTGCCTCCAATGATGATGAAGATGAAACCAAATTCTAAGATGCCCTCAGGGCATATGAAAGATGTGTATTACATAAAGTTGGATCTAAACTATAGGTTTTCCCTTATGTTGACCTATTTGACAATATTCTCCTCAAATCTAAGAAAGTGTAGGATGGTACCCACGATATGGTGTACTCTACATGCTCTAGGCATACAATTACAAACATCTTGAGAGTTACTTTAAAGCATACTAAAGCATCCTAGAGTACACAATCGCCTATGACTCAGCCATGGTGGATGCATGGGATAACACCTATCATATTTACAAGGTTTTAAAGGATGGGTGGATAAACCCAATGTCAAGTGGGTCAACAAGGAATACATTGATTCCTATATGGTCCATAAATTCAAGGGGACCATGTCAAGATGATCTTGTTTGATCAATTATATAGGGAAAGTGATTTTCTTCACATTGATCTCCTTTGGGTACCCTTGCTTACCATTATCCTCAAGGGAGAGGAGATCTTAGATCTCGAGAGCATCATCAACTTCTAGCTAGTACACCATGTCATGGAAGCTCAAAAAAATGGTAATTTATAATGATGAGCTACCTAGTGGATGTCATCTATGAAACTAATGTGTTTAAGGCTTCTATTTTCCCACCTTAGAATCTTGGGGGTGTGGTGTCCATGTGGTGTTCTAAAAATTATATGGCCACCACTACCAAAATCACATCTATAAAATCTATGAGTCATAGTGGTCTATATGGACATCAAGGAAGCAACCATGCCTTTAATATACAAAGAAATTAGGTAATCTATTACACCCATCAATGATTACTAGTATTATAGGGATGACACCATCATCTGTATGGTAGGTATTCATAAGGCCCCCATCTACTTGCCCTATCAATTTTTAGACTAGTTAGACAAGCAAGAGATCACTTATCAACTGATATAAGGCATTCTTGGCCACTAACTTAGTTTCCAATATAAGGCTTGGCCAACCTTCCCTATCTCCATCTACCACCACATATATAAATTTTACCTTCATTTTAAAAGATGGAAATAAGAAAGGATTATTATGCCTTAGGTAGAGTTGAGTATAGAGAGTGGGACCCTCATAAAATCATTAGGGCCCATATGGCGAGATATCAATATCAACTCAACATCAAGTACAACCACATGCCTCACCTAGATGACAAGATACAATTCAACCCTATGGATGACAAAGAGTGCTCACCAGGCTCAAGGTGAAGAAAGGGAAAGGAAAGAAGGTTCAATCAAGGCCATCCACCCAAAGTGCCCCTCCTTCACTTCTGCCAACCTAGTGTCATGGAGATGTTTAGGAAACTACCCCTAAGATTCTAAGGAAATTCATCCATGGAGTCCTATCTCCCTCTCCTCTATGGGCCTCACCTCTCCTAGTCTCAGCTCCAACTCCACCACCTCTTATAGTTGAGGCTACTTGACATCAAGTTACATAGATGTTATAATTTGACATCAGTAGCAACCTTGAGTCGAGCCCAAAATGTGACCAATAGTAGGCATTCATGAAAATCCCTTATCCACCTTCACCATCCCTTAACAACCAAGTGGAATACCCTTGAATTTACCTTTCCCTACTAGGCCCACTTAGGTGGTGGCTCCTTTGTTTCCCATTAAAACACTCCATAATTCCCTTAATTATCTCTATTTCTATCTATGTACAACATCCTCTCATCCCAAATTCTACCCACTCAACCCATTTTATTAGTAGGAACCCTCACGAATAGCTTCTAGCCATCAATGAGAGCCAAATAGTTTAGAAGATACAGTTGCTTGGTCATCGATGTTTCCATTTTCCAGTGCCAAATAGGTGGCTACTACTACACTTGCACCATTTTAAGTCCTAAAGAACCTAATTATGAGTGAACCCATGTGCACAATTCCATTAGCTCCAATCACTTTAGTGACACCTATAGTTACTTTGTAGACTCCACAGTCTGCCTCAACCACCATTACCACCACCGTTCCTTCTACCACTATAGTTCAAGTCAATTTGAGAAAGAGGTCCAAGAAGAAGAAAAAGGTAAATCCTACTCCTTAGCCCCCTATTTCTCCCTATGTGCCTCCTAAGCCTCCCTTTTATATTATCCCAAGAGCCTAAAGATTTGGATTTAACTAGACAATTTCCTCATTCCTTATGAACACTTCTCTTCTTGACACCATGAGCACATAGATTAATTTGACCCAAAGCCAGTGGCATGCTCAGATGTCCCCATGGGATTACTTATTTGTCCTTCTTTTTTCACCCATACCTCCTCCTCCTCCTCCATTTCTCTCTTCTTTCCTTCTTTCTTCTTCATTCGTTCCTCCTCCTCCCATGCCTCTACCCTCTACCTCTATCTATACCACTCTACATTCGCCCCCTTATACCTTGGAGGTTATCATAAGATCATAGGAGACTAAGATGATTTTTTAGGGTGATCAAAAAGTTTAGTGGGATTTTGATAGAAGCTCAGGGAACATGAGGAGGATCCTCACTCAGAAATTCACTGAAAGAGAAGACTTGGTGTTCTGGTAGACCAAGCAAAACCTCTTATTCCTCACAAAAGTGAGAACATATAATGGGGAGGAGAGGGTGGCTGATGATCTAGTGTTCATGCTATGAGCCACTTATGACATGTTTGAAAAGCTTATAGAGGACATGAAAGACTAAATTTGGGTGATTGAGGCATAGGCGAAAAACACCTTCCCTATAAAAATGATTGACTGGGTCAAAGAGGGCCTCTAAAAACTCTTCACAACTTTAGGGGAACATGTTGACTATGAGTAGGGAACACCTCCAACAAGCCCAAGTGTATTTGGAGAGGATCACCCACCTAGATAACAAGTGTAAAAGCTCACTTTAGTTATTAATATGGGCATGTTCCTAGAGCTAAAAACTCATGCCTTTCACACATTAATTTAATGTAGGCACAAACATGCTATTTTAACTTCCCATGGATGAAAGTGTGCATTGCCTAACCCTTAAAAAGGGTGGTTTTTTGAGTTATTATGAATTAATTTCACAATATGAATCACCTGATGAAGTACACTTATTTGATTACAATTTCTTGGAATTTATTTCAACTACACAAATGGATAATGAAGAGGTAGTCATATCTACTGGAGATAATTATTTTGTTAGAGAATCCAACCACTCACTAAAATATAAACCACTTTTTGAACCTATGCCTTTCAATCAAGAAGAAATAGGAATGAAACAACCTAATGTTATTGAAAATCAGTTTTTTAATTGAATAGTAAAGAGTAGAGCTCATTAGAGCATTTCAAACACTTTATTTCTAATTGAATAAAAGAGTTTTGAAAGATATATAATATCAAATGGTAGTGCAATGTAAAATTCCATATCATCTACTTGAAAATATAAAGTAGTGCAAAATTATTGATCCACTCATGGTGTTGATCATAAGATATATCAATGTCGAGATTGATGTGAACATATTTTCCCAATTTTAAAAAATATTGGATTATGAATCACATATTCCATCTGGTCATGATAGTTATTGGAATATGACAATCTAAGAGGGACTTGATTAAAAAACTTCTAGCAAACTATGTGAAATAAATTTTTGATGCAACATAGTTGAAATTTAGTTTTGATTGAGTAATTAATCTTAGAAATATAACTATTGATTCTTCAAATAGTAGTTAAAAATTTCACAAGTATTCTTATTCACAAAATAAAGTTGATGAAGTTAAATATTTTATGAACCAGGTGAAGACTCCTAATGAAGAGGATAAACAATTTACTGGAAAAAATCAAGAAACCAACAAACATAACAATTAGTACAAAGGATACTATTATAGAGAATGATACGATGGTGATTTCTAATTTGTAGTTAGCTGAAGAGGGGCATATGAAATTACATGACATAGATTGTGATTTGATTGAAGAGTAACACAACAAGGACTGTGCTTTGATTGATCAACATATGCAAAAGGAAAATGTAAATGAGATAATCAAAATTGAAGAGAAAACTATCAATGCACAATTGATTTTAGTTTAAAATCTAAATACCATTGGGCAATCAATTATGAACATTAATGAATCATTTTGAAATGAGAGGTGACCCTTATATTTCTACTAGTCATGCTAGCTTAGAACCAAATAAATGCTCCTATGATTTTTTATTTACCCTACGTACTCCTAATGAACCTGATAATAAAATGTTTTCATCCTCAAGATCTAACTTGTAATTATAAGTAATAACATTGAATATTATATTAATATTAAATGTATTTTATGATTTATCCTTAGAGGTGGAATTATAAATTATTTTTAAAGATTCCATATTGATCATGTTACTAGAGTCTTTCCCCCCTCTACTTATTTTCACTTAAGTTCAAGTTTGTTATGTTGTATTATGTTAACTTCAAATGCTTCAGTTTGTGTGAACAATTTTTTCCTTCATAAGTTATGAAAATCATGACAATGGCCTTTAAAATTTAAAGAGGTCATAGCTATAAAATCTATCATTTATTAAGGTAAGAATCTCAATGTATTTCATGCTTCACATTGAGAATCTTGTCATCTATATTCCACTGAGTCCCCTTATGGAGGATACGAGGAAACATGGGAATGTTAAAAAAGGGACACCTAGAAGTATCCCAAAAATCTTAGAAACAAAACTTAAATATGTCCTCCCTAATACTGACATGACAATGACAAGGATCTATGGAATGCATTTTCTATTTAGAAGAGGGAAATGTACTTAAAGAGTGCACCATAATGGAGGATAATTATGTGATAAAATACATGAATTGAGATTTAGGAGTTGGGGAAGAAACAACTCACGATGAAGATTAAGGAGGAGTAGAATGTGCATGTAGGGAATATGTCTAAAAACGAATCTAATGGAAAAAATACACACACATATTCTTGAGAATGAATTTGTGAAGAGATATGTAGGAATTCTAGAAGATTGTACATGGAGACGAAGTTAAAGACAAGTAAGAGCATGTTATTGGAGGATTTCATAAGACTTAAAAAATGGAGTAGTTGTAAATGTAGGGAAATAATGTTTCCTTGATGATTACTGACAAAACTAAAGGCTGGACTGTTCAATTAGTTGCAACAGAGATTGTCTCTATAAAACACAAAGGAAAAAGTGAGGAGAATAAAAAGGGGGAAGAGAGAAAATATCATTTTTGACACAAATTAAAGCCATTGATTCCAATAAGAAAGCATGCAAGAAAGACAATTTGATAATGACCGATCTGATCATGGAAGCTTAAAAGCATATCATTGTTGAGACTACTCATACAAACGTGACCAAGTTAAGCCCATGTCTTAATTTGATAAATTTACTCAAATATTTGCAACCCTTGATGGTTCTAAGAAAGGGAAATAGTTCAGTTGGGTAAACAATATTGAGAATAATATGATGTTGGAACAAAATGTATATTGGTTTGGATTATACCAAAGTTAATTTTTACCAACAAACATTGAACTAGATGAGGCTATTTTGAACAAGAATGTTAAGGAGAGTGTCAGTTTGATTATAACAACTCATAGTGAAATTACCATAGAGTATGTCATTTTTAGTATGGATGAGAAATACGAGGCTGCAAAGATGACAAAAATTATTTTATAAAATGTAAAAGTGGTGGAAGATGAAGGGATATATGGTTTGATCGGTGGCAAAAAAGAAATGAATTGGATAAAACGTTATAGACTTTAAATTTGGAGTTTCAGATTTATTTTTCGAAGAGGATAATGATGCAAGATTATAGAGTCATATGACATCCCAAATCCCCAGTAGATTTTTTAGATATGCTAGGAAAATTTATAACCCTTCCATTATGCATTTCTAATAATAGTTTTTCTTTCTTTGGACTAGTTTTGTAATGGGGAAGAAAAATTGGATCTCGCTCAAGGAGGGGATCGAAGAATTCAAAGTAATAAACTACAGATTGTAACTACTTCCTCTCTATTTATGGATTCCATGTATCTTACTTTAATTGTTCCATTTAATAGTTTATCATTGCCCTCCTTCGCTATGTTTCATAATTACTGAGTTGGGATGATAATTTCAGCCTCATATTTCTTTGTGATCGTTAAAAATTTATTTATTATATTATGTAAACAATGTTACATAAGGCACAAAGCATGCAATGGAAAATAAACAAATAGATCCATTGTCATCACCAATGGGTATAAGTACTCTTCTGTTGTTTCTTAGTTCACATTTTTAAAGTTAAAGTTAAGCAAGAATTTCCAATTCCAAGGCAATGTTTTAATGGAATGCAACCTTAAATACTGAACCTATTTTTAACTAACCCATCATGATTAATCTTGTAAAAACCTTCAATTTGATTCAATAGTATTATTATTAGTTTATGTTTAACAACTTGTAGTCTTAAATATACTAATGATGAAGATTATAAACCATATATGTTCAATTTTGTAGAAAATTTTAGGGAGTATATTTTGAAATATTAATGCTATCAATTATAAAAATATGATATTCAAATAAGACTTCATGGATGTTCTTCAAAAATAGTGATAACTATTTTGTCATAATTTTTTTCATTTAGGTCTCATCTTATCATAAAAATATAATTTTAGAGTTAATTTTAAGAAACTAGGGGGAGTGATTATTTGTGGATTCATGTCATAGCTCTGGTAAAATAATGTATGCATATATGAGAATCATTAAAATATTTAAATTCCATGTCATCATGTCATTAGAGAATGTTTAGGTAGATTGGAATGATGAACTATGCTTCTATAATTTGGAAGTTGGTAGGTTGCATGGAAAATAACTTGTAAGGGTGTTCTGATATAACCATGGTTATGACAAAACCATGATTTATGTCATAACTATGTCTATTGGTTATGTCATAATAATCATTACCACCATCAATGAGATTATAAAATTATCATTGATCTATAAACACATCACTAGTTTCTTTTCAATTCTGATGCAATCACACCATCTCTAATGTCTGTTGGTTGTGTCATAATCATTAATTCCACCATCAAAATTTAAAACGAACCATGGAGAAAAAGAGTATACATTAACTTATAAGATAATGAGAGTATACATCATTATATCTACATATTATGTACTTATCTTTCTATTTCATTAACTAGTATAATTATGTGCAATAATTTTATTTTTGAAAAACATAACTATATTTTTTTTGTCAAATGCAATATGGTTCTTGCATATATATGTTTCAAAAATTCGAGTTGATGATCAAATAATTGACTAAAACTATTTTTTTTGTAGGGAGGAGTACACATTTCACGTTATTTATATTCCAGTTTCTAGGGGGAACTCTTCAATATTACAATGGACTATCATTCAAGATAGGTAATAAAAGTCCTCCTAGCATGTGCTTCAATTACTATTCAATTATCATTACAAATTTGGTATTATCTTCAAATTAGACTAATATTTGACACGTATCAAAGAGTCATAAGAGAGAGTCATTTCTCACACCACACTCCATTAATGCAAAGAAAGAAGAACATGGATTTGGAGATTTAAATAATCACTAGTGACCAAGAAAGTCTAACTCTTAAAACATATTTATCAATTTCTCAATGAGAAGGTAGGATTCAAGAAGAGTGGTATATAAAACTATGTTCCTTGCCTTAGTGGAACCACTATATATTTGAAGTTAAATGTGATGATCAATAGTTTCATAGCATTTTTAGGTTGCCTTATGAATTGTTTGAATCTCTTTGTGAATCCTTTCATGAAGACCTTATTCAAGGTAACATACCATTTTCATTCAACACATCTATAAAGAGTAGGATGTTTCCTATTTAAAATCAAGTGGCCATTGTAGTTATCTTCATGTCCTTTGGCATGGCAATGATAAACATTAGTGAAATTTTTGGTTGTGGAAAGTCAAATATTGTAAGAACTGTGAATAATTTCATTAATGCAATGCAAAATTGATTTCATAGGAATGCCCAATGACCAAAAAACTAAATGGATCTTAAAATTTTAAAAGAAGGCTTTCTCCAAAGACAAGGCTTTGTGAATTGTTGCATGGCTACAGATGTAACTCACATTCAATTCCAACTTTTAGTCTTCGAGTGCTCAATGAATTTGTATAATAGAGATCACAACTACAACATGTCTTACAATCCATTGTTAATAACAATATGCATTTTATAGATGTTTTCATGGGATGGCTTGGTTCTCTTAATGATGATAGACTATTGTAAAATTCTTCTTTCTTTAAATTATGTGAAAGTGGGTAGAGGTTTTAGAGTCATTCAATTTATCTTGGCTCTTCAAGCATAAAAGAGTACATTATAGGTGATGGAGGATATCTCTTATTACCATAGTTAATCACATCTTTTAGTGGAGCTTTGAAAAATAGTCAAAGATAATTTAACTTTAAGTTGACATCAACACGTATTGTTGTTGAGTGCACATTGGAAGGTTAAAAAACACATGGAAAATCCTAAAATCTAGAATTTGTTAGCTTAATTTGAAAATACTATCGAAAACCATTCTTATATGTTTCATATTTCATAATATGATGTTAACATTAGTGAAATATGAAGTTGATGGAACTGAAGTTATTGAAGAGAATGCAAACAATTTACAAACAAATGAAGTCGGGGTGGATCCAATTGTAACAATAGCTAGGCAAGTCATAATGTATTTTGTTAATGGTGATGTCAATGTTGTATGTGCAAGGCATGAATCCTAAAATAATAGTTTTTTATTCTTTTTTACTAATTAATTTAAATCTGTTTAGTTTAATTACCAACTATATGTATATGTTGTTGCAGAGATGAAGTATAGCTTTTAGATATCAATCTTCCAATACAATTTTCAAATAATATGTTGCCCAAAAATTAAGAATATAAATGGATGGAATCATTGTCCACAATAACACAAATAAAAACTACCAATTAAAAGTTTTAGAAGCATATTTTTTTGTTTGTGTTTTCCATCATATTTACAAGTGTAAGAAAGAACTTATATCTTTGATTTAAAAGTATATATATTCAATTTTAGATTTTATCTTTGAATTAAAATATATAATATTATAATTGGGTAAGATTAGTGTCCAACAATTTCCAATTTAGATACACTATATGTTTTATAAATATTTTATACCTTACTATATTTGTGGGTATGTGAATATAAATAGATATAATAATATATATTTATTACAAGATGACAGATATTCTAATTACAAATTCCATCCCAATCCTTCAAAGATTCAGTCTTTATTTTAACATGGGAACTAATAAACTATTTAGCATATTTTCACATTCATCCCACTTCCACTGAAAATTCAGTCTTTCTATATTCCAATATGACATCAGTTATGAAATGAATAAAAAAATTGAGACTGCTTTCTGTTAAATACTTTATTAGTTGTAAAGTACTCCGTAAACATTAATTGCAAAAAAATTACCCTAACTAACAATAATCTGATTTATAAAAAATAATTTGAAATATGTATTTGTTTATGACATTGAAGAGTTTGAACATGATAATTGATGTTGCTGTTAAAAGCAACACTTATTTGGGTTAAGATCCATCAGGACCTCCGAGCTAGTAATTTATATCGATTAATTTTGTTTCCCTGCAATATTTCTTGTCAATTCTATTCGAAGTGGAAGGTTATATGACAAGCTTATAATTATTAGGAAAGTCATAACATTTTTGTAGGTTGCCTAGAAGCTATTGCATTTATTTGAAGGAATTTGTTGTTTGGTTTTATGATCCTTTTTCAGTTCAACAATTTTTTAATCCATCAACAAAAATGTCCTTTGAATTATTTATTATCAAGTCCTTTTAAGGGTTTTGATCGCATGGATACTTCTACTAAAGTTTAACTAGTTTTATTATAGGCATGTAAATTTTTGATTTAGTCTTTATAATTAAAATGAGACCAGATTAATCCAATATTGTGTAGCAGCACATCATTTTGAAAAAAATATTATTTTTCAGTTGAAGGGAAGGTTGAAGTAACGTTTCCTTAAAGCAAAATCTAAAATCGTTGCTTTTTACTCCCCTTCTAAGTACTTTCAATGCTAATTGCAAAAAATTTAATTTAATTATCAACAATTTGATTTGTAAAAAATAATATGAAATATGTATTTATTTTATGACATGAATTTTTTTATAACATTGAAGATTTAAACATGATCATTAAGGGTGCTATTGAGTGCAACACTTATTTGGGTTAAGATCCATTAGGTCCTCTAAGTTGGCAACCGTGGTATTATTCCTTATGGCAGGCCAAGATTGAGCCTAGTTCATGTGATTTTTTTCCAATGTAGCTTTAAGGCAAAGTTCAAATAATGGTCTTCCCTATCAAGTCAGAGATTTATCAGGATTAGAATTAGAATTTGCAGCTACATTTATTTGTGTTTTTGTATGGTAAGGGTGCAGTGTTTACATAAATATTAACTATTGTGTGAAATGTTGGTTACTTTACATGTAGATATATATACACTTTGCATGTGGAAAGGAAGGATAAGCTCAGAGTTGATGGGTGGAAAACACTTTTTTTCATGTTGTTTATAATATAAAAATGCATTCGGTATCTCAAGGTTAGTTCATTCAATGAAGAAGAGGTATGAATAATGGTTTTTCTTGTGGACACAACAAGCAATGCATTTGTTATGCTATTTTTAGTCAACCAGGGGACATGAAATTTCATGTTGTGACTATTCAGACATTTCATCTCGTGCTCTATATTTTAATGAATATTTTGCTAGCAGTATCCTTACTTTTAAGAAAAGTGACTTACCTTTTCTAAAGAGAGAAAAGCTCAGCTTTTACATACTATTTCATTGAATTTCAAATTAGATAGGAACTTTGACATATTAAAATGTAGTATGAATATCATTTTTTCCATTAAATAAATTAAGCCCTCATCCATTATTTTCCATATCTTGTAATTCCAATGTTTCGAGGAGATTATATCTTTGGTGCTAACCGAAGTGAGGAGTATCTTTGGACGAAATCTCGGATAAATCAAATCAGGTCCTTAAAACTTTTAATGTTTAGCCAGATTCACTCTTTTCTCAAGACTAGAAGAAATTTGAATGTTTTCTGACATCTAGAATGTGGAAAATTTGGGCTTGAAGCACTTCCAGAAAATCCCTGGTAACGTGACAATATTTCGTCAGATGAGGGAATCTGCTGGAGGCAATCTGCTGGTTTTGTTCAAGGTTGATCTAGTATTGGCAGCGATGTGAGGAAGTAGCACTCTCTTGAGTATCTCCTCTGCTAACAGATTTCAAAGGTTTGGCTCCCATCAAAGCAATGTTAAGTCAATGAAATACAATTTAATTAAATTCCATGGGACCATTTATTTGCCAATGATCTTAAAATATTTCAGTAAATATTGTTGAGAAAATCTAGTAACAACATGGCATCATATCTGTACTAAAATGTAGCTAACTTTTTCTCGGCAACACAGAAAAGATATTTTAAGAGTAGCAACCATGAGACCATTAGGATAGAATTTAAAATATTGTGAAAATGTTATGTTTGGTAGTTAATAATGCTTATGTTTAATGAATTCTCAATATATCTCATAAAAATTATTTTTGCAGAGTGGCTATCCCACTTATTAAATAGTACCGCATAACACCATACCCCATATATTATCATAATACAATAACATATGATGGCATCGATGCCTTCTGATCCTACGATGGAATGGGAAATTTGCTGGCCTCACTTGCCATGTCAATGAAACATGTCTGTGTATTGATCGTGAGTACCTCATATAAACAAGTGGCAATCAATTTAAAATTCAAATTTAAAATTTAATGTAATATTATGTTCATTTTAATATTAAAGGCTTATTCCATTTTCATTTCCCTTATTTTGTTGTAGTGTCAGGGATTTTTCGCCAATTGATTAAGTTTTGAAAGAAAACTAAATTTTTAAATCTATCAATAAATATTTAAAAAAAAAAATTAACAATTTTTTAATAATACATTCATAAAGTTGTTACATTTACCAAAATATACATATTAATAATAAATTTTATACATTTTTTTTAAGTTATAAAATTCCCAAACCATAAGTTTTATAATTTTTAATATAAAAATATTAACTTACAATAAAACTTATAAAACATTCTCGTTCAGGATGCAGATTGTGATTAATTAGAACTAATTTTCAGCATGAGCAGGAGGTAGCTTTGTAAAGGGAGTCTGGGTGGTAGCATTGCAGGGCTTTGTTGCATCATCCAGTTGTTTCTGTTATCTAGCAACCCTTGCACTTTGGTTTTCATGTTTTCCTTTCAACAAAACAACTGCAATCCTTTACTCTCTGGATAGGTATGCTACAAAAAAATCAATATTTATCTTTCAATACGATCTAAAATGATTATTTTTGTTACTGTTATATAGAAGGCTATTTTGGCTTGTGCTGTGCCAAGATCGAAACCCCAACCGCCTCCAAAATACGCTACTACTCAGGTGCCGTATTCTAACAACATGTCATCAATGGAGACAACCAACAACAGAAGAATGGGAAGGGAATTTATGGCGTCTAATATCGTTCCATCCAGATCTGCTGACATTGGGAAAATGAAATAGATGCGTTCGAAGAGAGAGAAGATGTTTTCGTATTCTTTAGAATACCCTGCATTATTCATTCTCCTGAAATATGCTGTTTATTCTTCCTGTTGTTGGTCGTCTGAACAAGTTTTCATGTAAAATGTACTGAGATGTGGTTTTATTCACTCTACTTGTCCTATTTCCAGAGCAAAACTTGATGCTTATTTGTCTGGTAAAGGGGCAGAAGAGAATCGGCTTTTAATGAGGGTTTTGCAGTCGCTGATCAAGTGGTTTCATCAGAAAATAATAGTGGGTTTCTTTATAGGCATAAGACCATAGACCAAACAAGCTCCAAGGAAACAAGGATGAACCAGATGGATAAAGGAAAACCATTTCCTGAAACTGGGATTGACATACGAAACAGGTTTTGCAACAGATTTTCCTTTTGTATATTCCACGTCATATGTATATCAAACCCAGATTAATGTATAGATGAATTTTGATTTGAGTATATACAAGATTTATATTTATTTTTGGAAAAGTTGAGATTATTTATGGATTTTTATTGTGAGTGTGGAATTTTTTGATGTAACATACGATGTATAATTTGTTGTAGAAATGAATATTTATTATTTATTTAATAATTATGTAGAGTAATTAATTATATTATAATATGTAAGATTTATAATTATTAGATTAATATATATATATATATATATATATGAGATTAATATTTTTTTAATGTATTTGAAATTTATAATTTTTATTTTAAACATATATTATATTTATTATAAAATAAATTTAAAATTCTAATATAATATCATTTCTCCTTTTTAAAAAAAATTTATTTAAATATTTATAACTTTGCTTCTTACATTAACCTTTTGTATAAATTTTAGAAGATGACTACTAGATAAATTCGTAATTTGTATTCAATTTAAGAAAATGTGGTATGATGTGCATTCAAAATTTGTATTTAATTTAAAAAAATATAAGTGTATAATTATTAATTAAATATTTTTAATTTTCATATGACATATAAGGTGTAAGAAAATTTTAAATTTAAATTGTTATTTTTAAAAATATTTTATGCTAGTATGTGTTTTTCAAGTCATCATAAAATATTAATAATTAAATTAAATTTTTATGGAAGCATTCAATTACTCACCATAGATTTAAATTTACTTTTCATTCCCATATTAAAAAAAACAATATATTATATAATTCAACTAAAAATTAAATTACAAAATTGTAGATGTGGAAAGTGAGTTTACATCAAAATGTAATACATCTACTCATAAATCATTGAAACAATAAGAATGTCACTTGTTATTGTGGATTTAAAAATTTAACATAATTTTGGTTTGAATATATTTTTAATGTCTATTTTATAAATAATTTCAATGAATATATATTCAAGATTGGGTTCATTTGTTGGTTATTTCAACATATAATTTTAATGTCAATTTAATAACTGGCATCTATTGTTTCATATATAAGAGAAGTTTCATATGTTAGTGTAGATACTAAAAACTAGTTCTTTGAAATTTATTTTAGTGAATCGTACCCCAAAATAATGTAGATGACGATGTTCATGTGGACCCTAAAGTCATGAAATCAACACTCACTATAGCTCTTCAAGTATTCCGCTCTATGCATGTGCACTAACACTTATTATTTTAATGTTTTCATCAATGTAACATGTATTAAATGTTAGATGATCTCTAAAGATATTGACAAAACTCATCACTCCAAGGTTGCATCACAAAAAAATACCATATTGTAATTGAAAAATTATTATTTAATTAAATAAATTATAGAAAATATTTTCTCTGCTCACACACTTTGTTACACAAGTGTTTACATAAAGTGGAACACAACATTAAATTGAAGACACACTATTTTTTCACCACAACATATTAATATATGGTAACCTTTGTTCATACACACTATAGACTCATAAGTGCACATGATACTACACCAAAGATAAAAGATCAATTATACGATAATTATATCTTTCAAATACTAGAGCAAGTCATTGTTAAATGAAACATTATAGATCAAATATATATTTCCTATTATCCTTTTAGAAAAATTTAAGCCATATAAACTTTTTGCTTCCATCCCACAGAATGTTACAAAATAATTGTGTTTAAAGGTAAAATAACTTCAATACACTTATATGACCTTTTCAACATAATCATTTATATGCTCCAAAGATTGAGAGGTTGACGAAATAGTGGTTAAAAATTGTTGTTGAAAGCAAGATGAGTGCAAGAATATGTGGGTGGATGTAATATATGATGCTCAAAGTTAGCATACCCTAAGTGGGAATATGTAATAAATGTAGTCATAGCAAAAAAAAGTTTTCTCTTTGTGGGTAAGATATAATTAGTTTTTTTAGCAATTAAAAAAAATTTAAGAATATATTCTTTCTCCTTCTCATCCTTTGTGTTTTTCTCCTCCACTCTTTTTACTTTGATAGATAATTATGTTAAGGAATAGTATGTTATCCCATACCATTAATCAAGTTATGAAACAAACCGAGTTAACCAACAAGAGAAAGCCACAAATAATGTTAAAAAATAAACTTTGATTTTTACATCTATTTATAAACCTGAAGAATATATATTTTTATCCTTCTCATCCTTTCTCTTTACTTCCACATTTTATTCCCAATGAATAATGTATGATACTCCATAAAACACACATTATGATTTAAGTTATTATCATAACAAAAAATATTGAGAAAGCAATAAAGATTGGTAGTGCACCAAAAGTCATCTATAATATAATTTTAGATTCTATCAATGATAAACAATATAATGAGGCAAAATGGATAGATGTAGGTATATTTAAGGAAAATTGGGCATATACAAGTACTAATTATCATATCTCTATCATATCTCATGATTGAAGGCCATTGTTTAAGATAATTTGACCAATTTAGGCTAGATTAGTTTTGATCAAATAGATGTAGATATATTTAAATAAAATTGGGCATATTTGAACACCATTTTTCATAATTTTGTTATTGAATGTCTTTATTTGAGAAAAATGACTGAATTGGACCCTCCAAATATTAGATGTGATTCAATATTTCACCCTAATTATGGTTCTTAAAAAACTAGGAATAAAAAATTTATAGTCAAGTAAACCTAAACATGCATAACTAAAATATATATTTCTAATTTATTTATGAGAAAAAATAATAGAAAAAAATTCAAGTGTTACAAATAGAAGATAAAACAATGTAATAAATTGATAAAGAGGTTACTAAATGATTGCACTTTGATTGTTCTACAAATATAAATCTGTATATTTATTCTTATTGTGTTGATTATGTTTGACCTGCTCCTAAATTTTTGGACCTGTACTATGCTATGAGATGACCCTACATATGTACAAGGTTTACTTTTACACACTTGGTCATAGCAAGCTTATACACAATGATTCTATCTTTGTGGCACTGATCTTGTGTCTATTCATTGCGTTTACCTTTATAGGGTTTTATAGTTTGGATTTTTTTGGTTCATGTGTCTTGCATCATCTTGATTATGACTACACATTCACTTATAGATGTGTAAGGTAAAATAATTCATGATTTAATATTCACTTTTACCTAGTTTGTACACTCCAAAACAAAAAATATAATAGTGGAGTCAAATAACCATCGAAGTAGTGTTGCAAACTATGTATCCTACACACTTTGAATTAGAACTCCACATGGTTCTGTTGTGTGTGGATGTAATAGTTTTAGTAAGGGTTTCATCTTCCTCTTCCATAAAATTGATCAATGTAGTTATTGAATTATAATTACCCTCATTTGGTATAAGAAAATATGTAGAGAGACCAAGATGGATAAGTGTCACAAGTGTGTTATTTTTAACCCTAAATTGGATCTAGATTGGATTTATCTAAGGCTAAAGAGGTATAGATAGCCTAGGAAAAAAGATGATAAACTATCTCTAAAATAGTCCAATTGGATGTAAAACTCAAATAAACATATACTGAATTTATTAAACTAAGATAGCCTAAAAATAATAAGAAAAATTATGCTAAGTATGGAAAAGACAAAGAAGTAATGTAATTAGCTGGTTTTAATGATAATGCAGTGTTGGATTTGATATATGCAGGAAGTATATTAAAAGATGATTATGGAATAGTCACCATATTTTAGATTGAGTGATTTTGGAGCTATAGGCACTAGCATCAGCTTGGGATAGTTATGTTGATGCTACTTTTTGAACTTGACATAAGTGTCATATATTGAATACCTACTAGAAAAGGATGCGACCACTTAGATGATTCTAGGTTTATCTTTACCTTCACTCTGGTAAATTCATATCTAGGTCATGGACTCTCACTACTCATGAAATAAAAAACTCTATTCTTCACCTTCATGGTGACCTTGGGGAAAAATGGGTTAGTGGGCACATGATGTCAAGATGAACACAAATACCCCTTTATCAATGAGCACTACCTACAAAGATAATAATATAAAAAAGGTCCTTAGATTGATGTAATTATCCCCTATGTCTAAGAATGTGTGTGAATCATACAATATGTGCAAAGTAAGTAAAATAATGACCTAGCTTTTAACTCAAAAAATATAGCTCCTAGAATGCTACTCAAATACTTTCCTTTACTAACTTGAGTGCTTGATTAAATGTAGTTTGTAAGTTGCCTAGTGGGTAGGTAAGAAGTTTCTAGGTGAGGAATGAATGAGGTTTGATATTATATTTATATCAATCCCTTTGGATAAATAAATCACATTAAATCACTTAGGCTAACCATTATGATATGTTTCATTTGTAAATTAGATGATTTTAGGGCATTGGATACTTACATTAGAGTGGGACACTTGCATCAATGTAGATGTCTATTTAGGACACTAGTGTCTAGGGAGCAATAAATTAAGTACATAATCAAAACTTGCATAGGTGGAAGATAATTAGGTTTTAAGAAATCTAGGAAAGATAATAGGTTTGGGTCATCAACGTAAGAGTGGTCGGGCTAAGAGATAGACCAAGGGGCACAAGATAGAGTATATACGAGGATTTAAAAAGTGGGAAAGGTCCAAAACTAGGAAGAATAACTAAGATATGATTTTTCCAAGTGTACAAAATTGAGGTACCATATAATCCATAAAATAGTGTCTACATTTCCCCCTTTTAATCTAGTAATGTAATTTCTAATTTAAAGGAAAGGAATGTGTACTTGGGTGTGTATAACACACCTTGCCTTTGCTTGAGTCCAACTTGAGTGATTTTCTAGTGAATGACATACAACCAAGATCATGTTATAGTATATAATCAATGCATATAATCTACAATTGAAAGTATTTTAAATAATTAAAATTAAACGAGCAAGGTTTAGGAGTACACCTATGTATTGATGTAATTGACTTGCCTATTGACAAGTTGATTTGAAAAATGTAGCATTGTAAGGATATAAAACTAATATTAGGACAAATATGTATAAATATAGAAAATACATATAGCTAAGGAGATAGAGAGATAAAAATAGATAGGAAGGCACATGCCCTCAACCTTAGATAAAAGGTGAGTTACCATCTGACAATTGAGATTAGCTCAATCATGCAACCCAATTATAATTATAACCTAGTAAGCATGAGTGAACAAATTCAACTCATACTATAAAATTGGCAAGATTGAGTGATTTAATCATCTCAATCATACCAAAAAATGAGCTAACTGCTACAATAGATTGGATCAATATAGTTCATAAAAGTACATCCTGATGGGTGATGACATTACTTGTGAGTGTTTTAAATTTTGGAAGTGATTTTAATTTTTTAATATTAGATGCACATTATATAGCATATGCACCTTAGATATGTCTCATGCTAAAACTATGTATATCAATGGTACCAATGTATAGAATTCTACCACAATTGTGAATCTAAATTATATAATTATGTGTTTTGGCCAATTTAAAAAATGTGTAAGTGTGGAGAACATACTTCCAAAGCATTCCCACACTATATATGGAGAAATGTGAAAATTGAAATAAGTACCAATGTAGATGACATTTTACAAAACATGCCCCCACTGTGATCTTGAGTTGTTGAATATTGAATAAGTGTGAAGAATATTCTTCTAAAGCATGCCCCCATTGAATCTGAAACTATGAATGTGTGGAATCCATGCCTATATGACATGCCCCTAATGAATCTAAAAACTATGAATGTGTGAAAACCATGCCTATATGACATTCCCCCATTTAATCTAAAAATCGATATAAGTACCAAATACTAAATAAATGTGGAGAACATGCTTTCAAAGCATGCCCCCATTAAATTTAAAAACTGTGCCCAATGTGAAGAACATGCCTCTATGGCATGACCCCACTAATATGCCCCCCAACTCATTTTAGGTGAGGGAAGAATATAAACTGTTATTTACCTCACGTCAAAAGGATAAGATAGCTTATAACATGTGAATGTGACCATAAAACATATAGAAGAACATGTTTAGGAAAATGTAGAATTAAAGTGCATATGACTATGTGGTCACATGAAGGTATAAGATTCATGATAAATATCATGTCAATGTCTAGATAGTAACAATATAATATCAATAACTAGATCAAGCACACACATAAGAGCACTCAAAAACAAGTCAAAAGGCAATAGTCTAAGGAGACCACCAATAAGGGGCATGTTCAAATGTCACATAATTGAAGGGACATGACTTAGTCAAATTTACACAAAAACAAGGATGACATATTAAAATGTCCATATAACAATCAATGCCATGTTTAAACATCAAATAAAGAACACATAGGCATGAGGGATACAAACAAATGATCATATTCAAATGCTCGAACAAGCAAGACAATAACAAGTAAAGACACTCAAGGAAGTGCATATAGGAAATCATAAGTAACCAACATAAACATATCATAGTAGCTTATAGATTCAATGTGTTAACAAAAAATGTTAAGTGCATGACATATCAAGTACTATGTATAAGGTACAATCATGGTAAAATATGTGTAATTATGTGTATGAGATCAAAACATGATAATGTAGAGTGACCATAGAATGATATAATCTAGAAGTATCATGATCATGTGCATGGATGCCCCCAATGTCCATACGACATGAGTAGAAGAAAGGCACAACATTTAAAATAGAAATAGATCATGTATCTATGTATGATTGTATCACACTCAAGTAGAATCATAACAAACATGCGTACGTAGGATTAAAAGAAATGCCATCCATCAACATAGAACTAACACATAGATGCCAAGGAGCTAATAGAGTATGTTGGTCCCATAAAATATTTTTGGATTTTTAAATATTTTTTGAATTTTTGGAATGTGAAAGGGAAAGGCTATCCATGATCCTATCCAGAGGGTGATCATAGATAAATCCCCACTGTGAATCTGGTGTAATAATATAGTGACATTGTTGAGGAACATATATAGGTGAAATATCTGTCACTATAGTGTTTTTGATGCTGTGTGTGTATAATAGGACTCTATGGTTGTCAAGGGAAAATAGGAGTAGTAGGGGTTCATAGGACCCATATTTTTGTGCTATATGGTTTCTCTATGATAATAATAGAAACATGTTTAGGTGCTATGGATATATGAATATGGTGCATAATAGAAGATGAGGATTCCATAGAATCCATTATATGTCTTTGATGTAAAGGTTTCTCAAGTATTGGGTATCCAATAAAGGGGATTTCATATTACTTAAACTTTTGTGGTTGATTAACCTTAGTAGTTTTGATAGTTAGTTGCTTGGGTATATGTTTTTCTTGTTTAAGAAGATGTTCATATGGGATTCTAGAAACTATAGTTACTTGATTATCATGAATGTATTTAACACACCCATGCACTATAGAAGGCACTCCTCAAAGTGTATGGATCCAAGGTATTCCTAATAACATATAAAAGATTCCCATGGAAGGTATAACTAAAAAGGTAGTAACTACATGTGTGGGACCGACCTTTAAAGGTAGGTCAATCTCACCAATAACCTTTTGGGAGGTCCCATCAAATTTTATGAATGATATAGTATAAGGATGAAAATCATGATGACTATAACCCAAGTACATAAATAATGTCATGGTGAAACCATTATTGCATGTACCATTATCAATCATAACTTTATGTATAAGATGTTTATCAAGGTATGCTCAAATGAATACAGAATGAAGATCACAGTTATCATCCTTAATATCACTGTCATCAAAAGAAATAGAAGGTCTTTAAAGAATATGAGGTATATGTAATATGTAAGTATCAATATTACCATCTAATGGGTGCCCATAATTTGATAGAGAAGGATGTGCATTATATGTAATTTAAACTTCTGGTTCCTTATTAGAATAGTCTTGTAAAGAATTGTTAAATATTTTCTAATTATGGTGATCACCAAGTTGGAAACTTGATTCCTTGGATCATCAAATGTAATATTTTGGTCATTAATTAGGTCTTGGATCTTATGCTTCAAGGTAAAAAATCTGTTCGTAGAATGTCCTAGACCCTAGTGACAATAATAATAATCATTCACATCATATCTTTTGGGTATAGGTATATTCATATCAACCTATATAAGATGAGGGAAAGATATAATATGAAACTCTACTAACCACATGAATAATGAGGTGGGAGACTTAGGTGAACGTGTAAATTATCTCTTTGGTGTATTAGATAGGACCAGCTAATTATGCTACTATGAAACTATGTTAACTGTGGTGGTTGTTTCCTTTTTAGGTTTAGGTAATTTAACCTTATAACTTGGTTTGATTTTAAATTTGGCATTATATGTAGATGCATTTGGTGTGTTTATTACATAGTTTAGATTATTCAATGAAATTATATTCATTTCATGGTCCCGTACAACATGGTATAATTCATCAAAAGATTGAAACTTCTTAAAAATAATGGACTCATGTAAATGATAAAGCAAAATTTTATTGAATATGTCTTTCAACTCCTTATCTACCATAGAATTAGTCATTTTAGCTAGCATTATCTTGTACCTCAATACATATTCATTGATAGGTTCATTTGTTCTTTATTTGATTTTGGAAATTTGAGCATAGGAAACCTTTTAAGAAATATTAATCAAAAAGTGTGATAAAATTTGATCTATAAGAGGTTTGAATGATTTTATGGGTTGGAAAGGTAAATAATAAAACCAAATCAAATCATAGTCCTTGAGGATTCTTGGGAATAATTTGGTCAAAATTTTATCATTTGATACATAATCAAGGCATCCCACATAAAAGTTTCAAAGATGTTGTTTAGGATCACCCTTGACATCATAAAATATGAACTTAGGTGAAAAAAAGAGTTAGAAAAGCGTGCAAAGATATCTCAAGTGCAAGAGGGTTATGCAACACATCTTGTGAATCAATAACATGAGGAAAATTTAAAGTATTTTATTCAATGTTTATAACCTTGACCTCTAAGGTCTTTATAACTTAAAGGAATGTTTGAATTGTGGACCCATTAGGATTTATATTACCAATTTGATTAGTCACCAAAGCATGTGTAAACATGGTTTGAGTAGTAATAGGCATTAAAACTAGCATTTAAGTTCAAACAATTGGTAATTTTATGGTAGAAGTAGTAATAGTGTTTTGGTTTTTAGGAAAAAAGGTTTAAACATGTAACCCATGCCCCTATTAGAAGTATTAATTGGTAATGTGTTCAAGAGGAGGGATGTTTCAACTAAAACTTTTTATTTTTTTTATTTTCAATATATTTTTGAGGATCTCATCAAGATCTTTAGGGTTTTGATGAATACGATTATGAAATAATGCAATTGCTTGCACTTGCTCATGGTCTATTTTCTCATATTCATTGGTTTCACTAGAATCATGGTTGTCATTATCAAAATATTACTCTATGATACCTCATCAATATTTTTTTCATTCTTAACATTGGTATCATCATGATCCATAGGGTTATATCCCTCAATGGATTTAGACATCTTAGATGGTGGGAGGGGAAATTCAATGTGTTCAATAAGCACACTTCCTAATCTAGGGCTATGCCTAGGTTGTATGTAAAATAATATACGTATGAAATGTAAAAGTACAAAAATCTAAAACCCTAGCTAACTAAAGACCCTAAGAATCATAAATGTTTGCATTCATATGAATTAGATTTACCAAATGTTTAACCCTAAATTGGATATAGATTAAAGTTATATAGGGTTAAAGGGGTAGAGATAGCCTAGGGAACAAGGATGATAAACTATCTCTAAATTGGGCTAATTAGATGATAAACTAAGATAAATATACACTAAATTTATTAAATTAAGATAGGCTAAAAATAGAAATTAAAACTATGATTAGTATGAAAATGACAAAGAAGTAATGTAATTAATTGGTTCTGATGCTAATGTAGTTTTAGATCTCAAACAGGTAGGAATACAATTGAAAGATGATTATAAAAAAATTGATAGATTTTGGATTGAGTGATTCTAGATCTATAAACATTAGCATAAGTCTGGGATGGTTACATTGACACTACTGTCTAAACTTGATGTAGGTGTCATGTACAAAATACCTTATGGAAAATGATATAACCACCTAGGTGCTTCTACGTTTGTCTTCACCTTCACTCTATTACATTCAGATTTGGGCCATGGATTGTTTCTCTTCATGAAATTACAAAACCCTATTTATTCACCTTTATGATGATATTGGGGAAAAATGGGTTAGTGGGCACATAATGTTGAGCTGACCCAAAAGACCCCTATGTCAATCAATACTTCCTACATGGCTAATAATTCAAAGAAGGCCCCAAAATAATGTAGTTCTTCCTTATGTGTTGGCTTGTGTGTGAATCATATAATATGTACAATGCAAGTTCAACATTAACCTAGCTTGTAACCTAGCTTATAACTTGTAAAATATAGCCCTTGGGATATTCTTTCAGTACTTCAGACCTGTGTATGTGTTGTACATATGAATGATATGAAAATAAGATAAAATAGGTAAGTTTTACTCTCTTGCATGATTGATTGAATGTATTTTTAAGTTACTTGGTGAGTAGATAAGAAGTTTCTAGGTGAGGAATGAATGATGGTTGATTTTGTATTTGTATCAATCCCTTTGGAGAAATAAATTACATTAAATAACTTAGGCTATCCATTGGGACATGTTTCATTTGAAAATTATATTACTTTAGGACATTAGACACTTGAGTTAGAATAAGACACCTATGTCGATGCAGGTGTCTATCAAAGATGCTAGTGTCTAGGGAGTAGGAAAGTAGGTACAGGCTCATAACTTGTAGAGGTAGAAGATAAGTAGATTTTAAGCATTTTGAGAAAGATAATAGGTTTGGGTCATCAACATAAGATTTTTCAAGCTAAGAGATATGCTAAGGGGCACAATATATAATAGATGCAAGACTTTAGAAAATAAGAAAGGTCCAAAACTAAGAGGAACAACCAAGGTCTGAGTTTCCCAAGCATACAAGACTAAGGTGCTATATAATACATAAAATAGTGTATACAATAGTATTTTGAAGCACATCTTGAATGGATAATCTTGGTTCTAATATTGACCCTTAGTGTGACAGATGTTTTTTTCCCCTGATAATCTCTAACTCTATTCTCTCTCAAATGGCTTAGAAAGACCTTGTATTTATAGGATGATTTAGGATGACTTATGTGTGATAGTCAAATTTTAAGAATGTAAATGGAAAGGGTTAAGGTGTAAGCTAAGGGAAAATGGGTATAAGGACCAAAAAACTAAAATAGACAACCTGTAGGGTTATGACCTTGACTAATGCAAGGATGTATAACCATAGGCTCATCTAGAGAAAAAAAGGATCTATTTTTGAGGCATGGTTGCATAAAAAATTAGTTGAATGGTTCAAATGTACTAACAAATACCTTCTAGATAAGTATTGAGGTGAATTTTAGTATTAGTGGACAAAATAAATATTCATGTGGGTTTTGGGCCATCCTATAAATGGGAAAAATGTACATGTTTTCCAAATAAAATAAATTTGGACAAAACATGAGAATAGAGGTTTTGTGTCAAATTTGGGTGTTTACATAATGCCCTCACTTTGATGTGGGTATGTGAGTGAAATATACATGTGCATAAAACTATAAATGTAAATAATTTGAAAAAATCACCTTTGCTTTGCTACAGAAGAGTGATGGGTTTGACCTTGCTCTCTCTAAGATTCCATCCACACTTGATTAGTTGATTCACCTAAAAAAAGTGCCAATTGATATAGGTAGTTAAATCGATCATAATATACATGTGATTTTGTGAAAATTTTAAAATCTAAAATTAGCTCTTCAAATTTAAATTGAAATGAATCATAGGAAAAAATACACTTATTTGGTATTTCCTCCAAATTCCACCATAATTACTTGATCACTAGAATTTTGATTGGTGTTTAAAAACATATCCCAACACTTTCTCATGGGAGTCACCAAAACTCTATGCTCACATCTTAACTTTGCAAAAATGCTTGAGACATAGCCAATACACATTTTAGGAAGTCACCAACACCCCATCCACTTATTAATAAAGTAGATAATTAGCTCATCTTCGATCATAACAAACATATCTTAAATTTTAAAATAACTTTATAAATTCCCCCCATTTTGAGGTGATGGATGAAGACCTTTTTATTTGAATCACTCATATAAAAAAACACATTAAAATTCCCATATTTAAGGAAAAATAATTTAGTCATAACATACTATTATCTAAAAAAAATGCAATTTGAATAATTTCCCTCATATGTTAGAAAAATAATGTAGCATGTTCTTCTATTCACATGGAATTTGAATTCTAAATTTTGAATTAGTATCCATTCAAGAGACAAAAAAATCATGAGAATGTCTAATTTTCCAATGGAAGTAACTAGTATATCCATTAAAAAAAAACACTTGAAAGGTGGTCCTATATAAAATAATGAGAACATAATCATTGTCCCCATAGATGCATGATAACCACCATAAAAATGTTGGCACCAAAATAAGAGCACATAATGTTAGTAACCACACCTAAGTTAGTGACTCAATTTGTTAATGAATCAACTCATGACATGGCTGACAAAACAAGATGACAAGAGGATCCTCTAAGAATAAGGATGCACAAACAAGTAAACATATGGACATGAAAACAAGCATTTATCCAAAAATAATCAATTTAATAGTGTAACAAATGAAATGTAAAATATCCATATGATATGAGATGTATAAGGTTCTATCCTAAAATATAGTAATCTAACTCAGAATAATAAAGGATAAGCAAAGATAGATATCACCATGCAATATTCTTCTAAAATGGCAATGTCTCAAAGTTAGGACATGTCTATGAAATTGACCAGGGATCTTGTATGCGAATGCACCATGTGAAATCCAATATTGATGTAACTTGTGAATCTACAAGTCATTCACACTAAAGTACCATAAAAAATAAAAAATGTGTAATACATGGATAATAAAAACATCTAGAATATATATATATATATATATATATATATATATATATATATATATATATATATATATATATATATATATATATATATATATATATATATAATGAGTGTTTTCAAATTTTTGAAAATTACCATTATTTTTATTTTTTTTGAAAATTTATCAATGTTTTTGATTTTTTTTAAAAATTTCCAATGTTTTAATGTTTCTACCTAGTGATGGGAATTTATTGAGCCATATATTTGTCAAGCATGATAAGCATAATTTGATAATGTGTGTAAATATTTTATTGATTATCATGATCTTTGAAATAGGGTAAGTGAATTACATAATAAAGTTATGAAGTGTAATGGAAAATTGAGATATTAGGACATATTATAAATCCAAATACATGCGAAGGCCAAATAAAATGTGAACCATTGGTTAAGGATATTAATGTGTTTTGGAGAAGAATTTCTACCTCCCCAATATGGAAAATTCTCAAAGAAAGTCATATAGAAAATAGTAGAGTTTGAAGTCAAAAATATGTAGTGGAAATTGTATATCAAAAACGTGCACAAGTGAAATGGCCCCCATTAATAAATATGTGTCATGCACCTTCAAAGTGGAATGTATAGTCAAGTGAATAGCGTATTGATAATCAAAAATTGCCTAGATGAAATAATTCATGCGATTAATATGGTTTTTAAAAGTTATACATGTATAATTAATACATTATGTAGGATGAAATTAATAATGGCATGTATCCATGGACAAGTTATGATAAAGTCATGCTTAGAGATAAAATCATAATATTTCAATGAGAAATACATGAGAGAAAAATTCCCCCACATCATAAAAAATGTGTATATAGATATATCCAATAAATATTTAGCTTAGGTATGATGATCCCCAAAAGAAAAAGAGATATGATTATGTATGAAATCATGTTTTTGATTTTTTAGTTATATATTTAGAAGAAAATAAAAACTAGCAAAATGAAGCACATGGTTACACATTACAAGGAACAAGGCTCACAAAGTAGAAAGAATGAAATGAGAAGGATTATAAGCATCTATAGAGTTCCCTTAGAACTCAGTGCATTTTATGACAAAATGTCCCAATTAATATTCTATAAAAGCCCATGGTTTTCATTGGTGGAGGAAGTATGGGTAGATGCAAAAAGTCAAGGAACAAAAAGAGTGCTAAAATGGAAAACACAAATCTTATTTTAAAAAAAATGTATACCCTTTAAAAAAAATTAAGCCTATATTGTCTTGAAACTATTCTAAGACAAAAGGGTTAATGCCCTTTGCACTATAAAGGGTGTATGATCTTTTAAAATATCTATGATAACTAGAAAGGGATACAAGGTCCTATCTATTTGGGGTAGTTGATTAGGTAGATTTTATTTTTAAAAAATAGATATATGGGTTTGTAGTGGGGAAAACATGTTTTTAAATATATATATATATATATATATATATATATATATATATATATATATATATATATATATATATATATATAATTATTAATTAATTTCTACACAAGATACCTCATTATGGAATATATACATATCATTACAAATATATTTATAAAATTTTTACCATTAATCAAAAGTTCATAAAACTTATATCTCAACAATATTCACATGTTTGGTATGATTTAAAAAAATGGTTTTCATGAAGTTAAGGTCAAAAAAATTTCTTCGTACACTTACGATTTAAATTTTTTAGTTGTCATGTCTTAACTTGTGTGTGTGTGTGTGTGTATACACACACACACACACACACACACACACACACACACACACACACACACACACACACACACACACACACACACACACACACACAAGTTAAGACATGACAACTAAAAAATTTAAATCGTAAGTGTACGAAGAAATTTTTTTGACCTTAACTTCATGAAAACCATTTTTTTAAATCATACCAAACATGTGAATATTGTTGAGATATAAGTTTTATGAACTTTTGATTAATGGTAAAAATTTTATAAATATATTTGTAATGATATGTATATATTCCATAATGAGGTATCTTGTGTAGATGTGTGTGTGTATATATATATATATATATATATATATATATATATATATATTCTCAACAATCGTAGACATTTATTCTATCCATATATGAAATTTCATACAACAATTTATTTATTTATTGAAAAAAATGTGTTTGTACATATGAAATCTTCTTATCTTTTCACAAAAAAAACCAAGTCTTTAACCCTAAAATCTATTAAAGTATATAAGATTAAAGGGGATAGAGATATCTTATGGAATAAGGATGGTAAACTATCTCTATAGTAGGCCAATTAATTTACAAACTCAGAGAAACAATATCTTGAATTTAAACACTGAGATATGCTAAAAATAGTAAGTATAACAAATGATTGATATTGAAATAAATGGAAAATAATGGTGCTTAGTTGGATTACTATGTGCATTCACATCTGATGCAGAACATGCTAGAAATAGATTGGATATGAATTCTAGACCAGTTTTCTAATTCTATAAATTTGATCTCTCTCACCTTAGATACTTTTGTGTTTGCCTTGGATGGTTGCGTTAATGCTTCTATCTATATTTAAATTCAGGTGTGCAATATGAAATACCTGATGAATATGGATGTAATCACATGGAATTTTCTATATTATACATTTATTTCACTCTAGTGTGCTTAAATCTAGCTCATGGACTATCACTCTTTATTAAATAGAAAAAATCCTAGTTATTCATCTTCATAGTGACTGTGGATAAAATGGGTTAGTGGGTTCACAGTATCAAGTTAACCCAAAATAAACCTATATTAGTGGGTATTTCATACATAACCACTACTATGGAGAGGGAATTATACTCATGTAACTCTCCCCTACATATGGGCTTGTGTGTGCATAAGGATGCAATATGTGATAAACATGCATATCAATGACCTAACTTGTAACTTAGAAAATATAGCTCATGATCTGCTTCTTCAACAATTTAGACATTTATATGTGTTTTTATTATGACTAATATGGAAATAGGGGAAAATAGGGAGGTTTTGATCACTTGAATTCTTGGTTGAATGCTTTGGTAAGTTACCTAGTGAGTTATTTGGTTTATGCTAGGTGAAGAATGAATGATGATTGATCATGCATATATACCAATCCTTTTATTAATTATATCACATTAAATCACTTAGGCAAACCATATAGATACATTTAATTTGGAAATTGGATGACTTTAGTGCATTGTACACTTACATTGGGATAATGCACTTATATTGATATGGGTATCTGATTAGGATGCAAGTGTCAAAGTAGCTAGAAAATAGGCATAGGTCCAAAACTTTTAAAAATAAAAGATAAGTAGGTTTATAACATCCTAAGCATGATATTAGGTCTAAGTCATCATAATAACATTGTTCAAACTAAGAGATAAGTAATTTGGCATAAAGAGATAGTGTATACAAGCCTTTTGATAGTAGGAAACATCTAGAACTGAGAGGAACAACCAAGGTATGTATTTTTTATGTGTATAAGACTGAGGTGATATATAATTAAGAAATAATGTCTACATTTTTATCTTTAACATAGCAATGAAAATTTTAATTTAAAATAAAATAAATGCATACTTGGGTGTATGTAACACACCTTAATTTTGTGTGAGCCCAACTTGAGTGCTTTATTGATGACCGAACTGCAACCAAAAGCATATTACGATGTATAATTAGTACATATAATTTTAATTAAAAATTATTTAAATGATTTAAATTAAAAGAGTAAGGTTTAGGAATACACATATATATCGATGCAACTACCTTACCTTTTGACAATTTGATTTAAAATGATGTATCATTATGAGGCATTAGAGTTCAGATTAGAAAAAATATAAATATGTAAAATGCATAAATATAGAAATATTGGAGGATACATGCACCCAACCTTGGATAAAAAGGTGAGTTTTCATTTAGTAGCTGATATTAGATTAACCATGTAACCCAATCATACTTATAACTTGGTGAGCATGAGTGAACTAAGTCAACACACATTATAAATCTGGTGAGGTTGGATGATGTAATCAATTTCAACCTATAAACTTTATAAGATTAAATGATTTAATCACCTCAATCATACCAAAATTGAACCAACTACTACAATATATTGACTCAATATAATTTATAATAGTCCAATCTAGTGAGTTAAAGTCCATAAAAGTGTTTGAAATCTGAAAGTTGATTTGATTTTATAATTTTAGGTGATATTTTGCATAGCATATGCACCCTATGTATGTATCATGCTAAAACTTGGGGATAAAAATGGTTCCAATGTATATAATTATGCTAAAATTATGTATCTAATTCAAATAATTGTGAATTTAGGCCAGTTTACAAACTATGTGAGTGTGAAGAACATGTTTCCATAACATGCCCCACTATAATCTAAAACTAAAATTTGGTGTGGAAAACATGTTTCCATAACATTTCCCCACTGTATATCTGAAATTTATAATCCTTATGAGTGTGGAGAACATTTTACAAAACATACCCACACTACAATTTGAATCTATGAAGAATGTGGAAGCCATGATTCTATGTCATGATTCCACTAATATGCCCCACTTTTGAGGTGAGGTGAAGTAGAAACTAGTAGTTACCTTACCTCAAAAGGACAAGATAACCATGTAAACTATGAATGTATCATGTAGCATATAAGAGAAACATGTCTAAGTATATATAACATTGAAGCACATAGAATGTGATCACATCAAGTCCTAAAATGCATGATATAGATCATGGAAATATGTAGATAGTAATAGTAAAAGCTCAACAAGTAATCAAACACACATATAAGATTACTAAAAATCAAATAAAAAACAATGGCCAAGGAGACCTCAAACAAGGGGCATGCTCAAATATCACATAATTGAAGGGACATGACTTATTCAAACATCCACAAAATAAGGAATGACATATTCAAATAAAAACATAAAATAAAGGCAAACATAGTCACATGGGCCACGATAAAAAAAAACATAATCAAATGACAAAATAATTAATACCATTCATGACAATAACAAGAAATTAACACACTCAATGAAGTGCATAAATGTAAGTGAAGTCATACAAAATGAAAAATTGGTAACTTGAGTGTGGATAATGAAACCCAACCCTTAGATACCTCTTCTTTGCTCTTACGACCCTCATAGGCATATTTTCATTGATTCCCAATCATTCATAGCCTTCCAAACTTGATCTTAGCTGATATAGACTCCTCTTTCCATGATAGATACATCCCCTAAGTCCCATATGTTCAAGACTATAGTGCCACACTAGGACTATAGTGTAGATGCCACTCCTATCTGCTTTTGATGCTCTTGTCTAAGTCCATTTTTGACCCCAACAGTCAATTTATTTTGGTTCCCTATCCTTCTCCTTATTGACCGAATGCGAGTACATTTAACTCATGACCAATATATCCCTATAAAATCCCATTCAAAGACTATTTGGAAAGGGTTTGAAATTATCACTAAGCAAGTAAGAATAAAAGAAAGACTACTCAAGCAATCTTTCCTATTCTCTGCATACAACCAACTAATACACTTACAAGCTTATTCAAATCTTTACACCAATCCCTAGCCACCTCAAGCACATCTAGTTTAGCATTCCATATCTTAATACACACAATTTCACAAATCACATCAACTGGGAAAAGTACATATGACTTGATCATTTTTTAGAGTATTGGTATGTAGGAAACACCATGCCCGCACAAGGGGTGTCGATCCACATCTAGTGAATGTTACACATACTAATCCCCCTCTTTCTTGAAATTAGTCAAAGCATAATGGAACATAGGGTTTTAATAGAAAATATTCTCTACAAGGAGGTCTAAAAACTTCTATCTACCAAAAATTCATAGATAAGGTCACACATACATAACAAATAAAACCCAAAAAGCTTAGATCTTCAGGAAAACAATGACAGAGGTAGACTAAAATGCTAGTGCTACTCCTATTTAGTTTCAACACTTATATCCAATCATAAAATGAAGGTCAAATCTTAGTTTGTGATAGTGTCCAAGTCCTACACAGTGAATTCTAGCCTTTATCTCAATCAAATTAGTCAGTTTCTAACTAAATCTTGTTTTCTTTCCCTTATTACTATTTTTAGAAAGATTCAAATTGTAATCAAATTTCAAAAATCATTAGTTTATTTATTGATTTTACTACTTAGAACCTTTAACTAAGTTAGGAATAATACACTAATATTCTCAAAATTGTTAAATCATTTGGTGAACCTGACTTCATTTACGCACAAAAATCCTAGAAACCCTAGGGTAAAATTCCTACTAATTTTTCTTATATTTTTCTAATTTTTTACCTGAATAATAAAATAAAAAATTAGCATAAAATTTTAAAATTTTGTAGTAATTTTAAAATAAATTTCTTTCAAACCCTAGTTGCCCATACTAGGTCTTGATATTTTCTCAGTATTTTTCCTATAATTTTCTAATTTTTTATTAGCATATTAAAATTATAAATACAATTCAAATTTCAAAATTCAATAGTAATTTTCAAAAATGATTATTTTTCAAAACCCTAGTTGCATCTACTAGGTCTCTTTAAATCACAAATTTTCCAATAAAATTCTAATTTTTTACTAGCATATTAAATTTAAAAAATCACTTCAAATTTCAAAATTCAATAGTAATTTTCAAAATAATTATCTTTCAAACCCTAGTTGCATATGCTACATCTCAATGCTTCTTTGAGGTATCACCTTACATCTATAATCAAATTGCAAAAATGGATCTCACTTATTTACAAATTTTTCTTATATTTCTTGAAAATAATGAGACCATACTTGGTCCTATCATGTACATGAATGATGAAGTTTATCATATGTTAATGCTAAGCTTCATTCTTTCCATTTCATGCTTAGTTTTCATAATAAGAGACGATATTACAAAATTTATTTCTAAAATTGCACAAGATTTTGATATTTTTTTTGCATACTCTTTCTCTCTCTCATGCAAGATAATTTATAACTCTATTTTGATAAACATATTAGAGATGTCATAGCACATGTAAAATATTTTTATACATTAGTGCACCATTCCATGTTCTCTATCCTTTTCTTTCTATCTCTCATTTCAAATTCTCTTTATAAATATATTGTTATACAACTTATAACTCTATTTTCATGCATTTCATTTTATTCCATATACATTGTTTCTACCTAGATGTATCTACCTCCTTGGTTACTTTTGCTTCAATGTCATATCTTATGTAGATAAAATAAATTCCTTCTCCTCCTCTCCCCCAAGAGGGTGATATCTACTTTCCATCACCCCTCAAAAAGGTGAGGCAGTATATACTATAGTTCTTAATGCATATATTTAGCCTATAGATTATTCAAACCTTCTTCAACATATATGCTTACATGTTCAATAAAAAACAACTAGGGTTTGCACTTTTAAGAATCCAAGGGATCAAATCACCAGTATGAGCAAGTTAATTTTATATTTATAAATTCAAAATCAACTATTACATGAAAAGATCACAATATTGAAAAATCAAATTATAATACAAAAGCTTCAAAGGCACCCTAGTGTCAATCATGTATATACACTTTCACCTAGTCAATTAGTTGTAAGCAATGTTACATATAAAAACAATAAATCATGAAAAATTAACTCTAAAACTAGTGATTCAAAAAGAATTCAAAGATCAAATAAGAGTCCAAGTGAGGTACTAAGGGAAATCGTTAAATCTAAGTTGATCAAACTACCTCCTCTACTTCCAGTGAGAAAATCCAGATATTATTGTGCTTATCATAGGATGCATAAACATCACACAGATTCATGTTTGGAATTTTAAAAACATATACTAAAAATAATTTCTAATGAGGACCCTATACAAGGTAAATCATTCAAGCAATCCATAGTGATACACGAAGACATTCACAAAGGGTCAAATTCAAAAATAGTAAAAAAGTGGTCACCAAAACACAACTTAGAACAACAAAAGGATCAAAAATCCAAAACAAAGTAAGAAATAGTACCAAAAGCATAGGTAAAGCATGAAAAATATGTAAATCTACCTCTTCAAAATGAGGCTCAACTTTCAAAGCAGTATGGGTTTGGTCAAAAATATCTACAACAGTTTGAATACCAAGGTCAAGGGTTGGGCAAGCATGCTCAAGGCATCACTACTCTTATAGTAGTTGATAATATTTGTCACCAAGGTTTGATATTTATTAAACCTCCTAAGGCAAATAATTCACAAATAAAATTTATCAAAGGAAAAGATATAGACACAAAAAAAGTCAACAACAACATTCCATTGGTTCAAAATCAAGATGACAATGATGAGTGAAATAATACAAGTTATTATGATTTCCAAGATACCAGCTATGAATCTGAATATTCAAAGTCATATTAATAACCATTCCCTCATGATTCATAATCATGCATGATTTATTTATTTGATATAGGACACCATGATAGGGAGTCTTCCATGAGACTCATCGGTTAGTATCATCTCTTCTCAACATTACTTGTACATAGTTTTTTTTGCTTACTTGTACATAGTTTCTCAGTTTTTCCTATACGTAGTCTCATAATGATTGATTGTACATAATTTATATCAAAAAAAAAAAAAACATTCACATATATAAAAATTCCAAAAATATTCAAATAATTCAAAACACAAAAAATATTTTGATTATATGCATCATCCATGTTTTACATTTCTACTATCACGCTAGACTTATATTTGCTATTCTATGCTATTGTTTGTCAATTTATCTACATTACCATGTTTCACTTGATCTAATTTGAGCATGTGCAGCCACATCCAACTCTTTGATTGCTTCATTTTACCGATTAAGGGGCATCCTACTTTTACATTCGAGACATCAATACATATACCCATTCAGGGAATCTTCTACATGACTACACCATACATGTTATGTCATTACTACACCACACACTCTAGTTATCATGTTGATGTACATTATTTACTATCTTACATAGATTACTCTATTGACACTCACTAGTATATAACACATGCATTTTCTTAGCATATACCTAGTCTTGTACTACATGTCTTACATACTTTCACATTCTTGATTTGATTATTTGTATGTGATTGTATTTCCAATATTTACATACCTTCCTTTTTTGATTTGCATAGATAGATATGATTACATTTATCAATTCCTATTTTATTTCCTGTATGTGCCTTAGGACATTTGTCAACGTCCTTTTCCTATAAAAAATATGATTGTGGCTTAGACGATAACCTTGCTTGTTTTCAAATGTATGAGTATGTGGCATTTGAACATGCCTTATATGCTTGCCTTCTAGTATGTGTGACATGTGCCCATGTCCCTTGTTTGTGTGGCCCCTTGGACACCCTTGTATGCTTCTTACTTCTTTCCTTGCGTGTTTTTTTTATTTTTTGCTTCTCATTGTTTATAATTCCATGATCCAAATCATGCATTATCTTAATTTTTTAGATGCCATGATGGACATCATGCTCTATCCCTCCAACTAAAAACTAATAACTAACCAAAATTTCATTTCTAATCCAATACAATACACATGTTATTATATTGTTATATCCATCTAGGCATACCCCTATTGATCTAACAATCTCTCAATATAAATCATGATATATATCAAGATATCTTATCAATTATCATTACTATATCATGTATCTCTACAACATAATACACTTGTAGGGATTTTTATTCTAAGGGCAGTCATTGTAGGGTCTTCATTCCTACCCTCATAAGAGGGAGAGACAAATAGGGGTTTTGTCATAGAGATTAGAGCTCCTAACGGTAAAAAAAGTAGCATTTAACACACCCAAAATAACAACCAAACATCAAAATACTAAAAAGAGACTAGGTAGATAGTGAGAATATTAGAATAATCACCAAATTTATCCCAAAACAATAGTGCCCAACTTAGAATATAGTCCAAGTACCACTAGTGTTCACTTTTAGTGCTCCTATCCAAATAGAAAAAAAACTAAACTTTCTAGAAGTAGGCAAAAAAGTAGGTTTAACTATAGTTTTTCATAGCCAAAATAGTTTAGAATCAATAGTTTTCAATACACTTTCACTCAAAAAATCTAGATATAGGAGGTATCATGTGTGGCATGATGGATCTCACTTCCAATTTTAGATATGATAGTTGATATAACTTCTAGATGAGAATCCATGTTTCATACACCAGTGATTGGGGGTAATGTGCATAACACATTTGTTTTATTTTCTTTTTTGAGTTCAGTATTTCCCAAGAAGTCTTAGTAGTTGCATGCATTATTTTATCTATAAGTGGTTGGCATCATTTTGGAATGGATTTCATACAAGCCTAACTTCCACATTCTTTAGTTTCTAAGTTCCTGAGTGGCTTTTATACAAGCCTAGTGCACTAGTTCAGAGTGGCTTTCATACAAGCCTAATCTCCATCTTTCAAAGTGGACAAGCCTAGCCTAGTTTCTAGTATACATTAAACTATCGATTCTAACATTGTTAGATCATATTACATTATGGGCTTCAGGAGCCATCTCATATGACATACATTTCATATCGTTATTAGTTTATAGCTTTAATTTATAGGGCAACGATGGAGCCAAAAGACTAGCTAGCCTTTGTATTCTTGAGCCACCTATTCAGAGGGATTGGAAACATAGTCCAAACATTGATCAACACACACATGATCACCTAACTTCACTTAGTGGGTGACAATGGAGCTAAAGGGTTAGCCTTTGCATTTTTGAGCCACTTTTAGGGAATTGAGCACTCAATTCCATTTGTGATATTACTCTTGGTATTACATCATCTAGCATTACTCAACATTACTCAGTATCACTTAGCATCACAATAGGTTTTATATTGGTCCATGTACCTGGTGAGGTGTATTCATTCCTTTGTCTTCTTGTCTCTCTTACCCAACTTTATACATTCTTATTTTAGATATAGTGTATCTAATAAGAACTAATCTTTCTCTTTGTTTTATTGAATATTTTCACTTTATAGTGTGCTCTCTCTAATCACACCTAAAATCACATAGCTTCATGAGGTTTACCCTTTTTAGGCAATTTTAGGTATGCTTTCTATTTTTCCTTTATTTTAGTATTTTTCTTTACTACATCACTAGAATAAAGGGGGGAAAATGTAGTCATATAAAGTGAAAAATTGATAACTTAAGCATGGCTAATGACACCCAACCCTTAGGTCCCTCTTATTTTATCTCATGACCCTCATAGGTATCATTTCACCAATTCTTAATCATTTGTGGCCTTTTAAACTTGATCCCAGCTAATTTAGACTCTTCTTTCCATGATAGATTAATCCCTCTAGGTCCCATCTACATAAGACAATAGGATCACACTTGGACTATAGCACTAGTACCACTCTTGTCTACTTTCAACACTCTTTTCTATGTCTATTTCTAGCCCCAATGGTCAATTTATTCTACTTCCCATCCTTCTCCTTGTTGGCCTAACATGAGTACATTTAACCCATGACCAATATATATCTATAAAATCCCATTCAAAGTTCATTTGGAAAGGGTTGGAAATTATCACTTAGAATACAATCAAGACTACTTAATTAATCTTCCCTATTCTCTGTATATAGCTAGACTATACACTTACAAGCTTATTCAAATCCTTACACTAGTCCCTAGCCACCTTAAACACATCTAGTTTAGCATTCTCCATCTTCATACACATAACTGCACAAAATACATCAAGTGGGAGAACTACATATGGTTCGATCCCTCTTCATAGTATTGGTCTGTAGGCAACATGCGCACATAAGGGGTGTGGATCCATGTATAGTGAATCTTACATACACTAACCCCCCCTCTTTCTTGAAATTGGTCAAAATATAATGGAACATAGGGTTTTAAGAGAAAATATATTCTATAAGGACATCTACAGACTTCTAGCTATCAAAAATTTATAGACAAGGTCACATAGACATAGCAAATAAAACCTAGAAAGCTTAGATCCTCAAGATAACAATGTTAGAGGTGTACTACAACATTGGTGCCACTCCTATCAAGTTTTAGTGCTCTTATCCAGTCATAAAATGAAGGTCAAATCTTAGTTTATGATAGTGTCCCTATTCTACATAGTGAATTCTAGCCTCTGTCTTAGTTGGATTAATCAGTTTCTAGCTAAGTCTTGTTTTCTTTTCCTTATTACTATTATTACAAAGATTCAAATTGTAATCAAATTTCATAAATTAGTAGCTTAAATATTGTCTATTTATTTATTTTATTACTCAAACCCTTTAATTAAGTTATAAATAATACACTAATATTCCCAAAATTGTTAAATCATAAAGCATGGACAATAAACATAAACATAACATACTATCCCTTGGATATAAGCATGGAAAACCAACACAACCATAATATATTATCCCTTAGATATATGTGTTAGGAAAAAATGTCAAATACATGACATATAAATTACACTTCAAAAGATATAAACATGGATAAAATCATGTGTATGTATCTAAGGTCAAACATGATAATGTAAAATGATCATAGAATAACATAACTTGGATGCATCACAATCAAAGAAAAAAATTCTCCCAATGTCCACATGACATGAGTAAAGAGAAGGCCCAACATTAAAAAGTGCATAGATCATATATTTGTGTATGCTTTTATCACACTCAAAATATGCATGAAATATGTATACATGGAAATAAATGATTTGCTATCTACCAGCATGAAAAAAATAATATATATGCTGAGGCGCTGATAGAACATGTAATTCTAAAAGAAATAGATTTTTTAAAGTGTTTTGATTTATTTATTTTTGGTATTTTTGTAATGTTTTCAAATAAATAACTATCCTATGATTGTATCCAATGGATGTTCATAGGTATCTCCTCAATATAAACTCAGTGTAATAAACTAGTGGTACTACAAAAAAACATGTATAGGTGCAATATCTATCACTATAGAATTTGTAATGCTCTATGTATGTATTATAGGAATATGTGGTCATGAAGAAATAATAGAAGGGATGGGGGTTCATCAAACCCATCATTGAGTGATTTATGGCTCCTTTGGAATATCATTAATAACAACATGTTTAGGTGCTCTGGATACTCAATATGGTGTGTAGTAGACAAGGATTATGTAGAACCCACTATGGATCTCTGATGTGATGGTCTCTCAAGTATCAATATTTGAGGAAAAGGAATTACCTTTTGTTTAATTACTTATCTAGGTATAAACTTCTCTTGTTCAAGTGGATGTTCATATGGAATTTTAGAAATTATAATTAGTCAATTCGCATGAATGTATTTAACATACCCATGTATTGTAGAAGGTACTACTCAAAGTGTATGTATCTAAGGTCATTCCATTAACATATAAAATAAATAATGTAAGGTATAACTAAGAAGGTATTAACCACATGTGTGGGACCCACTTACAAAGGTAAGTCAATCTCACCAATAACCTATTATGAGGTCCCATTAAATGATCTAACTAATCTAATAAAAATATGTAAATCATGATTTGCATAACCCAAATGCATAAGTAATCTCATGGTATACATGTTATCTATTTCACCATTGTCAATCATAACACTTTGTATAATATGGTGATCAAGGTATAGTCAAATTATTAAAGAATGAAAATAAAAATCATGATCCACAATCTCATTGTCATAAAAAGTAATAGAGGGTCTTTGAACCATAAGAGGTGTATGTCATGTATAAATACTAATAATCCCATCCAATGGGTGCCCATAATGTGATTTATGAGGATGTTCATTATATACCATTTGTACCTTTGGATCCTTCTAAGAATGGTCTTATAAAGGATTGTTAATTATTTTTTGTTTATAGTGATCACCAAGTTGTGAACTTGATTCCTTTGGAGGATCATCAAATGTAATATTTTAGTCATTAATGAGGTCTTAGATATTATACTTCAAGATAAAACATGTATTCATAGAATGCCCAGGGTAGTGGTGATAGTCATAATAAGCAATCACATAATATCCTTTGGGTAGAGGTCTACTCATATCAACCTCTCTAGGATGAGGGAGAGATATGAGGTAACACTCTACAAGATGCAAGAGTAATGAAGCATGAAACTCAGTTAAGTGTGTAAATCATATCCTTAGTGTATTGGATAATAAAATCCAATTATGTTATTATGACACCACATTAACCATGGTAGTTGTTTCCTTTTTAGGGTTAAGATGCTTTAACTTGTAACTTGGTTTGATAATAAACTTGGTATTGCATGTAGGTGTAGTTGGTGTGTTTTTTAAAAACTTAAATTTTTTCAATGAGATAAGTTTCATTTCATGATCACTAAAATATGGCAAAAGTCATCAAAATATTTTAAGTTTTTGAAAACAATGGACCTATGCAATAGGGCAAGAAAACTTTGCTTGAATATGTCTTGTAAGTCTTTGTCTACCATTGTATTGGTAATTTTAGCTAACCTTGTCTTGTACCTTAAGGCATATTCATTGATAGGCTCATTGGTTACTTTTTTGGATTTTTTAATTTGGGCATAAAAACCATTTTTGGTGATATTGATAGATAAGTGTGCCAAAAATTGATTTGCAAGAGGTTGGAATGCCTTTATTGATAGGAGAGGTAAATCATAAACCACCTCAAAGCACAATATTTTAATCTCCTTAGAAATAATTTGGTAAAAATTTTGTCATTGAAGGCATAATCAAGGCATACCACATAAAAAAATCAAATATTTTATTTAGTATCACCCTTGCCATCATAAAATGGGAACTTAGGTGCAAAAACCCTAGTTGACAAGGGGTACAAAGATATCTATAGTGCAAGAGGATATGAAACACCTCTTGTGAACCAATAACATAAAGTGATTTCATATAGTTTTTTTCAATATATGTAACCTTATTTTACAAAAAACTTATAGATTGAACATGAGCTTTCACCTTGTGGTCTTTAAGATTGAATATTTGAGAAGTCACCAAAAAAGGTGTACCCATAGGTTGGGTAGATATAGGCATTGAAATAAAAAATTTGGTTGAATTACTAAGGTATCCCATGTAATATGTGGTAATAGGAGTTTTATGGAATAAATATGTGAATACATATCCTGTGCATCCATTAGAAGTTTGAAGTGATGATGTGCTCAAGGTGAGGATTGTTAGTACATGGGGATGACCCACAAATATAATGGCATGATCAATAGATGCACTTGATTGTTCATATATACTTTTTGATTTTTTAGTTCATAATATTCATCATATTTCATCAATATCTTTAGGTTTTTAAAAAATACACTCACGAAACAATGCAATTTCTTACACTTACTCATGATATATTTGCTCATGTTCATAGGTTTCATTAGAGTCATGGTTTTCATTATCAAAATATTATTCTATGATAACCTCATCAGTATGATTTTCATTCTAAGATTTGTATCATCATGGACCATAGGATTATTAAATTCATTAGATTAAGATGTCTTAGGTGGTAGATATGAATCTAAATGTGTTTAATAGGAACACCTCACAATCTAGGCTACACCTAGGTTGCATGCAGAATAATAAAATAAAGAAATAAAAAATTACAACAATCTAAAACCCTAGTTGTCTAAAAACCCTAGGATTCAAAAAAATTTGCATTCATATAGATCAGCTTCACCAAATATTTAACCTTAAAATCTATATTAAGGAATCTTAGCTTAAAAGGGATAAAGATAACCCAGGGCACAAGAATGTTAAACTATCTATATATCAAGCCAATTAATTTTCAAACTCAGATAAATAATATTATGATTTTAAATACCAAGATATGTTAAAAATAATAACTACAACAAATGATTGATATTTCAATAAATGAAAAATATTGGTACTTCGCTAAATTACTATGTGCATTTAGATCTGATGTAAAATAAGGTGGAAATAGACTAGATCTAGATTTTGGATCATTTTTTTGATTCTATAAATTTGACCCCTATGACTCAAACACTTGCATTTAACTTAGATGATTGTGTTAACACTTATGTCTAACATATATGTAGGTGTCTAACACAAGATACATGCTAGATCTAGATGCAACCACTTGAAATGTTTTCAATTTTATGCTAACTTCACTTTAAAGTATTTAGATTTATCTCATGGACTATCAATCCTTGTCAAATAACAAAACCCTAGTTCTTCATATTCATAATAATTATGAAAAAAATGGGTTAGTAGGCTCATGGTGTTAAGATAATTAAAATACTCCTTTGTTGGTGGGTGTTTCCTACCTAGCCACTACTCTGAAGAAGGCCTCAGACTTATGTAGTTCTCCCCTTTGTGTGGGATTGTGTGTGCATAAATATGTCATATTTGATAATCAATTACAAAATCAACCTAGTTTGTAACTTTGAAAATATGGCTCATGGGTTGCTATTTTAGTACTTCAAACTTGTAGATGTGTTGTCCCTATGATTGATATGGAAATAGGGGAAAATAGGGAAGGTTTTCTCACTTGAATGCTTTTGGTAAGTTTCTTTGTGAGTTATTTGGTATGTGTTAGGTCTATACTAGGTGAAGAAGGAATGAGGATTGATCATGCATTATACTAATCCTTTTGGAGAATATATTGCATTAAAGCACTTAAGCCAACTATAAGGATACATGCCATTTTAAAATTAGATGAATTTAGGGCACTTGAAACTTGTGTTAGGATAGGACACTTATTTCAACATAAGCGTCTAACTAGGACACAAGTGTCTAGGCAACTAGAAAATAGGCATAGGTCCAGAACTTGCATAATTTTAAGATAAGTAGGTTTATATCACCCTAAGCATGAGTCATTAAAATAACGTTGGTAAGAATAAAATATAAGTGATTTGGCACAAATAGATTATGTATGAAAGCCTTTCAATAGTAGGAAAGGTCTATAACTAAGAGGAACAACCAAGGTCTATATTTTCCAAGTTTACAAGACTGAGGTGCTATATAATTCAAAAATAGTGTCTAAACCAAGCCATTATCATTAATTCATTAATTTCCCACACTTTTATCATTTGAGTATTGAAAAAATTATATATTTAGAAACTACATTCAAAATTACATAATTCATATTCTTACATTATTGTCAAATTTTCTAAGTTCCTCTAAAATTTTCTCTAAGTTCAACTATTATTATTTAAAAAAAAAAATCACTTTAAGCCCCCAATTTTATCCCCCATTATCCTACATCTACCTGTATAATGAATTTAATAATGATATTTATCCTACTTAGTTTTAGTCTATTTCAGTCCAACCAAAGTTAGGAGAAAATCCACAAGGTCTCATGGATGACATGTTGAATCATTACTTCATTGCATAATGTGACAACATTGTTAATTTTAAAATCAATTACATTTATTTTGAGATGGAAATGGGCAATATGGAAAGCCATGTTGAGGTTTTAAAAAATAATATAGAAGATGAACATAAGCTCAATGTGAAGACATATGAGGCCCTTAAAAAACATGGCACAACTCCATTGTTTTAGCTATGATCATGTAGTTAATCTCTATTACATATTATTTTAGCATTATTAGATATGAATTTTCATTTCAAGTGTGCAATGATCAATTAACCAATAGATGATGAAAGGACCTTAAGAAGTTTGTGTATGAATGGCATAGTAGATTCATTCCAATGAATCACCTCTTCAAGGATTTAAAAAATATAAATTTCAATGGCACTATTGAGATAAGGTATCCTCCAAATATGTCCTCAAGTGACTCATATACCTGCTATGAAGAGGTACATTGATAATAATTTGATGATCAAAATGTCACAATGTCAAATGGGATGAAGAATATTTCAATATTTTATGATCTTCCATATTGAAAATATCTCTACATCACACATATTGAAAAACTATATTGACCCAATGTATAATTTGAAAAACTATATTGAATATTTTTACAAACACCTAACTTGAAAGTAAAATAAAAGTTGGAGACGAGGATGGACCTCAATGTGTCAAATATAAAGAGAAATTATTGGTTGTGTAAGGGAAAAAATGATTGCATGGGCTATAAAAAAACAAGGTGGATAATATCAAGATCCAATAAAAATAAATTAAAAAGTGTGATGAGTAAAACCATAACACGTTGTCCTTCAATCAAGCTTCTAATTATCATTGTTATCATAGCTCTCTATGTCTAAACAATTGAAAAACCATTATGTTTTTTATAAAACATTTTTTTTAATGTTAGGATGTCATGTGGGAATTAATATCAACATTAATTCTGTAGGTTGTGATGATTGGAATGTTTGTTCAATATAGATAATTGAATATATTGGGAAACTAGATTACTAACAATACATGATTTACTCAGTTTAAATGTTATTCAGATCTAGATTTTCTAGTCATGTAACATAAATTTTTTAATTCAAACCCATACCTAAATTAACATAGTTATTTTTATTGTACATAATTATTACCATATCACCACTTTGCACAAATTAATTTAAATGGATCAATCCTATCTAGAAAACTAGTTCTATTGCTTCCTTTGCTATCCTAAACAATAGTTTGTAATTGAAAAATACACTATGTTTTTCAAAAAACCCATTTTTATGTGTTAATGTGTCTTGTGGAAAAGATTAGATTTTTTTTATTGATTTATTTCAATAGATGCATGTGTTTTATAAGTTATACAATAATTATGCCCCTTATTTTTTGCCACAACTAGCTCCACTAATCATGCATTAATGTTTTTTCTCTAATGGTCTGATTTAGTGAAGAAAGGATGATGTGGATGCCAGATTAAAATATCTATTGGATTTAAGAGTGTTAAGTGCAAACATATGTAAATTAAAATACATAAATTATTTTTTGGGGAGAATTCTTCATATATATAATAATTATTTAAAAAAAATCTAATCTAAAATCCATGGACCTATTGGAATCAATCATACTTCTCTAGTAATTTATAAAATATTATATAATGTAAGGCTAGGATTTGATTGAATCTAGTTTTAATTTCATGGAAAATATAAATAATTCATTGAGAAATAGCTTAATATATATAGATTATGGTCAATGAAGAATGTGATTAGTAATTAGGGGCACTTGGTTACTTTTTGCTTAAAAGCCTCTAATTATTACATGTTGAAAGGAAAATTGGGACTAACAATGACTATTTAAGGTTAGTGAAGAGTTTAATTTCCCAAAAACTATCAATTTTTATGCTAAGTAGACATAAAATATGACCAATAAGGGATAGTTTAAAGATGTTGGATTTTGATTTCAAATCTTTAACTAGGATTTATAATTAATAAGATAGTTTTTAGACAACCCCTTTAGAGTTAGACTTGTCCATATTTCAAAATTTCACAATTTCATGGTTTTGAGATTTCAAGGTTTTGGGGAATACAATAAATAATCACTAAAATTTATAGGATAAATGAAGGTAATTGTGTTGCAAAATTACATGATTTAGGGGCCATTAACATGTATTATATTTCAAACTTACAAACCTATGAATATAATGTTACCCTAAAATCTTGAAATCCTAAAATATATAAATTTTATTGTATGTTAATCTAAATGGATTCTTGAAATGCTAAACTATTTATTATAACTCCTATATATTTGAAAACCTCTAAAACATATTAAAAAAACATATTGCTTTATGATCTCTGATACATAATCTAGCGCAAATGTTTGCAAAAAAGTAGAGTACATCATTAAACTAAAAAATAAATTGTGTTTTTCACAAAAACATATTACTGTACAATGTTTGTTCATAGAAACACTTGTTTTTTTGTATGATTTACACAAAATAAGCTAAATGAGGTAAAATAATGCACAATTCAATGTCTAAGATAATATAGTAAAATCTAAATCTAAAATGTGCAAAAGATGACTGAAATATGGACAAGGAGAGTGAAAAAAGCATAATTATACTTTGTACCTTGGATTTCATACTTAAATATATAAAAAATATCACTTTAATTTTTATTATGGGATTAAAAAATAGACTAGAAGTGATTCTGGAATTTTGACTGAGTTTAACTGCAAGAGCCTAGAATCAAGAAATATTGGATAAGATTTAACTGCTCTTTATTAGCCTTGAATTGTTCATGTATTAATTGGATACTTTTTAATAAAGTTATTAAATGTTATTTATAAAAAAAATCATTATTTGAGTGGTGGTATGGGACTGAAAAACTATTTATTAACTTGTATATTTGTTAAGAGGACATAGTGAAGGAGGGAAGAAGAGAAGATGAGAAGGATGAAGAATCTTTTCTTCATGTTTGATAATGGTTTTTTTTTAATTTTAAAAGGAGTGTTTTTCAAAAAAAAAATTGGATTACCTATTGCTTAATTATGTTTTTTTCATTATGCAGTTAGTTATTGACATACTATTTCTCAAACTACTTAAATGGTGCTTAGATATGCCATGTTTTCAATGTTATTTCTTACTTTTCTTTGGTGTAAATATATGAGCACCAAACTATTGGTGGACACATAAAATATATTTCTACTCATTATCCGCGAGTTATTATGCCATAGCTAATATTCTTAAAGATAAAGTTTCTTAGTTCATGCATGATCTTCACTTTTATCTTCTCTAACACATAGGATAAGCCATGCAATTATTTTCATAGTTGACCTTTATTCATACTCTAGTAAAACTCTAGATGGACTATAGTGTTTTATTAGTTAAGATTAGTCTCCTTTTTAAAATATAATAATTATTTTAATATATTATTAAAGGATATGTGCATGGAGATGGGGGTTTATAAAATGGACATATTTTTTTGAAATCAATTCCACACATGCGTTTTGTAAAAACCATGTACGCAGTTCTATAACATAGGCTCGATATTCCCAATCCAGAACTGTGTATGCAATTTTAAAATAATAGAACCATGTACATACTTATATTATTTTAAAACCAAAAAAAATCATCAATGCCATTAATTTGGCATTGATTCAAACTATGATCAAAAGATAGGAATAAGATATACATGGTTGAGTGAGACCAGGGTAAGCTGTATTTGACAATGCCATGCTAAAAGAGAGGTATGCAAATAAATATTAATGAATTTATAAATAAAAACCCACTAGTTTTGTTGTATTTTTCTTAAAATTGTTTATTTTTTATTTTTTATCACATGAAAAGGTAAATGGTATTGAACAATAACCTGAGCCTCCTATCCCTCCTAACCCATAAAACCATCCTATCCCTCCTCACCCATAAAACCCTCCTATCCCTCCTCACCTGTAAAACCCTCTTAACCCTCTTCTATTTCCTCAAGCTCCCCAAGTTAGTCAAGAGTATTTAACAACTCATGTCATTGAAAATAATATCAAAATTTAAAATCTTATTAGGACATCAAGGGATCCTTGTGTAATTAACCTCCACTGACTTTTTATGTCAAACACATTATAGAAATTATTAGGTGAAATTGATTCATTAATGAGTCAAATTAATAGGTGGGTTGAATATAGAAACAGATGTAGGGCATACTATTCCAAAAAATTATCTACAACCACTGTGAAAGATAAAAATATAACCAAATACCAAATTTATGCCCCATTCATTCACAAGAAAACTGGTTCATAACTAGATGTGATAGCTAAATGGATTCCAATCCACTGGTACACTCGTGATTTGAGCAAATATAATTTTTGGGACCGATGGTGATGGTCTTTGATCACTCACTTTGTAATAATAATGAGGTCCCAATGTAATTTTGAGAAAATTATATTGTGATTTTATGCTAAATGAAGTTCTAAACTATTTTGATTTCTCAGAGTTCTTTGGTAGAGGAAAGGGCTTTCTGTAGGATAGACCAGGTGCATGCCATACACCTAATCAACTTATGAGAGTATGTATAAAAAAAACCACATCCTCATAAGACCCCACCCTCTATAGTCAAGGAGTTTACAGAGATTGATAGTTTACATGCACTTAAGGTGCTTACTGACACCTTCATTTAGCATATGAGCCATATTTATCATACTCCTACATGGAAAGGTTTTATCTTGTTTTGTTATCTAATGAACTCACTATTATAGATTATGTGGTGGTATATGCACTAGACCCAAGGAGGAGGAGGATATCATGTATCTCACTCATGATGGTATTTCCATGGCCCTAGATGATATTAACCTCACTATGTTTCAGTCATCTGCATTTGATCTTGACACCTTGGCTACAACTTCCCATGTAGCTTTAATATTTTACTTTTTGTAAAAAATTATTAGACTTGTTAAATTTTAAATATTTGTACAATTTAAAATGTATTTAATTATTTTTCATATAAAAATCTCAACAATGTATATGATTTATATGTTGCAATAGGATGTTAGAAGCCACATGAGCATGTGGGTTGATGTTACTATGCCTATATATACCTATACAGATGTGATTTTTAAGTATTAATTAATGTTATTAATGAAAATAACCTACTTATTTTTACTAACTATGGTTAATTTTGATTCAATTAGTCCTATTTAGTGTCTACAACTAATCTTATTCACACACTTATGTGTGTGTGTGTGTGTCCATATATATATATATATATATATATATATATGCTTAAGTGACTAATAATTATATTTTGTTTATTTAATTGATGACCATGTTAGACACTCTACCATATATTCAAGAGGGAGTGAATTTAGGTGTTGTTACTATGATTTCATCTATAGAACAACTCATTGAGGTACATGAGAGTTATTGTAATGTTTAAGTGTAAATATGGATGTGTGTTTTTTAATTGTCTTTAGTACTTATAAAAATCGCTGACACATGAAACAATTGTCTACGTGAAGTCCTCTGACAATGTCTTATGGTCTTGTTGAAATTATTAATAGGTGTGACATAGTATAATTAATAATTTAATTTGTAAATTATTATATTATAGTTCAATGATTTAGTTAGTTGACTTAAATGTTTATGAGATAAATTTAAATTTTTAATATATATATATATATATATATATATATATATATATAGGGACCTATGACTTTCATTATCATGATCACGTTAGCAACTCCTATTGGTGATTTATTTCACACACCTATTCACTAACATGAACCTATAATTGACCCCATTAAGTGCCAATCCCAAATTGACCATGACCACCAAATTATGTTAAGTGCCACTGTGAATAATTTTTGTATCATTTTAAAAACTTAATGTGTTAATTTTTTAAGTATTTTTCTCTAATACATGTAAAATTTCTAACAATATTTGCATATGAACTTGGAGTTAAAAGTAAGTTTTGATCAGAGGAAGACTTATAGTCATTCAGATCCAATACCTCTAGTTTTAAGCAAGGCATCCAAAGGAGAGGAATCTACAAGCAAGGTAAAGGGAGTGATTCACTTTGATTATTAGGATCATGTCTTATGACATTTTTTCATATGTCTATATGGATTGATGTATAGTTGTTTCTAGTATTATATGCCTATAAAACATTGACCCAGGATATTGTATCAAGTGTTCACATTTTATACACCTTTATATTTATTTTATGTATCTATTAAATGCATATATAGTTCAACATTTTACTTTTTAAATATTCTCATTGATTTCAGCTTTGGATTTTATTAGGTATGTGCACTGAGTTGGGGGATAATTCTATGGACATTTCTGTTAATGCATACACATTATGATAATAATGCATATGTGTTATGGTCATAATGAGTACACATTATTTTGATTTAGGATTAGAACCACCAAACCTAGGAACACATACACATTTATAATAATCTCTATGCATTCCTAATAATAGGTATGCATTATGAGCGATGTGTATGCATTCCTATTATTTTGCATAAAAAAACACTAGAACATGTAAATGAAGCCAATATTTACTTGAAGTTGATATTTACTAAAATAAATGTTAATTAATTAAAATTATATAAATGTAAACTTATACTTTAAATTTATTTTAGTAAATATAATAAATTAGGGTCACTCTACATCTGATAGAGTTGGTCTCATAGCTACACACCTTACAATGTGTAAAATAGTTTTTCAAAATCTAATTTGGTCAGTATTTAGGCATTTTTAGGGCCTCAATATTGAACCTAGGGATTTTAGGACATAAAGTTTTCAATTGATGTCTATTTTTGATAAACATATAGTCATTTTAAAGGTTTTTATGCCTTCCAAATTACATATTGTCATTTTTAGGAGTATTAGTTTTGTCTAAATTAAAGTTTAAAAACCACTCACTTTTAACTTGATCTAAAGTGGTGCGATTGGGGTAGTATATGTCACAATGATAACTTTCACACATTAAATGACCACTTTGTGTTAATTTCACTTTCTCATCATCCCCTTATCATCGCTAATCACTTCCTACTCATTAATCATCACCCTTAATCATTGTTTCCTCATTCCTCATTATCCCTAACCACTCCCTCATTGACACTCACTATCCCTCATCATCTTTAATCACTCCCTCATTGTCCCTAGTTACTCCCTCATTGATCTTCACTATCCCTCATCATCCCTAATCACCCCCTCCTTATCCCTCCTCATTCCTAATAACTCTTTCATCATCCCATATCAATTTTTCCTCATCTATCATCATCCTTAATCACTCCCTCCTTATCTCTCCTTATCCTCATTACTCCCTCATTGACCTTCATTATCCTTCATCATATATAATCACTCCTTTATAATTTGTAATCACTTATTCATTAACTATCACCATCCCTCATCATCCCTAATCACTCCCTCCTCATCCCTCATAATCCCTAATCACTCTTTCCACTCCCCTCATCATCCTTAATCACTCCCTCATTGACCCTCACCATCTCTCATCATATTTAATCATTCCCTCATCATCCCTAATCACTCCCTCATCATCCCTAATTACCTCTTCATTATCCCTCATCATCCCTAATCACTCCTTCCTTACCCCACATCATCTCTAATCACTCCCTTATTTACCCTCACCATTCCTCATCATTTATAATATCTCCCCCATCATTCCTAATCATTGCCTTGTTTACCCTCACCATCCTTCATCATCCCTAATCACTACTTAATCATCCCTCATTATCTCTAATCACTCCTTCCTCATCCATCATCACCTATAATCACTCCCTCATTAACCTTCACCATCCCTCATCATACCTAATCACTCCCTCATCTTCCCTAATCACTCCCTCATTGAACCTCACCATACCTAATGACTCCATGATCATGTCTGTTCAATCCCTCATCATCCTTAATCAATCCATTAAATACCTTTATGGTGGGTAAAATAGATTAATTCTTTCTTATGAATATGTTCTTTTTGCTAAGGTCTTTGGGTATTTTTAGTAGAAAAAATTGAGCATGGTATTATTAAAGGTATCACTCTTCCTAATATAAAGGCTTAGTGTTAGTAAGGGATTAAAAATTATATTTCACAATTTTTTTTAGATGTTATATATGTGAGACATATATGTTTTATATATTTTAAATGTTCATGTAGGTAGAAAATAAAAATAGGAGGTTGAATGATTTCCTATGATGAATTAGGAAGAGAAATTAAGATATGAGAAGTCAAAGCTTCATGTTAAATGTATAAGCATCTAGCACTCATAAGAAGATAAGTTAGTTATTATTTTTGTTATTTTGATGTACTAAATTTTGGGAATAAATGTATCTTACAAAAATAATTATCCTTAGCCTTAGTACTTTGATATAACAAATGTAGATCAATGGTTAGCCGATACACTTAATCATTTCCATTATAATTTATAAGAATTTAATTTATCCTAAAGCATATTTTCAAAAATTAATCTTGAAATTGATGCATCATCCATAACCATACACTACTATATGGTTTAGTTTACACCTTAATAAATGGATCACCTAGTAGTGTCACTTGGTGTACAAAATCAAAACTATTAAAGTTCAAATCTTTTATGACATTTGACCATTAGAGGTATGTGATGTTTTACATGTGGTCAACCATATTTTTATCATTAACATATAGTCTATGAAGTAAATCCTTTAAATGTTGTGATAGATTGTCATGATCTAAAATACCATATATCATAGTTAGTTCATCAAATTTTAGTCATTAGTTTCAAAAAGTACATGAATCTTATTAGTTATAATAAGAATTATACTCTTGATGGTAATAAGTAAATGTAATAACATACATGTGTGGGTTGTCCAATAATAGAAAAGATAAAATAAATGAACCATAAATTAGATGAATACAAGGATATATTTTAGTCACCTAAATAAGTTCCTGTATACTATAAACTAAACAATGCTACTAATTTGATCCCTTAACTACCTCTACCTCAAACCTCTATATACAACATATCATTTGTAGATAATGAATATATTAAAAAAATATTATCAAGATTAAAGTGAAGAACTATTATCTTTATATAAATATTAAGTCATTTTTTTCCATATCCATGGTGACAAGTATTTTCCAAAATTTATCTTAAGTTTGGGTATAATCATATTCATGTTAAACCTCTATGCATTTGGAATATAGTCTTAAAAAAAAGGAAGGATTTCTTGAGTAGTTGGATATGACTTTTAGGTTAACTTATGTAATGAATTCATTCATTGAGATGTTGAACAACATCTTTAGACCCTTTAAATATGTCATTTTTACAATCTACCTTGATGAAATCCTAATATTTAGAAGACATGGGATGAAAATCTACACCATCTCTAACTAATGCTTCATATTTTGTAGAAACACATTTTTATGATAATATGAATAAATTTTCATTTTTTATGCAAGAGGTAAAATATTTGGGATACATTACACATAAAATGAGTGCATGTGTGAACTTGATCAAGATTCAATTCATATAGGTGTAGTCATATAAAATGTCAAAATTGGTAGCTTGAGTGTGGCTTGTGACACCCAACCCATAGGTCCCTCTTGCATGCTCTCATGACCTTTCTAGACACCTTTTTGTTTATTCCTAGTCATCTATACACTTTTAAAACTTGAGTCTCGCTTAACCAGATTACATTTCCTATGCTAATTCCATCCCTCTAAGCCCCACACCTATAAGATAGGAGAGTTCAACTAGAATATAGAACTGAGCCCTAGGATTATTTTTAAGTTCTTGTCCAATTGCATTTTTAGTTCTAATGATCATTTCCTTCTAGTTCTTATCCTTCATCTTGTTTGCCTAACATTAATACATTTAACCCATGATGAGTAGATCTATATAAAAGCTCATTTAAAGTTCATTTAGAAAGAGGTTGGAAAATATTACAAAGAAATCAAGAATAAAAGAAAGACTACCAAGGAAAATTTCCTCATTCTCTATATACATCCATCCAATACAGCTATAAACATATCCAAATCCTCACACCAATCCCTAGCCACCTCAAGTACACCCAGTTTAACATTTTTTCATCTACATAACACTATTACACAAATCACATCAAGTGGGAGAACTATATATGGCTTTATCCCTCTTTGAAGTATTGATATGTAGGTAGTTTACCCACACAAGGGGTGTGGATACATGTTTAGTGCATCTTACACACATATCCCCCTTATTTCTCAAATTTTGTCAAATAACAATGGAGTCTAGGGTTGAATATTAACTCAAATATACATGGAGTTATGTATAATTTCAATAGTCAAGATTTCATAGGTAGGCTCACATAGGAACAACGAACAAAACCCAAAACACTTAGGTCTCTATGAGTAGTTTGGATAAAAGTGGTAGAAGAGGATAATAGCATCAAATCTTAGGGTGTCCTATTTTAGCGCTCATGTCCTTTCATATAAATAAAGATAGATCTTGATTTGTGACACTATCATAGTCTTGTACATCCAATATTAGACTCTAAAATAACCATTTCAATTTGTTTTAAGTTAATTCTTATTTTCTCCACATTTATTTATATTTATAGAAAGGTTAAAAATATAGTTAAATTATATAAATTAGTAGTTAAATTATTGTAATATTATTTAATGATTTAGTCAACTCAGACTCTTTACTAAATTAAGAATAAGACTCTAATATTCCCAAAATAGTTAAATCAAAAAGAATGGAAAACATCAAATAACTTTGCATAGATTCAAATATTTTCAAAATTATATAAGAGATTTGTGTTTAATTTTTTATCCTTTGAACCAAGATACCAAAGGTGGAACCAAATAAAGTTTCATCTAGTCAGCTAAAAAATAAAGATATTTTGATGAACTAAAATTTAGACTCTATCTTGTGCTATTACTTATGTTATTTGACTATAAAGTTGGAAAATCATCTAAATTATTTAGTAAGAAATTTGACTAACAAAAATGGGTATTGATAACACAAGTCCTAAAAAAGAGTTAATTGATATTATAATGGATTAAATGGCATATGATTGCAATCCAATATATATTTATTGTATATAATTACATCATATGATGAGGTAGTGATTAGGATGATGATGGATGGTGAGGGTCAATGATAGAGTGATTAAGGATGATGAGGGATGAGGAAAGAATGATTAAGGATTATGAAGGATGAGGAGGGAGTGATTAGGGATGATGTGGGATAGTGATAGTTAATGAAAGAGTGATTAAGGATGATAAGGGAGTGATTAGATATGATAAAGGACAATGAAGGTCAATAAGGGAGTGATTAGGGATGACAAGGGATGAGGAGGGAGTGATTAGTGATAATGATAGATGAGGAGTAAGTGATTAGAGATGAGGAAAGAGTTATCAGGGATGATGAGGGGTGAGGAGGAGTGATTAATGATGATTAGAGATAGTGAGGGTCAATGAGCGATTAATTAGGGATGATGAGGGAGTGATTAAAGATAATGAGGGTCAATGAGGGAGTGATTAAGGACAATAAGGAATGAGGAGAGAGTGATTACGGGTGATGAGGGATGAGTAGGACAAAAAGTGGTCATTTTATGTGTACATGTTATTGATGTGACATATGTTGCCCAAATCATACCACTTTAGATCAAGTTCAAAGTATGTGGTTTAAAAAATTTAATTTTGATAAACCTAAGAATCCTAAAAATGCTAGGAAGCAATATGGAAGGCACAAAAACCTAAACAATACTATATGTTTGCCAAAAAAAGACATCAATTACAAAATTTATGCCCTAAAATACCTAGGTTCAATATTAAGACCCTGAAAATGCCCAAGTACAGACCATATTAGATTTAAAAAAATTATTTTCCACATCGTAAGGTGTGTAGTTGTGAGACTAACTCTATTAGATGTAAACTGACCCTAATTTATTATATTTACAAAAAGAAATTTAAATTATAACTTCACATTTATATTTTTACATTTATATTCCTTATACTTAGAATTTATTTTAGTAAGTATTAGCTTCAAATAAATATTGGATTCATGTACATTTTTTGATGTTTTTCCATGCAAAACAATAGGAATCCATACATGTTACTCATTATGCATACATGTTCTTCATAGTGTGTATGCATTGCTCATATCATGTATATGTTATACAATTTTGAATTCAAAAAATCAATTATTTTAGCTGGGAAATGGCTTGGATTCCCAAGCCAAAGTATTGGACCTATCATTCTACAACTAAGCCCAAGGGGCTAGATATAAAAAAACAAATTTCAACTTCCATCACCAAATATAGTAAGAATTTCATCAATTAAATTAAAAAAATTATTACCATGATGATTAACACACTCTTCTCTTTTCAAATATACAATTATTATACATTATAAACTATTTTAAGGTTACAAACTATGTTGAATTCAAACTATAAATTTTTTAGGCCACCACATGCTACAAATATACATGCCTATACATGTTAGTATAATTTGTTTTTTATTCATCCAAGTGCAAGGCAAATTATATGGTTATAAACTAGAATTAATTCTACACACAAAAAAAAAATCCATTTTCATTTTTTTTTAGGTATTTAGGGGGGGCCACATGGCCAACTATCTATTTTTTTTTATCAATTTTTAAGATTTATTTACTTAAAAAATTAATAAAAAAATATTCATTGATAAAATATAAAAAAATCTAGGTCACAAACTAGAAGATTTTATCTAAATATTCAACAAAGGGTTTCAAATAATATTAAATGATGCTAAAAAATGGTGGGCCACACAACCATCTATCCACTCTATTTTCTTGAAAAAAATAAGTGTTCTTATTCAAATTTTAGATGTTTGACCTAGTTATGTTTAATCATTTTAAAAAGAAATATTGTTTTAGAAACTAGACTTGAAGTGATACAATTCATGTTCTTAAATCATCTTCAAATTTTAAGTTTAGCCATTTCAAATTATCTACACAAGTTTAATTTTCTAAAATTTTAGGAAAATCATGTCGACATGTAGCTCCTTTTTATTCCCCAACTTTGTGCACTTACCATGTTGTAATTTATTAGATATTATATTACATGTTCACATTATTGTATTCCTTAAACTTTTGTTAAGCATTAACAATATACCTTACAGTATGTTGAATGTTGTTGAAATGTATGTGATATAGGAGCATCATTGAAAGTATGATGAAATGGTGGTGTCAAGATTTATTAGAGTCTTAGGTAATCAAATCAATCAATAAATGCCTTACTAAAGGTCCTAAAATTCAATTTATAGGTCAGTTAGATGCTTAGGAAAGTTTTCTTTCCAAAAGAAAAATTTGATTTTTTGAATGTATTTATTGTAAATATGCAAAAAGATTGCAATTGTGAAAGTGTCATTCTAAGTTGTCATGGTCCTAGAATGTGTCTAGGGTGTCCTCCAAGGTTCATTCGGTGGTGTCTATCCCTAAAACCAATGTTAATGTAACTAAAAGATTACTCAAAATTAGACATTTAATATCTTGAGGACATGTGGTTGAGTGAGAATATTGGGCCAGATAAGGCCATTTTAAGATTGTATTCGTCTTCCTCCATTAGATAATATTTAAACCAACCAAAGAGGAATGAATTTTAAGGCTAAAACAAGCATAAAGGGTCAAAAATTTCATGATTATGTTGTTGTTGATAATTTAAAAATGCAAAATAGGGGTTTATGTATACAAAAAGTGTGATTTTATTGAAAATAAAAGGAGGTTTTTTTCTTGAATTGTTGTACTAGTATATTTTTTATTCTAGTGAATGAGATCCAATTTAATTTGAAGTGATTTTACTCTTGATTTGAAGCCTTAGCAAAGTTTAAGGTATTTTTATGGAAATTAAGGTTTCACTTTATTTTGTTTGAGTGTGTGAGAGTCTCTTGACCAAATTAAGAAGTGGGATAATCTTGGGAAAATCCATAATAACCTTCTGCAAGCCTTTCAAGAAGGTCTCAAGATGCTAAGATAGGTTATCAAACAAGAACCAAAGCTAGATGAAGACTTATCTCTCACTTGTGTTGAAAAGATGAAGTTTCAAACATTCTTAAGGTCATAAATGAAAATAGGTATCTTTAGAATAAATTGGTAAACATCTAATGGAATCCTTGTATGAATTTTTAAGTCATAAACAAGTCTAATCCAATGACTATAGGCAATTTTGAAGAGACTAATGCATAAATAGTTTTCTAGTCTTATAGTGTTGAGAATTCTCAAGGATGAACACAATCCTTAAAAACTCTTTAAATATTGTTTCTAGTCAATTATAATCTATACTAAGGTTATAAAAGTAGTTATGAGTGATAATGTCTTGGCAAACCTATATTTGCCTATAAATAAACATAAAGGGAAATCTTAGAAGCTAATTTCACCAAATGTCTCTCAAGAGAACTTGTGATAGTTAAAAATGTTATAAAGAGCTATAAATAGACTTAACACATCCCTGAAACATCATCTTTGAGGTTTACCAAGTGTGCACAAGAATCAAAAAGACCAAAGGTAATTAGATTCAAGTGTGGATTTGTAACTCCTCAATCAAGAAAGGATGGTAGTTTATATAGGATGTCCCTCAATTTCACCACGAGAATTTTGTCAAGATACAAGTCATAGTTAGAGATCTATATCTTTGGAGCATCATAGATATATGGAAATTAATATTTATGACCATATTATTAGCATATAATTATGCTAAATTAAGAGACAGAGTACTCATTCTAACCTCAAGATGACATTTCTAGAGATGCAAGATGCAATCTATAGCTAGCAATATCTATCTCTAGGGACTCATGGATAAAAATTATCATATCCACTAAATTGGAGGTGGATATTAGCCTCTACACTTAGTTAGGAGATGAAGCACCCATTCTAGCCTCAAGATGACATTTTCCCAGATGCAAGATGCAAGTCGTAGTTGGATATCTCTATCTATGGGGATTCATGAATGAAAAATAGAATCTCAAATACATTAGGGGTGGTTATTGACCTATAAAAACACATTATTAATATTTGAGTATGCCTATTTAGAATATGGAGCACTCGTTCTGGCCTCATGATGTCTTTTACTTATAAGTCAAAATTGATGTTTTTTAGGCAAACTTTGGACATGCATAAAATGGAAACTATAAGTTGTATATATGAAATAAAAGAACCACCACATTCTTGTTAAAGTCCTATAATTTCACCTTTAATCCCTTAGATTTAAAATGATTGATGAACTCATGGCACAAGATTCAGTGATCAGTCCTAAAATGTAACTTTTATGTAGTAAAGAGATAGGTTATTTACCTCCAATAGAAATTTCTACTTTCGAGACATATATTTAAAAATAAATCACTTAAAACACATCAATATATTATATTTACACACCTTCCCACCACCATTTCCTCATAATCCATGTGAACACCTTTTTTTGTAATAATTCTAGCCTCAAGAAACATTGTTAATATGCAAGTTGTAGTTAGAGATCTCTATCTCTGGGGCCTCATGGCTGAAAAATGGCATCATAAACACATTAGGGGTCATTATTAACATATAGTACCACATTATTGGAATTCAAGTACTCCTAGTTAGGAGATAGAGCACCTGTTTTGGTCTCAAGATAACATTTCCCTAGATGTAAGATATAAGTTGAAGTTAAATATATCTATTTCTAGGGCCTTATGACTAAAAAATGGCATATCCACTATGTTGGGGGTGGTGATTAAACTATATTATTTCATTATTTTCATTTGAGTATGCCCAATTAGGATATGGAACACCAATTCTAGCCTTAAGATGACATTTCCCTAAATACATACAAGCTATAATTAGATTTATCTATATTCAGGGCCTCATGACTAAAAAATAAAATCACCACCACATTGGGGGTGGATATTAACCTATAAGACCAAATTATTTAAATTTAATTATGTCTGATTAGGAGTAGAACACCTATTCTAGCCTCAATGCGACATTTCCTTATAAGGTAAAATTATTATTTTTTAGGTAAATTTTGGATAGGCATAACAAAAAAAATTGTAAGTCATATCCATGAATAGAAATAACCATCACATTCTTGTTGAATTCCTCTACTTTCAACCTAAAGACATTATATTTTAAATCATCGATGAACTCATGGCATAAGATCCAATGACTAGTCCTAAAATGTAACTTTTATGTAGTGAAGAGATAGGTTCTTTTCCTCCAAAAGACATTTTTGATTATAAGATCTCTTCTTAGAAATAATTTAATTAAAATACCTCATTATGTTTAATTTACACATGCTTCCACCACCACAGCTTCAGAATCCATGCAAGTACCCTCATTTTCAACAATTTTGGCCTTAAGCAACTATTGACCAAATTTAACCCCAAGTCAAATTGGCCGCCTACCTATAATTTAAAACCTATCATCTGGTAATTTAATACCATATATGGTCCCTAAAATCTTCATTTAACCTTTTTATCATGGTTTAAGGTTAGTTTGGAGAAGTTAAGGTAATTTCATGTTTTGGTCATATAGTGCTCTAAGGGTGTCATGGAGAAATAAAGCATGGTCAAGTTGTGTCATATGGGATTAGGGGTTAATTAATGTCACTTTATGTATTAAACACTTTGTACTAACATTTAATGAAGTTTTAAAATATTTAAGGTTCACTTATAGTCTTGGAGGTGTTAAATATGCATATAAATGTGATTTTTGACTAACATTGATATATGTCAAAGTACCCAAAGATCAAAATATGTACCATACACATCCAAAGGATATTGGATCAGTTAATTATCTCTCACACCTATCATAAGAATAAAAAAAAATTATATTCTTGAAATTCAAAGCCACTTTGAAGAGTTAGAGAATTTGTGTGGACTCTTGGAAGTCATGTGTAAGTGAAAAGAGTTTCAAAGTGTCCTTTCATCTTATAAAAGTTAGGAACAAGATTAGATTGAATTTTGAGCTCTCAAAATTTCATAAATATTCTCCTCTCCCCCATCATTTCATTCACAATCTAGTGAAGGTAGAATTCAATCAAATTTACACACTGTATAGGTAGAGTTTGGGGTTGATATTTTGATCAAAGTTTGGGACCCATATGGGAATGAAATTTGTGTAAATATTCATTGGATTTATGCTTATATATTTATGAACAATCGCTAAGAGCCAAGATACCTTTTTGAGAACTCAAAAACCCATAGGATAAGTTTAGAGTAACTTAAAAACAAATTGTGAATTCTTAGCTACTTGATATAGACACCTAAATCTGGCCACCAATGACCATCAATCAAGGTTTTGACCAATTTCCACAAAAATGTAAAATTTGGCCTAAAAACATTAAAACACATTAAAATATTTGAAATTGATATATTCGAGTGTTGATTTTGGCTAGATTATTCATAAGTGGGGTAATGCATTTTATGGACCAACTAACTTTGATCAGATCATTTTGAGTTAAAATGCTAATTTTGCACCTGGGTGCCCTAGATTGCTATTTTCTATCAAATCTCTTACATGAGACATGTGTCTTTGTTATTTTGTTTTGACAACATCCTAAATGGGATAATGGATACAATACATGTAACATTGACTTCTAATTCTAATTTAGTCAAGTTTTGGACTAATAATAGGGCATTCTAACCAATTTAAAAGAATTTGTGCACAAAGAACCAAGGTTTGCATCAAAGTGACTAATTATGCTTAAAGCTAATTAAACAAAATTAGGGACTTAAATTAATTGTCCATGGAACTTGATGAATAAATCTTTATTGTAAATTTATTGTCATTAATTGCATCATCAAATGACATCATTTCTTGGGAAGGCATCCCTAGGACATAAAGCATAAAATATTAGGATTCATGCCTCCCATGCCTCATTAAGACCCTTCATAACTATTCAATTCCCCTATATCCCAAATATTAATGGGTATATTTTTAGATTGAATTTTATAATTTGATTTATTTATGGCTACACATCTTAATATTGAGACGGATAGTCATGGTTGATCCTTAAACCATTCCAAAAATCTATAAATAGGAGGTCTTGCCTATTGAATTTGAAGCTCTTTTATGCCAAACTTATAATGCCCAAATGCATTCAAAATCATTGAATCTTGGTGTTGTAATTCTCAAATATTGAGCCAAGCCAAGTCAAAGCTAAACAAGGTGCCAAGGGGAAATGAAAGTAACTACACTTCATTGATGCAGACTTCATGAGCACAAACCAAACAAGCCACTAAAATAAGAATTTTAGAGCATCCAAGGAAGGTGAAGGAAGGTATTTATTTCACATTTTAGTTGTGTTTTCCATTTTTGTTTTATTAACTAAGCTCCTCCTTTGAGATAGACTTAGGGTATTAGTTTAATGTGTTTTTGATTGATTTGGTTTATTCACTAACACAATACTAATCTCCTCCTATTGCAATCCTATGTTCACAAATGGCACACCCAGTGGGACACTATCCCCAAAAAATTGATCAAAATACTCCTACAAGAAACCTAATAATCTTTTACATGCAAAATCTTGGAGTGAAGGAGCCAAAAGAGTTAAATTTTAAGTCAAAAATCCTTTTTTCTAAAAGTAGCATTTTTATTTTTGAGTATCACAATTTTGCTCTTTGTTGGAATATCACTACTATCACAGTAGATATTTTTTACATAAAATCATTATTTTCTAAAAAGCAATTTCATAGCCTTGGGTAGTGATATCATTCACCAGAATAATGATTTTGTTTGCCTAAGTAGCGATTTCACAAAAAAATGATATTATCATTCTGGGCATCGATATTGTTAATTTGGGCAATGAGTTTGTCAACAAAATGATGATTTTGTGTTTTCTATGTTTTTCAATTTGGTAAATAGTGATTTTATTTTAGAATAGTGATATTGTGAATCTAGCCAGTGATTTTATATTCAAACAATGATTTCATTTATTTTGGTAGTTATTTTGTGAAACAATGATATTGTCATTCTATACAATGATTTTGTTAAATTGACCAACAATTTTATCATCTAAACTCCGATATTGTGTTTTTTATATGATCTAACCCATAATAGTGATAATTTTTTCTAAAATTGTGATTTTGTAGGGAAACAATGATATTGACTGTGTAATAGTGATTTTGAAATAGAAAGCTTATTTTGAACAGTTGCTTCACTCATTTACAAATTAGCTTCAAATCTAAAGGACACATTGACTTTTTCATTGTAGGATCAAGCCTGGAATTTGTTAAAACATGCTTTTTAGACATTTTTGAAATTCAAAAATGGAATAGGAACCTTGTTTTCATGATTAATAAAAAATTATGGTGCTTAGGTAAATGATTTTACAAATTTTGCTTTCAAAGTTACAACTTAATACCAAGGGGTCAAAAAAACACCACCTACTATTTCATTTGGTGATTAAAATTGAATTCACTTTTCAAATTTTTTCTTCAATAGTTTTTTAAACTTAGAATTTGAATGGAAAAAAGAGGGACATTATGTGTATGCTCTTCCATCCATCCCCTTTAGAGAAATTTTAGAATCAAAAGTGCCATCCTTATTGCAAACATGCCTAGTTTAAAGTATAGAAAGAATGTCATCTAAATCACTCCCCAAAAACTCACAATAGTTTGGTGATGTTGAAAATGAGACTAAAGTATTTCTATTATTCATTTAATTTTATGCAGACTTGGCTTGTGAGTGGGACTTCATTACCTACCACAAGTTCTTTAGGGAAGCTTTGACTCGGGGTTTCATCTCCTAGCATTGACTTCAACCACTCCCACTAGGATCAGAGGTTTGAGTAGTTAAAACACCTTCTAGTGTTGGAGTTGCACATAAGATGTATCTGTACTTTAGACATCACACTACACTGAGCAAGTGATAGATGTAGTGGTTGCAAAAAAGGAAAAACCTTTTTATAACAAGCCAAGTGCATGGACACCCAATTGCATGATTTTATTTTACATCATGATGTGAAAATCATTGTGTAATTGATCCATTTAGACGTTCAAAAACTTGTAGATCTTAGACAAATCCCCATTTACCATGGAACTGTTGTTAGTGCAAGGTGCACCTCAAGGTCCATGTCACAATAATATCATTTAAGAGAACAAGGGGGTATAAAAACCCTAATATATAATGCACATTTTAATTTTTGGATAAATACTAAAAAATCCTCTCAAATGACCATATTGATGGATTCCGACAATACCAAGCAACCTTGTCAATTTAGGACCTAAGAGTGATAATTTAGTTGGTTTTGTCCTAGATTAAAGTCTTGTTTGGAGTCAAAACATGGTGTGAACAAATGATACAAACTAAAACACATATTACTCATTTTCATTTGAATAAAGAGGCATTATGTTGCCCATGTGAATCATCAATTTGCTTTGTTCAAAATTCACCAAAACTTGGAGTCATATCATCCACTTTGATGTAGCTATGCTACCCAATTAATTTGAGAATTTTACCAAAAATTATTTAAATTCCTTCATTTATAATCTAAATTCAAATTTTCACCTTCATAAGTTCATAGGGTTGATGTGTCAAGTGGGTTTGCCATTTTCACTAAACTTGAGGGAACTTAGGTTCTATTTCTGACTTGGGTTGAAGGTCATTTAAGACTCATAATCATTATCACCACTTGGTAAACTTAATTCATTTTGTGCTAAACACTTTCAATTTGAGTCTATGTGCCAAACAATTTTGTGTTACCATCCTATTTCCATTAATATAATTTGAATACATACTTTTTTGCCTTAGAGATATTGCCAAAACTTTAAAGTTATGTATGTCATTTAAGTTAATAAAGGTAGTCTTATGTTTTCAAATTTATGAGAAACCATTTTTGCATTAGAGAGTTTTTAGAAACAAACATTTTGTCATGTCTTTTGCGTGGTCTTGTATTGTTACACTACCCAAAACATTTCAAACATTATTTCATAGACTTTTTTGCATAGAGTTCAAGTTTGTACACATTTTTCAAGCCAATTCGAGTATACCTTTATGAATATTTGTCTAGCATCGTTACGTTATTCACATTTGTCTAGACTATTTGTCAAAAGAGCCAAGTTTTATACCATTATTTATGAGAAAACAAACTATCTCTAAAGTGCCTTTTGTTTCATACCTTCTACCTATTGTATCAAGTTCATGTCCAAGAGTCAAATGTCTAGTTTTTGTTAGAAGTGTTTCAAATCCATTAGATTAAAATATCATATATTTTAAAGTATAGATTTTGATGCCATTTAGCCAAGAGTCTTAGCACATGCCTTATTTGAGTCTAAATTTTTATGCCGCATTTGTCCAAAACACCTAACAACTTTTATTTTCTTATATTAGACTGGTTTGAACACTTTGACCTTATAGTTTAGCATTTTGATTTTCAATCCATTTACATAATATTTTTTTGTATAATACATGTAACATTAGATACTTAACATTATCTTGTTTTATCACAAATCATTTCATAAACCTTTCCATCCTTTTGACAAATCTAGACCAAGTTTGAACATCATCTTTTAGACATTATCCTTTTAGAGTTTGTATAACTCTCTTCCCTTTCTATCACAAAACATTCACTATGGATCCCAACATGTATTCCTACACTCGTAGTGGACTAATGTAAAATATGAGGATTATTAATGTGTTTACACAAGAAGAAATGGTGAAAGACCCTTACACAGATAATATTACTTATGAGATAGATCCTTATCCCTCTTATAATACTCAAAAAGGGGCACAAAACCAATATTCATTGGCTAACTATTTGGTTAATACACCACCATACTCAGAGCAGGATCAAGCACAAATAAATCAATACCTAGTTATGGTACCTACTATTAAAGAATATTTTCCTCAAAAATATTACTCTATTAACATACCTTCCACATATGATCCTTATTTGTTTGAGCATTATTTATTGGAGAAAAAATATAAGATTTTTGTTAGAGCCATAGAGGTTGGGGTCAAGTTTTGGTAGAATTCCCCTATGAGATTTTACCAAGTCTAGTAAGAATGCCTCATAACATATTGTACAGTCAACAAGATTCTTTTAGAAATCCTTTAGCTCTAGTCCAAACAACATATCAAAACCTTAGTATGCTTGTCAAAGGCAAGGACCCCATGGAGGATCACTTTGTATAAATGCAGATAGTATACCAAACCTACTTGAACTTAGCATGCAATTTTAACCAAATGACCATGTCAAGTAGGCCTCTCATAGATTTAGTCCCTTCAACTAAAGTGTTAATAGAGTTGACTGGTCAAGACAACTAGCGTATAGACCCATTCATGTAGAACACTTTTATTGATAATTTATTTCATATGCCAACCATCAAAGAATTATCTTCTACCTCTACATAGAATAATGGCCAAAACATAGTGGATAATGTGTAAACAACATCTCATTCAAACCAAAGTGGTGTTAATATACAAATAGATAGCCAACACAATGTGCCTTTAGTTAACACCATAAGTGGTTTTCATAATCAGGAAGTAGGAGTTTCTACATCCCAATCTCAACCCTTCTAATTCTCAACTAGCCACTTCTTCAAGTGCACAACCAATAGGATTAGGTAGCCAATCAAAAACCAATGTCATGCCTTTACAGTAAAATGTGATGAATCCTACTCTTCAACAAGTGATGATTGGTATTCCATAATAGTAGGCACAATCTAGTGTACCAATGAAAATGTTTCCTCCTCAATAGGGGGTAACTAATGTTCCACATCATCAAGAAGTATCAAATACACCTCTTCAGTCATAGGTTAGTGTGCCAATTCAAAATCAAATTATGTCTAACCAATAATATATAAATATTGGTCAGTGATAGATGTTGAATCTTCAACATGTGTTCACTTCCCAACATGGATTCAAGAAATAAGGAGGTTCTAATGTTTTTCAAGTACCTACTAGGAAACAATTGACTTTTATTCAAAGTGTGCCATTCATTCAAAAATAGGGTCTTGGTTCACAAGTTCACACTTAAAAACAAGGTTTGATTAGTTGAAAACATCTCCCTTTTCAACCATAGTAGGCATAATATAGTTATATCCCTCCATCACAACCCAAAAATCCTTAGCATCAAATCTTCATAACCAACCCTAACTAGAATATTGCACCACAATACACATAATTCTAATAATCAAACCCTAATCTACGTATGAATATTCTTGATCCATTTTCCAACCAATCCATCATACCCCAACAAATATCTCCATTATACCCCAGTCTAAGTGCTCCACTTATGACTACCCAACCATCTACCCAAGCTAATATTCCCACAAGTTTTCTAGAGCAAGAGCTATAATAGATGAAAGATGCGATTACTACCATCCAAGTTGGGAAATAGGGTAAAATTTTTAAGTTAGATGATATGTGTTATTATATTTTCAATGTGGAGTACTTACATATTTTATTTCCTCCAGGATATGAGCCCCCAAAATTTGATAAATACAAGGGAAAAGGTGACCCCAAAGCCTATTTAATAGAGTTCTTTGTTGCATGCCATCTAGTGGCATATAGTGACATATAAATTATATTTTTGTTCCTAAGGAGTCTAGTATAACAAGCCTTGGAGTGGTTTTTAAAGTTTCTCAAGAATTTAGTAATAGATTTTGATGACCTTTCAAAAACATTTGTGCAACACTTTTCCTACAATCTTGAACATGAGATTTCAACTTGATGCAAGTAAAGCAAAAAGTTAGCGAGAGTTTTGTAAGTTATCTACAGTGATGGAGAGCCATTACAAGTTGATTCACTCATAGTTTACTAGATAAATAATTAACCATTGTGTTTACTAAAAAAATGTATAGTGAGATAGCTTATCATTTGGATCTACAATGTGTGCATACTTTCAAAGAGATCATTGATAAAGGTTTATTGATTGAGAAAGCCCTTATAAATAAAAGAATCATCAAGCTCACTTCAAATAATTAGAATCAAGGTACCAATTAGGGAAATGGTCAAAATCAAAATCGATTCCAAATGTAATCATCACAACTAGCATAAGCCAATAACTAAGATAGACCAAAACAGTTCGACCATAATAAGAATGTTGTGAGAAATGGAATAACTAAGTCATGCCATGTCCAAATGGTGTAAACACCATCTTTTCAAACTATGCCAACTTTTCAATTTAATCCTACCCAAAAACCTCTTCAACCAACACACCAAACACAATATCCTAAGCCTACACAATAAATGTAACAACCTTTGCCATTACAAGTTCCTTCTCCAAGGAAAACAATACCTACTCACCATGTTTTTAGTGACCTTGGAGAGCTTGTTGAATTTGTGTTTCATAAACTTCCTACTATGAATTTGATTAGTTTGATTATACAAAGCATTATCTACAAGTCATTCTTTATCTTGATTGGGACCATGAACATGAATTCTGTGAATATCATCGAGTCAATGAGCATAATTTATGAAGATGTGTGCAAATCAAGAATTTGATTGAGAATATGTTAGAGAATGGAGAGATCACATTGGATGGTGGTGATTCCACCTCTAATCAAACTCTTGGGATTTATTAAACCCTTTTCCCTAACATAATAACCAACCAAAAAAATGGTAACAACAAAATCAACTAGTGTAACAACAAAATCAACAGTATCAAAATCAAAGGTCAAACCAACAGAACCAATATAACTAGTAGAACCAATAACCAAATTAAACACACTATAATAATAGATATAACCAAAGTTATATTATTAATAACCAACAAACCTACCATGCAATTACACATGACTATAATAGAGTTGTAGGCCATATTGTAGGAGGTAGTGTTAATACCATCTCTATTAATCCTAGACAAAATTCTAATCAGATGAGACCATTGCTAACCATACCAAACCAATTAAATCACTTTGTAAATACTTATTTTATTTGGGACCACACATAAGCAAACCAAAAAATAGTTATTCCCATTTTTGGACCTTATATCGATAACTTGACCTTGCCTTGTGACCACACACAAGTGCACTAATAACTGAGACTTGTCATATCTGGTTCCATACCATCACCATCATTTATTAGAAATCATAGTACTATATTTAATCCCAATTGTGTAATCATATCTTATAGCTCAAATATTACTATCCTAGGCCCATAGATATCTACCACTTCACCCATTATCCAACCAGCTGTTCAACCTCAGAATAAGCCATTTAACATTATCTAAGATAAGAAGTTTGATATTGTAGAATAATTATAAAATATTCTTGCATAAATATCCATTTTAGATTTTTTTTTTATGTTGACAATATATAAAAACATTTTAAATGACTTCTTGACCCAATACACTATTTTAAGTGACATACCCCCTAATAAATTTCAAGCTTTAGTTGGACACCTAGCTCCCACCTAACAAGTCACATTCAACCAAAGCGAGATGTCTTCCCTTGGTCCACTCAATAATAATCCATTATACATAGAATTTTATATAAAGTGGCATAAATTGAAACATATCCTTATAGACAATGCATCAGACCTCAACATAGTGTCTCTAAAGCTCATCAAGCTTCTTGGGTACATAATGGTAGATCTACAACTAGAAATGATAACTATCAAAGCCTATGATAATTAAGAGAGAGAATCACAATGCACCATTAGCCTACCAGTTATCATTTGGCCTTTAACCCATGATACACTTTACCATGTGCTTGATCTTGAGTTTTCATATAATATGCTTATAAGTAGGCCTTAGTTACATGAGATTCATGCAGTCCTATCAATGTTACACCAATGTATCAAGTTCTCCCACTCAGGGATGGAAGTGAATATTATAAGATATTTTCACCCATATGAGCACTACAAACATCTCAAGGCAAAGTTTCAAAGATATAATTACTAATATGGTATGAATCTAAGTTCTAATTAAGATAAAATAAAGGCCATACTTATTGATTCTCAAGAGGATAGTTGTATAGATCCCAATACCTTGGATTCCATTTCCCACATGCTACCTCCTAAAGCTTGCAATCATTACACCATTTTGGCTAATGGCCCAAAATAATATTTAACACATGATACCTTTCATATTCTCAACCTTCCATAGAATCCCAAGTCCTTTGGAAGACCTAAAGCTAAGTCACTTCATCCACAATGGTAAAAAAAGACCAAATATAAAGGACCTATCATGTTTGTACTAGTATCTAGCCTAGATCTAAACCCTCTTGAGGGAGTTGAATCATGGTTATATAATGACAACTAACAACCAAAATGTTTTTTATAAGAGTGAAAAGTATCCTATTCCCAATAGGATCATGGATAATTAAGACTATGAAGAAAGAAGCCTTAGACCTAATCAAAAAGGGACACTTGAGCCAATTTCCATGACCAAATACAAAAGATCTTATGGACTTGGATTTAAACTACCTAGGGATGACTCCATATACCTTACTCATGTTCCATCACCATTAACTAGTGATGAAGATGTCAGTAGCAAAGCAGAGTTTGATCATAGCCTTTTTGATGACCTAGCTAAAACCAACCTATCTTATAAAAATTCCATTTGTACCCTTGCCCAAGTCATTCATCACAACCCACTACCATTATATTACTCCCAATTGATAGATTGGGACAAGAGGAATCCAATTTACCAATTGATGAGTTTTATAATGATGAAGCATTCTATGATTTTATAGGCCTTAGAGACAATGTTCTGTTGGGAGATCATAAATTAGGGATCTCAATCACATTAGATCATGAAGATTATTTTGGAGAGCGAGTGAACACCCTTAGATAAAAACAAACAAATAAAACACTAAGGTCCCAAAGTGAAAACCTCTTTGAGGTGCTTTCTAACCAGGAAAAAGGTAAAGATAAAAGCTAGTCTAATGGTGAAAACCTATTTCAGGTGCCATTAGACGGGGGTGTTTATTCTTCTTTAAATATAGACTAGAAGACCACCAAGGATGAACTTACCTATGGATATGAGTTCAATTTTGATTAATAATAAATGTTTGATTGAATTGTTCAAGAATCTTTGAATATTTTTGTCACATGGCTAGATCTCCCATTGGGGGACTCAGATTCACCATGTTTATGAGAAATTCAAGAGGTAGTCCTAACAGAGGACTCTAATATAGCCTAATAGTTCAAGTCTTTGCCTACTATCCTAGACTATAGTTCAACCCTTCTAATCAAGGATACAATACAGGTAAACATTAGGACTCCATTGGACCTGAAATGGATAAAATTAGGTGCATCCCTTATTGAGGAGGAATGTGAAGTCTTTACAACTCTATTGAGAGAATTTGTAGATATCTTTGCATGGGCTTATTTTGGCATGCCAGGCTTGGACCTCACCTTGGTTTTACATCACCTTATGGTAAACCTTGATGCCAAACCAATTAAGTAAAAGCTACAAAATATGCATCTTCACATTATTTTATTGGTAAAGAAAGAGTTGGAAAAACTCTTAGAAGCAGGATTTATTCACTCCATTAACTACTCAAAATGGATATCTAATGTTGTACCTCTTAGTAAAAATCCTAAATGAATTATAATTTTTACTGATTTCTATGATATAAACAAATCTTTCCCTAAGGATGGCGTTTTATTACCTAATATTGACATGATCATCAACTCCACAATGGGTTATGAAATGCTTTCATTAATGGATGGCTTTTTGGGATATAACCAAATCAGAATAGCACCATAAGACCAACATAAGAAAACATTAACCACTTCATGGGGCACATTCTATTATCAAGTAATGCCATTTGGTCTTAATAATTCTAGAGCTACCTACCAAATAGCCATGACCATCATATTTCATGATATGATGCATGATATTATTGAAGACTACATTGACAACATTCTTGGAAAATCAAAAACCAAGGCCGACCATCCAAAAGTGCTACATAAAATATTTGAAAGACTATGTGAGTAAAAAGTCTGACTAAATCCAAAGAAATGTGTATTTAGAATAACATTAGGCAAATTACTTATCTTCATTATGTCTCATAGAGGCATTGAAGTTGATCCAATTAAAGTCCAAGCTATAACAGAGATGTCACCACCAACCAATTTGAAGTAGCTCTATAGTTTATAAGGAAAGATCTAGTTAATTTGATGCTTCATATCTTAGTTAGCAGACAAGTTTCTGTTAGGATTGTGGAGCTAAAAGCTTCACTGATGCAAACAGGAGGAGGTTGCAGAATGAGTTGCTAAGTGTCAGAAGTGTTTGGCGTTGGTCTGGCCAACCGGCGTCGGCAGGGTGAGACAGGAAGGCAACCGACGTCGGTCATATATCGGCCGGCGTCGGCGACCCCAGGCGGACAGGGACCGACGTCGGTCGCCTGTGTAGTTCGACTGCGAGTTAATTACGGGCAGTGAACTAACGAACCAAGAGTTTGCATGATGAGTGCTAATTTTAGACTCACAGCTGCGGATCTAATTATTGTAATTAGATGTCTAATCACTGTTTGGATGAGTTCTATATAATAGACTCATGGTTGTATTGTAAAAGTGTGCTAGGGAGTAAGAGAGCATAATTATAAGCTCTTTCTATGTGTGAGGTAGAGCTATGGTGCGTTCCTCCTAGTGCCACAGTACCAGGTGTGTTGGTGCTGGATTGGAGAGCCAGCTAGGTTCTTCAATAAGTAAGATCGTTGATCTGCAGGTGTATGTGTGTGCAAGGTCGAGGTTCACAGGTGATTGGAACCATTGCTTGATTTGCAGGTGTGCAAGGTCATACAGATAGCAACACAACAGGGAGCAGTATCAGGCATGATCTACTTGGAGTACAGGTGTGTACTCGGATAGAGCAAGAGGAAGGCAAGGGAGTTCCTTCCATAAGTATGGTCTGTTGAATTGCAGGTTGTTGCAGATTCATGGGAGATCTACTTGAAGTACCTTGAGTACTTGTGGAGCACGTGGAGTGCTTGTGGAGTGCGTGGAGCACTTGTGGTGTGCGTGGAGCACGGGGAGGTGAACACCAACTCTGTATTTGAGTTGGGTGTTGGGACCTGTGAGAGGGAGAGCTTTGGGGAGAAGAATTACTGTTCACTTGAGGTGTGGGAAACCTCTGTAAGGTGGTGGAGAAGAAGTGGCATCTTCTTTATTGTATTCTTTTCTGTATAAAGTGTTAATACAATTTGGTATTGTCTCTCATATGCTGTGTTATTCTGAATTCTAGTTACTTGGTGAATCTGGTTAATTTCCGCATATTAAGTTGCTTGGTATTAGTAATCAAATTGTGTGCTTCCGGTGTACACCCTCTCCCAACAAGTGGTATCAGAGCATGTCTGTTGTTCTAGATCCCCAACAAGTGGTATCAGAGCCTTGGTTGTAGGTTCTTGAGCTTGATACCAACAGGTGGTATCTGAGCTGAGGTTGGAGGAAGCAGGTTTTGTGTTTGGTTACAGGGCACTCTCAGGGGTTTCTAATCGAGTGGGAGTAGAGCAACTGCAGATCAAAGTAAGCTAAGAATGGAGGAGTTGAAAAGCACAGATGGTCACTCACGGTCCTATGGAAAGAAAGAGCAGGTAAAAGATTATTGTTGGTTGGTAACAGATCAGCATGAAGAAACTGAAGATACAGATGTAGCAGGTGTTGTTGCACAGGATGTGTTTGCAGGTTTCTTGGATAAAGTTGAATCTTGGATAAAAGATTCGGTTGCCTCTTTCCATGAAGTTCCAGGTAGAGGAGCTGGTGAGCCTTGCCAAAAGATTGGCAAAGGGGAAGTGAAGCTGAAATTGCAGGCGGCCAACACACAGGTGTTGATGAATGTCATGCAGGTCCCAGGTTTGGAGATATGGCTAATTTCTTCAGAAAGATTGGGTGATGAGAGATGCACAAGAACTCTCACAGCGGATGCACTTGAATTAGCTGGTGGTAAGAAAACAGGTATCCTTTATCTACTTGTTTATATTACTGATTCTTCTTTTGTTGCGGAGACGTGGCTTCGTAGGCTTGGTCACATGAGCAGGAAGGAGATGCATGTTCTTAGGCGGAAGACAGATATATTTGACAGGCTTAAGAACTGGAAAGCCTTGGTGTTTATGGAGGAGATGGCAGACAGAACCCAGTGTATGTGGCTGGATACTTCTGAGCAGGGCAGTTTGGACATGGATTTTGATTCAAAGAAGCTCGCGGGTAAAAAGTCATCACTCACAGGCGAACACAGATACCGATGTCGGTCAGGAGGAACCGGCGTCGAACAGACAGGTGCCGATGTCGGTCATGTGCAGACTAAAGCCAGCGATGTCGGGCAGGGGAAGACCGATGTCGGTCATGGGACCGACGTCGGCAGTATATAAGACCGATGTCGGTTAGGAGAACCGACGTCGGCAGCAGGGACACCAGCGCAGGCAGGTTGGTAGTCAGGTACAGACGCATGGAACCGACGTCGGTTGGATGCAGACTGTGGGGTGACCGAGGTCGGTCACTGTAACGGATTTTGGGTGGACAGCAAGCTGTCAAGGAGTCTCAAACACCCATACGGAGGATTGAAGGCGTAAGTAGGCCCTCAAATTCGTTGTTCCTCTTCTTCATACTTGTTGCTGATTGTAGAGTAGGAAGGATCCAGGAAACAGGTGTGAGCTTGGCATGGATGAGGATGTGATTCCTTGGAGGAGAACCAGACAGGTGTGTCTTGGTAGAGTTGCCAGCAGGTATAAAAGCACAGAGACGAATGGATTCCTTAGTAGAAGAATAGAGAGAACGGATACATGAGACGGAAGACCAGGTATATGGTCTTGTGGAGCTGCAGGACAGTGGTACCAAGTTTGACAGGTGGAGGACGGAGCATGGCTTCAGTCAATGTCAGGGTAACTACTGTGATTTGACTTACCAGGGGGATGATGAGTCGCGACATCATTCTGTTACTGTATGTGGATAGTATGCTAGCTAGCAGGGGTGTACATATAGGGTTTTGCTGAGCTAAGGGTAAGATTAGTTCAGTGGCATGTCATGAGGAGTTTGGAGCAGCGGAATTCTTTGACATGGGAGGCATGGAGATCACAGGTTGATTTTGTCTCGAGTGGGAGCTGATGTGAATCAGGTGTTGGCAAGGTTCGAGATGCAGAGCCGGAGCACACTAAGGGCTGGATAGGTACAGTGTCCGAAATCACATGAGGTCTAGTTTAGACCTGAGTATTCCCATGCAATGGGAGCTGTCAGAGAGTTAGGAGCCAATTCGGGGAAGTGGGTTCTCAGGTTTTCTGAGAGGGACCGGCAGCAGGTGTTGCTATGCAGGGTCAGGACTTCACTATAGGTGTTGTAGGTTTGGATGTGGCAGGGTACTCAGATGACAGGTGGTACATCACAGGTTGTGTGGTGGGTTGTCTTCAGGTGGGAGCTTGAAGAGGGATACAAACTAGGAAACAGATTAGACGGAGTACAGGTACAGGTACAGTGCAGCTGTTTATCTCCAAGTGGGAGATTGTTAGGATTGTGGAGCTAAAAGCTTCACTGATGCAAATAGGAGGAGGTTGCAGAATGAGTTGCTAAGTGTCAGAAGTGTTTGGCGTTGGTCTGGCCAACCGGCGTCGGCAGGGTGAGACAGGAAGGCAACCGACGTCGGTCATATATCGGCCGGCGTCGGCGACCCCAGGCAGACAGGGACCGACGTCGGTCGCCTGTGTAGTTCGACTGCGAGTTAATTACGGGCAGTGAACTAATGAACCAAGAGTTTGCATGATGAGTGCTAATTTTAGACTCATATCTGCGGATCTAATTATTGTAATTAGATGTCTAATCACTGTTTGGATGAGTTCTATATAATAGACTCATGGTTGTATTGTAAAAGTGTGCTAGGGAGTAAGAGAGCATAATTATAAGCTCCTTCTGTGTGTGAGGTAGAGCTATGGTGCGTTCCTCCTAGTGCCACAGTACCAGGTGTGTTGGTGCTGGATTGGAGAGCCAGCTAGGTTCTTCAATAAGTAAGATCGTTGATCTGCAGGTGTATGTGTGTGCAAGGTCGAGGTTCACAGGTGATTGGAACCATTGCTTGATTTGCAGGTGTGCAAGGTCATACAGACAGCAACACAACAGGGAGCAGTATCAGGCATGATCTACTTGGAGTACAGGTGTGTACTCGGATAGAGCAAGAGGAAGGCAAGGGAGTTCCTTCCATAAGTATGGTCTGTTGAATTGCAGGTTGTTGCAGATTCATGGGAGATCTACTTGAAGTACCTTGAGTACTTGTGGAGCACGTGGAGTGCTTGTGGAGTGCGTGGAGCACTTGTGGTGTGCGTGGAGCACGGGGAGGTGAACACCAACTCTGTATTTGAGTTGGGTGTTGGGACCTGTGAGAGGGAGAGCTTTGGGGAGAAGAATTACTGTTCACTTGAGGTGTGGGAAACCTCTGTAAGGTGGTGGAGAAGAAGTGGCATCTTCTTTATTGTATTCTTTTCTGTATAAAGTGTTAATACAATTTGGTATTGTCTCTCATATGCTGTGTTATTCTGAATTCTAGTTACTTGGTGAATCTGGTTAATTTCCGCATATTAAGTTGCTTGGTATTAGTAATCAAATTGTGTGCTTCCGGTGTACACCCTCTCCCAACAAGTGGTATCAGAGCATGTCTGTTGTTCTAGATCCCCAACAGTTTCATCCATTTACACATCTTCTAAAGAAGGGAGTTACATTCCACTAGGATAATGACTACCAAACAACTTTTTAGTAGCTAAAAAAATAACTAGCAAATCTCCCTGTTTTGTTACCCCCTATGCTAGGAAAACCATTTTTGTTGTACCTATCAGCGATAGATAATGCCTTGGGGGCATGTATCACTCAACATGATGACAATGTAAAAGAGCATACAATATAATAATTAAACCATACATTGGTCACATATGAACACAACTATACACCTATTTAAAAAGCCTATCTAGCCATGGTATTCATATATCAAAAACTATGACACTACATGTTGAACAATAAGACCATGGTCATTTCAAAAGTAAATCCGCTCAAGAATCTACTATCTAAAACAAATTTACAAGGTAGAATGGCCAAGTTGATCATTCTCCTATGTGAATTTGACATCAAATACATCAATCAAAAATCTATTAAGGGGCAAGTTCTTATAGATCAGCTTGTTGAAGCAGCCCTTCTAGACATACATCAACTCACATTCTAATTTCTTGATAAATTCATAATGACTATCATTGACACACCTCATAAGGAGCAGCACTATAATCTATATTTTGATGGCTCATTTATTGCACATGTATTGGGGTAGGCCTCTTATTTATTACACCATAGGGGAATCTTATTCCTAAGTCTTTCATAATTAGTTTTCTTTATACCAATAACATGGCCAAATATGAAGCACTTGTTGTAAGAATCCAACAAGTAGTATAATTAAATGTATCTCATCTCAAGGTTTATGGTGATTCTTAGTTAATCAGTAATTAGGTTATAGACTATTTTTAGACCAAAGATGACAAGTTGGTTCCATATAAGGTCATGATCGACACTCTAAAATAGCAAATTATAGATATCCAATTTGAGCATATATCAAGGGCTAGTAATAAAACTATACATGCTATGACTATTATCAAACCTCTGATTTGACAAATAGACAAAGCTAGAGAGTATCAGTTCCTTGTCAATAATTTGTCCACACCAGCTCATGAACCTTCAACCATTGCAGTGATTTGTGATAGTATTGGTCCTAGTTTTATCTAGTACTTAGATCTTTACAACTACCTTCATGACCAAGTTTTACCATCTAACCTCTCCCAAAAACAAGCTAAAGCCTTCATCCACCAAACCATTCATTATACCTTACTTGGATCCACTCTTTACCACCATAGTTTTGATGGAACTCTACTTTGTTGTTTACCTTTGGTAGAATCTACACTAGTGTTACAGGAAGTTCATGAAGGGGTATGTGGAGCCCACACTAGTGGGGCCATCTTATCCAAAATATCTTGCGTACTAGTTATTATTGGCCCATAATGGATGTAGATACAATTGCATATGTAAAGAAGTGTGACAAATGTCAATAGCATGTCAATTTGATTCATGCCCTAGTGAAGAATTTGAAACCAATGTTGACACCATGGCCATTTACTACATGGGGCCTTGACCTCATTAAGAAGATCAATCCCACCTCATCTGATGGACATAAACATATACATAACACCACCAAATATTTCACTAAGTGGGTTGAAGCTATACCCCTCACATGACTAGAAAGCAAATTTCTAATTTCATCTTCAATCATTTCATTTGTTACTACAATATCCCCTCTAACATTATATCTAATAATAGAGGATCATTAAAAAATAAGGATGTTAATAATTTATGTGTTGAATATAACATCACACAACATTTTTATACAACATATTACCCTCAAGGTAATGGTCAGTTTGAAACATCGAAAAAAACCATTATCAACATTCTCAAAAAGATTGTCAATGATGTTGGACATGATTGGCACCTTCAGATATTCCATGCCCTTTGGGTATACTATACCAGTCATCATACATCCACATAAGCCACTCCATGCTCACTTGTTTATGGTATAGAAGTCATTCTTCCCATTGACATTGATTTACCTTCATTGCACATATATTTCAAGCATGTCCTAGATGATCATGACTATCGAGTAACTCGCTTACAAGAGTTATACCTACTTGATGAAAAATACACAACTACACTCAATAATCTTTAGGCACATCATAATCGATTCAAAGGTCACTATAATTGATGTGTCAAGCATAAAACATTTGACCTTGGTGATCTTGTTCTTAAAGAAACCCAAAAGAATACCATGATCGAGAAGAAGCATAAAGGTCAATTCAAACCAAATTGGGTTGGTCCTTTCATCATTACAACAAACTTTAGATTAGGAGCATATAGGGTTACCACACCAAATGGCCAGGAACTTGATGAGATGATGAACTTTATCCACCTCAAGTGGTACTATGCTTGAGTGACTTGGTGTATTATCTATAAGGACCATTTCAAGTTGTATCATTTTATTAATCTTCTTTGTATAATACTTTTTTTACCCTACCTTTCCCCATTGATCAAGTTCATATCTCCCTCCCTACCTAGCCCTATGATTTTGGTTCTATTTCATTTGTTTCATCACCACATTCAACAAGAGGACTCAAATTTAGTTTTAGCAGTTATTTCACACATTCTAGATAGAGGCAATATTTTGGAGTAGTATGATAGACATTTGGTAGTTACATCCTTCATTTCTTGTTTCATTCTCTCTCATTGTCTTGATCCTAATTATAATTACCTATGGTAAAATTAGTCTCAGTGACCTATGCCATTGTATCCTTGTTATAACCGCTTATGGACAAATTAGGGGCAATACTTATTTATTGTGCCTTGCCATACTAACTAGCCATTTCCTATGTCGTATTATGCCTTTATACTTATTGTGCCTAATTCATTTAAATTGAATACTATACTAGTCAAATTAATCCACTATAAGGTGGAACTACAGTAACTTGAGGTCCTACTCTATGACTACATAGGTAGTGCTTGATACTTGTTGAGGTCATCTCAATCACCCTTTGTATCCATGTTCTCACTATTTTGTGAGCAACCTAAGCCACACTCTCACTATTTTTTGAGAAACTTAAGCCACACTCTCACCATTTTATGAGCAACCTAAGTCACAATATTATCATTTTATGAGCAACCTAAGCCACACTCTCACTGCTTTGTGAGTTTGAACCATTTTAGTATCTTGTCACTATCGATTGAGTTGAGATACTCTAAACTTCTAAACACATTTGTAAAAATATTATAAAAAACCAAAAATATTGACCACTTCTTTGCCTTAACTATTTTGGGAACCCTTACTAAGTTACAAGAAAATCACTTGTCACTTAGTTTCCCCATCTTTTTTTGCCTTCTCTCCCACACACTTACCTTTTTTCAAGACCATTCCTATTATTTTATCACATCCATTCTATTTTTTTTCATCAGTTATCATTTTATTCCCATTTCTTGGAAGAAATACATTTGGATTGAAGTTTTTATTGGATATTACATCCATGTAATTATGTAGGTAGCATCTACTTGTCTAGTGCATATGGAGACAACTCGGCCACCTCCTTCCTTTTTATTCTATTCCCCCATTATGTTAGTTTGTTATGTTGTCTCATATTTTATAGGGGCAATGTTCATGTGGATTAAATTTAAATTGTTTGTTTCTTTAATGTTATGTTTGTGTGCCTATTTGTTTTCTTTTAGTTTGTTGCCTTGATTCAGTCTATGTGCATTCTTTGGGTGATTCCTTGCTTGAACTTACACTCAAATCCATCCATATTCATATGTCTACATTGGTATCATGGTTTCTATCATTGGTATATTGTTTTATATTGAGTATTGGATTATGGGTGTTAGTCTTTAAACATATTTCGACCAAGTCCTCATGATGTTATATCATGATGCCTACCCACATGTGCTATAACAAGCCTTAGCTTTAGGAAGTGTATTCAACAATGGTGGAATCGACATCTCTTTGGCACCAACATCTCAATCCTATCCCAGCCATATCCTACACAACTTAATTAAACAACATAAGAATTTTAAACTTTGTTTAGTTTAGATGAGCATCTCCCTACTAGTAGGTTGTCCCAATTTATCTTTATCCTTGGTATCAGATTATCATCATCATCATCATCCAAATCAATCATGTTTGACGTAATCAAGGTCTAATGATTATAACCACCTATGGGTAAATCATTGCACATAATCCCACCTAAATTTCTCAATGATTATAACTACATTTGGATAAATCATTATGTTGTCACCACTTTAATTATTTTGCCCATACAAAGGCATGTTGTTATCTTGTTTGTCTATCCTAATTGGGGTAGATCCATCTTCTCAATAATTATAACTACTTTTCGGAAAATGATTGTGTTGTCACCATTTTACTTTTTCTATCCATATAAGGGAATGTTATTATCTTGGTTGTCTACCCTATTTGGGGAGGTTCCATCTTCTCAATGATTATAATTGCCTTTGGAAAAATTATTATGTTTTCATACCACATTGCCACTATCAAGGTATAATGCTTATAACTACCTTTGGTAAAACCATTGTATACCATCCTACTTGAATTCTTAGTGATTTTGACTAATTTTCAATATCATTATGTTCTCATCCCATCATTTTCCTTCTTTTGGTCCCCTCATCTCCATTCTTTCTTTTGAGGGACCACTTGCTGACCTTTCATTGTGCCAACCGTTCCCTTGAGGGGCCATCATACATTTAGTTCATCATCATTGAAGTTGTAGGCATACAAGACCTTTTCATTATTTGAGAAGACATTGCTTTACATATGGTTTGAAACATCTTCTCAAATAGGGGGAAATTATAGACACTTAAATCTGGCCACCAAATACCATCAATCAAGGTTTTGACCAATTTCTACCAAAATGCACAATTTGGCCTAAAAACACTAAAACACTTTAAAAGATTTGAAATTTATATATTCAAGTGTCGATTTTGGATAGAGTACCCCTAAGTGTGGCAATGCATTTTATAGGCCATCTAACTTTGATCAGATCATTTCAAGTTAAAATGCCAATTTTGCACTTGGGTGCCCTAGATTGCTCTTTTCTATCAAATCTCTTACATGAGACATGTGCCTTTGTTATTTGGTTTTTACAACATCCTAAATGGAATAACAGATCCAATCCATATAACATCAAATTCCAATTCTAATTTAGTCAAATTTTGGGCCAATAATAGGACATTCTAACCAATTTGAATAATTTATGCATAAAGAGCCAAGGTTTAAATCAAAGTGACTAATCATGATTAAAGTCAATTAAACCAAATTAGGGCCTTAAGTTAATTTTACATGGAACTTATTGAATAAATCTTTATTATAAATTGATTATCATTAATTTCATCATCAAATGACATCATTTCTTGGGAAGGCATCCCTAGGCCATAAATGCATAAGATATTAGGATTCATGCCTCCCATGCCTCATTAAGACCCTCCATGCATATTCAATGCCCATCTATCCCAAATATTAATGGGGTATTTACATATTGAATTTCATAATTAGATTTATTCATGGTCTCACATCTCAATCTTGAGATGGATGGTCATGGTTCATCCTTAAACCATTCCAAAAATCTATAAATAAGAGGCCTTGCCTATTGAATTTGAATATATTTTATGAAAAAATTATAATGCCAAAATGAATTCAAAATAATTACATCTTAGTGTTATAATGCCAAAATATTGATCCAAACTAAGCCAAGTCAAATCCAAACAAGGTGCCAAGGAGAGATGGAGGTAGCCACACTTCATTGATGCAAACTTCATGAGCACAAACTAAGCAAGCCACTACAACAAGCATTTTGGAGAATCCAAGGAAAGTGAAGGAAGGCATTTGTTTCATGTTTTAGTTGTGTTTTCCATTTTTGTTTTATTAACTAAGATCCTCCTTTGAGATAATCTTAGGGTGTTAGTTTAGTGTGCTTTTGATTTATTTGGTTTATTCACTAACACAATAATAATCTCCCCTATTTCAATCCTATGTTCACACATGAAACTAGTTAGAGTATATTTTCATGTGTATGTAGATACTTCACACACATTCAGTCATTTTTTTAGCATGTGTGGATGTCCTTTTGGCATGAAAGGTCTCTCTTGTACATTATCTACAAATGACTATTATTTTTCTATGTTACAAAAGTTATTCAGGTGGTCAAATACATATGAAAGGTTATTAATTTACCTATAATAATATCTCAATACATTCATAAATTTTTGATCACCCAAGTATTCCATTCAAGTTTGAAGAGAAAGTCATATATTCATTCATCTTTTATGGACTATTTTTTTTATAGGTCTGTATAACAAGGTGATTTGATTTTTTTAATATGCATCTCCAAGAGTTTGAGAGTTTTATTTCTCCAATATAAAAATGTTGATTCTTTAGAGGCAATGATCTTTGAGTTATAACAATCATGTTTGCATTTCTTAACTCTTAAATCACAAAGTTGCATAATAGTCACCTATCACTTGTAAACCCCATTCCAAGGTATATTCATGTTGTCAATGAATTTTAAAGGCTATACAAGCATGAAATCACTATAAGTATAGTGATGGTTCAATTTGATAAAGGATTATAAAAATATGAACATCTTTCAAACACCTGAAGCTAAGTAGTGGCTAGCAAGCTAAGCCTAAAAGATGAACCTACAAGATTGTGTGTAGTTGGAAACAATAAAAATAATGGCATAATAGGATGATTTGAAAAGGATAATGAGTTTTAAATTAGTAATAATAAACTTATGTATATGATTTGGACCACTTTCAAATAATCATGATGTAGTAAAAGGACCTAGTTCAAGACTACAAACTTAGACTCCCCTAGATAGTCATCTACAACCAACTAGTTGAAAGATGCCTTAACAATGATGATGACAAAGTGAGATGGTTATAAGGAATTGATAATGCAATTTATATGGAAACAAAAAAATGAAACAATATTCCTTGAATTATTTGGATATTGGTTGACATAGGCCTAAAACACAGTCAACCATCCTAATAGTCACCTACAAACTGTGTGTGTATGAATAGTGAGGTGCAAAGGTTGGAATGTGTTTTTAGAAGATAATGGATTGAAATGAATAATAAGGGACCTCAATTGATGAATGATCAATCACTATAGGTATTTTGTGTCATGGTAGAGTTGAAGGAGGGCAATTCAAGACCACACATAGTCAACTCTCACGATAATCACCTACAACCAACCAGTTAAGTTTTTGCCTTGAACAAAAATATTCATGAAATTAGAGTCTCAAGATAGTGAGAGAGTCTCAAAATCTCATGAAACATTATCTTATATCCTTTTAATTTTTTGGTGTATTGGAAAAGACCTAATCTAAGACTATACAATCAACTATCCACCTACAACCACATACTAAAGATTTTGGTCTTAAGGTAGTGAAATTGATGAAATCACAGAGTCAAAGGATTGAGATAAGGTATTAAATGACATTTAATAACATGATATGGGTTTGTAATAGGTTTAGTGTTTCAATAAGGGCCCTTAAAGTACCTAACTAGGTAGTCACAGTTCCAAATATACATACACAGTCTATTTGGATCACTCAATGGTTTTTGAAACTTTAGATTGGGTTATATGTGTGATATACAATATATAAAATGAATAAATGTTATTAATTCATGAGATTAGTAGAGTAAAGTACCAAAATGGGTCACAAAGTCCATAGTCCAAACACAGTCTGCCTGCCTAGGCTAAGAGGGTTGCTTATTTGAAGGATTCCAAAGGACTTTATGAAAATAAAAGTAAAGTAAATTAATTTGATTGACATAACGTGAATGTATTTTCATTATACCTTTATACTTAGACAATAACCTAGAATACCCTATTCATATTATGCCTATAGTCCTAAGTGCATATTCAAGCTTACACAGAGCAATCGACCCTAAGAGGAGTGGAAAGGTGAAGTCAATTGGGGTGAATTTGGAATTAGAGAATATTGAGAGGATGGTGAAAACATATTAAAACATTTCATGATATTAAAACCCATATAAAGAAATAAATAATTAGAAAATAGTGAGTTAGGGTAAGTTAGGAAAATTAGCCTACAAACCCTATGCCTAGTCCAATGAGATGTAGCAAGAATTTGAGGAAGAAGGTGGTAAGATAACCATTGTAACAGGTCAAGGAGGATCTCATAGACCCCATGAAGGTCATTATAGGTTAAATTAAACTTAGACATGCATCTATAAGCTCAATTTTCTCTCAGACCTCTCAAAATGCTTATTTCCAACCCAAGAGGTCACTTTATTTTGCTTGGTACAGTTAGGAGGATTTTCATAGGACCTTGGGATCCTCGGTAAATTTTGATACCCTAATTCAATTCCATTTTATGTAATTTTTTTAAGGATGCATACGTCAAACTTTATGAATCATCCTTAAGAACCTAAGTCACTTTCAGGGTGCTTAGGAGAGCCATAAAGACCAAGTGAGAGAGAAATCAACTTTCATGTCTATAAATGGATAAAAAAAACCTAAAAACCACCCATAAAATTATTAAGACTCCCCTAATAATCACCCCATGTAATTGGTTAATACATTACTGTACGACACCATATAGATTAGGGATAAAATTTTTGATTTTTTCTATTTTATAGGTCCATACAGTGAGTCAAAACTTCAAATTTGGCATGGAGGATGGTGAGGATATTGTCTTAGTGAATAAAACACGTATTTGGGGTTTGGCATGTGTGGGGATTATGTATAAGAATTTTTCACTTTCTTGGCAAGAAGGCCTAATTGAGGCCTAATTAGGAGAGAGAAAGGGTATAAAAGGAGAAATCCACTCATTTTCAAAGCATGAAATTGAAAGTAAAAATATAAAGCCATAGAGGTTATTGGAATATGACCTTATATTCTTATTATATTTTGTAATTTTATATACATAAGGAGGTTTCATGTATTCTAGGGTTATAATGAACGAGGTCCAATTGGGGCTTTTGGTAGAGAATGACTTGTTGGGGCTAGTTTGAGGCCTCAAAATGGATTTTCTCAGGTCTAACATGGTATTAATAGGCCATCCATGAAGTTTGGAAAATATTAAGAATACAAATCCAAGTTTTGACACTTGTGAGAAAAGTAGGCCTAAGGAGATGAAGAGTTTTCTACACACATTGTAAGAGAAAGATGTGATGTGTCAAAGAAAACCTATTTGGGTTATTTGAGGGTTTTAAGATAAAGGACAAGAGTTAGGATACATTTATTTGAATACCAAGAAGGCCACTTTTTATTTTAACATTCCAAGAAGAAGAGAGGTTTCAAGAGGCTAGTCAAGGTATCAAACAAGCTTTTCAACTCCCACACCACTTGGAGAGTTGGAGAATCAGAAGAGGAGATAGACATGGATTTTTAATCTTATTATGACTATTCCATAAATCCTCTTCTTATTTTAACTCACATTACACTTGTATATTCTCTCTCTCCTACACTCTTCTTCTCTTCTCTCATAATTTATCTATATATTGAGCCACTTTTGGCAAAGTTTGTATCCTCCACCTAAGTATGGTGAGGCCCTACTCATTTACAGCCTTTGATAAATAAATAATGATCTATTTTACCTTCTCCATGAGTTTTTTATATGTGTTTGTTAACTATTTGATCTTGTTCAGTGATAGATTCTCTTTCTTAACATGTTTTCCTTATTTGCATTCATATTCAACTTTAAAAGTCTATTTTAGGTCTCTTGAAGTATTCTAATGAAGTTTTTCATGAGTTTAGTGAGTTTTTTCTTCACTAGTGTCAATTCATGACCTTGTGGTTAATCCTCATATCTTAGGTTGGCTTCACAAACCTCCATAAAAAATACTAATGTAGTAGACAGATTTGGATTAGTGTATGTGTATATTAGGCTTTTGTTTTAAGTGTCATTACAATTTTTTGGTAGTGGTTAGGTTACAATTGGTGCATCAACTCATTAGCATAGGTTTATTTTATGTTTTCTCTCTCCATTTTCATCTAAATGATCTAGTACTCTAGGTGATGAGATTCACTAGACAAACCAAAGGAGCTGACCTTTTAATCTATAGGTTTACCTTTGCTATAGGCAATCCAAAAACCTAGAGGTAATCCTATATTCCACTCAATTTGGATAAGTATTTAACTACCTATCTAAGGGTGCAAAATTGAGTGACAAAATTTTTGGTACACATAGTGAGACTCAAGGTCCAAATGAGTGGAAGAATTTTGGTGTATTCTTCTTCCTCTTGGCCTTTAGAGGCATTCATCAAACACCAATGGTGACTCTAAATTTAATCAACTGGTTATAATCAGCCCAAGTACTTATTATGAAATAATTTGATGATATATTGTGTTTCATTTGACTAATGAGGTTGGCATGACTAGGTATGATGAAAGTTTCTGCTATAAAGCTCCCTATAAACCTTATCATGACCCCAATTATGTGTCTCAATAGGCCTATCAAGATTGTTACATCCCTATGATTCATGGTAGTCCTATGGTCATCCCATTCCCCCTTCATATGACCATGATGTTGTTGAGAATCCTTATGAATAATATTATGAGGAAGGCTATCAAGAAGATTACTAAGAAGTGTCTCCCTATCAACCTCAATATGATCCATATCAACCTTAACATGATTCCTATCTACCTTGTTGCGAGGAATTAGATGATACCATTGATTTGGAAGCAAAATATTGGGAAGCAAGATATAAGGCCTTATAATTTCAAGTTAGGTAACTCAATCAATAGGTTGAAGCTCACAAAAATATCCACTATTACCCTCCTCTTCCTACTTCAATTCCACCTCAAGCCAAATCCTTGTTGTCACTCATGTCAAATGTGCTAAAAAAAAAGTGATAAGAAATTGAGATAAGGAACTTGATGTGGTCCCTATTCATCTCATAAAGCTATAGAGAAAGTCAGTTCAATTATTTATGAACAAGTGGAGTTTAGTTGAAGAGGAAGCCAATTATGTTATGAATTATGATTTGCATGAAATGAGATACTATGTCTAATGGTGGGTAGATATATTAGAGAGGTGGGAAAGTAAAGAGATTAAGGATCAAATTGAAGTTTTTGAATATCCTCAAGAAGCTAATGAGGAAGGTGAAAATATTGTTGAAGAACATGTCTTTCCCATTGCTCAAAACAACTTGTCATATCCCCATGAGTTCATTCAAGAAACCCCCATTCCAAATACCATTCATGATCCATATACCACACCTCATACTCCATCTCCAAGCCATAAACTTTTTCACCACCCTACCACCATATCCTTTCTTAAATAAGAACCCATCCTATGGGAGATAAGTGAAGAAGATCAAGCCAAAGTTTTAGCTGATCAAGAAGATGACTTAAGTGTCTATGATGAAGAGTTCGCTATAGGGAATCCACTTGGAGAAGACAAGCTTAAATTCATATTCTTGAGTGAATAAAAATATGATCAAGATCAAGTGGTAGATGTTAATGAAAAACTTGATCAAGAAACAAAGAAGAAGGTGCTTGAAAGAGACATCACGTTAGCTGAGTTGGTTGAGACTCATGAGAAACATCAAAAGGTTAGTTTTAAAAATTTAATAGAATATGAAGCTATTATTGACTCCATAGAACAAGATTAATTATGGAAAAGATTTAATGAGATATGTGAATAATTTGAATGCCTTAAAAATCCTACACTTCTTGATGGTCAAGTTGAAGAAACTCTTGAAGTTGCCTTACCTCTTGATGTTGTGCTTCTAAAAGAAGATCTTATGCCATCCAAACTTGTTGAAGTTGCATCCAACCTTAACAATCAAGAATCTTCAATTAATCAAGTACATAATGGACAAGAAGATGAATATGAAGTTATGGTTATTGAAGAGAAAGAAGACAAAGGTAATTGGCAACAACATGTTGATCTTCTTCAAAAGGTTTAAGGTCTTTAAAAGGTTGAAATTTATATGCATTAGTAGATTGAACAAGATGTATTCATTGAAAATAATGATGAATATGGGGCTGAGTATGCAAATATCTTTACATAGATTAATGAGCTTGTAGATAGTAAGAAGTTTGATCTCATTCAGGATGATATGAAGGACAAAAAAACATGCTTGGATGAAGTTTAATTGGAAAAAGATGTAGCTAAGGATCCTCATGAAAATATTGTTGAGTCATAAGAGGAATTCACTTTCATAAGTGATATGTTTGTATCTTCTATTGATTCATTTGATACCATGATAAGAAGATTGGAAAGCATGAAGGAGTTGAAGACTCCAAAACCAAGGATCAAGAGACAATTTGATTCACTATTTCCTTCATCTCATGGAGCAAATTATGGTGCAAGTTTCCTCTTTGATCTATGAGGAGAAAATTTGTTTTAGGGTAGTTTGTCTATAGTCTAGTTTCTTTAAGTTATTATTGTGTTTCTTAAGTGCTTGATAACACATGGTGTGTATTGTCCTTTGATTTGTGTCTTATTTATTTTGTTTTATGTGATGTGAAGGTTAATCAATTTGTTGTGTTATGTTCAAAGTCTATTCAGGCCTAAAATTAAGTGCTAGAGATTCCATTTCCCAATGGACACACAAGGCTACTGGTCTTATTAGCATTGCAATAATGCTACCCCTGTGAATCACCAAAAATGTTGACCAAATTTTACCCCAAGTTAAATTTATCACACCACTATAATTTAAAACTTGTCATATGTTCATGTCATACCCTATATGGTCTCTAGACTCTTCATTTAACCTTGTTATCATGGTTTAAGATTAGTTTTAAGAAGTTAAGGTAATTTAATATTTTGGTCATATAATGGTATAGGGGTGTCATGGAGAAATAAATCATGGTAAAGTTATGTCATAAGTTATTAGGGGTTCATCAATTCCATTTCATGTCTTAGACACTTTTTCCTAGCATTTCATGAAGTTTTAAAGTGTTTAAGGTTCACTTGTAGTCTTGAAGGTGTTAAATATGCATATAAATGTGATTTTTAGCTAACATTGATATATATATAAAATAAAAAAATAGAATAATCCATACCATATATATCCCAAGGAGATTGTATTAGATAATTAATTGTCACACCTGTCATATGAATCAGAGCAAAGTTATATTCTTAAAATTTAATGCCACTTTGAAGAGTTAGAGAAGTTGTATGGACTTTTGGAAGCCATGTGCAAGTGACAAGAGTTAAAGGGTGTCCTTTCATCTTATATAGGTCATGAAATTTTTTTGAATGAAATTTTATCTCTATTTGTATAAATATTCTCCTCTCTCCCATCGCTTCATTCATAAGCTAGTGAAGGCAAAATTCAAGAAGATGGTATAGGCTGTATAGGTAGAGTTGGGGGATGATATTTTTTACAAATTTTGGGACCCCTATGGGATTAAAATTTATGGAATTTGTAATTTTATTGGTTATATTAGGTTTATGAACAATCACTAACATTTTATACTACTTTTTGAAAACTCAAAACCCCATAGGCTGAGTTTAGAGCAACTCCAAAACAAATTATGAATTATTGGATACATAAAACTAGTTGTATTAATATTTTTGATGTATATATATTCCTAATATACATTCACTCGTATTATTAGAATGTGTGGATGTATTTTTGGCATGAAAGGTCTCTCTTGTACATTATCTGCAAATGATTGTTAGTTGTCTGTGTTACAGAAGTTATTCAAGTGGTTAAATACATATGAATTGTTATTCAATTCCATCTAATAATCTCTCAATACATTAATGGATTATTGATCACCCAAGTATAATGTATAATTTTAAAGAGAAAGTCATATCTTCCTTCATCTTTTATGGACTATGTTTTATGTAAGTCTGCATAACAAGGCAATTTGATTATTTGAATATGCACGTCCATGATTTTGAGAGTTGTGTTTCTTTGATATAATAATTTTTGATGATTTATAGGCAATTATATTTGAGTTATAACAATCATATTTACATTTCTTAATTCTCAAAGCACAAAGTTACAAAATAGTCACCTACCACCTGTAGGTCTGTAATTCCAAGGTATATTCATGTTTTAAATGCATTTTGAAGACTATCCAGGCATGAAATCACTATAATTATAGTGATGTTTTAATTTATAAAGGATTATAAAATATTATAAACACTTGAAGCTAAGTAGTGGCTAGTAAGCTAAGCCTAAAAGATGAACTTATAGGATTGTGTGTAGTTGGAAACAATGAAAATAGAGGTCTAATAAGATGATTTTAAAAGGATAATGAGTTTTAAATTAGTAAAAATAAACCTATATCTATGAGTTGGAAAAATTGAAAATAATCATGATGTAGTAAAGGGACTTAGTTCAATATTAAAAACTTAGACTCCCCTAGACAATCATCTACAACCAACTAATTGAAAGATGCCTTACTAGTGATGATGGCAAAGTGAGATGGTTATAAGGAATATATAATGGATTTTATATGGAAAAAACAACATGAAAAATGATTTATTGAAGGATTTTTATATTGGTTCACATAGGCCTAAAACACAAAAAGGCCTAAAACATAGTCAACCTTCCTAATAGTCACCTACAGATTGTGTGTGTATGAGTAGTGAAGTGCCAAGGTTTGAATATGTTTTGAGAATATAATGGATTGAAATAAATGACAAGATACCTATATTGATTAAGTATAAATAAATATATGTATTTTATGTCATGGTGGAGATAAAGGAGGATAATTCAATACCACACATAGTCAATTCTCATGATAATCACCTACATCCAACTAGTTAATGTTTTGCATTGAAAAAATATATTCATGAAATTGGAGTCTCATTACAGTGAGAGAGTCTCACACTCTCACGAAACATGATGGTAGATACTTTGAAAGGTTTGTTGTAGTGGAAAAGACCTAATCTAAGACTATATAGTCAAATGTCCACCTACAACCACATACTAAAATTTTTGATCTTAAGGTAGTGAAATTGATGAAAGCACAAAGGTAAAGGCTTGGGATAAGGTATTAAATGACTTTAAATAACATTTAATAGGTTTATAAGAGATTTGGTGTTTTAATAAGGTCCCTTAAAGTACCTAAGTAGGCAATCATAGTCCCAAATATACATAAATAGGGAAACACAGACATGTATGTCTATTTAGATCACTCAATGGTTTTAAAAACTTGAAATTGGGTTATATGTGTGATATAAATGATATAAAAGTAATAAAGGTTCTTGATTGATGATATTAGTAGAGTAAATAACCATAATGGATCACAAAGTCCACAATCCAAAGACAATTTGCATGCCTAAGTTAGTAAGGTTAATTGTTTAAAGGAGTCCAAAGGACTATATGAAAGTAAGAGTAAAGTAAGTGAAAATGATTGAAATAATGTTAATTTTTTTTTATCAGACCTTTATAATTATACAATAACCTAGAATACCTTGTTCATACTTTTCCTACAGTCCTAAGTGCATATTCAGACTTACACAGGGCAGTCAGCCCTAATAGGAGTGGAAACGTGAAGTCAGTTGGGGTGAAGTTAGAATTAGATAACCTTAAGAGGATTGTGAAATAATATTCAAAAATTTCATGATTATTATACCCTAGTAGAGTAATAAATAAGTAGGAAACAATGAGCTAGGGTAAGTTAGGCAACTTGGCCTACAAACCCGAAGCCTAGTCCAATGAGATGTAACAAGAATTTGAGAAAGAAGGTGGTAATATAACCATTATAACAGGTCAAGGAGGACATAAAATACCTCATGAAGGTAATTATAGGTAAAATAAAACTCATAAATTCACCTATATACTTAATTTTCTCTCAAACCTCTTAGAATGCTTATTTCCACCTGAGAGGTCACTTTCTTTTGCTTGGTATGACCAGGAGGATTTTCATGGGACCTAGGGATCATAGAGAAAGTTAGATAACATAATTAAATTCCATTTTGTGGATTTTTTTGGGGGATATGTACATCCATATTTATGGATCATCCTTAATAACCCAAGTCACTTTTAGGCTGCCTAAGAAAGCCATAAAGACTAGGTGAGAGAAAAATCAACTTTCATACCTCTAGATGGATTAAAAAAACTTCAAAACCACCTATAAAATGTTAAATACTTCCATTATCATCATCAATAATAAAATTGGTTGATAAAATACTATATGGAACTGTATGTAATTAGGGATAAAAATGTTGAGTTTTGTTATTTTGTAGGTCTGTACAGTGAGTCAAAACTTTAAATTTAGAATGGAGGATGGGGAGTGTGTTTTTTTAGTGAATCACACACTTATTTTTAGTTTGGAATATGTGAGGAGTATTTAGAATCATTTTTCACTCTTTTGGTAGGGAGACCTAATTGAGGCCTAGTTAAAAGAAAGAAAGGGCAAAAAAAGAGATCTTCACTCACTCTTAGAGCATGAAATTGAACTTAGAGTTGTAAAGACATAGTGGGTACTATAATATGCCCTTGTATTCTTAGGATTATTTTTAATTATTCAATAATTTCAAGTCATGACCTTGTTTTTAATCCTCATAGCTTAGGTTGGATTCACAAACCTCCATGAGAAATACTAATGCAATAAGCAGATTTGGATTAGTGTATATGTAAATTAGGATTTTGTTTGAAGTGTCATTGAAATTGGTTGGTAGTGGTTAGGTTATAATTGGTGCATCACCTCACTAGGATAGGTTTGATTTATGTTTTCTCTCTCCCTTTTCATCCAAATGAGATAGTAGTTTAGGTGATGAACTTCAATAGACAACTAAAGGAACTAGCCCTTTAATCTAGAGGTTTATCTATGCTATAGGAAACCCATAGGTCTATAGGTCATCCTATATTACAAAAAATTTAGATAAGGATTGAACTACCTATCCAAAGGTGCAAAATTATGTGACAATAATAAATTGACAAGAAATGTTGTCAAGGTGCAAATTGTAGTTAGAGATATCTATCGCTAAGGCATCATGGCTGAAAAATAGTATGACCACTACCTTAGAGGAGGTGATTAACATCTAGTAATGTATTATTGGCATTTAAATATTCCCTCTTAGGGTATAAAGCCCTTGTTCTAGCCTTAAGACAACATTTCCATATAAGGTAAAATTATTATTTTTAGGCAAAATTTGGACTAACATAAAACAAAAACTGTAAGTCATATTCACAAAAAAAAAAGAACCATCACATTATTATTGAAGTCTACTAATTTATTGTCAATTTTTAAGGAATTACTCTAAATAAATCAAAATATATTCAAATTTTTGTGAAGAAACCTTAGGTTATCCTGTCATAGGGTAACAAGCATAAAAAATGTATAATTTGAGAAAAACAATATTGCAAGCCTTGATTCAAAATGAAAAAGTTCCATTTTGAGGTTATATAAATTTTATATTTTATGACCAATGTCTGATCTTGTACAGATTTGCTCATAATTTAAGGTTTCCTTAAATTTGGGTTCTCAGAACTCTATTTTCAATGTTTCTAAAGCTTAAAACATAATAAAAATAAGGAGTGAGATAAATAAAATTTGACAAACATAGATATGAGTCCAAATACACCTGATAATAATAAAAAAAACATATAAATGTAATAAAAGTTGTTTTAAAGGTGGGTTACAAGTCTGATACACCTTAGAAACCATCAACAACCATGTTGTTTAGACCATTCACTCCATAAACAATGATATGCATACAATAACAAGTTAAGAACTTATGAAATATGGTTTAATAACACCAATAAGATCATGAAAAAGATTATAGAAACCTAATTTTATTCATTTATTTCTTGAAAATTACACAAAAATCCATACAACCTCCTTACACACAATTCATCAATCCCACCAACAATGTTTCTCTTTCATTTTATGCTCTTCTAAGCCTCCTCAAAATTTGACTCAAAATCTATCCATCACAAATGAAGTCTAAACTTAAATTTTGTCACATCATGATTTCTCACTAAGCTAATTTACCTAGTTATCTATAGATTATTATGGTTGTTAAATTGATTAATTACTATTTAAGTAAGTTGTAAGTCATATACTATTATGAAATAGTCATATGTTACTTTGATTACATGATTACATTGTTATGAGTTAGATATATTGTATATTATTTATATTATGATCATGTTGATTAGTTTTTACAATAATATTTTATGATATATATCATGATGTTATAGGCTAACTACCTTCTTGTCATGATTCGAATGCAGGAGAGATTCATCCCTCAAAGTATGATGGAGGGAGAGCATCATCATAGAGGATGACATAGATGGAGGTGTTGGGGGATGATAGAGGAATGAATAAAATTGATGCACACACCATAATAGATAACATTCATTATATACATTGTTTAAGTTGTTAGCTTTAATACGTCTTTGATGTTATCTACATTTAAATAATTGATTTTATGCGTTAGTTGTGATTTAGTTTATTTTAATGCTTATATGGAGTTAATCTTGTGTGATTTAATTATAGCTATTATACGTGGATTGAGTGTATAATATTGTTGTATGATTATGTCATGTTATTGTATTTATGATTTTGAATGCTTTATGAGAGAGTAAATCTATGTGAATAATATCTAGTTACTATTGTTTATAGATTAACTGAAATGTCTTCATAATGTTTTAGAACATTAGCTAGTTATCATTGTGATATTTTGTAAATATCATTATTTGAATTAAAGCCTTAATATATATAAGATAACTAAAGATATTGGATAATCTATATAAAGTAGAGATAAAAATGACTATGTTATTATACTATTTTGTTTTGGTATAGCAGTTGTTTGAATTACCATTTTAGTTAAAATAATATAATTGAATTTATATTAATCACATTATTATTAAAGTCATGGTATTGATTATATTTACTAAGTTATTACAAATATTAAATGGTTATCCTAATCTAATATATGAACTAACCCTTGTCAACATTCGAATGCATAGATAAGGCAATGTTCAAAGTGTTAATTATCTTTGATAATTATGTTAATAGTAGAAGTTTGTGAAGTTGAAACATGACATGTAACATCAATAGACCATGCAAGATTTAATGAATAAAATAATGATTAAAGAATTTAGGAAAAGTTTGAGAAAATTAACGATTTCTTGGTTGAGTTAATAGGGAGTTAAATTGGATTAGTTATAGTTTTAGATAAATAATTTGGGTTATGCATAATGGAATAATGGTGAACTATGAGTTTCATGCTAATAGTTTCATGCAAGCATGAATGAGAAACATGAAAAAATAATGATAAGAAAGGATTTAGAGAAGAGGATGTCATGACATGAAGAGGAGAAGAAGGCGCAAGGTGAAGGAGAGAAGGATTTTTATGGTTCATACAATTAAAAATGGAAGCTATTATAAAGTTGGTGATGTATTTAATGATTGTTTGAATTAGGAAAAATCTATGTATATATTTTCTTAGGGTTTTTGAAATAAATTTACATTTTAATATTGATACAGGTTTATCCTTGTGGATGGCTCAACTATCCATAAAACTAAACCTCTATCCCCTAAATCGTTATGGAAAGGAAAAAAATTATGTGTTTTTAAATCCGGTAGGGTCAAATGAATTTATTGTTGTGATGGAAAAATACCCCAGATTAATAAATTTAGAACCTTGACATATGGTTTGATATATGGAAACACTGAGTTTTGCTATGGAAACCATACTATACATGTGTGTGTGTGTGTGTGTGTGTGTGTGTGTGTGTGTGTGTGTGTGTGTGTGTGTGTGTGTGTGTGCATGCATGTATGTATCGAAGTCTGAGTTAACATTGATGAATGAGTAGATTGATTTAAAAATCTTGTGTATTCCTTGTTTTGAAGTTTGTTTAAAATTGGATATGCATATATAAAGGACCATGCTATTTTGTTTTACCCCACACACACACACACACACACACACACACACACATTGTGTATGTATGATTTTCAAAAATAAGAATACATATATAGGATTGTGTTTAATTGTTTACAAAACTGTGAATACCATATAAATAGGGATTGTGTGTATATTCATGTAGATCTTAGTATGAGAACTAAATCTATGAAAATTAGTTCTAGGTTATGATTAAGCTATCCAAGAATGAATACAAAAAGTACTTAAATCCTATCTTAACTCTAAGTTCAAATTATTGAAAATTGTGAGATGACTATTATACCCAGTTTGACATTTGTTAATCGATGGTTAATATTGGAATTGAATTAGATATTAATGTAACTAGGATATCACATGAGTAAATATATAGATCATATGATTTGTATATTTTTTATGTGGATAGATATCTAGTCGAAACATGTATAGAAACCAATAACGTATCTATATGCATAAGAGTTTTTAATATATATTTAGTAAGTCGATAGGGTTGAGCTTGGAATAATACATATGTTAATGTGTTTGAATTGAGCACATACTATATAATTTTAAATGCTTATAAATACTATGCAAATGGTTACATGGTTCATCATGAATTTGAGTTAGATTTGACTTGATTTAAATGATATTTATAAGACTTGAGAAAATTATAAACCTATAGTTTGAACTAGGGCAAAAACTAGGTCTGTATGGTTGAATGCTTTATAGTATTCTATTTTTAACAATTCAAGATAATGTACATACAATTTAAAGACCCGAGATTGGAAAAAATAGGGTAATAAATTTTAATGAATTTTATTATAACTATATTATTATATTAAATTAAAATATGTGAATAAATATAGGGGTTTTCAAAAATGTTGAGACCTTATGTTAGATATTGTTTGTTATTTCATGAATAGTTAAATTATAATGGTTCATTATAATCATGTGAAGTTCTATAAGAAAAATAGAAATTACTGTTATTATGACATAATAGTATTTATGTATGTAAACAAATATATTATGTAGTATATACACTAATATAGAAACAATACTATATGATAAAAAATAATTGAAAACTGCATATAAATGATCAAACATGATCACATGACCATTAGTAGTTTATTGCCAGTCATATATAATGCGACCAAATTGATGATTTTACCATATTTAGTCATTTATTGGTTGTTTTGATTGATCAATTTGGTAGTATATTTAGTCATTAATTTAATCATTGATTATTGTTAACTGATCATTTATTTAGTCATGGTAGTCATTTATTTAGTCATTTTAATCATTAATTGCCATCAATTAGAAGTATATTTAGTCATTTATATTAACTAATTTCTATTTATTGGTAGTATATTTAGTCATTTTAATCATTATTTTTTTGTTCACTCCTACATGTTGGTTGTCTCATCTAAATTCATTTATATTTATTCTCACCTCAAATGACTTAGAGTTTGTTAAAATGTAGTTAATGTATAATACTTGACCAGTTGCCATATGCAACAATACTTTAGCTCTATGTAATGATGTTGTAGCCCATAGTAACTTGTGTTACAAAACAAAATTCATTTTCATCTTTATATATACTTTATTCAATATTATTATACAAAATATATATGTTTATATCTCAAAAATATATATTACCATTTGAAACCATAAAATTTTATTCTAATATATATATATATATATATATATAATTTTAATAATATATTTAAATTAATTATTAAGACTAATAAAATAATAATAAACACACACACACACACACACACACACACACACACACACACACAAAATAAAAATAATAATAATAAAATAATATGGGGAAGGGGAGCTCGACCAGTTGGCCGCCCTACCCCCAACAGATTCAAGAAAGGGCCATGGTCGACTCCAAGGCCACAGGCCTGGGTCAGCCCATGTACCCTACAATTTTCTTTTATTAAAGAAAAAAATATAAAATAAAATAAAATGAATTCCTCAAATGTATTTTTTTATTAAACAAAAATAAAATAGAATAATAAGTTTAAAAAAATTACAAAATGTTATGTTATTTATATAATTTATTATGAACTCAAGTATTTTTATTATATATATATATATATATATATATATATATATAATTATATAATTTTGATAATCAAATATAAATAAATAATATATATTTATCACAGAAAATAAAAATAATTAAATTTCTTTTTAAAGAAAGTAAGAAAATACATTAACATTGAGTTTATACATGCAAGCAATATAATTTTCATATTGAAGTGAATTATTTTGAGCTTCCTCCATAGCTTGAACCAGAAAACCTTCCATGGTTTGAAACTGTGAGAGAAAACAAAGTAAAAAATGAGAAATGGGTTTGAAAAAAATAATTTTTATTTGGGTCATAAGGAAATTTAGGGTTTTCTAAGAATACCTAAATTATAAGGTTTAGATTAGTTCAATCCTATGGCTCTCACTTATTCCTCCACTTGCAAGTGGGACCACTTACAAATGGAAGGGAAAAAAACTTGACTTTAAAATTTAAATTTAAAGTTAATTGAATTTATTCTTGGTGGCTTACATATAAATTATTTTAATTTATCTTTATAAATTAATTATTTTCTATAGACTTTTAAAAATTAATAATTAAGTATAAAAAACAAGGTTGAAATATATTTATTTAATTGTTTCATGAGTAACCCTCTACATTAATAATTAGATAACATTATTTTATTTAATTCTTAGTGGTAAATAATATTTAATTATTAACTATAAATATATTTTGATTTTTATGTTAAATTTAAAATTAATTATTATTAATTAGTTTATTAAAGCTTTTTTTGGATTTAATTATTTAGATGGATAAATTTTATAAGTTAAAATAATTAACCATTTTTGTTGATTTTTATAAGGTGTCTTTTAATTATATGGTTGGAAATGACAATTATTAAATATTTTAACACACTTAATGACATCTTAATAGTCAAATTTGTACCATAATATAATAATTATTAATATTTTTAAAATAATATAAATAATATTTAAGTATTTAGAAATAATAATTATTAATTACTTAGCATATCATTTATGAAATTGAATTTTCAATGTTCAATTAATTTATTTGTTTAGTTAGCAAAATTTTAGTAGTAAAGCAAAACTATAGTGGCAATGTTCAATTAATTTATTTGTTTAGTTAGCAAAATTTTAGTAGTAAAGCAAAACTATAGTGGCATATAGACTTAGTCTAATTGTGTGTATAATATAGTCTTAGTAGTAGAAATAATTAGGTCTCTGCATCTCTGTGAGCTACATATTTAAACACATTTTTAATTATCCACTTTAATATCATATTGTCTAATTTTTATTTGTGTGACTAATTATTTAGTTGTATTTTTTACCCAATGATCAAATTAGTCATTTATAGCTGTGTTTCAAAAAATTAGTAAAATTTAGTCATTTTTAAATTATCGTGACTAATTTTTTTAGTCATATAGTCATTTATTTGCCAAATTCTACTAGTGATATTATGCATGTATTTGATAAGGTGCATAAATATATGAAATATATCTTTATGAGGATTTAGGTACTCAGATGTATATATATAACATATATTTGTACATTGGGATGTGTACCTATAATTATAGTTTATTGAATGATAAATTGAGTCATAAAATCCTGAGGGGTATGATACTATCATTATATGCATAGCCTCCCAAAATTATAGTAAGTTGTATAAATGAAAGATTAAGTTTCATGTGAGAAAAAACTTTATTTATGAGATATTTGATCTTTGAAATTATTATGACTAGTAGTTTGTAATAATGTGTACATAAGAATAATAGACTATGATATGGTGGTTTGTCATAGAATATACTAAATTTGAATCTACTTATAAAAATTAGAAACAAGTAGTCTAGGTATATAACTATACCCAGTTTGGTATAGACTATATTGTTTATATTTATTATTTATGTGATAAATAATATAGTTGAGATTGATGGCATATGTTTGATGGATTAAATGTATGTATTTTTTACATATTCTTGCATTAATCATGTTTTATACCTACTATTAGGAAGTAATATGTTTTAATCTATTGGTTATATTTTATATTAACTAAATCTTACATTGTTGATACTAAATAAGTAGTGAGACAGACTTTGATATCTTACTTAGCATCACTAATACTAGATGAAGGTAATCTAATCAAGTGGTGTGTATGAATTTGACTGATCATAGAGATCAATAACTATTTAAAAACTTTGGCCAAAGTAATGTTTAGTTAAACATTGTCATTTCATATGTATGATTTACATATTTATATGATATCATGTTAGAAAGTATTTTATTTATGATACACATCATGTATTATATATCTTATAGTACATGGATACTAGCTTGTCTCTCTGAATTCTTGCACTGTCACTATGTACCCAACCTTAAAGGGAAGGTCATTCTCTATTTGGAGGATTGTGTGAGGGATCGATGGTCTATGGTTGATATAAAAAAGTACTTAGATGATGCTATCCCTCTCCACAATAGTACTTATTTAGAGACTACACTTGATATTATCATATATACTAGAGTTTGTGAGGATCATGATTTTTATAGCCTTGTCTATTATATTATATTTATTATTATAACATTATATCATATGGAAATGTAATTAATTACTCATTATATATTGACAATAGCGGTTGTATTATTATACCAATTATGGTTAGAAATATATAATTATTTTTTATATGCGGTTATGTTTTGTTTCATACAATGTTAGTGATCAGTAATTAATAGATGTTACATGTTTAATTTTTGGTTAACATACTTAGTGTGTTTTACTAGGGTCATCAATTAGATTCTTTTGGTTTAATCTAATGAAATAATACATAGAGATTAATTTTAAAAAAAAAATTATGTTATTTTAGTAAATCTCAGTGGAGATGTTACATTGTGGTATCAGAGCTGCGACTCAAACTCTAGGACTTAATGAGTCCAATAATATTTTTATATCCTTATATTTAATAAAAAATATAATAATGTGAGTTATAGCATATCGAGAGGGTCCTTCAAATTTCAATGATAGTAACCCTCTATTTGATCCTAATCAATTTGTTGTTGAACAAGCAACAAAATTGGATCAGATTATTGAAACCATGAAGGAAACCAAGGACTAAATTGTATCCCTAGAATAAAAAATTCATGGGCATGAGGAGGAATCCCACCATGATGTTCTTGAATAAAATCCTATTGAGTAATAAATCCCTCAAGATTAAATACATGAGGAAGTGCCTCAGGACATAAGAGCATGTATAGTTGCAGAATTAGAAAGAGATATGTAAAAGGTGAATCCACCCAAGTTTTATGGAACCATTATGAAAAATAGAGATGAAGAATGATTGATTGATATGGAGAACTATTTTGAGATTCAAAACTAATTTGAGGTCACTAAAGCAATTTGGGAAGCTTAATAGTTGGCTGGTGAAGTAGCTACATGATGGACCAAAAAAAAGCTAGAAATGAATCTTAACTCAATCACCACTAGATGGGAGAAGTTTGTAACACTTTTAAAATCATATTAGTTTTTATATTTATACTTTGACCAAAAGCTTACATTTTTTAGAATCTAAAGCAAAGAGATTTATCAATGAATGAGTACTAAAAATAGTTCACCAAACTTCTAAAATATGTACCTTAGTATCAGGTAGATGAGAGGTTTAGAATTATAAAGTTCATCATTGGATTAAAACTTCATATTGGTGGAGAGGTGGACATTCATGGACCATCTACCATGGAACAGGTCTTTGAGAAGGTAGTCAAATATAAATAGAATTTGAAATCTCTTACTCAGATTAAAGTTTTAAGAAAATTGAAATTTTTAAGTTAAATTTCAAAAATAATAACTAGAAGCAAAGGAGTAAAGACTCCAAGTGTCAATTCAAAAGTAAGAATACTAGATTTAATAGTGGTTCAGGAAACTAAGAAATGGTTTCAAAGGTGATTTCAAGAGAAACCAATAGTCTGATAAGAAGGAACCACTTGTACGTTGCTTCATTTTTATAGGTGACCATTTTACATGTGAGTTTACCCAAGATAAGTTTAGGAATAGATGTTATACTCATCAATAAAGAATATTTAACAACGTATTCATGATGTAGTTGATAATCGATAAGCTAAATTTCAAGCTTCACCCATAGAAATATCAAGTATTTTGTTTGAAAATCTAGTTCCATTTTGATAGATACAAGCTAAACAATGTTTTATAGCTCCTAGAATTATAAATAAGTCATCTAAAAAAGATAGAGTAATGGAAAAAATAGGGTTGGTACAATATGGGAATGAGTCAAAAGTCAAAGTTGACAAGTGTTTAGTAGAATCTGAGATTAGGTTTCCCAAATTCAAAATAGTAGTTGATATTTATGTAGCACTAATAGGCTCATATGATGTGATTCTAGGAGTCAACTGGATTGCTAAGAATAAATCTAAAGTTGACTGCTACTTGAATAAGGTTGATTGTCTAGATGATTTTAGAAATCAGACACAAATTCAGAGCAAGAAAAGAGAGTTGAGGCTTAGGTAGATTTATGCAATGAAACTCATAAATGCTAGAGAAAAAGGGTGCAAAGTATTTATTATTAAGATAAATGAAATGAAAGAATATAAGGAAACATCAATTAAAAATTACCCTTTTTTTTAGGAATTTTCATGATGTGTTTCTAGATAAATTGTTAGGATTGTCTCCTAAACATGAGTTTGTATTCTCTATTTATATCATAGCTCAATCAAAACCTCAATCTAAATAATTATATATGATGACAACCACTGAATTGATTGAATTAAAGGCTCAACTCTAAGAGTTATTATCAAAATAATTGATCAGACCAAGTGTGTCACCATGGGATGCACCAGTTGTCTTCATCAAGAAGAAAGATGGTACTCTTTAGCTTTATATTGATTATAGAATGTTGAATAAAGATACTATCAAAAATAGATATCCACTACCTCGTATAGAGGATATTTTTGATCAAATAAAAGGAGCAATGGTATTTTCTAAGATTGATCTTAGAGTAAGATATCATTAGCTAAGGATAAAATATGAGGATATTTCAAAGATAATGTTTAGAACTCATTATGGGCACTCTGAGTTCACAATGTTATCATTTGGTTTGACAAATGCTCTTGTAATGTTTATGAATCTCATAAACAGTGTGTTCAAATATTATCTAGATCATTTTATTTTGGTATTTTTATATGACATTCTTATATATTCTAAATATGAAGAAGAGCATATTCAACATCTAAAACTAGTTTTGCAATGGTTTCAGAAGCACAAGTTATATGATAAGTTTTTCAAGTGTGTATTTTTCCAAAAGAAAGTGCAATATCTAGGACATATTACCTCTACAAATGGTATTTCAGTAGAACTAGCAAAGATAACTACCATTATGGAATGGATAACACCAAGGAATGTTCGCAAGGTAAAGAATTTCATGGGATTAATGAGATATTAAAATAAATTCATTCTAAATTTATCTAAGATAGCTAATCTGATTACCTCTATATAGTGTAAAAACCAAAGTTTTATCTAGTTAAATAAGTGTGAAGTAGCTTTTTAGGAATTGAAAAGGAGACTTACTTCAGCACCAGTACTAAGAGTTCCTAATCCTCATGATCAATTTAGTGATTACATATGCATTTAGGGATGGAATTGGACAAGTCCTTATGCATGGTGGTGTAATGGTAGCCTATGAATCAAGGAAAATTAAGACTTATGAGGTGAACTATGCCTCTCATGACCTAGAACTTGCAACAATTATGCATGCTTTGCAAGTTTGAAGACATTATTTTTTAGAAAAATTATTTGAACTCAAGATTGATAATTTGTGACTCAAGTACATATTCACCCAACCAAATATAAATTCTTGTCAAAGGCTCTAGTTAGAGTTCTTTTGTAACTATGATTTTTCTATCAACTATCAAAGATAAGGGAAATAGAGTAGTTGATGCAACAACCATGGTTATTATTAAGAGTATGTTTAAGGATAAATTAATAAAATTATCACAAGGAGATTAATTCTATGATCAAGTTAATAAAGTCTTATTTGAGAATGATTAGAATCCCAAGTACAAAGAATTCAAAATAGAGAATGATGGTCTTTTGTGATACAATAGAAGGATGTATTTACTAGATAGGGAAAACCTGATGAGCATAATGCTAAAAATGATGTATAATGCCCCTTATGTAGGACATTAAAGAGTAACCAAGTTTATGATAGAGCTTATACCACTTTATTTATGGAAGGGAATCAATAAAGATGCAATGACCTTTGTTTCACATTGTTAATAATGTTAGAATGTTAGAGATGAACATGTGCATCAAATTGGATTGTTGTATCCATGTGACATATCAGAATAGAAGTGATAAGTGATTAGTATAGAATTTTTCTAAGGATTACCATTGTCATGGAAAAATCATGACATGATATTGTTTATAGTTGATAAACTAATCAAGGTAGCTCATTTTATACCAAGAAATTTGACAAATGATGCACCTACTCTTGTAAAGAGATTCATAAATGAAGTGTATTAGTTTCATGTATTTCCATAAAATATAATTTCGTATCATGATCCAAGGATGAATTATAAGTTTTGGTTAACTATTAATCATATTTGGGTATGCAACTAAACTTTAGCACTGTATATCACCCATAGACTGATGATCAAACTAAACGAGTTAATCAGGTGTTATAGGATCATATTGCATAGATTAGTAATATAAGTGGAAAGAATATATTTTATTGGTTGATTTTGAACAAAGTAACTCATATTATTCTACTTTGAAAATGGCACCATTTGAAGCCTTATATGAAATAAAGTGTAGGACACCAATCAATTAAGACAGGTTGAAAGACAGAGTAGTCTTTGGACTTGAGATGCTTTGAAAAATAGAAGATAAAATTACATCAATAAAGCAAAGGTTTACCAAGGAAAATAATAGAAAAAAGAGTTATGATGATCTGAAGAGAATAGCTAGGTATTTTTTAATAGGTGATAAAGTGTTTTTGTGGGTTAAACCATAGAAGAGCTCGATTAAATTCAAGAATTCAATGAAACTTTCATTGAGATATGTGGGACCCTTCAAGATTTTAGAGGAGGTAAATATTCTAGCATATAGGCTTGAATTAACACTAACCATAGCTATATTGTATAATGTCTTCCATATATCTTATCTTAAAATGTATATAGTTAATCCTTCACATGTGTTGGATTAGAATGCTTTACACGTTCTAGATTCTGAGGTGGTCATGCTAGAACCAATTATATTAATTAACACTCTCAAACTTCATTTACATAATAAATAAGTGTAAAAATGCAAGATCTTGAGGGACCAATACTCTAAATATAGTGCTACTTGGGAAGATTATGATGAGTTCTACAAGCTATTTCCACACTTGTTTGCTTGATTTGATGTTTCATACTATATTATTTTTTTATTGAATAATGTTTTTAATTCAAAATTAGTGTTTGAATAAGTGTCATCGAGATGATGGTCATATTTAAGAGAGAAGGATGTCACATTCCAATTTGTCACTAAGATAATTTACCTAATTATCCATGGATTATTATGGTTGTTAAATTAATTAATTACTATTTAAATAATTTATAAATCATATACTATTATGGGATAGTCATATGTTACTTTGATTACATGATTACATTACTATGAGATAGCTATATTGTATATTATTTACATTATGATCATATTTATTAGTTGTTATAATAGTATTTTATGATATATATCATGATGTTATAGGCTAACTACCTTCTTATCATGAGTTAGATTTAGGACAGAATCATCCCTCACAGCATGATAGAGGGAGAGCATCATTAGAGAGGATGGTGTAGATGGAGGTGTTAGGAGATGATAGAGGAATAGACTAAAATCCATGTACACACCATGATAGATAGCACTCATTATATATATTGTTTGAGTTGTTAGCTTTAGTATGTATTTGATGTTATCTACATTTAGATACTTGATTATGTGTGTTAGTTGTAATTTAGTTCAGTTTAATTCTTATGTGGAGTTAATCTTATGTGATTGCATTATAATTTTTATACGTGAATTGAGTGTATAATGTTGTTGTATGATTATGTCATGTTATTTTATTCATGATTTTGAATGCTTTATGAGAGAGTAAATATACGTGAATAGTATCTAGCTACTAATGCCAATAGACTAACTAGAATGTATTTATAATATTTTGAAACATTAGTTGGTAATCAGTATGATATTTGAGAAATATCATTATTTGGATTAATGCCTTAACATATATAAAGTAACTAAAGACATTAGATAGTCTATATAAAGTAGAGATAACAACAACTACATTGTTATAATACCATTTTATTTTGGTATAACAGTTGTTTGAATTACCATTTCAATTAAAATAATATAATTGACTTTATATTAGTCACATTATTATTAAAATCATGGTATTTATTATCTTTACTAAGTTATTATAAAGATTGAATGGTTATCCTAAGCTAACCTATGAACTAAACCTAGCCAACATTCGAATGCATAGACAAGGTGGTGTTCAAAGTATTAGTTATAATTGATAGTTATATTAATAGTGGACTTTTGTGAAGTTGATACATGGCATGTAACATAAATAGATCATGTAGTATTTAAAGAATAAAATAATTATTAAATAATTATGGGGAAAGTTGGATAAAATTAGGGTTTTCTTGGTTGAGTCAATAGGGAGTTAACTTGGATTAATTATAGTTTTGGATTAATAATTTACGATATGCATGATGGATTAATGGTGAAATAATAAATTTATGCTAACAATTGTCAGCAGTCATGATTGAGAAAGATAGACATAAAAATAGTGATATGAAGGGAGTTGGAGAGGAGGATGACATGACACAAAGAGGAGAAAAGGGAGTAAAGCAAAGGAGAGAAGGATTTTTTTGGTTCATACAGTTGCAGCTGGAAGCTATTATAAGGTTGGTGATGTATTTAATTATTGTTTGAATCATGAAAAATCTATGTATATATTTGCCTCTTAGGTTTTTAGAATATATTTGCATTTTAATATTGATATAGGTTTAGCCCTTTGGATGGCTCAACCATCCACAAAACTAAACCTCTATCCCCTAAATCCTTATGGAAAGGCAAAAAAATTTAGTGTGTGTATATCTGATAGGGTTAAATGAATATATTATTGTGATGGAAAAATTCCCTAGCTTAAGAAATTTAGAACCTTGGCAGATGGTTTGATATATATGAAGATTGAGTTTTACCATGGAAACTATATATATATATATATATATATATATATATATATATATATATATATATATATATATATATATATATATATATATATATATATATATAATTTTTATTTACATCTTAGTTAAGTACACACACACAGAGGACTATGTATATATTTTGAATTATCAAGGGCTTAAATATGAAGTCTGAGTTAAAATTGATAAATAAGCATATTTATTTAGAAATCCTATGTATTTTTTATTTTGAAGTTCGTTTAAATTTGGATGTGCATATAAAAAGGACTGTGTTCTTTTATTTTACAAAACCATGAAAATATATCTATACAAACTATGTATTTTTGTCATTTGATATATATATATATATATATATATATATATATATAATTTTTATTTACATCTAACTGAGTACACATAAACACACACACACACACACACACACACACACATGTATGTATGTATATATATGTGTGTCTGTGTGTGTGTGTAATTTTCAAAACTAAGAAAACATACATAAGACTATGTTTAATTGTTTACAAAATTGTGAATCCCATATAAATAGAGACTATGTTTAATATGAGAACTACGTTTATGTAAATTAGTTCTAATTTATGATTAATTTATCCTAGCATGAATATAAAGAGTACTTAAATCCTATCTTAACTCTGAGTTTAAATTTTTGAAATTTATGAGACAACTGTTATAACTAGTTTGACATTTGTTAATCCATGGTGGATATTGGCGTCAAATTAAATATTAATGTAACTAGGATTTTACATACATAAATATGTAGATCATATGATTTGTATATTGTTTATGTGGATGGATATCTAGTTGAAACCTATATAGAAATCAGTAACATATCTATATACATAAGAGTTTTTAATATATATTTAAAAAGTCAACATGGTCAAACTTGGAATAATACATACATTAATGTGTTTGAACTGAGCATAGACTATAAAATTTTAAATACTTATAAAGACTTTGAAAATGGTTATACAGTTCATCACAAATTTGAGTTAGAGTTGACTTGATTTAAAAGATACTTGTAAGACTTGAGAAAATTATGAACCTATAGTTTGAACTAGGGTAGAAAATAGGTCTGTATGTTCGAATGGTTTATAATATTATTTTTTTAACAATTCAAGATAATGTATCTACAGTTTAAAGACCCAACATTGGGAAAACATGGTAATATATTTGAATGAAATTTATCATAAAAATATTATGATCTTAAATTGAAATATGTGAATAAAAATAGGGGGTTTCAGAAATGTTGAGACACTATGTTATATCTTGTTTGTTATTTCATGAATAGTTAAATTATAATGGTTTATTAGAATCATGTGAAGGTCTATAAGAAAGATAGAAATTAATGTGAGTATGGTAGAACAGTATTTGTGTATGTACACAAATATATTATGTAGTATATATTATGCATGTATTTGATAAGGGGTATAAATATATTAAATATATATTTATGAGGACTTAGGTACTCATACACATGTATAACATATATTTGTACATTGGGACATGTGCCTATAGTTATAGTTTATTGATTGATAAATTAAACCATAGAATCATGAGGGATCAGATACTATCATTATATGCATAATCTCCCAAAATTACAACAAGTTGTATAAATGAAATATTAAGTTTCATGTGAGAAAAGATTTTTTTTTTTTGAGATATTTGATCTTTGAAATTATTATGACTTGCAGTTTATAATAGAATAATGTGTACATAATAATAATAGATTATGATATGGTTGTTTGTTATAGAATGTATTACATTTGAATCTACTTCTAAAAATTAGAAACATGCAGTCTAGGTATATATCTATACCTGGTTGGTATAGACTGTATAGTTTATGTTTATTATTTATGTGATAAATAATATAGTTGAGATTCATTGCATACATTTGATGGGATAAATGTATGTATTTTTAATTACTCCTACATTAAGCATACTTTATGCCTGTTATTAGGAAGTAATCTATTTGAATCTATTATTTATATTTTATATTAACTAAATCTTGCATTACTGATACTAAATAAGTAGTGAGATGGACTTCACTATCTTACTTAACATCATGAATGCCATATGAAGGTAATCCGATCAAGCAGTGTGTATAAATTTGATTGATCCTAGAGATTTATAACTATTTAAAAACTTTTGCCAAAGTAATATTAAGTTAAATATTATAATTTCATATGTATGATTTATATGTTTGTGAAATATCATGTTAGAACATATTTTATTTATGGTACACATCATGTATTAGATATCTTATAGAACATGGGTACTAATTTTTCTCTCTAGATTCTCACACCATCACTATTTACCCAATCATGAAGGGATGACCATTCCCTAATTGAAAGATTGTGTGGGGGATCGATGGTCCATATTTGGTGTGAAAAAGCACTCGAATGATGATCTCTCTCACCAAAATAGTACTTATTTAGAGAATGCACTTGAGAGTATCATATATATTAGAGTTTGTGAGACTCATGCTCCATGGAGCCTTGTATCTTGTATTATATTTATTATTGAAATATTATACTAGATGAAAATGTAATTAATTACTCATTATACATTAACAATAGTGGTTGTATTATTGTACTAATTGTGGTTGAAAATATGTAATTACTTTCTATATGCAATTATGTTTTGTTTCATATGATGCTAATGATCAGTAACTAATAGATGTTACATGTTTAATTTTTGGTTAACATACTTAGTGTGTTATACTAGGATCACTAATTAGATTCTTTTGGTTTAATATAATGAAATAATACATGGAAATTAATTTTTTTTTAAATATTATGTTATTATAGTAAATCCCAATGGGGATGTTATAGGTTTAATTAGTACTTGACCCCAAAAACCTCAAGATGACATTTCCCTGGATAAGGTAAAAAAATCCAAACATCTACATAAACCAAAAGCTTTTCTTATTCAAGAATGTGTAATTCTCTACTAATAGTGCTAACCACATGAAGGTGGAAGTTAATTTAGCACCATTAACCTAAAAAAATAGGTTAATATGATATTAAATTGAAATTTATATGTAATAACTAAAAAATAAATAAAATTTGTTAAAAGTAAACACATTTGCATTTGAGAAGTCAACATATCTTGGGAGTTCAATATAAGGAACCACTAGGATCAATTCTATTATTTATATTATCAAGAATTATTCATGGTTAGATTCATGAACCTTCCATAGAGTCTTTTTTAATGGACTACCCTAATATTTGTGAAATTAAACATTTATTACAAGAACTAAATTTGAATAGTGGAGTATCTTCCTATGTACTTTGTAGTCTTCAAACAGCCATACATTTGAATTTTTTATAGGATAACATTGAATCCAATTTACAATAACTACCATAGATACAATGGGATAGTGAATGTTTTTCCCATCTATGACTACATAAGTCAATTTTTGTTTTTCCTCTACACACTACAATAAATAGTAGTCTATCCCCTCTTCATTATTATGATATGAAATAACTACATAAGCATGCCCTGTATTTCAAAAAAGAGTGATTTAATAACATGATCTACTGATATATTTAGCAAATTTAGTACATGTATTAAACACATGTTAAATATATGGACACCTAGTTTCAATAGATCAGATACATGGTCAAAGTCATGTTATGATGTCATATCTGTAAGTTATAATTCTAGTGTAACATAATAAATGTCAATTAGAACTAGAGGCCTATAGCTCCATTCATCCACCCATTCTTATGACTCATACTTATTCCAAATAAAGTTAATGCGTGAAGAATTAAAAGCATTACATGTTCCTCGTATGAATCATCCAAAAACCCACATTTGAGATAAAAAATGAGTGTAGCTCACTCGATCCTATTATTGTCATATAATATTCATATCTTTCTAATTATTCATCCTCCATTAGTTAGAAATATCTATCAATAATGGAATTTTGTTGAGTACCATGGCCCATATTTTAATTACACCATTCAACTATTTTTTTGCATCTGTCAAATTAGTCACCTCTTCAAACTTTAACTCCTCTCTTTCAAGTGATATTTCAACACATAATCCTACACCATTGTCATCCCCTTTTTCATGGTCTGCTTTAGTGAAATTCCACATATGCTTTACACTGGTGATCATGCATCCTTCTCAACTAGGAGAATATCTATGTATTCCTAAATTATGACATGTAATTATTTGACCAAATATAATGTTGATTGAAAATAATGTTCCTTTCGCTCAAATTTCCATAAAACATATGAAAACAACCTTATACATACTTTGAAGAATGTGTTCAATCAATGTTGACATAAAAGTGGTACTCCTTTACTATTTTTTATCATGATTTGTACTGTCAGGTGAATGCATGAATTATTTATGTAAAAAAGGGAAACCTATAATGAATTTTGATATTATGACTAAACCTCTCTTTGTGGTTACAATGTGTAATTCTCTAAAAATTCAACTAATAAAATAATAATTCCAAGAAGGAATGTGTCTTTACTTAACTTGAATTTTTTATCTAGCCATCGAGCTCTGTGTGTGCACCTTGCATACTCATATACAATTTCCTCCCTGAATTTGCCTATGAATTTGGAAACATGTATTTTTTTTGTAATAAGGTCGCACATTTTAGATTCATTTCCATATTTTAATTGATATGTCACAAATTTATATTTACTAAAACCAACTAATTCTTGTCTAATTTCATGTGTAATCTCTTCATGGGTATAGTTTTTCAAATTTTATCAATCCACCATAAATGTTGCAATTTCCATTCAAACATGCCTTGTTATAACAAAAATGTCCTCTTCTTTCACAAAAAATGGATGGAATAAATTACCTTGTTGATTTTGGTGGGGCTTCCACTCTACACTCATGTAAAATGTTGTCAGTATTCAAAGTATAATGAGCATGATGAAAAATATCATAATGCATAAAAAATTCAACATGTTTCGTACACCAACAATTAGAGCATGTGTGATTGATTTTCACATAGAAGGGTTTGGCCATTTCAAAATATCTTTGATTAATAGAAATCTGTGGATATTTTTAAACAAATTTAGAGTATAATTGCGTTTAAGTCATATCCAAAAAATGTTTAGGATGTGGCTCATAGTTACAATCTAAATCAACTTTTATTTTCACTATATCTCTAATATTAGGCAATACACTTATGTTATATTTATAATATTTTGTAAGTAAATATTTTAGGGCATCAGTTATAGCCTTGTCTTTCCATGGGAGTCTACCAAAGAACATCCACAAGTAATTATTATCAGCAACATCATGTTTTTTATGTCTCCCAATTGATTTCATTAGCATTTTTATGTATAAGTGAAATGCTTGGTTTATTTGTCTAATCAATCATTTATTATTTGTTTGGAAACTTACCAAATAAGTAAAAATGTGTGGGGAAATGTTATCATCTTTGGTGTATTTATTCACACCTACTTGATGGTATGCATTATAAAAAATTTCAACAATTACCTTGTTTACACCATCAATATTAGATGTTTTCAGTCCTAGGGTATGCATTATAGAACTCATCCTATGAAATTTCATTAATGTAACAAATAATTGGTATATTTGAGTTTTGTTTAATTAAATTCAGATTGCAAGTCCCATTTTTTTTCAAATTTTCTTCTCATATGGTGCTCAGATATATTTTTAGGCATTGGTTTCAAAAAAAAATCATCAATTTTAATTAAATACATGGGTATTATTTTATAAATACTTGAGGTGTTCTTAGTGGTAAATTTGATTGGTTTGGTGTTTCCATATTATTTTCTTCATTACTAATTTCTTCATTCAAAAGAGTTCCCATATTGTTTTCTTAATTTTTACTTTCATCAATCAGTGTTTCCATGCAACTTACATCATCATGCATACCATCATCATCACCAAAATTAAAAACCTTAAAATTTGATTGTGGATTTGCATTATAATTTGGTATACTATTATAATTGACAATTGCACTTTCAGAATTTGGTATACTATCATTGTTTATTTCATCATTATTTATGACAATCAATTCATTAGGGATAGTATACTTACTTTCATGAAGCTTTTGCATTAACTGCATTTGATTTTATCTTTACACTTATAATTATTATGATGTTTTGTGATTTTAATGCTTATTCTTTCTATTATAAAAGTTTTCACCCATGATTGCACAAAGTTGTCAACTTTTGAGGGTGGCACCAAGAATCAAACTATTAAAAAATAGGCCTACTTGATGTGCATTACCAAGTGGGGAAGTGATAAAATCATTAAAAAATAGAGTTGTAATCTTTATTCAACCTTGAGTACACAAAGTTTTCTAATTTTGAGGGTGGGATTAGTGATCAAATCAATAAAAAATAGACCTACAACATGTTTAGAATGAAATAGAGTACATAAGGGACAAAACCCTCAATGCAAAAAAAAGGACATTGACCATACATTTTTTTTATTTTTATAGTAGAATCAGAACCATATACATGGTAAAACCATGTACACGATATTAGGTGTATGCACAAACACGCTTAAACCTAAACCTTTAACACTACACCCTACACCTTAAACCTTAAACATTAAGCCCTAAACCCTAAGCCCTAAACCCAAATCACCAAAACCTAAACCCTAAAACCTATAAACTAAAATTTAAACCCTAATCCCTAAACTTAAATCCTTATAAACCCTAAACCCTAAATCATAAACTCTTAAAACCCTAAATCAATCATTTAAACCCTAATTACCATAATTTAGATTAAGAATTAGGTTTATAGGGATAAATTTGGTGTAGATCACAATAATAACTTCCCTAATTAACTAATTCACTTGATTTTTAATGCAATGGGGAATAATGGAACCCAAAAACATAATATATACTCACAATAGGTTTACAAAATTCAAATTATCCTCACTTGCCTTCATAGTTGGATCCTAAACCCTAGAGACCCTATACCATAAACATTAAACCCAAATCCCTAAACCATAAACCCTATACCCTAAATGTTAAAACCTAAGCCCTAATCCCTAATCCCTAAACCCTAAACGTTAATCCCTAAACCATAAATTTTTAACTCTTAAAACCCTAAACCAATCATTTGAGCCCTAATTAACGTCATTTAAACTAAGAACTAGGTTCACAAGGATAAATTTTACCTAAAAAGCACCAATAAAATCCCCAATTTATTAATTTTCTTGATTTATGATGACATGGGGGATAATAGAACCCAAAAATATAATTTATACTCTCAAATAGGTTTGATAAACTCAAGTTATCCTCAATTGCCTTTACGATTGGACCCTAAGCCCTACACCCTATACCATGAACCTTAAACCTTAAGACCTAAACCCTAAATCCTAAACACTAAACCCTAAATCCTATACCTTAAATTATAAACCCTAAACCCAAAACCCTAAACCATATACCCTAGATACACTAAGATCTTTAGTCCCTAATCTTTAAACTTGAAACCTTAAAAACCTTAAACCATAAATTTTATACTCAAGTAAAACCCTAAACTAATCATTTGGTCCCCAATTACCATAATTTAGACTAAAAATTAGGTTTATAAGGATAAATGTGGCCCAAATCATACTACTAACTACCCCAATTGACTAATTCGCTTAATATATGATAACATCCAGGGCTAATCAAACCTAAAAAAACATTATGTGCTCATAAATAAGTTCAATAAACTCAAATTATCCTTAATTTCCTTTATGATTGGACCCTAAACCATGTAACACCCTATACATTAAAACTTAAACCTAATACCCTAAGCCTTAAGCCCTATACCCTACACCCTATACCCTATGTATCTTAAAACTTAAACCCTAATCCCTAAAACCTAAATCATAAACTCTTAAAACCCTAAACCAATAATTTGAGCCCTGATTACCATTATTTAGACTAAGAATTAAGTTTACAAAAATACATTTGGCCTAAATCGCACCACTAACTACCCAAATTGACTAATTCTCTTAATTTATGATGTCATGGAGGCTAATCAAACCTAAAAACATATTATATGCTCATAAATAGGTTCAATCAACTCAAATTATCCTCATTTAGCTTTGCATTTAGACCCTAAACCCTAAACCTTAAACATTAAACCCTAATCCCTAAATCTTAAACCCTAAATTATAAACCCTAAGCTCTATACTCTAATACCTAAACTTTAAGCCATAAAACCTAAACCCTATAAACTATACCCTATACCCTAAACCTTAAACCCTAAATCATAAACTCTTAAAACCCTAAACCAATCATTTGAGCCATAATTACCATTGAAATTAGACTAAGAATTAGGTTCACATGGCTCAATTTTGTCTAAATCATACCATTAACTATCCCAATTAACTAATACTCTCAATGTGTGATGACATGGGGGTTAAATAAATCCAAAAACACATTATATAGTCATAAATAGGTTTAAGTAGCTCAAATTATCCTCAATTACTTTCACAATCAAACCCTAAACCCTAGACCCTAAACTAATTGATTTAGCCTCAATTAACATCTTTTAGAGTAAGAATTTGGTTCACATGGCTCACTTTGGCCCAAATTGCATCACTCATTACCCCAATTGACTAATTGGCTCAATCTATGATGATGTGGGCACCAATTGAACCCAAAATCACATTTTATAGTCACAAATAGGTTAAAAGAGCTCAATTTATCCCTAATTACCTTCATGATTAAACTTATAACCTAAAACCTAAACTAGGGATATATATCCTAAGCCCTAAACTCTAAACACTAAACCCTAAATCATAAACCCTAAACCTTAAACCAATCAATTTAACCCCACTTAACATCCTTTAGAATAATAATTATGTTCATCTAGGGCTCAATTCAACACAAATCACATTACTTATTGGCCAAATTGATTGATTGGCTTAATTTGTGATGATGTTGGGGCTAATTGTGTTCAATATCACATTTTATAGTCACAAATAAGTTTAAACATCTCAAATTGTCCTTAATTTCCTTCACAGGTGGACCCTAAACCTTATACCCTATACCTTAAAACCCAAACTAATCAATTTATCCCCAATTAAGATCCTTTAGATTAAGAATTAGGTTCATAGGGCTCAATTTGGCCTAAATTACATCACTCATTGACCCAATTAACTAATTGGCTCAATATGTGATGACGTAGGGGATAATTAAGCCCAAAACCATATTCTATAGTCATAAAGAGGTTCAAGGAGATTAATTTTGCCCCAATTTCCTTCATAATTGGACCTTATATACCCTAACACATAAAGCATGTGCCCTAATCCTTAAACCCTTAGCTGTAAACTCTAAACCATAAATCATAAACTCTTAAAACTCTAAACCAATCATTTTTTCCCCAATAAATCAACATTTAGACCACCCATCAATGGGTCAATAGTAAATCCAGTTAAAATTAAAATAAAGGATAAGCTTCTTGGCTCCTCCTCCTATGGCATGGTTTGAAATGAATTTTTATGGAGTTTTGAGAGGTAATGTTGGTGCTTCTAGAGTGGGTTGTATAATAAGGGACTATAGTGGCTCGCTCATTAGGGTTGTATCTCAAAATCTTTTAGATGGAATGAACAATGAGTTTGAAGCACAAGATCTTGTAATAGTTCTTGGTCTGGATTTGCAGTACAACATTGATAAGTTATAGATAGAAGGAGATTCCCAAATCTTGATTTTTACACTAAAAAATAAGACTATCACCTCCTAAATATTGGAGAATATTCTAGTAAAATCTTGGGAATATATAGTTAGTATTATGTTTTAGTATTGTAAGCATTGTTTAAGGGAAGCAAATTCAACTACAAATTTCTTAGAGAATTGTGGTATTGATCAAATGGAGGAAATTAGAATGGATAATCAAAGAATGACTTAGGATGAATTTGTTGGGATCTCATCCATAAATTTAGGTCTATAAACATTTTATCTCTTATGATTGATTCATAAGGTGACTTATTGCTTCCTCATTGGCTCGTAGGAAGGTGGTGATCTATAATCATGTCTTTAAATAGGTGGTTCAAGATGGCAATAGGCATTATTTATTAAGATAGTTTGATTTTATTTCTTTACATGGCTCTCTACACTCATTGATTCCTTAGTTTATCTTATGTGTGAGAGTTTCTCTCTCTGGCTTGTGAGTGTTTAGGATAAAGTGCAACATTACTTTGGCTTTGGGGGTTCTAACAGTTGCAAATGGTAGCTCAGCTAAAGAAATGACCTTCAACAAGGGTATATCTAGGGAAAAATTAAGAAAATATTTTGGGCACCAACATAAAATATTTTGTAGGCAATCCCTTGCATTTTATGGGAAGACTATCTTCATAGTAGCCTTCTCAGTAGGGTGAATTTGATAGTGGCAGTAATATTTGCAAAAAATGTCTTGATTCTTTTTCCTGATAAGGAAGTGGTGGCTAAATTGGTCAAATATTTTATGGCTCTAGATCATTATCAAGGTTTGTTAGAGGATTTAACTTTGGTGGACTCTAGCCCCATCCCTAAAATGCCTTTTTCAAGTACATATGAACTTGGGTTGGTCTCATTATCTATTTTCATGGATTTAGAATCAAGTTTCATTACTATATTGGGGTTTATGGATGAAATTTAGAGCAAATTTCATGATTCTTCTTCTTTGGAGGTGAATTTAATTTCTTTGCCTCCCCTGGATCTAATCAAGAGTCTTATTCACAAGTTAGAGGTGTGGAAGGGAATTAGGAATAGCAGGGAGCTAGTAGAGGCTATCAAGTTTATTATTAAGCTAGTGGTTTGTGGTAAGGGAGAAATGACTCCATGGTTAGTCATGGTACCTCAGAGGGTGGTGACCTTTGTTATACAAGGGTGTCTAGATAGAAATCACACTATAGCTTCTATTAGTAGAGTAAAATTCAAGCTCCATGGGGTGGTTGATAGGTGCCTACTTAGTGAGGGCCCATCTAAGTCTAAAGGTTCCATTGAGGCAGAAGTGGTGGAGGTTTATAAGGAAGGTAACACTTAAATTTTGTTTATTTTTGGGTTTTTGACATAGGTGGTAGGATTTTATCCTTATGTTTCATTGACAGTATAGAAAGAGGCCTTCTTAGCCTAAGTGGAATTTGGTTTTTTGTAGTTTGTTATTTCTTGGCTCGTTAGTTTATTAGCCTTACCACTATTTAGGTTTGGATATCAAAATTGTCTTTTTGATAATTTATGTGTAGACCATTTTTTGTATATTTTTTGATATATATACTAGGTATGGGACCCATACATCCCCAATACTTATATTTAAAAAAACATTTAGACTAAGAAAATTAGGTTCACATTGCTTCATTTTCAATGCATATGAAATGCACATTATTTTGTGTGCATGGTAATTCTATATGTGCATTAGTTTTGCATACATAATTTCTTCACATACATGGTTTATATATTTCACATTTCAAACACATGCCTAAAGGCTTAAGAATGGATTAGATTCCCAACCCTAAGGCATAGACTTGCAAACACATAGTTAAAGTGTATTGTTGACTAAAAACAACAAAATACAACTTTGACCATACTAAACACTATGTATTTGATTTGTTTTGCTTTAAAATATTACTACAACATCAAATACACTCTCCTCTTTTTAAAGATATATATTTTTTATATTTTTATTACTTTAAGGTTATTTTCTATTTTTTTTTCTAAGTATATATTTTTAGCACTATATGTTGTAACTATACATGTTCATCTTTGTTTATGTATATTTTCATTCATCAATTCAAACTAAAAAAATATATAGTTGCAAATTATACCTAATTTTATATACATTCAAAAAAATCTAATTTTTAATACTTTTGAGGTAATTAAGGGGGGTCGCATAGTTGGCTATACATTATTGATTAGATTTCAGGGTCTATTGACTAAAAAAATTAAATATTCAATAATTAATTTTAAAAACTATAGGCTGCAAAATAGATGATCTTATATAACTTTCCATGAAAGGGTTTAAAAAAAAACTAAATCATGCAAAAAAAAAAATCATGGGCTACATGGAAAGCTATCTATTTTGATTTTTCTAAAAAATAGTAATACCTATTTGAATTTATGATTTTGACCTGCATATACTTGACCATTTCAAAAAACAATAGTATTTTAGAAACTAGACTCGAAATGATATAATTCATGTTCCTATGTCATATTCAAATTTGGAGTTTACGTGTCTCATATAATCTATACAAGTTGATGTTTCCTATTTTTTTGGAAAAACATGTCCACTTAAGACCCCCTTTTGGCCCCCCAATTCCATATAATTAGCCTAAATGAATAACATAAGTTATTATTTGCATGTAACTGAAGATGAGAGTTACATAGGCTACCATGTATATATATGATTTCCATTACAATCCTTAAACATACATTTATTCTTTTTTAGGACACACATGACACTTGAAATTATCTATCATAAGCTTGTAAAATGACAAAGCAACAAGAAAGAAAAGTCACAATCAAACAATCTACCCATTCCCAAGGGTTCTAAAACTAATTTCAATACCATTTGAAATTATCAAACCTCTATGCACAAATTATTCTCATTCTTGACCTCAATAATGCATCTATCATTCTCTTCCTGATGATACATTCCCTCTACTAGGGAAGCAACCTACACTACAATCACACACTTAGCACAAACAAAAAAATTGTTAAACAATGTTAAAATACCAAATCAATATGATAGTGATTTTTAATATAAATATCAAGTCAAATTTATAAATATGATTAATATAAGCACATCAATTTATTTGACATTAATCAATATAAGCACATCAATTTATCTGACATTAATCAATATAATTCAAATTATATGATAAAAATGAGCAATGAATTTCATCTAACTCTAATCCATTAATCCCATAGTTTTCAAAGTATTTAAACAACAACTATATAGGCAAATATATAGCAATCAATATCTAATACAAATCAAATCCACATGGCACCCAACACCACTTATTAAAGTAGAAATTAATAAATAATCTGACAATAAAAGTGGGATGTGATACATTTTTATTTTAGATTGTGACGAATGTTACATATTGGGATCATTAATACAATATGATAAATATTGAATAACACATGATAAAATTGGTGGTTCTTCATAGAGATTGAGTTGTGTGGTATGTTTGGAGGTGATCTATGGATAAGGAAATTTGATCAAAAAATAAATAAAAATAGTTCTATAATATGCCAAAATTTTCCTAAATCTCCCTTAATATGTAAATTCATACTTAATCATGGTTCAATTTGGTCAAAGTTTCTTAAACAATGACATTTACTCATGAAATACTAGTAAATGGTGTTAAAATATGCCCAATTTTGCTCAAGTCTACTTATAACTATGCATTCACACCTAATCAAGCCCCTAATCTATTCATTTTTCTTCAAATAAATATAGTTAATCAAAACACATGTGATTGCAAAAAGTAGAGCACAACATTGAACTTAAAAACATGACATGTTTTTACCAAAATATATTATTCTATGTTCTTTGTTCATACACACTTTAGACTCATAATTGCATGTAAAACTACAACAAAAGTAAGATAGTAAAATTCATGAAATCAACACTTAATGAAGCTTGGTAGGTAATCATGTATATGAAATTGTCCCAACACTTATGATTTCAATGATTTAATCAATGTAAAAAAAAAAACTAAATGATATATGATCTCTAAAGGTTTTCACGAAACTCACCACTTTGGGATCGAATTGTAACAACATATTGAAATGTAACTGTGATTTAATTTTACCTAATATTTTATAGTAAACTACATTATTTAATTTTGACTTAAAAAAGGGTATTAATATGAATATAATAGTAAAACCATATAAATGACCATGTTATGGTTGACAAAATGTTATTTATTAAAATAAGTGATAGCAAACATATTCTTTGTTCACACCTTCCACTACATTGGTGTTTGCAAAAAGTAGAGTAAAGTATTGAATTAAAAATCACGTGTTGTGTTTTTCATCAAAACATATTACTCTATGTTTTTTTCATATATATTCTATATTAATAAGTGCACATAATAATAAAATAGAAAGAAGGGATCAACTATATGAGAATTAGACCTTTTAAATGCTAAATAATTTTATGATCAAAAGAAATATTAAAAATCAAATATATATTTCTTATGATTTTTTAAGATGCAATCAAAATTTCCACTTTCATCCCATACAATTAAAAACATCTTTGTGTTTTAAGGCAAAAATATTTAAATACATTTATATGACCTTGTCAACATGATCATTATATGGTTCTAAGAATATGAGAGTGCAAAACAGAGCATAAAATTATATGTTTTGATGAAAAACATAGTATGTTTTTTAATTCAAAGTTGTCCTCTAATTTTTGAAGACATTTGTACAATAGATTGTATGATACATAGTTTCAAAAATATAAATATAAATGAAAAAATTATTTATCAATGAAAAATAAAATGAAAATCTCAAAAGAGTATATTTTTAATTAATTTTATTTATTACTTCAAGAATCATCTCATTAATAAATCATTTTATTATTTTTTAAATAAAAATTGTTATAAAAAATATATTTATATAAAATTACTTAATTTAAATAAAATACAAAAACATATTAATTCAAAAACATGATAACCAAAATGATCCATAAATTTCCTGAATCTAAACTCATCGATATATTTTCTCATCAATTAAGAGCAAAATCATGTTCAACACATATTAGTCATTTGAAAACCTTTTCACACAACCAAAAATGTAAAGGCCAAGCTTACTAAGGGAAACATGCTTACATATTGGGTCAATGCCCCCACCTCTAGTGGAGAAATATGGAACCATTAATTTCTTGCACGACTTTTCCAGGAATATGTACTGGAGAGGGCTCTCGAGCATCCTTCAAAGAAACTCTTTATAAAATTGTCTATTCCTATGTGATTGAAAGAAACCAAAATTTTCATAGCACATAATTGATTTTAATTTGTTGTATTCTATTGTGCACTTACACACAAGAGGGTTTATGAACTCAGAGTAAATTATATTTATGAAAAAGAGTGTTTTTTTTTGGTTTAATGTTGTAGTTGGTTTTTTTTTTTTTTAAGAAAACATCCATGTAATAAAGGGTGTAGGAATAAAATATATACAAATATGTTTTGGTTAATTATACATCATGTTTTTAAGGTCAATGTTGTGCTCTATTTTTTTTTAAAACCTTTTAGAAAACATCCATGTAATAAAAGGTGTAGGAATAAAATATATAGAAATATGTTTTGATTCAATATACATCATGTTTTTCGGGTCAATGATGTGCTTTATTTATTTTTAAATAATTATACAATAAAAATGTGTGAAAATGCTTTTTAAAAATGTAGAGAAAAACAGACAAATAAAATTAAAATTATATTATTTAATAAAAAAATAAAGTTTATATAAAAAAAGATAATATTATTTAATATAATGTTTATTATAATTTTATAATACTTATGGTTTTTTGCAAATTTCAAATTGTTTTATATATGTGACATAAAATTCATAAAAAAATATTTTTATGATAACATAAAATTATTGAAAACATGACATTAAAGTGAAGTAATTGAATTTTTTAAATTGTTCATTTTTATACTGTTATAATTGATGTAAATTCTTCAAAATTTCATTACTAAATGAGTGAGCACTGAAACATCAGACAAATGCTTTAATAGCTTTCGATGCAATTTACAATATTACGTGTTAAGTAAGATCATTGAACTTTCTGAACTAATTAAAAAATTATAACATATCAAGGACTTTCCTTAAGTTAGTGCAACATAATATATAAAAAAGATTCCTTTCTAATCATGTGTAGAGTACTAGTGCAATAAAAAACAAGACTTAAAATGAGATCTTTATCATTGTATAAATGTTATATATAAAAAAAGATAATATTATTTAATATAATGTTTATAATAATTTTACAATGTTTATGATTGTTTGCAAATTTCAAATTTTTTTATATATGTGACATAAAATTTATAAAAAAATATTTTTATGATAACGTAAAATGATTGAAAACATGATATTAAAGTTAAGTAATTAAATTTTTTTAATTATTCATTTTTATACCATTATAATTGATGTAAATTCTTCAAAATTTCATTACTAAAAATATATGAAATTATCATTTTACGACGTGAAAGTAATTTAATTTATAGTGTTAATTACATTTCATGTAATAATCATATTAAGGTTTACATTCAAATTAGTTCATTTTCAACTCCATATTCCTTTGCTATTCAAAATCATTTATTGTTTTTAAATATTTTTTCAAGCCTCATGTATTGGTTAATTAGATTGAGGCAATATATCATTAGTCTATGATTTTTTTTTTTAAAAAGATAAAAATTTGTTAATCAATATTAAATCTTTTTGAAAAAAATTATATGAAAAATCAAAAATAAATGTATTAAATTAATACATCTTGATTTTTATTTTTATTTTTAAAATATATATACTCATTCTTATTTTTATTTTCTATTTTATGTATTAAATTAATTTATGATTTAAAAAATAGAAAATATAAATATAAAACTAAATATTCAGTAATAAATATACAAATACTATTATATATTAAACAAACTTAAAATATTATAATAATAATAATAATAAATCTTACTAGAAGTTGGAGAAATTGCTCAGAGACTTTCATGGGGCTAATTATCCTCAAGGTAAAGGATTCCACAGGGTGGTTTGGGAATATTGATGCCTCACACAGGATGCCAGAGGGTTGGGGCTCATTGACATAGCTCGGTAAGGAACTGCCTTATGTGCCAAATAGATTGTGTGGGCCATTGAGGGCAAAGAAGCTTGGAAGGTGTTGTTCAGACATTGCATCTCTTTGGGCTTACCTAAGGGCAAGAAAGCCTAGAAAGGTCTCGGCTTCCCTAATTTTATAATCATTAAGTCTCTCAATCAAATCATAGGGTCCTTTCTAGATAAAATCATTTGGAAGGCATGGAAAAAGATCAAACCACAGCTTCTCTAGAATGGTTTAGAGTTTCGAGATGGGTTGTTTGTAAACACCTACTCACTCTAGTGGTCAACTATTATTAATTTCAACAAAGTTATCCTAGTAGAAGTCCATTGGATCAATGCTCTCAATTTATTTCGTATGGGTATTCATTCTGTCCAAGATATCTACTACAGGTGATCTCACTCTTGGCTATCCTAAGAAGAGGCGAAATCCAAATTTTAGCTAGCCAATTCTAATCAAGAATCCTACCAGAAGATACTTAACATTGTGTCAGCTTCTATGATCTACAAAATCTATATTCACCCCACTCATCCTTGGTGGAATGATTGAAAGTGGTATGTTGAGATCCCATTTTGCGATTACACTTCTCGACTTGGCTATGGATGGCTCACCCCCCATTTATCCATGGTGGACAAGCTCAATTCCCATTAAGAACTACATTATTTTGTTAGTAAGCAAAGATTCCACTTTAGCACTATTTGGGGGGCTTACATGGAGCCCAAGCTAACTCATTTTTCTTGGTGTATATAGCACCAAGGCTTATCTATTGGTAGAAGGCTCATCAAGCTAGGATTTCCCCTTCCTACTTTCCCTTTCTGTGGTCACCTTGAGATGCTTCCTCATCTTGTTTGGTACTATACCAAATCTTAAAGGGTCTAAAATTGGATCCATGATCTCTTTAGGCCTTTTCAACCCAAATTTTTTTTGGTATCACATCCTCCTTGGAGATAGTCTGGCATAATTTCAGAGTGGAGATTCTCTTCTAGTTTTGGAAATAAACAAATAATTTTGTGTTTAATAATGCTTATTTAGATTTTAATGTTTTTGATTTGATCAAGTCCTCTATCATTTTCAATTTTATTTTGTAGATTCAAGTTCAAGGTAACAAAATTGCTATAGAGCTTGGGCACCTTCAAGATCTCCTCTCTCACTGAGGAGATGCTCCTTGTGCAGTGGCTCAGGTTCTACCATCTCCACCCAGTGATCCCATACTAAAGGATATAATTACTTTTCCACCTCATAGTGGACATTGTCACAATTGTTCTTAGCACCACTCTCATAGTGGCACCGTGTACCAACACATGATGCCTCCTAGACAACAGTGAGGCTGGTAGCCTCTACCTCCTTCCCCTATTGGGTAGGATGGTTGTGATGCTCCTCCTCCTCCTCTACATCCAAATGCTTGGGGGTGTGATCCAGGCAACAATTAAGGTGATGGACCCACCCCAATTGATGATGAAACTTCTGGGAGCCATAACTTTTGCACCATAGCTCTAATTGACTCACCATTTGAATCATTGGAAAGATAATAATGAGGAGAATGTGGTGAGATGGAATTGATCTTTGATCAATGAAATTTGACCCCTAAAAACACAATGAAAGTGCCCTAAATTTTAATTTTAGTAGTGTAGTCTAAAAATAGTAAGTTTCTAAAAATAGTAGTTCCTTGAATTTTGTATTATTGTAAATCATGGAAGTTAAACCAATTCATCTCCCTCGAGATTGATATCCTTTCGCATCCTCCCCCTACCTTCAAAACATGTATAAATGAAGATGTAACCCAAAATGGAAATCATACATCTCTTCTCAGAGATAGACATATGTTTGGGTCTGCAAATTTGATCAATAAAACATCTCTTTTTCAGAGATAGCATTATTTGAATTGTGTTGTTCTTATTTAATTCATCTTTTGAGTTTTGGATCAGGGTGCCACTTGGAGGCTGATCAAACATGTTGGGCAAGTTCCCCATGCTGTCTCTGGTCATTTCACCTACTTGGACACATGAAGAAGAAGATGACAGGGAAATTGCTCAAGCTACTTGGATAGGAGCTTATTCTAGATGGCAATGACTTGCCAAGCTCGGGCTGGGGTCTTGATGATATGGATCCTCTGCCTTCTAGCCTTGATCTTGCTGCTTAAAGTTATCTTTTATTATGACATTATAACTTATTCATAAGCTTTACCTAGTTATTTTTGATACTTCTGCTTTTGGTTTTAAACTCTGCTTAATATAATTTCATGACGTGTTCTTATACCATCTATATTTTTTGTGAATTATTTGTATATTTCTATTAAATATATAGATATATTTCATCTAAAAAAAAAATATAAAGATATCTATAAAACATAGGTAAAATTTGAATAAATTATAAAACATTCATTGGTTCAATGATTGAGCTAATGGTGAAGGTCAAATTCAAACAATGTTGAGAATACCAACAAAACTTAAATACCTTAATTGATAGTATAAAAAAAGGTACTAATCCTTGATTGAGGTAATGTACCTTTTGATGAATTTAATTATCATATTACTAAGATTCTTGACTGTAAAACACAACATTTTTTTTAACATTGTATAGGATTCAATAATTTATTATTAACTTTTTAAAAAAGTTTAAAACTTAATTTTTTATTTATTTTTAATGTTCTTAATATTCTAAAAATGTATCACGAAGTAAAACTTCTCAGACTTCTGAGGGATGATTTATTCTCTTGTAACATTTTTTTTAATTATGAAAAAAATATAAAATACAAACTTCTAATTCTGAAAGATGATAAATGATATAATAATTGTTCTATTGTTGTTGTAATGCTTGGCCATTCTGGAAATAAGGGCATAATAAGATGTCCAACTTTGCTGTTGCTATAATACTTGGCCATTCTGAAAATAAGGGTATAATAATATATTCAACTTTGGTGTAACTGCTCTCTCGAACTAGCTCCTCGTTCACCCTCTTCACGAATAGTGAATTCATTTTTAAAATTTCCACTTACTATAAATGGTAATGGAAGGAAAAAATCTATGTTTTTTTATTTTTTTTTTTGGTTCAAAGAGTTAAATATATGATGCTTTAATATTTTAGACAGTGGTTGAACCTTTCCTTTCCCATAACATCGATAATATAATGTCCATATCCTAATGCATAAGATTTGGTTTCATTTCATATTTTTAATTGATACTAATATTTGTTAAGTCATTTGTTCTCTCAACACAAATTACACAAATTACTTTAATTTTTTATGTTAAAGCAGTTTTAATGTTTAGTTAGTAACATCTAGAATTGTATGCATATATGTATATAGTGTACATAATAATGTTTTAATATATTGGATAGTCACTTTTTAATGGAAATATATTTGTTTAATTGATACTAGCATTTGTTGAGTCACTTGCCCCCTCAACATAATTTATCTTAATTTTTTAATGTAAAGGCAGTTTTAATGTTTAGTCTCGACTTATATACATATATGTATATCGTGTACATAATAATGTTTCAATATATTAGATAGCCACTTCTTAATGGAAAGATATTTATTAAGTGTTTAATAGTATATTTTTCTCCTATTACAAATTTGAAAAAAAAAAAAAAAAAATTATTGAAAGGGTTGCAGGCCAATTAGTGAAGACAGTAATTTGTAGGTCATCCTTCAATAGACGAATCCCTTTAAATACTTGATATAAAGAGTCAATTAAATAGGGCCAAAGATTATTCTCTAAAATCGTAATTACTTATTACTTAACAATTATAATCTACTATATATATTCTGAAACATAAAAAGAATGTCAATATCTATGTAATTTTGAACTTCCACATTGAATAAAACATAAAAAATAAAATAAAATAAATTTAATCAAATTAAAAAAAAAACATACGTTCTCAAGTTCGTCGTAAACTTTTATAGTTTAAGAACTGTTTAGTGGACTTTCTAACAGGACTGTGAAAGATCATAGCTTGAGAGAGTGTCCTGCCATACGAGTTCATAATCAATTTAAACTCGTTAACCTTAGTCTCGATTTTATATCTTCTGTATTTGTGGCGAGAAAGATTTTTTTAACCTAATATCTAAACTTTTGATGGACTGAAACATAAACAGTTTTTATATTGTTATTCTATCATATTCATGCCCTAATTCTTAAATCCATCCATCAGTACGATAAAGTTGCTTTGCAATACTAAAATTAAAGGTGAAATGCTTCTCAACTGAACGATAGAAAAATCTCATTTGGCAGGCAAGTAGACACTAGATATGGCACAGTGTGCTCCTAAGACAAAAATTAAAAATTATCCCTTCGGTTGTTTATATGAATTTTCGCGGCTTAACTAGTTGAACATGACATTGGAACTCTGAAGTTTACATACTCTCTTATTCTAAGATAGATAGAGATTATAATTGTTTATGAGACACCTAGAATAAGAAGTGTCACCGACACGTCTCTATTCTCGAATGTGAAGTGTTATTTTTTATTAAAACGGATTGTTGGAATGAAATAGAATAATTTTAAAAAAAAAACACTTACAAAAGACTTTCATATTTCTAATATATAAAAGGCACCTAACGATACTTCTAAAAAAGACATGAAAAAAAATCCCAGCTAAAGACTTATCCGGCATTCATCATCATCTTATATAATAATAATTCGTTGCCTTATCCATGGCTTAAGCTAAAAGAGACATATATTCCACACAATACAACTTACGTGGCATAATATCTCGCAGTGGACTGAATTGTCTCCGTGTCGGGTTTAAATTTGATGGTCGATGCTGCCTATCCACTAAAGTTTCCATATTCTATTTATTCAAATATCTATTAAAATTAGATAAGCAATTACGACATATATTAAAGATATGTATTTAATTTGAAATAATAAAACATATTTTTAAAAATATTTTAATTAATTTTATATTTTTTATATTATTGACTCTTTTAAAATTTTAATGTTATTAATTTTTTTAAATTATCAATCCTAGTTTATTAAATAATATTTTATTTTAAAAATATCATTATATTATAAATAAATAAATAAATATAAAGTAAATATATGAGTAATAATTTAATTAAATATGAACAAACATATAAAGTTAAAGAATATAATAACTATATGTAATTAACTATTTATAAGTCAATTTGGTGACCAAATGCAAAGTTTTACAATTTAAAAGATTTTTAAATTTGTATGTGGAAATATATTGTGAATTTTATCATAAACTTCATTGAAATATCTAAAAATGACTAGGTATAAATACAAAAGCATTGCCTCTTCTAGTTTCAAGTAGGGGCATCACCACTTCTGGGATGCATCGCCACTTAGAGAACTTGTCAAGTGTCAGAAATTGAAAAATAAAAATTCTAGGTTTTGTGCGCATTCTTCAATTCTTCACTATTTTACATTTAGATTTTTTGTTGTGCCTACTATATACTTGAAAAATATATTTTCTTGCTTACCTAAAAAAATTCAAATGTACTTGTGATATCTGAAGACTAAGGAAAATAATGTTTTGCTTGCCTTCAAAAAATTTAAATGTGCTTGTGATATCTCTCAAGACTAACGAAAATAATATGACTTTAGATACATGCATTAAAGTTAGTGAATACTATCTAATAACTATCTTATTAATTGTCAAATCCCTAAAGGGTGGGGATTATAACATAGAAAATAATAAATTTGTATAGAAAATAATTTTAAAAATATAAATTATATTTAATGTGGATAATGTTGTGTACAATAGACACTTCACAAGAAAATACTAGTTTCACACTGATAAATTCTCTAATAATTTCATGATTGTTCTTGTGTGTGTGTATATATATATATATATATATATATATATACACAATGAATTATAATGATTTTGTATTTATAGACAATTGCATTCAAATTTGGACCCTATTGGTTTGAGAACTAATATCAAAGGGATAAAAGTGAAAAAAGTGAAGTGAAGGGGAAGAGTGCACTCTTTCTTAACTTAGATTATAAGTGACAACACTCTTAGAATGGATTCTAATAGAAGCAAAGTAGAGACAAAACTAGAAGTTTAGGGGCATGGACGAGAAGAAATGGGAGGATCATTAAGAGTAGAAAAATGTGTTAATAATTTCTAATTTGTAATAATAATTAAAAAATAAACAAATATACTACAAATATATGAATTCGTACAGTTAATAAATGCTTCTCAACTATTTTCAAATGTCTATATTTTACTCAAATTTAAGGTGTAAGCATACACTTAAAAGTAGAAAAATATAAAAAATGATATAATTGTATGCCTAAATCTCTTAGATCTAAGATTAATGTACTTATGAACCTACAAAACCATTCTTCTTTTCTACACACAGGCATAAGTGCTAAATAATAACTACTCAAATATAAAATAATAAAATAAAATAATTCATTATGTCGATAAATATATTAAACTAATTGTAGTTGATTGCCTCTTCTACTAAATAAAATTGAAGTAAATCTTGAATAAAACCCTGAGTACAATCTTTAGTAAAATCATATATAAAGGTAAAATACTAAGTAAAATTTTGAGTAGAATCTTGAATAAAATATGAATAAGGTTTGAGTCACCATGAATTGAATGTGGTAATGAGTATGGTCTAGAAACATGAGTTTTAATTTAATGAGTAGGATATATGCACCCTTTTAAGATTTGAGATAAATATACAAGTTCATATCTCAAAATAAAAAGATTAGATGTAATGTGTAATATAAATTATGAAACCACCAATTTCTAAAGTGTGAAATGATAAAACATTGAATTAGCAAGCACCATGGATATTTTTACTCATGTGAGTTCAATATATAATAATATATAGTATTATTGTAATATTCTAATCATTATAAGATATATCAACACAAAAAATGTGTAAAGAGCCTTATTGTAATGGATGCATGATAGGTATCATGGAAACATAGGAAATAAAAGAAAACATTTGAATGATTTGGATTGAAATTATGTGGTAAATATATATATCGATACAAAGATCAAAAAGTGATACATAAAAAATTGAAAAAATAATTTTTAAAGTGTAAAGAAAAATAGTACCTAAAAGAAATATTGAGAAAAAGAAAAAGAAAACACACTCCTAAAAGTGTAAAGATGATATCAAGTGAAATTGAAAGGATGAACAAAAATTTAAACAACTAAATATAAATGAAAAGTTAAAAGATGAAAATTATTATTATGAATTTGAAAAACATGACCAAATGATAAATATGAAGTAAAAAAATGAAACATAATTATTGAAAAGTAACAAATATGTTTCAAATACAATATAGAAACATGCAAAGACAAAGATAATACATAAACCAGTTTAGATGCATAATATTGATTAGATTCTTCAAAAACTTACCCTTTACTATCAAATGAAAAAATTTCCATGATCCAAACTTATTTGTATTAAAAAATGAGCCAACCCAAATAAGTTTGTACTTAACCTTTTGATCATGCTTTACATTATTATTTGTTTAATTCTCTTTTAATACTTGTCACCCACCCATAATTCTATTGATCAAATCTTCTCATTGTAATCCTTTGTTAGTGATTGTGACACTCTCAAATGCTCAATGCGTGACATGGATCATTTTATTATCAATCATTTCTAGCAAAGGTAATATATTTTATTTATAAATATCATTATCAAAAATACCTCAAAGATAAATGTTAAAGTTAAAGGGGAATATTGTTTCTCTCCCATATAGAAGTAAATATAGGGTTGACATTATATCCATTTTAACATTTTTTATATTAGCAATTGCTTGGAAGGTGCAAAGAAAGTCGAAGGAATTGTATATTTTTATTTTGTGATTATATCTAGTATGGATTAATATATAATCTATCAAATTTATATAAATATTATCTTATATAATATATATATTGTATGAATGGAAATGACCCCATAATTTTTGAGTTGTTCACATAATACATGTTAACATTTTTTTCCTTGACCTAGCATCAACTTTACCATTATCAATTGGCTAATAAAAAACACTACAAAGAGAAATTTATTAAATATTTACATTCTAAAAGAAATAAACATTGAAATTATGTAAATCTATGTAACAAGAATTAATAGTCATAATAATTAGTAAAATTTTAATTCCAAAATAAGATAATTTAAATAACAATAAATATTTTCAACTAAAACAAAATCCTCCTAAAATTCTAATGTATCCTAACTAAAGATTAATGAGAGATTGATTAGATCAATTAAAAAAAGACCAAACATAGTTGTCAAGATCCCAATAAAATAACCCACAACAACCAATTAGAAGGATGAAAGAGACCATCCATGACTTGTCAAATTAATAGTAAATATTATCATCTATCACCCCTTTTGAGGATTTTAACCCTACCATTTAATTCCCAAATAGAGCCCCCAAAACCAATCATAAATTATACTAACCAACTCAATTTGGGTCTCCCTCTACCCTTCCCATCAATTCACAATAACGTAAAATCAAATATGCGTCGGCCAATGTATAATGAAACCCATGATGGAATCAAATAAAGTCACTTTTATGATATAATTGTTAAACACAAGAAACAGATGTGAAGCGGCTTGCACTCCTAGAAAGAATCATGACCATAATACATATACATTATATATATGTCATGTCCAAAAATGGAGACAAATGCATATTTATAGTATATTAAAAGCATAGAGGGGCTTTCTAAGTTTGTTGAAATCCTTGATTGAAATGGAATGTGGTTCCATTTGAGTTGAAACAACTGAGATAAAAAGAATGATGACAGTGTTGCTCTTGGGATGAGTTAAAGAAAAGAACAAAACATGATATGGCAAAAACATTAATGCTATTAGATGAAAAGGCTACTTTGGGAGGTTTGAACCTTGGATGTGGTGATAATAAGGATTGTGTGAAGGTAATGAAGAAGGCAAAGATCAACAGTGTGGTGCAGAAGAGGCAGCTATAGAGAGTGCTTGGCATGGTACAACTTGAAAGGTTGAGATTGTAAGATTAGAAGAAGTGACTACATGAAGATACAGTAATGATGGTAGTGACTACATCTATGAATAATTGTATGGCATATGTGTCATTGTATAAATATGGAAGGCCACCTGGGGTATATTCTTTTCTCAAGCATCATCATCATCATCATCAATCTAAACAGTTGTCTTCATGTTGATCCAATAGAAATATGTTTGGTTTGTAGCAAATCGCTTGTTCAAATCATGTGAGCAGCATTTTTAACACTGAACCTATGGCTCAATTAGCACTTTTTTATGCTTCACTACTTTAGAAATACTAATTTTTTAACATGGAGGATCATCCACATTTCATGACCATCGGAAGGGTTAGTAGTAACAGTAATACTAATAATAATCATCTTTCTAGTATGTTTGGAAGTTTTGAGGAGGAAGGTAGGTTTAGGGGCTTAACGTCACATAATATTTATCCTTATGGTGGTTATCCCTTGCAAAGCATCCATAAAGAGGCAAAATCCTTTATTTATGATGGGTAATTTTTTAAAATAGTAACATCATGGTTAATGAAACTCCTAATTATTGACTGACGTAAATGGCATCATGTACTACCAAACCATCTCTATTCAAAACCAAGCTGTTTGCAATGGAATATGCAGTTTTGTCTCTTTGTGACATGAATTTGCAAGGCCTTGCCCACTGTATAAGCCTCCAACTTAACAAGCACATAAATTGGGATATATATTATTTAAATTCAATTATCATTATATTTAGTCATTGTGTTTTCTAGAATGTTGATAATAATTTTGTTGGAAGCTTTGGTTTGTCCATTTCATTTTGGATAATAAAGGGAAGTTAGCATATAATTAATATTATTTATCATTAAAACTGCTTGATTGTTTATTCTTTAAATATGAAATATTATCAAAATTTATTGAGGATGGTACATCCATTATTTAAATAATATTTGTCATAAAAAATTGTGAATTACTTCACTTATTATTGAAGAGGGGTTAATTCTACTCATTTTATAAATTTTGTTATTGTGGTAATAATTTAATGACATTTTAAATATTTAGCATTAATATTTATAATTAAATAAAAACACCATATAGAAAATGGACATAGATATATTATAGGTTATGACTCTTTAAAAAAGGCATGTGTAAGACTTCCACGTCTTTCACATTTTTCAAATGACTTTGCATTCTCATGTAATCACTTTCCATTGTATTCCATTAACATCACATTTTTATTTAATTATATCTTGGATTTACCATGAAAATTATTTCAAAATTATTATCATGAACTTCTTCTAATGCTATTTTAACTTCATCACATCCAAGACATCTAAGTACTTTCCTATCAAATGTTCTTCTAAAAATTACACCTCCAATAATATCTTATTAGATCTCTCGGTAAAACTTACCTATCATTATCTGAGAAATATGAGTGAATTATTCTTTTTTGATAAATAATAATAAACATATGCATACCATTTTGATTTTTTTATGTCACACTATTCTATTGTGAACACATATAACGATTCAATATTTTACATTTGAATATTGTGTTTCCCTAATCTATCAATTGTTAAAATAATATGATGATCATAAATACCAGTAGGAACCAATAAATCAATACTATTTATAGCATTAACATATTTTCTTAATTATTTATAAGAATATTATAAATTTTAAACTCATCAAAATGGAAAATTAAACATTGAATATTTTTATTAAAAACACACTTTCATTTTTTTGGTATGAAAAGCACATGTTACTTGATTGACCATAAGTAAGGGGCCTCATATACTTTAATAGATTTTAAAATTTTCTTAGAGTCCTAATATAAGTGCTTCATACCCTAAAATATTGTTAGTATATATATATAAAAAAAATCTATATATTAGTGGCATTATTTATCCTTAAGAAATAATGTATACAATTTATACATCAACATTTGAAACACACTTAAAACTATTAAATACATATTCCTTGTTTTATTTTCATCTATACGAGTAGTACTAGCATACATATTTTAGATAAATCTATGTAAAATACACCGATATATATATTATTCTCGAAGTATTCATAATTCAATACGATAAAGCGCCTCGAGAATAATATCTATCGATGTATTTTACATAGATTTATCTAAGATATGTATGTTAGTTATATTCTATTGTAATAGTTTTAATATCAAATATTTGTTATTTTAAATATAAGTTGCTATAATTTTAATTATGCTACTTATATTCTATTGTATCATTTTTGATGTCAATATTTGTTATCTTAAAATTTAAGTTACTCTAATTTTAATTATTATCAATTTTATATTTTCATCTCATTTTTAATGTCAAATATTTATCCTTTTAGAAATTAAAGGGATAATATATCATCTCTTGAATGAAAAAATTGACATAAATTAATATATGAAAAGTTGCGAGAAAAATTTCAATTCTTGAAGTTCATTATGATTGTGATTATATCATATTTTTGGATATGTTGTATGATTTTTTAAGTTATTTTGGACTTCGCTATCTTTTTTTATTTTGTTTATTTTTAATAATGTTGGTTTTATATAAATTAAATAGCTACAAATTTAAATAAATAAATAGTTTTTAATTTTAAAGTAAATAAAATTACCACAATAATAAATATAAAATAAATAAATAAATCATTTTCTTTTAAAGTAAATAAAATTACTAGAATAACAAATATAATTCATTTATTATATATTCTAGTATGGTAAATAAATAAATAAATAATTTTTTAATTTTAAAATTAAAAAATTACCAATATAATAACAAGTATAAAATAAATAAATAATTTTTTATTTTAAAATAAATAGAATTACCATAATAACAAATATAATTCACATATCATATATTTCATAACATGGTAAAGTAAATAAAAAATCTACAATAATATATATAATTCACCTATCATATATTCAACATAATTAATAAATAATTAAAAGTCAGACTTCTAATTAATTATTAATTACACTTTTTCACACCTCCTCATGTTAAATTATTTTATTAAGTTTTTAATTAATTAATTGTCAACCCATTCACACCATTACACCCTTTCACCCCCAGATGCCATTGTAGGGAACACCTATTGGTGTAATTATAAAAATTATCATATAAAATAATATCATATTATACTAAAAGTTTAACTAATTGATCTATAATAACTTATTCCTTAAATTATTTATTTGAAACAAACTTAAGATAATATTTCATTAGTCATATAGTTCACTTAATGGTTATCCTACCAAACAATGAAGGATTTGAGATCATGTATTTTAAAGTTTAAGCCTTAATAATCATATGTGAATCAATAATGAGATTATAATATTTCATTAGACATGTAATTTATTTGATGACTATCTTACCAGATAAAAAAGGTTTTGAGATCATGTATTTCAATAGGTTAATTGCATAGAGTTGGGAGACAATTCCATGAATATTTTAGGTAACATGATTACATTAATTAATAATGCAATCATGTTATTTAATTAATGTGATCATATTATTTGAATTATATCTCGATGATTATCGAGTCATAATATGATTGCATTATATTAAATAATAACATGATCGTGTTATTAATGTGACAATGTTATCATCATTTTCAATAACATGATTTCATTAATAATATGATCACATTACCTATGTATCAAAAAAATAAAAAGTGAACCCCGAATAGAAAATCCTCATTTTTCATTCGAGTTTCCTTGCTCTCCTCCAGCTTTTGTGATCATTTTTGGGGTGGAATAGACCAAAAAGTGCCAAGAAACAGCTAAATTCATCCCACAAACTTGTTGATCAATGATGCCACCATGTAGGAGAGATAAGTGATGGAAATCTTCCCTATTTAACCCTATTTTTTCATTCTTTTCATTGTTTAACCCTATTTTTTTAATTTTAATTTGTTTATTTTAAACAACCCATCTTACTAACCTTCCTAACCCTCTTGTTGCTCTTCCTTTTAACCCTCCACTTAACCCTCCACAAAACCCTCTTGCTCTTCCTCTTATCCCTCCACCTAACCCTACTACAGTTCACCAAAACCCCTTGGTAGTCAAGAGATTCTGATTGACAACATTGTGGGAAATAAACTTGAAATTGAAGAGTTAATTGGGAGAATGAGGGATCCCAATTTGACCAACCCCTATTGCACCTAACTAGTTGATTCGCTAGAGACCTTATTAGGTCAAATTGACTCTATAATGAGTCAAATTGATAGATAGACCTCATATAAGGATACTTGTAGGGCATATTATGCTGAAAAATTATCAGCATTTCAGGTCAAGAATAAAGAAATTTTAAAATCCTCTATTTGTGCCCTATTCATCAACCCAACCACCAATGCCCCATTTGTAGTAACTGACAAACATTTTCTTATCCATCACTACGTATATAAATTAATCATAGCCATTTTTTATGATCGATGGTGGATGGTATTTGCCTATCTACCATGTAACAACCATGAGGTCCCAATATATTTTTTGAGGAAACTCTATTGTGAGTTTTTCCTCAATGAGATTCTAAATTATTTTGATTTTAGTGAGTTTCAGGGCTGAGGGAAAGGCTTTGCATAGGATCAATCAAGTGCACATCATGTGCTTAATCAACCTGTGTGGATCTATATCCAAAAGCCTCTTGAGCCTAAGATCCTCTCTATAATTTATTAGGTCATGGAGATCGACACTCTCTATGCTCTTAGTTCTCTCATTGATACACTTGTTCAACATATGATTAGGCTTTCACAGAGTGATGCTATATATATGCCACCTATTATCCATACCCAACCCCACCCTTGTAGTTCTTATGGAGCTATGTGTATAGAACTTTATAATGATGATGGCATTAGTGGTTTAGAGGGCTTAGATTATATTATTATGAGTGATGAGTTTTTGACATGCACATTTGGTGTGCAGACATCAACCACTACACAAATGCAGGTATATTTTATATAAATGTCATATTAAATTTAAGTTATATTTGCAAATTCTATTTAGCTAACAATTAATTTATATATAAATTGAATATAATTTATTTCATTTTTTATGTCATAAGAGGTGATGATTCCTTCATCATCACAGTCAGCATTTATAACATTTGTTTGTCACGACCATTGTTTACATATTCAAATCTAGCTACTAGCCCATCCACTATTGCATATGTCTCTGTTAGGATGACACCATTTACCTATACAGAGGTAAAATTTTGAGTTAATCTTATGTTATATGTATATTTGCCTTTTAAGTTTAATTTAAATTTATCTTTCTCTATTTTCATACTTTTTTTTCATGTTCTCTCTCTTTATCTTTGATCTATTCTTTACAATATTCTTATGTTTTTTCATAGGTCTACATGCTAATTTGATTTTTTCCTTCCATAATAATCATAAGAGAATCCAACTACTCAATTACATCTCATTTCATATATCTAACCATTACACACAACCCCCAAGCTTCAACTCTTCACTTAACTCTTCTTTCCTCTTTGACACCTTCTTTCTACTAGCCCTTTTTTTAGGCAAACCTCCTTGTTCTAAGTAAACTAAAAATATCCCAACCAAACCAAAACCACATTTAGATACCACTTTACATCACATAGCTCATGTAGGGACTTTCATAATTTAACTCTCTTTGGAGAACATCTAACTCAACACCCCTCAGGACTAATTAGGTCTCCTAGGCCTAATTAAAGGTTACTTACTATGAAATCATACCATATATACTCAATTAAACTTTAAACCTTAAAAATACTCTTCCTCCTATATAAATACACCTGTACAGAAATTTTGGAGATGGGTTGATCATCTTGGGGGTACCATGAACCATTGGAAGTTGTTATGAGGCATCACAAACCATTAAAGAGGAACCCTATGAGAATGGGCTCAACAGTATTTATATAAATAATTTTGGAAAATCCCACAAATATCCCATGAATAATCTCATTCAAGATTAGATAAGGGTAGTTTACATGTCATGAGGATACTTATAAAATGAAGAACACTTATCTAGGGGTCCTTCTAGATAACACTATCTTGAAAATGAAGTTGTTAAGCTCAATATAGTCATATTCTCATTTTGAATTATGTCACCATTACCATTATACATAAATCCACATGTTACCCTTGAAAATGAGTGATAATAGCAAGGGAATTTAAGGTAAAAGATAAGAAATGCACATCATTAACAATAGACATAACACAACAAACATATATGTTTTGCTCTTTGCATCTAATTTACTTCTCTTCTCAATAATTAATGCAAAAATAACACAATAAAAAAGTTATAAGTCATGAATGGTCTCATGTTGGACCATGCTTCCTTGGGAGTACTATGCTCTTATAGGGTCATTGATTAAGGATGTAGATGTTGTATTCATATCTTCTACCCATTACCTATATGATACATTTTCTCTTTCTATTACCTGAGGTCAATACAATATTTTACAATAAATATATTACATGCTTCCAAGGGTAGGACATTATTTATGAAAAAACATGAAGCACATTTTGCCACAAAATATTTTAAGCTTCCTTATGAATATACACCCATTTTCCTAGTGGAAGTTAGCTTCGAAGTGATAATATCCTATTAAATGGGAGTCTCATTCATATACCTTTTTACCAAAGACTTTCCTAATAATTCAAACTAAAATTCCTATGAATATATTGCATCTAAACCCATAAGGACACAAACTTGACATGACCGCACATGTAGCATTTACTTCCTCATCTTTGATATGGATAAATACAAACAAACCCTTTTCTCTCTTTCCCATCTACATTTGTATAAGATCACACACACACACACACACACACACACACACACACACACACACACACACACACACACACACACACACACACACACACACACACACACACATATATATGGTAGGTGTGTGCAATAAATATCCCACACCAATCCACTTGCAATGTTTCCTATAGATAATAAACATCCATGGATTTAGTTGATGGATCATTCTATATCATCATGAACTTTTCCAAAAGTGCTTTGCCATATTTTTATTTGTCATACATATAGTATGATAAAATTTCTAAAAATCTATGCCTAAATAATAATGTAGGAGTCCTAAATTACTCATGTCAAAATCAGAACATAAATTAGTTTATGATTGCTTAAATGCAGTGACCAAACTACTTGTGATCGCAATATCATCAACACAGATAATGAGTATCACTATGTTATCATCATTGATTTTAACATGTAATTCAGATCATAAAGACTTCTTATAATTCCATAATCTTGGAGGTGTTGATCTATTTTTTGTAATAGGTTTTTGGATCATGCCAAAGTTCCTATAATGATGTGGCATACTCGTAAACCCAATAGTCACTCTCTGGGACAACATATTATTCTAGATTTACTATGTCAACTTCCTCACCTAAATCCCAATTTAAGGACACGCTCTTCACATCAATTTGATACACCTTCCAATCTTAATAAAAGAGAAGAATTTAAGGTAATAAACAAGTTTGGGAGGAGAGCTACCATTTGTGTTAGTGCTAAAATATGTGTTAGCCTTAACAGTTACACCTTGTAGTTTCTTCCAATTCAACATCCAAACTATTTACCAATTTTATTCTCTTGAGCCAAAACAAGAGTTCTTGATATGTATCTTATTCCTTTTCTCTCCCTAGCTTTGCCTTGTCGAAGTGATACTATTTTTTCCACCTCCTACTCTTCCACTCACACTTCCTACATGTATTACAGATTTTAAATTACCTCCAACATGCAAACTACTTGTTATTCTTGGCCATTGCATGTTGTATAGAAGTTACACTTCCATGATTCTTGGTTTACATTTTCTTTTCATGATATGCACATTGTATGGCAGCTATGTACTTCCATGATTCTTGGTTTATAGTGTCTTTTCATGATATGCATGTTGAATGGCACTTATACTTCTATGCTTTTTGGTTTACATTATCTTTTCATGATATGTTTGGTCTCCATATATAAGATTTGATACTTTATATAAAAGTAATTGAGACCTTATTTACATGAACCATTGATGGTTGGAGTAGACATTCCTCCCTCTCTACGAGCTGAGATAGACATAGGAATTATTGTTGCAATGTCATCTGCACAGGCACTAATAGAGGTATATATTAATTCTTGTAAGTTTGAATTGTAAAAATAGACTTTTTAAAATAATTTTAGTACATGTACTTGGGGAAAATATAACTTACGTAAATGTATTATGTATGTAGGTTTATCCCATGACATCTGATAGTCCCAGTCAGATGATTAATAGGGTAACTTATCATGTTCCTCCCATATTTGAGATGCCTATCTAGATAGTTGAGCTTGTCATTGACTTGTTGGAATGTGAAAAATAGATTGAGCATGATCATGAGCTTGCAGTAAGTGCATGTTTAAATAATTTTTTATTGTAGTTTAAAATTATTATTTTAATAATTATTTGAATGTATTTTATGTTAATTTTTTAATAATTATTGTATTTAAATAGGCTCATTGGAAAGCTAGTTATGAGCATAGGACCCACAGTCAGAATTTGGAGCAATCCAAGATATTAAATGGGTCTCCATCTACTAGCAGGGTATCCTAGGGGGAGTCTTCTTCGAGGAAGGCAAAGAGAGGGAGTCTATTTGATGAATATGATGTCTTACACATGAGGTGTAATTTTTTGTATGCCTATATGTAAATTTATGCATGTTTTGCATTGTATATGCATATATGACATTCACCCAACATTAGAAATATGTTGGTAGATGTAATTTATTGTATGCCTATCATGGTAATCTATGTATTATTGACATTGCACACATGTGCCTATATTGTATGCCTATCATGGAAATCTATTTATTTTATATTCAATTTTTATTTCATTATGTGTTATTGTAGAATATTTTTTGATCTTCAAAAATATTATCTATCAGATCTCGTATTTAATGTTGTACATATATGAGGATTAAAAAATTATTCTTTTCAATGCTATAAATCTCAGATCTCCCATATTTTTTAAACTAAAGTTTTAATTTCATTCTGTGTAGTGGAAATGACTAATGAAACTCTTATCACTTAGGATTAATGGATTTCTTCTCTTTTTGCTTGCTTCTTGTACACTTTGGAGACACTTCTTGGTATCATTAGACCTCTTACTCTCACTCTTTCACTATCTTCTCACTAGGCAATCCTCTTAGGTTTCAAGTACCAAAACTTGATATAGGTTTCAAGGAGTCAATATTATATCATAGATGTTCTTATATGGTTAAATCACACTTGAATTAACTTATTACAAGCACTCAAACTCATTTCAACATTTAATTCCACATATAGGGCTCATAATGGTTTCCTTAGGCTTGTAGTCTTTTTTGAGAAAATTCTTTTGGATTGAGAAATATATCAACTCTTATGGAGATTTAAAACCTTTTATATCTTCCCTCAATATCCTTACATATTTGTGTCAAATTTAATGACCTAACTCCACTCCTAGACCACACTTCCTTTTTAAGCCACCCTTCAATTAGGCCTAATTAGCCCTATCTTAAATCCACACTCACCAAATCCATATTGTACAAAATTAAACAACAAAAAAACTAATTTATTAATTTTAAATACATCAAAACATGTTATATTATGAATTTTTATTAATTTCTAAGGGTTAAAACTCTTTCTATGGGGTTTTTGCTCTTGAAACCCTAGTTAGGCTTCTACACAAGTCGAGGGGATATATAATTCAATATATTGATTTATAAAAAATTTAAAAGGAAAAAAATTCCACATACATGTATATTTTCACCCCACATGCCTTATATAATAGGTGAGTCATCTCATTTCTCTTTATTCTCTCTTTTAACCATCAAAACATGGGTTTTTTAGTCCTATTTAGGCCTGTGACAACAGGGTTTGTGTATCAATGAGTGTTAAAGACTCTCTTAAGGGATTTTATAATTATAAATACCTTATTTCCACCTATAAACAAACATAAAAACCATTATATCCATTATCATACACATTTATACAAAAAAAGTCTCTCCTCTTTATCTTGACCGTGTACAATAAGGCACCCTACAGGCCTGTGATAACAACAAGGATTATTAGTTCAATTTCAAACCTCTCATGCATATTATAATAGATTAAAAACCTCATTTTATAATGTGACCATATTCCAAGTCCATATATTCAATGGCATACTTGAAAATATTAAGAACTAATTCCTACTTCCCTTTGTAATGTAAATGTTAAACCAAAACATGGTATAAATAGAGTTTGTTTATTCTAGAGGACTGTATGTTGATTATTTACCATTAAATTTTTTATATAAAAAATTAAATTTCTACCTCAATGATCATTCTCAAACTATATATCATTATCTACACTAAATTCATACTCCCTTTGTGAGAAACAACCATTTACTTTCATATTGGACTGTCATAGGAAAAATAGGGTATATATGGGTAGAGGTAACCCTTTTTGTTGATTTATCCATGTATAAATATCTTAATCATTTATATGTAGGTATTCATATGTTCAAAACGTTCAAAAATAATAACATGATGACTCACAACTTACCAACCTGGTGGAATCACTCCAAGTTCCCTTCCTTGATTGTGACCTACAGTCACTTCTTGGTTACTACCTAGAGTCATTCATCCACCTGTAACCTTAAAAAAATGATAATATATTCATGGAATCAAGGATATTAAAGGATAAAATTAAACTAATATAATTTTATACACTAAATGTAGAATCCAAAACAAGTCACTTTCTAGGTCAAGAGGTCAATTACTCAATGCCACGTAATAGGTCAATAGGACAATTACCACCTAATAGGTCAATTAAGTTTCTACCACAAACTAATAGGTCAATAAATCATTAATTTTATAGGTTTATAGTTTAATTTTTCAAATTTTTCAATAGGTCAATTACTCATTAAGTTTTTAGGTCTCTAGTTTAAGTTGTCAAAGTTGTCAAAATTGTCAAAGTTGTCAAAGTTTAAGTTGTGGTGACAGAACTTTATTTCTGATGCATTCTAACTAAAAAATGACACTACCAACACATATATGGGGGTAGATAACATCTAGGAGTAAGTTCTTGGCCTCCCATCAGGCCCAATCAACAAATCCACCACCCATTCCAGCCTCAAGATCACCCTTCCCAATACAAAAAAAATGCAATTTTTTAGCTTAAGTTCAAACATGCATAAAAAATATATAAGTCATTTATATGAACTATTAGATATTTCCCCTACATATTTAACCCCTCTAATCACAACCTATATCACTCAATTGGAATATTTAATATCAATCCATTCGACAAGTTGCAGTGATGGGTCCAAAAATGTAACTTTGTGGCTGTGAACAAACTTCTTAAGCTCCAACTGGCATTTATACCTCTAGGACCTCCACCTATGAATATATCACTTTTATGATGTCTAAATAGGTAAATTATATGTTATCACATTTCCAAAATGTTCAAATCTAGCCAAAAGTGCATTTTCACTACCGTTTTAGAGAGCGAAAACACTGACAATAAATATTGTCAGAGTTTAAGTTGTGGTTATAAAACTCTAGTTTCGATGCTTTCTAACTAAAAAATGACACTAATAACATGTTAAATTGGGGTGGATAATTTTTATTAAAAATTTATTATCCTCCCATTAGGCCCAATTAAAAAACTCACCACCCATTCCAACATCAAGAACACCCTTCCCAATACAAGAAAAATGAAAATTTTTAGCCTAAGTTCAAACACGTGTAAAAAAATTGTAAGTCATTTCTATGAACCATCATATCCTTCTCTTCCCTCTTTAATTCCTCTAATTTTAAATTTAATCACTTAGGTGGAATCTTTAACATCAATCCGTTAGATAAGTTGTAGTGACAGGTCCAAAAATGCAACTTTTTGGTAGTGAACAAGTAGCTTCTTGAGCTCCAACTGGAATTTATACCTTCAGGACCTACACCTATGAATTTATCACTTTGATCATGTGAAAATAATAAAATTACATGTCTCACATTTCCATGATGTTCAAATCCACCTGAAATTTAATTTTCACTACCATTTTGGAAAGCGGAAATACTGATAACAAATGTTGTCAACGTTTAAATTATGGTTGTAGAACTATAGTTTTGATGCTTCCTGAATAAAAATTGACATTGTCAACATGTTCATGGGGGTGAATAACATATAGGACCAGGCTCTTGGACTTTGATCACACCTGATAGATAAACCCACAACCTATTCTAGTCTTAAGAACACCCTTTCCAATACAAGAAAAATGCATTTTTAAGCCTAAGTTTAAATACTCATAAAATGAAACCTATAAGTCATTTACTGAGCTTCAATCACATCCAACCTAAGATTCTCTTATCTTTAATAATATAAAATTCTTTACTGATAGTTTGAACCATGTGAAGGTGGAAGCTTATCTGACACCACTAACCTATAAAAAATTGTTAGCAAGTACTCAAAAATGAAATTTATATGTACTACCTAGAAAATAAAAAAACATTCGATAAAATTGATTCCATATACATTTGAAAATTTAACATACCTCCATATTTCAATCCAATAAACCACTAGGATCTGCTCTAACCTTGATAGTATCAAGAATAGCTTCATGCTTTAACTCTGAAACTTTCCATAATTTCCTGTTTAATGGCCTCCCATGATATTTTTGTAATTGATTATTCGTTACAAGAATCAAATTTGAATAGTGTAGTATCTTCCTATGTGTTTCAAAATCTTCAAAAACCATTGATCTAAATATTTTATAGAATATCATCGAAACCAAGTTCCAATGACTACCACTAATCTCGTGGGATAGTTAATGTTTTCTCTATCTATAACTAGGGAAGTCAATTTTTTTCTCTCTATACACACACTAACACAAGTAGTAATCAGTGTCTTCTTCATTATCCTCATCTACAATAATTTCAAAAACAATCCCTATATCACAAAAAACCATTTTTAGTGACAATATGAAGATATATAATGATAATAAATTGTACATAATTAAAAATAGTCTACCTACCTGCACTAGATCAGATACATAGTCAAATTCATTTGATGATGTCATATTTGTAAGTTACAATGTTGTTGGAAATTGATATGTGTTAATTGGAATTATAGGCTTAGAACTCCAATCATTCACTCACTCTTGCGACTCACATTCATTCCAAATAGAGTCTATGCATGCAGACCAGAAACATGCCAAGTGTTTTGTATGAACAGTCCAAGAACTTGAATTTGAGTTAAGAAATGAGTGGAGGTCACTTGAACCTATTAGAGTCATAGAATTCTCATAATTTGACAAGTGTTCTTCCTCTATTAACCAAAAATGTCTAAAAATAGTAGAATTTGTTTGAACACCATGACACATGTTCTCATTAAACCATTCAACCATAGTTTTTGCATCTATCAGATGAACACCCTCTTCAAATTTTAACTCTTCCCTTATAATAGCTCTTTTCACACATGCTCCAACACCATCATGCTGCCATTTTCCATGGCCAGCCTTGGTGAAACTCTGAATGTGTTCTACACTAGTGGTAATATGTAATTTTCTCAACCAATCAAACATCCATGCATTTTTGATTTATGATGTGAAATTATCTGACCAATTGTAATATTGATTTAAAGTAATGTTCCTCTGACTCAATTGTTTATATAACTTTTGAAAACAACCTTGCACATACTCTGAACAATGTGGTCTACCATTACTAATATATAACTGGTATTCTCTTAAAATTTTCCATTGTTACTCTGTACTATGAGGTGCATGCATGAATTCTATATACATGAATATGGTAACTTGTGATGAGTTGTAATATTGCTATTGAACTTCCATTTGGGGCTGGAATGTGTAATTTTTAAAAAAATCAACTAATAAAATGATCAAACCAAGTAGGAATGTATCCTTGCTTATATTGAAATGTTCATCCAACCATCTATCCCTATATGTGTGCCTTGCATACTCATAAATAATCTTCTCCCTAAATTTGACCAAAAATTCATAAACAAGTATCTTTTTTGTAATAAGCTCACACCTTTTAGATTCTTTACCATCTTTTATTTGATAAGTCACTAATTTATATGTGCTTAAACTAACTAATTTCTATATAATTGCACTTGTAATCTACTCATAGATATATATTTTTTAATTTTGGCAATCCACCACAAATGTTGCATTTTCCATTTAAACATAATTTATTGTAAAATAATTGTCCATCTGATCTTTTGTAAAAGATTAGTTGGAATAAATTCCCTAGTTGATTTTGGTGGAAATTCAATGCCACACTCCTAAAAAATGATGTTAGTATAAATTATAATGAATATGGTGAAAAACATCATAGTGCATTGAAAATTCAACATGTTATGTAAAACAACATGTTGATGCCTCTAAGTGTACCACAGGTGTTCTTAGTGTTTAGAGAACACTTCTCATTTTAGAATCCTAAAAATTCAGAGCATGAGTTGTAGGTATTTGGCAATTGTAGTGCCTATGGTGAAATAGCAACAAAGCAAAGTAGATTGTTCCACAATATTTATATAATTTGGTGGTTCGAAGCCACCTTGATCCATGCCTTTTTAAAATTTGACCAAATCTCAAAGCTACACTAACCTAAGTTAATATTTGACAATGATATCTAAGCTAAAGTGAGTTATTTTTAAAAAAGAGTAAAAGAGAAGAGTAAGGCAGAAAGGAAACAAACGTGATTGTTGATCTTTATCTCAAACACCATGACAAAGTTTCAATTAACTGAACATGCATTTAAACTAGTATATAATGCAAAATAGTTGATGCTTAATTTTCACTACAAACTAGGCAAACTTCTGAGGATAAATTGAAAATACAAGTAAGAACCAAGTATGGTTTAATGTTTTGCTACTACACCTAGATAACTAATACACATATTTCATAACAAATAAATTAAAGTGAATCAACTTATGATCTTTTTAAATAATCTAGTGTAACATAGATTAACAACCCTATAAAAAGAATGCAATTCACGATTCACAGGAACCATTCAAATTCAAGATCTAGACAAGCAATTGAGAGAAAAAGCTAGTAACCCGTAACACAACCATATAGACAAACTTTTTCAAAATTCCTTAGCTATATTAACTATATCAAGTATATATTTTTTCTCAAAAATCTCTCCCTTACAAAATGGTAACACTACCTATTTATAAGGAGCATAAGCAATGTACTAATCAGTTCCAATGCTTGAACTCATTCCATGTGTCAAGCCCTCGGGTCTTCTGGGTTCTAGTCAAATATCTCACACCATTGGATCATGATTATATGATTAGGTGAGAGGACCCTAAAAAACACATAGAGTTTAAGTTAATTCTATGGATAATGTAAATTTAGGACTTAGGTTAAATGTTTAATCTTAAGTTCATTTTATATTAATAAACATGTATAACTTTAGGATAAATCCATTTATGCTAAAGTTTTCATCAAAATATTAAAAGGAACCTCATTAAAACATTTAAACATTCCCCCTTTATCTAGGTAAAATATTAGACTATGTTAAAACTGATGGTCTCACTAATGTCATAGACATCCTGACGGTCATCAAATTACATGAGTGAGAGTGTGAATTTTAAACCCATGAGATTATTAAAGTTTGATGTGAGGGTGCAATGTGGCATCCTCACTGAGCTTCCCAAGATCTTGGATTCATCCCGCTTCATTAGATTAGGTGTGTATGATGAAGTGAGGGCCTTCGAATGGAGTAGTTGTCTATCATTAGCCCTTTTAAACAAGTGGGACTCTTTGCCAATGAAATTTGGCATAAGTGATTTCCACAAGGTGCTCTGTCAAAGCTCTAAATTTTTAGCCTTCAATTCACTCCATTAGATATTTATCCCAACCACAATGATAATCATAGATATTTGTAAGGTGCCTTTATTTTAAATCAATGTTAGGACCTTCCTTGCTCTATTGTATTAGATCCCATGATGAAGTGAGGATCGTCAGATCTATAATCAAGCACAAAGGTTAAGTTAGGACACAAGATTAATAAGGATTTAGACAAAAGTTTTAACTATAGGGTCTATTTGTGTTAATAAACATGAAGGGGCTCTTAGGATTAAAACTTGGGCTAAGCATTAATAAAAGGGGGTCAATTAGGAAATAAAAAGGGACCTTACAAATCCATTTCAAGACATGGTTAAAATTAGCTAGGGTGTTGAAGGGGGAACATGTAATGACATAGGTATAATTTTGTATTAAGGTTTAGTCATGTTAATGAACATGACCAAGCCTTAATATAAAATTATACTAAAGTATAACTTAGGATAAAGTGTTCCCTCTAAATTTCTCCCACCAAATTTTGAATTCAAACCAAAAGGTTTGTTGAAGAGGGTCAAAGATTTAATTTATGTAGATTAAAAGTTAGTGAAATCTAGCCTAAAATCAAGTGGTGAATTGCTGGTCAGTACATGCCAGTGCCTTCTCTATGAAACCTACATTTCTCACAAACAGGGTAAACCATTAGTCACATTATGCATACTAAAACTTAATTATAGAAAAATATGGTACCCTATCAGAATGGATGACCTTCAAATTCCACATAAACCTAGGAACACAACAATGCTTTTAGTAACAAGGTTCAAAAACATCTCAAAGGCCCTGATTTTCAAAATTAGGGGGGATGTTGGCCCCAACCAATGGAGACTCATAAGGGAAACATAGCCAAATGTTAGAACCTAGAGACTTTGGTTCAACAAATAACTAGGTCACTTATCCTATTGGAACTATGTCATCATCAAGATCTATTCATGGTTGAAAGGAGCTTTGCATATGAAATATTAGGATTAATTACTAGGATAAAATCATGCTATGCATGTGCTTTGATTCCACTTATTGTTTTCCATGAGATTCAAGGAACAAATTCTAGGTTTCATGTCTTTAATCATTTACATTGGCTTATAACATGTTTGGTTATTCATGAATAATCATGCACTTGGTTTAGGGGAGGCTTGGGAATTGCTCTGCTACTAGCCAGGCATCCATATCCCCAATAGAGATGCCTTTGGATCCACTCAAGGCCTTGTTCCACTACTAGCCAAGCATCCATAGCCTTGATGGAGATTATCTAAATCACCTATGATTGAAAAGCTTCAAATTTTACACTGAATTCTTATTTTTGTATTTTTTGACATACATTTTAATGCTTTCAATAAGGTTGGGAACTAGGATAGCCAAGTTTAAGTATTTTGGTCAAGTGTTTGATTTTTAGATAATCACCCATGGTTATAACCATTGTCCCAAGAAAGGATGTCTTGTTAAGTGCAAACATGATTTTACCTTAATAAGTTAAAACTTCATCTCAAAAGTACAAATCTTCTTAAAACCATATTTATGTCAAGGCAATGCTTAGGTTAGAATAGAATAAGGGATATTTTCATTTTTTTACCAGTTTCTCCATGCTATATCACTAAGCTCATATTCTAGGTCTATGGTCATCATATGTATGAGTTTCACATCCCATTCTTGAATCTTGGGAATTTAAGGTAGACAAGATACTTTGAGCACCAGACTGTACAGAAGGACTTATTAGAGCTAAAGAACAAAGCATAAGCAAAAAATAAAAGAAAAACAAAAGTAAATAAATATATACAAGTAAAACAAAGAAGGAAGAAAGAAAGTACAATAGAAAGCAAACAAATATGTACAAACAGAACCAAAAAGAAAGAAAATAACTAGCCTACCTACTTTAACCTTAACTAGTCTTATAGATTTTATTCCATGGATACACTTGGTGGAGCTACATCAAAGTAATGTTTGAGATATTTCCCATTAGTGGGAAATGTGAATTATACTCTCTAAATGTGTTTTATCTTGAAGGTGTTATTTCCAAGTGTTTCAACAGTCTGATATGGGCCAATCCACAGAGGTGTGAATTTTCCATGCTTACCCTTGGGTTCATATGCCTTATCCCAAAGAAGGACTAGGTCTCCTTACCTAAATACCATCACATTTGACCTTTTATCAAATCATCTCTTTATTATGGTCTGATTCTTTTTAAAGTTAGCAAAGACTTATTCCCTTGCATCTTCCATCTGAATGGTATCTAATAATCTATAATTTGCAAGTTCCTGACTTTCTTCCATATAATCTTGCATAAATCTAAATGTTGGCAACTTGAGGTTGATATGAAAGATAGGTTCTTGGACATATACTAATAAAAATGGTGATGCCTTTAAGGCTTGCTTGATTCTAATTCTATCTACCCATAGAGCATATTTGAGGAGTTTGTGCCAAGTCCTAGGTTGGTATTCAATAGATTTTTTGATTTCCTTGATTAGGTTCTTCTTGGTAGATTTAGAGACTCCATTTCCTTTGGGGTAATGGTTGGAAGTAAAATTTAGAAAAATTTCATTGTCATAAGCCCATTCATTCATTTCTATGGATACAAATGTAGATCCATTATCACACACCAAGGAGACTAGGGTTCCAAATCTAGTATATATATTTTCTTCTAAAAAGCTAGGTACTTATTCTATCTTACAGTATTTGGTGGATATAGCCTCAGTCCACCTTGTGCAATAATCTATGGTAGTTAGGACATATTTGTGGCCTTTAGAAGAATTGGGGTTAATCACTCCTATGAAATATAACCCCCATTGTGTAAAGGGTTTGTCAACGATCACTAGTTGCAGAGGCATCGCTGGCTTTGGTTCTTTAGTGCTAAATATTTAACAAGAATGACATTCTCTTACTTGCTTGTGAGCATATTTAAAAATGGTGGGACAATAGTAAATGACCCTGAGGATTTTGTGGGTTGTTTTTCTTTCTGATGGATGTCCACTACCTAGTTTTTCATGGAAATTACTCATCATTTGAGAAGCTTCCTCCTTGGATATACATCTCAAATAAACTCCCTCAAAGTTTTTTCTATACAACACTCTATCTTTGATCAAATATTGAGAAGATTTGAGTCATAGGGATATTTTCTATTCCCTTGTGAGTCCTACAGGTAATACCATTAATCATCAAATGGATCAATGAGTCATTCCATTCATTGGGTTAGAATTCCTACTGCTCAACTTACATGATGTGTAGCTTGGGATTGGTGTTGGAAATCATTTGAACTGGGCCTTGGCACCTTACTAGTTTAGAAGTTTTTATCTTTATATCATATTATTATAAAACTAACATCCATTTGCTTCTCTACTCACCTAATTCATTTTGACTTAGCATGAGTTTTGTGGTAGGGTTTGGTAAGATAGCATGCACTTTGTCTCTAAGGATGTAATGTCTAAATTTTTTTACTACTTTTACTAGTGCATATGCCTATTTTTCAATTAGGGAATAGTTCAATTCTAAATTTTTGAAATTGGTAGTCATGAAGGCTATTGGGTGATCACTCCCATCAACTTTCTAAGTTAGGACTACAATAATTGTATGATCATAAGCAAATGAATGCAAATAGAAGTCCTTTGAAAATTTTAGACTTATCAATACTGGGGATTGATTAATTAATTTTTTGATGCTATTGAATGCTTTCTTGGACTCCTCATTCCAAGTGATTTTGGAATCTTTCTTGAGCATATCATTAAGTGGTTTAACAATCTCAGCAAACCCTAAGGTAAATTTTCTCATGAAGTTTATCTTGCCAAAAAATGACTTTAGCTCTTTTCAACTATTTGTAAGCTCTATCTTAGAAATGGCTTCCACCCTTTTAGGATCTATGAAGATCCCATCCTTAATGATGACATGACCTAGAATCTTCCCTTTAGTAGCATAAAAAAATCTTTTCTTATGGTTAAGAGAAATACCATACCTTCTGCACCTCTCCAACACTTGTTGAAGGTGTGTGAAATGATCTTTCCTATTTTTAAAGAATAATGTTAGATCATCCATGTAGATTATGATACATTTGCCTACTAGACCTTGGAAAGCATTGTCCATGGCCCTTTGAAAGGTATCCCCTACATTAATTAGTATAAATGGAATCCTTTTGTATGCAAAATTTCCCCACTTAGTAGTAAAGACTATCTTCATTCTATCCTCTTTATCAACTAACACTTGGTTATACCCTCAAAAGCCATAAAGGAAAGACATCATGGCTAAACCTAAAATGACATGTATTACCTAGTCTAGAGAAGGCAAGGGATAATTGTCCTTTTTAGATGCTTTATTTAAATTCTTGAAGTCAATACATAATTTGATTTCACCATTCTTTTTTCTAACTAAAACTAGATTGACAACACAAATGGAATGCTGAATGGGAAACGTGATCCTTACATCTAATAAATTCTGGACTATATATATATATATATATATATATATATATATATATATATATATATATATATATATATATATATATATATATATCATGGGTTCTAGGATAGGGTTGATAGGCCTTTATTTCTATCTAAAGGGTTTACAATTTTCTTTGAGGGATATAGTGTGGGTAAAAACCCTGAGATCAATTTTTTTTAAATCATCATAAGACCAGGATATTATGTCTTTCTACTTGGTGAGCAACTCTCTTTCCATTTTTTTCCATTTCTGTGTAAGCCTTCCCTATATTAACTTATTGGGTTTGATCCTAGGGTCCAAGATTTATTTCATTGTAGTCTTTCCCATTCACCTTAGGGACCTTAGGGATTTCAGTGAGCTTGTCTTGGTCAAACAACCTTTCTATTGAAACCATCCCCTTGTGTATTTTGTTATCATTTAGTTGGATGATTTTGCCATTGAATTATATTTTAGAGGTACTTTCATTAGTTTCATCAATAATATGAGCTTCAAAATCTCTTAAATTAATCATGAATTCTAAGATTTACTAATCATCATTGAAGACTTGGAAGTGGTTCATGTTATCTTGGACTGAGGGGTAGGGTACTAGCTCAATACTAAAGTTAGGGGAATCCTAATTAGGCATGAGGCTGGCTACAATAGAAGCTAGCCCATCAATAGCTTTGTTTTCTTCTCTAAGGATAGAGAGGATATTGAATGCATTAAAAGATTCTATTAGATCCCAGACTCTAAATTTATACCTTTTGAGGTATGAGAGCTTGTATTAGTACTTGCTCCTTACTTGGTTGACTACAAGTTTAGAATCTCCATAAACAAGTAGTTCTTTGACCTCATTTTTAATATAAAATTGTAACCCTAAGATGAGAGCCTCATACTCAACCAAGTTATTGGTACATGGGAATTATAGTTTATAAGATGCATGATATTATTTATCAGTAGGTTTTGTCAAGACAATACAAACTCCAGATCTAGACTTGCATTTAACACCATTAATGTATAGCTCCCATAAACCAAGTACAACATGCTTTTTCTTGGAATAAACCACTTTGGTAGTCTCTAAGATGAAGACTCCTAAGTCAAAATCAAGGAAGTTAACTATTTCATTGAGAACATTGTATTTAGTAATCATATGTTTCATTCTTGGTTCCTTTTCCACTCTTATCTGATTTGGAACACATTTTCAAGGCAGCCATAGTGTGAACAATCAATATACATATATCCATTTAAGGCCTTGGTCCATTCTCTACTTAATATTAGTCCATATGCATTGGGAATGTCTACTACTTAAATGCCAATAAATTATTGCACTCTGGGTTCACTGGCTAACTGCATGTGTACATTTAATAATTCTCTAATGACTTTGACTCTTGATTGGGGTTAGTCCAAGATAATCACATATTCCTACAAGCATGGTATTATTTGATGCCATAGAATCTAGAAGATAATTGTGGATATTCTTGCCAAATATCCTGACTGTAAGTAGGAAGGGTGGAGATTCTACCTTGGCCATTTGCATGGTCATTTACACTATTAGCCCTAGGTGGCTTCCCAAGTTTTTTAGACAAAGACTATAATAACAAGTCACTTTGTTCAATAATTTGAGTTAACTCATGTAAAGTGATGTTGGCCTTAATTTTCTTCATGTCCTCAAAAATTTTATAGCCAATTCTACTTGGGGAATCAACACTAGGTTTGGAAGAACTTCCTTTGGGTGGCTCAGGTTCATTCCTTGAAGTGGTATCAAGAGGGGTCCCATAATTATTAGGAGGTGTTAAAGTGGTCAGTGGTTGTTTTTGCTCCCTATTCCTCAGAAGGTATGTCATCAAAAATTGTTGAAATTCTTGGATCTATTTAGGAATATTTTTTGGTTCATTATCTTCCTAAAAAGGGAATTGGAATGTCTCTACCATATAGACTTGGTCTAATGAATGGTACCTAGAAACATTTGTAGCATTATCCTTGTTAGGGACCACTTTGAATGTGTCTAGCTCTTCTTAAAAATCCTCAAAGGCTTTGCATAATTCAATGCAATCAATCTCACCATGCTTAGCAGTAACATGCACTCTGTAGTAGTCAGGCAAAGCAATGTTAGTGAGATTGATGTTCGTGGTCTTATTACTAGAAAATGGTTTATTAGCCTTATTTTTGTTTTAAAAGTTGTAGTTCTAAAATCTATTTCCTAGTCTATTGAACTTTTAGAAAGTAAAGTTCCTTCCAAAACTCTCACTAGTATTACCAACTTGTTTTTACAACTGAATAAAATCAGTTTTATGTTTTTGGACAATCTTTAATATAAACTCATTCTTACTCTTAGGGTTCTCAAAATTTTGGACTTAATTGTTGCTTATACTAGAAGTTGGTATTAAGGATTTTTTACCATTATTATAAGATCCATTAGTAGTTTGGTGATTCAAGAATACTAGATTTTGATTAGGAGTAACATAACTAGTGGGTAGTAGGCTCATAGCTGGGAGTTGATTAAGAGTAGGGGAGTTTTGGTTATTATTGGGAAAAAGGTCTAGATCAGACATCTATGGGTTAACATTGGGAATGGAGTAAGCCATTTGACCTTCTAGTTACATTTTATCACTAATAAATATTGCCTTAGAATAAGCTTGGGCAATTGAATATGTAATTGGGATAGATCTCTTTAGGAACATAGAAGTCATGTGATCTCCTACATCCTTGTAGATTTTTAGGGCTAGGACATCATTAAGTTTTTAGGGTTCCATGGTCCTGCTATACATTTTCTAGAATCTAGCATTGAAATATCTTATAAGATCATTTACATCCCTCTTGATGGTTGCGAATTGATGATAAATGACACAAGGACTAATAATCTTGCCAAATTGGTCAATAAAAAGGTTGTTGAAATCATTCCAGGAGGTAATGCAATCATTAGGGAAATTGAGGAACCATTCATATGTTGCATATTTGAAATTAAAGGGAAAAAACCTAAATACCACATCCTCATGTATGACATTTAATAATCTTAAAGCATCTTTGAAAGATTTAACATGTTCCTCTATAGTTACAACAACAATCGTATTAAAAATGATTAGATACTTCTCAGGATTGCAAGGTAAATCTTGGACTACACCTTGTACATTAATAGGGGATATTCCTAACCAATCTATACTTGGATATGGTCTGAATGCAGGGGTACCTTGAATAGGATAAGTGGGTAAAGACTTGGAAAGTCTTTATCTACCTTTATCATGTCTAGTTTTTTGATGAATTTGTAGCTCAAGTAAAGGTTCCTTTGTTTTTGAGTGTGATATGGTGCAAATTTTAGGTAGTTTCAGCGTGAAGACTCAAAATCCTATTTGAAATATGGTGTATCAAGTTAATCTTTACAAGGAGTAAGGACTAAATATGCACACTAAGCTTATTATGCAAAGATTCATGTAAAGAATGATAAAGGACATCAAATTTCAACTAAAATAGTTTGAGAATGTATCCTATCATGCAAGTTTAAGCCCAAATTGAATCAAAATATGTAGGAGATCACCTGATCTTTAAACAAAATAAGCCATTTTAATCTCAAATATTGCAAATTTTTAAATCCAAAGATATATTTAATATAACTGAGCAATCATCCATCAAAGAACTATGATATTTGCCTCAAGAATTAAAAAAATGGGTCAGAAACTTCCAAGACCAATGATCTTTACACTTTGGAGCAAAGATCCACTTAAAAGTGCAAAGATAACATCAAAATTTGATCAATTAGCACCAAAATTTACATGTCATCCTTCTAGCACCAATGGAACTACTCTTGTTGATGCCTCTAAGTGTACCATAGATGATCTTAGTGTTTAGAGAACACTTCTTATTTTAGAAGCCTAAGAATTCAGAGCATGAGTTGTAGGTATTTGGCAATTGTAGTGACTATGATGAAATAGTAGCAAAGCAAAGTAGAATATTCCACAATGTTTATATGATTTGGTGGTTGGGAGCCACCTTGATCTAAGCCTTTGTGAATTTTGATGAATTTTGACCAAAGCTCAAAGCTACACTAACTTAAGTGAATATTTGACAATGAGATATAAGCTATAGTGAGTTATTTTTAAAAATGAGTAAAAGAGAAGAGTAAGATAGAAAGGAAACAAACATGATTATTGATCTTTATCTCAAACACCATGACAAAGTTTCAATTAACTGAACATGCATTTAAACTAGTATGTAATGCAAAATAGTTGATGCTCAATTTTCACTACAAACCAAGCAAAATTTTGAGGATAAATTAAAACTACAAGTAAGAACCAAGTATGCTTTAATGTTTTGCTACTACACGTAGATAACTAATGCACATCTTTGATGCATAAAAAAATTAAAGTGAAGTAACTTATGATCTTTTCAACTAATCTAGCATAGTACAGATTTGCAACCCTATAACAAGAATGCAATTCAAGATTTAAAGGAACCATTCAAATTTGAGATCTAGATAAACAAATTAAGATAAAAATCTAGTAACCCTTAACACAACCATATAGACAAACTTTTTAATAATTTATTAGCTGTATTAACTATTTTAAGTATACAATTTTGATAAAAAATCTCTCCCTTATAAAATGGTAATAATTCCTATCTATAAGGAGTATAAACAGTGTATCGATCAGTTCCAATACTCAAGCTCATTCCACATTTCAAGCCCTCAAGTCTCCTAGATTCCACATGAAGATCTCACATCATTAGATCATGCTTATACGATTAGGTGAGAGCTACAGGATCCTACAAAACACATGGAATTTAAGTTAATTCTATGGATCATGTAAATTTAGGACTTGGGCTAAATGTTTAATCCTAAGTTAATTTTGTATTAATAAACATATGAAATTTTAGGATAAATCCATTTATGCTAAAGCTTTCATCAAAATATCAAAAGGAACCTGACTAAAAAATTTAAACATGTTCCCTTTGTCTAGGCAAAATATTAGACTATGTTAAAATTGACAATCTCACTAACATCATAGATGTCCTCATGGTCGTGAAATGATGTGAGTGAGTGTCAATTTTAAACCCATGAGATTACTAAATTTGGATGTGAGGGTACCACGTGGCATCCTCACAAAACTTCCCAGGATCTTGGATTCATCTCGCTCTATTAGATTAGGTGTGTATGATGAAGAGAGAGCCTTCAGATGGTGATCTGAGTAGTCACATGTCATTGGACATTTTAAATAAGTGGGACCCTCTACCAATGAATTTTGGCATGAGTGATTACCACGTGGTGCTCTACCAAAGCTCTAACTTTTCAACCTTTAATTTGCTTTGTTGGATCTTTATCCTAGCTACAATGAGAACCATAGATTTTTGTAAGGTGCCTTCATTTTAAATCAATCTTGAGACCTTCCTCACTCTATTTGATTAGATCCCATGATGAAGTGAGGATTGTAAGATCTATAATCAAGCATGAAGGTTAAGTTAGGACTTGAGATTAATAAGGATTTAAACCAAAGTTTTAACTATAGGGTCGATTTGTGTTAATAAACATAAAGGGGCCCTTAGGATTAAAACTTGGGCTAAGCATTAATAAAAGGGGCTCGATTAGGAAATAAAAAGGGATCTTTTAAAACCATTTTAGGATGTGGTTAAAATTAGCTAGGGTGTTAAAGGAGGAATATGTAATGACATAAGTATAGTTTTGTATTAAGGTTTGGTCATGCTAATAAACACAACCAAGCCTTAATATAAAATTATACTTAGGTCTAATGTAGGATAAAGTGTTCCCTCTAAATTACTCCCACCAAATTTTGAATTCAAACCAAAGGGTTTTAGACTTAGGGTTTTGTTGAAGAGGGTCCAATATTTAATTTTTCCAAATTAAAGGTTAGTGAAAGCTAGCCTAAAATCAAGTGGTGAATTATTGGTCAATACATGTCAGTGCCTTCTCCATGGAACCTAAATTTCTCACAAATATGGTAAATAATTGGTAACATTATGCATACTAAAACTTAATTGCAATAAAATATGCTACCCTATCATAATGGATGACCTTCAAATTCCATAAAAACCTAGGAACACAATAATGCTTTTAATAACAAGGTTCCAATACATCTCAAGGGCCCTAATTTTTAAAATTAGGGGGGATGTTGGTCCCAAAACAATAAGTGGTGCATGTGTGATTTATTTTAACATAAAAAGGTTTTGCCATCTCAAAACATCTTTGACAAATAGAAATTTGTGGATGTGTTTCCAGAATTATGTTTGAGTCATCTAATAAATGTTTTGGATGTGGTTCACGGTTATGAAAACCAACTCTTATTTTCACAACATCTCTTTAATTGGGAAAAAATCTTGTATTATATTTCTAAAATTAAGCAAGTAACGTCTTTGAGAGTATCAGCTATAGCCTTGTCCTTTCATGGAAGTCTATCAAAGAATGCCTAGAGCTCATTGGTATTAGGTTCATTAAGTCTTTCATATATTTCAATTGTTTTCATTATTATTTTCCTATTTATATTAAGTGTTCATCTTGTTTTTGAAAACATTCATTGTTTCCCTGTTTTAGCACTTACTGCACACGTTGTAAGTATACACTAGGTAACATTTTAATATTTAGTGCATGATTTTAGGCCTACAGTATGATATGAATCATGTATATTTTCAAAAATTTCACTATTTTCATCATCTATGTTAGATGTTATTAGTCCTAATGTGTACATTATAGGTATCATCTTAATAAATTTTATGAATGAAACAAATAATTAACATCTTTGACTATCATAATCCAAATTATGAAAGAAAGTATCCCAAATTTGTTGAGCCAATCTTCTTGATTGGTGATCAGACATTTTTTTATGCATTGGTTCTAAAATATTTTCATCGACTTTAATTAAGTACTTGTCTTTTCTACACACAATTCTTGGATGTGTTGGTAATGGTGGAATTTGTTGAGAGGATGTTTCAAAATCATTATTACTTTCATTATTTAGAGGTGGGATGACATTTTATTCATTGTTAATTTCTTCATTATATGTTTCGATGAAATTTTATAGATGGTTAATTTCACCAGTATTTATTTCCATCAAATTTTCTTTATTCATGGGGGGTGAAATATCATACATAGACTCATCATCAACAAAATCAAAAACTTGGAACATTGAATGTAAACTTCCAACATTAACTAATTTATTATTATTCATTTCATTATGGTTAATTTCATCATTATTCAAAGTATTATGGTCAATTTCATCATTTTTTAATTCATTATTGTCAATTGTATCATTATCTATGGCATTTGGTTCATTAGGATTAGGGTTTTTACCTTGTCTACCACAAAGTGTTTACATTCATATCTTGTGTTTCTCTCTCAAATCTTCTAGTTCCTCTAGTGTTTTATTCTTCAACATATTCTTCTTCTTCAAATTTTATCTATCACCCATCAGAAGAGATAATTGACAACTTTTCAAAGGTGGGTTCAAGTACACATGTACCACAAATCTTGCAAAAGTACACAGAGAATGTTTTTGGGGATATAATTCTTGATATGGGTTTAAAATAGTCATTGAGAAATGAGCTTAGTCTAAAATAATCATAACATGATCATGCTATGTGTTATATAAGGTTAGGCTCCATCTAATGCATTAAGAAACTTATATTAATAATAACATGATCATGTTAATGTTAATAATCATTTGGGGTTAGTAATTGGCAATGTGAACTGAGTGTTGCCTATATTAATAATAACACAATCACATTATTAAATAATGCAATTGTTTTATATTTAATATAGATAAAGGATTATGGATTATGGATTACGGATTATGATATTAGTGCATAGGGTTTAAGGATTAGGTATTAAAATTTATGTTTTAGGGACTAGGTATTAGGGTATGTATGGTTTAGGATTAAGGGTGTATATAAGGTCTAATCTTTTTATGCCATGTTTGAACCTAATTTTTACTATAAAAGATGTTAATTGGGACTAAATCGATTGGTAAATAGGGATTTTTTTTGGTTTACAATTTATGGTATGGTGTTTAGGGTTTACGTTTAGGGTATATAAGGTCAATCACAAAGATAATTCTTAGTCTAAATCATGTTAATTTGGGCTAAAATGATTGGTTCAACATTTAAAGAGTTTATATTTATGGTTTAGAGTTTAGGAATTAAGAACTTTAAGCATTAAGGCTTGGGGTATAGGTTTTAGGGTATATAAGGTACAATCATGATGGTTCTTGGGTCAAATTAGAGCTGACCAACCTAAAATCACATTTTATAGTCATGCAATTAGGTTGAAGGGGCTCAAAATAGTCCCAATTTACTTCAGATGCATAGCTACATTGGTACTCCAAAGGCTAAGTTTTGGCCATAGGTTTAAAAAATGCATTTTATGACATCTTGTGATAAAATTAGTTATATCATAAGGCATGTATGTTTGTGGCATGTAGTGGGAATTAGGGCATAGGGATTATAATTTATATTCTAGGGATTAGGGATTAGGGCATAGGGTTTAGATTTAAGGACCTGTATATAATTTATCTAATCACTCTATGCCATATGAACCTAATTCGTAATACAAAGTATGTTAATTAGGATTAAATTGATTGTTAAATAGGGAAAGCTTATGGTTTATAATTTAGATTATAGTCTTTAGGGTTTATGGTTTAGGGCTTAGGTTTTAATGTATATATGGTTTAGGGTACACAGGGTCAATCACAAAGATAATTAAGGACAATTTGAATTATTTGGACCCATTTGTGACTATAAAATGTATTTTTGGGTTGTCATTATACCTTAGATGTAATCATGCAAATTAAGTGAATTAATCAAATGGGGCAATCAATCATGTGATTTAGGCCAAACTAAGCCCTGTGAACTTAATTGTTAGTCTAAATGATGTTAATTTGGGATAAAATGATTGGTTTAAGGTTTAAAGAGTTTATATTTATGGTTTAGAGTTTAGGGATTAGGAAATTTAAGGATTAGGGCTTAGGTTATAAGTTTTATGTTATATAAGGTATAATTGTGAAGGTAATTGGGGCAAATTTGATCTCCTTGAACCTAGATATGTGAGTAAAGAATGTGATTTTGAGCTCAATTAGCCCCCACATCATCATAAATTGATCCAATTAAGTCAATTATGGTTTAATGATTGATGTAATTTTGATCAAGTTCATCCACATGAACCTAATTCTTACTATATATAAAGGATGTTAATTAGGGATAAATTTTTTGGTTTAGGGTTTAGGCTCTATAATTTAAAGGGTTTGGGGTTTAGGGCTTATGGGTTGAGGTTTAATTTAAATGGTATAGGTTTTAGGGTTAAATTTAATGGTACAAGGTTTAGGGTTTAAGATATCAGATATAGGGTCGAATCACTAAGGCAATTGAAGAACATTTGAGTTGCTTGTTCACCTATTTATGACTTGATTACCTTCATGTTTAAATTTATAATAAAATTAGGGTCAATTATGCCATATACATGTTTCATACATGTTATACAATTAGTTATGCCATAAATTTGGTTTAGGGGCCCGATTTTGCCCATATCACATAGGGAATTATACAAATTGACTAATTAGATCAATTCATGATAGAATATATCAATCTTTTGATTTTTCCCCAAATCATATCTTACTATTGAAGGGGTTCAAATTAGCCTCAAATGACTCCTAAATTAAAATAATCAACTATCTCCTCTTTCATTAATTAGGTTGAAAGGGCTCAAAATAACCCTAATTTACTTTAGATGCATAGCTAGATTGGTACTCCAAAGGCTAAGTTTTAGCCATAGGTTTAAAAAGTGAATTTTATGACGTCTCATGATAAAATCAGTTATATCATAAGGTATGTATGTTTGTGACATGTAGTGGGCATTATAACATAGGGATTACAATTTATGTTTTAGGCATTAGGGATTAGGAGATATGATTTAGGTTTAAGGACATTTTTATTGATGTCTAATCACTCTATACCACATGTTCAAACCTAATTCTAACTAAAAAGGATGTTAATTGGAACTAAATTGAAATTGGTAAATAGGGAAATTTTATTGTTTACAATTTAGGGTATAGTGTTTTGGGTTTACGGTTTATGGCTTAGGTTTTAATGTATATATGGTATAGAGTACATAGGGTCAATTGTAAAGATAATTAAGGATAATTTGAATCATTTGGACCCATTTGTGACTATAGAATGTATTTTTGGGTTGTATTTATACCATGGATGTCATCGTGTAGATGGAGTGAATTACTTAAATTGGGCAATTAGTCATGTGATTTAGGCCAAATTGAGCCCTATGAACTTAATTATTAGTCGAAATGATTTTAAATTGAGCTAAAATGATTGGTTCAAGGTTTAAAGAGTTTATATTTATGGTTTAGAGTTTAAGGATTAGGATATTTATGGATTATGGCTTAGGATATATAAGGTACAATCATGATGATGATTGGGGAAAATTTGAGATCCTTGAACCTAGATATGTGAGTAAAGAATGTTAATTTGGGATAATTTATCCCCACACATCATCACATATTGAGCCTACAAAGTCAATTGTGGTAATGAGTGATTTTATTTTAACCAAGTTCATCCCTATAAACCTAATTCTCACTATATTTAAAGGATGTTAATTGAGGTTAAATTGATCCTAGGGGCCTACTAAGCCTCAATATAAGGAATTTCATCCATATGATATTAATTAGGGATCTAAGTGCTCACCATATTAAACAATATAACTATTTTTTGAATTTGATATGAAATTCAGTCCAAAGGAGCTATGTGCAAGGAATTACATTAATATATAATGGAAATTGGGGCTTACTTTGCCCTGATTACATACCATATTGAACCAATCAAGTATTTGATCCCAGATGATATATAATTGAGGCCAATCAAGGCTTTCCCAAGGAATTGTGTCAACATAATTTTAATTAGGGCCTTAATTTCATATCTTATTCAAATAATTGAGCATTTGATTCCATCTGATATGAAATCAGGATCAACTAAACCCTCTATAATTAATTACATCTATCTAATAACAATTGGAATTTTGATTATGCACCAAATTTAATTTAAAGAATATTTGGTTCAATATGATACAAAATTTAGTCCAAACAAGCCTTGTGTAAGAAATTTCATCCTTCTACTATCAATAAGGGGCTTTGTTGGTCCCAAATACATAACATATTAAATCAACCAAGTATTTAGTTTAATTGAATATTCAATTATGGCTAACCAAGGCTCATGTAAGTAACTAGATACGTCTAATGTCAATTAAAACTTCATTGGCCCCAATTGTAAACTATATTCATCTAATCATGTATTTGGTTTTATCTTATATAAATTAATTTTGTCCATATGTTGGTTGGGTTTCATTAGCCCTGATTGCACACCATATTGAACCAATTAAGTATTTATATTCAATATGATATGCAATTAGGGCCACTCAATCCCCAAGCAAATAATTACATCCATCTAATATCATTTGGGGCTTTAATTACACCATGTTAAATTAATTGATATTTTTTTCAATATTATTAACAAATGGGGACAACCAAGTCCTATTTAATTAAATACTTCCACCTAATATCAATCGAGGCATTTTTCACCCCATGCAATGAATTGTGTCCATCTAATGTCCATTTTGAATATTTTTCCCTAATTGCACATCATATTTAACCAATCAATTATTTTATTCAATATAATCTATAATTAAGAGTAATTAGTCCCCGTGTAAAAAATTCCTTCAATATAATGTCATTTAGGCATTAATAACACACCATATTAAACTAATTGAATATATAGTTCACTCTAATACACAATGGGGGTTAAATGAGCCTTGAGAAAGGAACTTTGTCTATATGATGTTAATTGGGTCTCTAATTTCACACCATATTATAAAAAAACAAGTATTTAGTTTAGTTTGATAAATAATTAGGGCCAACCAAACTCCATCCAAGTAAATATGTCCATCTAATGTCAATTTGAGATCTATTGGCCTGATTGCACACCATATTAGGAACAAAGGAACAATAAATTGATTGATAGGTTAATACATCTCCAAATATCATTCAATGCTATCAATTCTTGACAAGAACATTAGTCCCAAACAACAATCTTAATCAACCAAACTTTGATCTTAAGATTACTAGACCTAATGGCTTTATTTTAGGTTTTAGGGTGTTGAGAATAGATAATGTGATCACATTATTAACATGATCATGTCATTAAGTAGTGTGATCACATTGCTAATTTAGTTAATAATATGTTCATGTTAATAATATAATTGCATTATTAATATGATCATGATATTTGACTCTGAATTCAATTTTTGTGCCTTTTAGCTTGGGAATGGCTTTGATTTTTGAGCCAAAGGCTTGGACTATCATAAAAAACAATAAATTTCAACTTTTATTGAGTAATACACTAAGAATTTCAATGTGAAAATTCAAAAACTTAATACCATCATCACAATCACACTCTCCTCTTTACAAAAATATGATTTTTATAATTTTTGGACTAATTTAAGGTTTTAAACTATGTTGATTTTTAACTATACCTTTTTTAGACCACTACATGATGCAAACATACATTCCTATACATGTTCATGTAATTTGTCTTTCATTTATATAAATTAAAAACAAGTTATATGGTCATAAATTAGGCCTAATTATATACATTTTCAAAAAAAATTGTTTTTTGTTTTTTTAGGTAGTTAGACTCATTACACAGATGACTATCCAATTTTTTATTAGTTTTTAGGATATATTTACTTTAAAAATTCATAAAAAAAAGTATTCATTTAAAAAATGTAGGTCACAAACTAGAATATCTTATCTAATTTTTCTCAAAAGGGTTTCAAATAATATTAAATGCTACTAAAAATGGTGCACCACATAGCTATCTATCTACTATGTTTTCTAAAAAAAAAGTTCCTCTTCAAATTTTAGATGTTTTATTTAATTATGCTTAACCTTTTTTTAAAAAAATTAGTGTTTTTCAAACTAGACTCAAAATTCTACATTTCATGTTCTTACACTATCTTCAAATTTGGAGTGTAGATATCTCAAATTATCTACAGAAGTTCAGATTTCTAAAATTTCAAGAAAATTATGTCAATGGATAGGCCAATTTTTGTCCCCCAAATTTTTTCACTTACCCATGCCTTAGCTTCTTATTTCTAAATTTAAGTGCCTTTGTGGATGTGCCACATTAATAATGTTCACCTCTATTAAATCTATTATCTTGTGTTTTAAAGTGATGCATCAGTTTGTAGTATGACATGGTGCCATGTGATATTATTAGAATGCATTGGAATCATATCTCTTTGGAAGAATCCATGTCATATGAATCTCTTTTATGGGATAGAGAGATATGACATTTAATTCCAATAACTACTATAAAATATGTTCTTGTGATTTTGGAAGGTTGGCAAAAATCTCTGTGGAGGAGCTGATAAAACTAGTCGAGGACATGGCTCCAAAGAAGCATTAATTGTGGCCTTTGGATCACTCTTTTTTTAGTGTCCCTTAATTTTTATGGAGGCTTATTAAAAATCTTAGTAGTTGACTCTGATCCATTTTTGTACTTTAATTTTCCCATAAGAGAAGTTTGACTTCCCTTTCTTTCACTGTGTGGCATAAATCTATGAAGGTTGAAAACTTCTTGAACATGATAGTTTCGTGAAATGGTAGTAGTAATCTCTATTTGAATATGTCTTGGAGATCTCTATTTTCCATCGGGCTAGTCATCTTTTTTAATATAGTTTTTATCACAAGACATATTCTACAATAGAATCATTGTATTTTTGCTTCAGTTATGCTACTTGAGCATAAGATATATTATCACTGATATTAATTGAAAAGAGTGCAAAAAATATATCTTCTAATGGATTGAATGCTATGATAGACTGATTTAGAATATCATAAAACCACTCTAAGGCATAATCCTTTACACTTCATAGAAACAACTTGGTCAGGATATAAACATTGGAGATGTAGTCCAAATATGCTACATAGAAAGCTTATAGATGGTGTTATAGATCACCATTACCATCATACAAAGTAAGCTTAGCTACCATGAATCTATATGGAAAATGAGTTACCACTATGTGATGTGCCAAAGTTGTATGTAAAATAACATGAGAGTCCATGGCATGTGATGGCCTAGTAGCTTCCTGCTCAAGATGTAACACCTTAGCCTATAGAGAATTAATCTCATGCATAAGAGATTATACATCTAGAGAAGATAAACTAGCCATATGATGTGTTTCCATTATTGAAGTTTGTTTAGTTAAAATGGGTTGTTGTATAATTTGAGTTTCCCTAACAATAGGTGTAACAATTTTGTTATCTAAGGGAGTAGAAGATTGACCATTATTTGATTTGATATTTATTTCTATTATGGCTTCATAATATATGCATTATCATGTAAATATTCTCAAAGTCTATGTTGATGGTGAAAAATGGCATGCCAATGAATCAACCCGTTCATCTATCATGAAGGTCAAGATGAAATCTTACCAATTTAATTATAAGAGACCTTATGACTGAGAATAAGTCTTAAGGTGTGCAAAGGGGTCTTTAAAATTTATGTGGTTTACTATGTCCAATAATAAATCTAAATCAATATTACAAACATTTATTAAGTTGATCAAACACAACATGAAAATCAATTATGTCAAGAAAAGCTACTCATAAACAATGTTTTGATCCAAGAAATTAATCAATCCTTAAATATTATATAACTCAAATTTACATCTGATATAAATAGTCATCTGACCTATCTAACAAAATAAAATTTGTAAATTAGACAATCTCTTGAAGGATAAAAAAATTAGATTTTTGAAAATTATATCTTATGTCCATGTTCATAAATGATCATCAAAGACAATAAACAAGAGAAGCATAAACGATCAATTGAAGACAAGAAGATAAATCACTTTATAAATAAATCTTCAATAATTAAAGAAAATAAACATAATTCAGTAATCCAAAAGAGATAAACAACAATAAATAATTAACAAACTAAAAAAAGAAATCCAATCTAAACTAAAATTAACACTGAACTAAAACTAAGATAAAGAAAGAAATCAAAAATAAATAGAAACTATTGAAGAAAGTAAACTAATGTTAATGAAAACTAAACTTGAAATCAAACTCAAATAAATAAAATACATTATAAAACAAAAAAAGTGTGAGTCTTAATAAAAAGTTGTCTTAGCAAATCAAATCAATTTTATTTTTAATAACTTTCATAAAAAATATCTTTAAAGATTTTTTTTTAATCGATTAAATCAACAATCTATGGTAAAAAGTGATGTTTTCATCATTATTTAAGTTGAATACTTAGATTCTGCATATACAACTGAATGTTGCAATCATCAAAAGATATTAAACTTGACAATCTTTAGATAACCAATTATAAATTATAATATAAAACTGGGTATACTTATGTTGTCTAAGCATTATACTCAATCGTAAGAGAAAGTACCATTGATCTATCTACAAAAGTCATGTTATTTCAGAAAAATTGTATAGAAGTGAGAGATAAATGATTGATTTGATAGTGTATAAGTCTTCAACACATGTGTTGTTCCTCCTTAAAATGAATCTTTGATATGATTTTAAACCTCCAAAGTTGGTTGAAAAAGAAGTTATAACTAACTTTAATTATTTATTTGTCAAATTTATTAATTAACTTTAAAAGTTAATTAATTTGGCAGTTACACATTAAAAATTATTTAAGACTTTTAAAAGTCTTAAGATATCAAATACTTAAATTTAGAATAGGTATTCTTAACAGGTGGGGACCCTTTTTAATCAACTAAGATTTTTTAAAATATCAATTAATCAATAGATGATCAAGTAACATATCATATTAAATGAAATTCATCTCTACATTAATTCTATTTTATATTTTCATTTACTCAATAACATATATATATATATATATATATATATATATATATATATATATATATATATATATATATATAATCAAATTACTATCAAACAATATATCAAATCTCTAAAAACTTACTTCACTGCTCTTTATACCATGTGCAATATCATGCTTCTAAAAACAAATTATTTGTGAAATACCTTGATATTAGAAATATTTTGATTACATCATGTGAAAGATGAACCAAAACTCTCCATAAAACAACCTTTACTTTTCTAAAAATAATAACTTTAATGTGTTTTACCAGCTTAAATTTGACATTCGAATGACTGTCAAACTGTATAATTTCTGGTTTATGATGACGGTTATTTGGTTGTCAACTTTAACACCATAAAAATTTATGTAGGCGATCATTTTGAAAATTTTGTACAATATAATAAAAGTCAACAAATTATCAAAATCAAATATAAACTCACTATTTATCTCCTGTTTACTATCATGATTCAACATCATGAATAAAATAGAAATCATAATGGTTATATAAAATTTTGTTCTTCATAATGTTGCTCTATAAATCATGTCATACTATATGAATATGAACTAAAACAACTCAAATAATTGAAATAAATACTTCTAAAAAATTACTTTTCATGAAAAGTATTTCTCAACTATAAAGTCCATATTTTTTAAAATTTGATTTCAACAGAAGTTTGAAATGAAATCTTTCATAAAATATATCTTCTATGAAACCAGGAAATAACTATTTCTTTCCTATTAATTTATTTATGATGCTTGAACAAAAACCCATAACATTTCTAAAATATTTCAACCTTTGTAAAACCTTAAAAAATGATACATAAACCCAGATAAAACTTCCATTATTTTTGATTTCAAAACCCATATTTATAAAAATTAATCATGCAAGATTTTCAATAAAAAAAACATAAATAAATGAAATTGTAAAAGCTATGAATGAACAAATATTAGTATGCTCACCATAATCCCTTTATGATAGGCCATACAATAACCTTTTGACATATTCATGAAAAAAAAAAACATAGAACTTATCCTTCAAAACCTGAGGTCTTAAAAAAATTTTGAAACTATAAATACATTTGAAACTTATTGTGGAATATATTATTGACAAAAACCTAACAGTATGCACATTTGAAAAATAAAAGCCTCAAATGTTTCAAGAAGACCATGCTTGAAATAGACTAGTAAAATAACATATTGTTAATCTCATCTTTCACTAAGAAATAGATCAAAACTTAAAGCCCTTTACTTCAATATCTCATGCACATAAGTGACAACTAGAAAACCACAAGCTCCCTTAACTTACCAAACATACATGCATAGACATCTTTAGCAAAATTTATCATATGCAGAACAAAATCCATTAATTTTCCATACAATTGAAAAATTATTTGAAATATCTCATAAATATTTCCCAAAACTTATTTATTTTGCTCATGGCATACCTGGATGTGCTCCTTTGATTCCTTTCTTCCCAAAATCTCTATCTATAACTTAAAAATCTGAACTAGCAAGGTAACACTTCCACGAGAAAGCTTCAAGAAACAACTAAAACCAAGAAAAATAAGCTATTTGTAAGCATCATCCCCCGATGTAACTAACTCACTTACATTCTTACCATTCATTGACCTCATTAAAATTGAGACAAATACTTAACATACTGTCAACCAAGTTGACTATGCTATCAAATTTAGTGACTGTTAAAATACTTACTAAACTTTTAATCAGTTTCCATCATTCAAGGCATGTATGCCTTTTATTGAAGTCTTAAACCATCAAAAATAATACCATGATCCTGAAGCATCGATTGTGCTTTGTATTAACTCACCTTGCTAGCAAACATGCCAAATCAATTTTCCAACCAAAAGTTTTATTTGGTATGCCTTTAAATAATAAATTATGTCATAAATCCTCTGTGATCATACCAAACCTTTATTCCTCAATCATGACATAAGCTTAGTTTATAAAACTTTTGAAATGAATAAGTCTTTCATGACACTAATGTCCATCACCTTAGCTTTAGAAACACTTAAAATAAAATACTTTTTTAGATTTAAATCTTAAAACCTCTAAGTATTCCTTGATATCCTTAAGAAATAATTTAAGTTTCAATGTTGATATCAAATTCCACTTATATATGCAATTAAATAATGTCATTATTTTTACATTTAAAATAAATTGAATAATTGAATCATATGAATATTATAACCTTTTGCCCATCAATCATATCCCAAGATGATAATCAATATTTTGTTCAAATTGAAACCTTAATTTATGAAATGTTATAATTTGACTGTCCATCCATCTATAATTAAAACTAAAGTATTTATTTGATCATATAAATATGCTAATTTTATTTATTAATCCATAAATTCTTTTTAAAACCATTATAATACAAACATGAATTCATAAATATGATAATTACCAAATTATTAAATTGAAATCATGAATATTTATAAATAATATTAATTAACTTATTGTCGTTGATTGCAATTTTAAATTTTATGACTAAGTCATCACTATGGCAGAGTATGAATAATAGTATATTATTTCAAAAAAATTAGGGGATGTAAAAAATAGGCATAACACTAGTGACTTTGCTTGCCAATTTTAAATATGAAATTGGGTAGCAATCAAATTTTTTGTTTTAAGGACATTAACTTGAGAGTGTGACCTAGGTAAATCATTTCTCAAGTAGCTATGTGAAAACCCTTTTTCAATAAATTTCAATAAGGGATGATATGTTCATCTAGCATGACATGAATAAAGGGAATGATATAATAGGGAAGTTCAAGCTGAGTGCACATACAAATGCAAATACCTCAAATACAACATCTGACAATAAAGTATAACTTTTGACAACTAGTTATAACTCAACATATGTTATTAATGTATAAATAAAACTAAACTTATAAAGAGTAATATCTAAAAATAATTGACATATTTAGTTGAATTTCAGCATCTTTGCATTCTCCCTCATAACATGAAAAATCCATCCACTTGAAATACTTGTTGATATTTTCAAAATTCAAAGTCAAACAACAAGAAAATAAATAAATAATAAAAATGAGAAGAACACAATCCAAAAAAGAAAAAGAAAAGTAAAACATCAAAAATTGACAAAATATTTACATGTCAAAAAGAAATAAATCATTAACTGACATAAAAAATCATCCATTGTGGGACAAAATGAATGACACATCATAATTTGAAACTAACAAAAGTATAGAAATAAAACTTAATAAATGAAAGAGGTATAAAAATAAATGATAAAAGATATCCAATATAACTATAAATGTAAGGCATTATTTTTGGCATGCAAATATTCATGATAAGTCAAGCTATATGATTTAAAAGTAGCAAGACAACATGATAAACATATTAAATAACCTTGACTAATCAAAATTAAAATCAAGATTATGCATGCTTTTAGCTATTTCTTAGATTTGTATTATATATGAAAGCTTATTTATCTGATTTGGAATGAGATGAATATTTTTAAGATTAGAATTGAGGTAATCTTGATCAATAAATTGATTTGACTATTCAGGTATCTATAAATAATTTTAAATATCTCTTGATTTAATATATTTAGTAAAATCTATTGTTTCAAACTCCAAAGAGTCCTAACATTTGAAACATTTATAGTCAATGTTATTAAACAAGTCTTCTAATTTAAATGTTGTAGAAGAAATCTTATCATAAATATCATACTTATTGATTTCATATTGTGATCTGAGTAATCTAGAAAATCAAACTTTTTATACTCAACTTCAGTCAATTGATTGCTCATCTCAATGTCTACCACATCAGGAACATATGTTTCTATTGTTATAGTATTGAATCTAGCATCAAAGAGATCATAATTTCTTTTATCGACATAATATTTTGATTCAAAATTGATCGGATAGTTATCAAAAGGATTTGAATTAGATTTGATATTGTTATAGATAGTAATAAAGTCATAAGTAGATGAATAATTTTTATTGAGAAAGTAATTAGATTCAAAATCTAAAGAAATTTTGATATCTAAATCAAGAGTTTCTAGTTCAATTTTTTTTAAACATCATTATCTTCTTCATTAGATATGTCTAAAAGAAAATTATGATTAGTTTTATTTGAAAAAGAGTCATTACTAGAAAATAAATCAAAATTGAGAGAAAATATGTTGTCAGATGATTGATCAGATTGATTAAACAAATTAAATTTCTCTATTTGAATATGATGAAAAATCTAAATTAAAACATTCTAATGAAATATCTAAATTATAATCTAATTCTTGAGAATTATTTTCAGTATACCATGTCATGATTTGATCATAAATAAAATAATATAGAAATTTATATAGAAAAATTATATTCAAAATGTAACATTAACATAGGGAATATTTTGCATTTGAACATATCATGATTGAGTGAGTAAATCTTATATAATCTTGATTTTATTTTCAAATGTGAGAAAACTTCAATGTTGATCCAAAGTCAAAAATACTATTTTTTTGAATAATTTGAATATAATTCTTAGGTAAGCTATTCTTCCAACAAAGAAATTAAAGATCACTACTTGGAATAGGAATTTTATTCAATTTTGAAAGAAAACATAATAAATATTCTCTTATGGACTCTTTTTCAAAATAAAGTGTGAACCAAGCTATTAGACTTTGATCTACTTGATTTTCAATTAAGCTTTTGATGTAAAGCTATTCTTGAGTGAGCTCATCCATATTTTTCATAACTAAGCAAGAAATAGTCACAAAACTAGAATCAAAATCTAGATTATCAATTATGATAACTATGAATCAAAAATCAATGACCAGTTATGATAATGTGAACCATTGAAGACAAGAATGTATAAATAAAGACACTTAATTTAAACTCCCCAACATAGTCACCAAATTTTTTAATCGTGAGAAATATCATGCCAATAAATTAATACGGTCACCTATCACAAAGGTTAAGATGGAATCATACTGGTTTAAATATAAGGGATATTATGGTTGAGAATTACTATTAAGGTGTGTAAAAGGGTCTTTAAAAGTTTTGGGGATTACTATGTTCAATAATAAATCTAAATCAAGCTTAAAAACATTTATTAAGTTGATTAAATACAACATGAAAATCTATTATGTCAAAAAAAGCTACTCATAAACAATGTTTTGATCCAAGAAATTAATCATTCCTTCAATATTATATAACTCAATTTCACATCTAATATAAACTGTCATCTGACCTATCCGATAGAATAAAGTCTATGAATTAGATAATCTATTAATAAAATAAAAAAAAATGTGAGTCTTAATAAAAGATTCATCTTAACAAATCAAATCAATTTTATCTAAGAAATCAACAACCTTCATACAAAATATCTTTAAAGATAACTTTTACTATCAATTAGATCAATAATTTATTGCAAAAAGTGATGTTTTCATCACTATTCAGGTTGAATACTTAGATTCTATACATAAGACTATATGCTACAATCATCAAAAGATATTAAACTTGATAATCAATTATAAATGAAAATATAAAATTAGATATACCTACATTTTTTAATTGTATACTCATTCATCGGATAAATTACCATTGATCTATTTGTAAAAATCATGCTATCTCAAAGAAATTACATAGAAGAGAGAGATAAATGATTGACTTAATAGTGTATAAGTCTTCAATACTTATTTTGTTCCTCTTTCAAATGAATCATTGATCTCCTTTTAAACCTTCAAAGCTAGTTGAAAAAGAAGTTATATCTAACTCTAGTTAGTTATTTGTCAACTTTATTAATTGACTTTAAAAGTTAATTAATTTAGCGATTACAAATAAAAAAATATTTAATACTTTTAAAAGTCTTAAGAGATTAAATATTTAAATTTAGACCAAATATTTCTAATGGGTGGGAACCCTTTTTGATTAACTAATAATATTTAGAATATCAATTAATTAATAAATAATCATGTAACATATCATATTAGATGAAATTCATCTTTACATTAATTTTATTTTTCATTTTAATTTACTTATATATATATATATATATATATATATATATATATATATATATATATATATTGTCAAACAATATACCAAATATTCAAAAACTTACTTCACTGCTCTTTATTCCATGTGTAATACCATACTTTCAAAAATAAATTATTTGTGAAATACCTTGAGAGTAAAAATATTTTGATTACATCATGTGAAAGATAAATTAAAACTCTCCATAAAAGAACCTTTACTTTTCTAAAAATAATAATTTTAATGTATTTTTCAACCAGCTTAAATTTAATGTTTGAATGATTGTCAAATTGCATAATTTCTAGTTTGTGATGTCAATCATTTAACTGTCAAATTTAACACCACAATTTTTTTTATAGATGACTATTTTAATTTGTTTTTCTCAAAATCATATATAAACCCATTATTTATCTCTTGTTTACTATCATGATTCAACATCATGAATAAAATAGAAATCATAATGGTTGAATAAAATTATATTCTTCATAATTTTGTTCCATAAATTCTATCATCTTATGTGAATATGATCTCAAAATATGAACTAAACCAATTCAAGTAATTGAAAGAAATACTTTCAAAAAATTCCTATTCATGACAAGTATTTCTCAACTATAAATCTCATATTTTTCAACATTTGATTTCAACAGAAGTTTGAAATTAAATCTTGAATAAAATATATCTTCTATGAAACCAAGAAATAACTATTTCTTTCCTATTCATTTATTTACGATGCTTGAACAAAAACCCAGAACATTTCCAAAATATTTCAATGTTTAAAAAACCCTAAAAATTGGTACACAAACCCAGATAAAACTTTCATTATTTCTTATTTTAACATTCTATATTTCCAAAACTGAACCATGAAAAATATTCCTTAAAAAAACATAAATAAATAAAACTATAGAAAGCTATGATGAACAAATATTAGAATTTTCACCATAATCCCCTTATGATAGGCCATACAATAACTTTTTGATAGATTCATGAAACAAAAAAACACAGAGCTTATCCTTCAAAACCCAAGGTCTCGATGAATCTTTGAAATTGTAAATATATTCAAAACCTACTATTGAATATATTATTGACATAAACCCAACAATATGCACATTTGAAAAATAAAAGGCTTAAATGTTACAAGAAGATCATGCTTGAAATAGACTAGTAAAATAACATATTGTTATCTCATCTTTCACTAAGAAATAGATCAAAACTTAAAGTCATTTACTTCAATATCTCATGCACAGAAGTGACAACCAAAAAACTACAAGCTCCCTTAAATTCCCAAACATACATACACATGCATATTTAGTAAAATTTATCATATACAGAACATAATCCATTTCTTTTTCATAAGACTGAAAAAATGTTCAAAATATCTCATAAATATTTCCCAAAACTTATTTATTTTTCTCATGGAATACTTGGATATGCTCCTTTGATACCTTTTTACCTGAAATCTCTATTTGCAAATCAAAAATACAAATTAGCAGGGTAACACTTCCATGAGAAAGCTTCAAGAAATGATCAAAACCAAGAAAAATAAGCTACTTGTAATCTCCATTTCCTGACGTAACTAACTCACTTATGTGCTTACCATTCATTGGCCTTATTAAAACTGAGACAAATACTTAGCATACCGCCAAGAAAGTTGGCTATACTATCAAATTTAGTGACTTCTAAAACACTTACTAAACCTTTAACCAATTTTCATCATTCAATTCATGTATGTCTTGTATTGAAGTCTTAACTGCCAAAAATCTTACCATGATCTTGAAGCATCAATTGTGATTTGTATTAACTCACGTTTTTAGCTAATATGCCAACTCATCTTGCCAAATCAATTTTCCAACTGACAAATTTATTTGATATGCCTTTGAAAAATAAATTATGTCATAAATCTTTCATGATCATACCAAAACTTTATGCCTCGATCATAATATAAACTTAGTTTATATTTTTTTTTAAATGAATAAGTCTTTCATGACATTAAATTTTTTCTAATGTCCATTACGTTAGCTTTAGAAACACTTAGAATAGAATAGTTTTTTATATTTAAAACTTAAAACCCCTAAGTATTCCTTGATATCCTTAAGAAATAATTTAGGTTTCAAGGTTAATATCAAATTCCACTTATAGATGAAATTAATTAATGTCATTATTTTCGTATTTGAAATAAATTAAAAAGTTGAATCATATGAATATTATAACATTTTGTCGATCAATCATATCCCAACATGGTAATCAATACTATATTCAAATTGAAACCTTAATTTGTGAAATGTTATAATTTGACAGTCCATCTATCTGCAACTAAAACTGAAGCATTCATTTGATCATATAAATATGCCAATTTTATTCATTGATCCATAAATATTTTTTAAAACCACTATAATTCAAACATGAATTCATAAATACGATAATTACCAAATTATTAAATTGAAATCATGAATATTCATAAATAACACTAATTAACTTAGGGTCCTCAATTATAGTTTTAAATTTTATAACTAGGTCATCACTATGGTAGAGTATGAATAATAGTATATTATTTTTAAAAAAAATTGGGGGGAGGGTGTGAAAAATAGGCATAAAAATATATTTCTTAAACTCTATAAAATCTCATCCTTATTGACAATAAGATTTTCATTATTAAATTGGGGGGAGAGTGTCCTAATTCCCATCTTGTGTATTATTTTGATCTTGATTTTATTTCTCATCTTTTAATTTATGATGTGTATATGAAAGAGTTTTAGGCACAACTTTGATAGATGTAAATGCATATACATGATGAAGACTAGAATATTCTAAAAACTTTGTACATGTAATTTTATTTTCCAATAATGTGGCTTTTTCACTTCATAACTAATCTTGATTTTATAATTATGATATTATCTTGTTGGTATTGATAATTTGATCCCTTAGAGACTCACAAGTGAAAACCCTAGTTTTTTTTATTGAATATGTAGGCACACACCCTGTAGTGGAGAGGTGGATGCATGTACAAGTTGAATATGGGTATTATTAATAATAGTATAGGCTATGTCATCTCATAGAGGAGTGATAACATGGACCTAGTTAGAGGAAAAGTAACTATCACCCTCATGGAGATTAGGAGGAGAAGCAGATTCTTTCTTATGCATAGGATATGACATTGAAACTTGAAACATAGTTTTTAGGGTATTAAATTTATGGATTAAATCTAATAAACTATATTGTAATTGATCCTCTATATATGTAAGGATTTGTTTCTTAATTGAATTCCCCATAAGAGAATAAAAACATGCTAGAGATAGAAGGAAGTATGACATACATTTTAATTGATATAAAGCATTATGTACATATGTGTTTGTGTCATCTTTGAATTCATTCCAAATGAAAGGAAACAAGCATGCAAAGGAAGCTATAAAATTTAGTATTAGAAAGTGATAAACTTCATCTATCATTATTATCATGATTATATGAAATACAAATAAAAAAATATAAGGATCTAAAATTTGAGTGTGGGCCCTAAAAGGATGGAAACATAAACCCTAGGGTTATGCTTAGGGCTTATGAAATATTTATAGTAAACCAATTTCAAAAATGTTTTAACTATTTAGTACTTAGTAAATGTAAATCCTATATTGTTAAATCAATGAGTATAGTAAATTAAAATAGAAATATGCAATAAATAAATCCATTGATCTATAACAGGATTGACTTAATTTAACCTTTATAAAAATAGTAATAAATAATGTAAATAAGAATTTAGCTAGAAAATAACTAAAATGAGAGATATGGAGGTTAAAAACTGAGATACATGTTGGTTAGAGTGTCACAAATAGGACCCAACTATCAAATCTCTTCCTAGATAGTAATGTCCTAATTGGATAATAACACCATGTGGTGATAATGTTCCTATTTTGATGGTAGTTTCCTTTGTGCATTACTATTTTGAACTTCTAAGTGCACCTATGTATGGGTCTGTCAAGCCTATTCTTACATGCATGAGTTTTAGATCTCTATATATGATCCATTTTGATTTATTTTATGAGCAAAATCTAATCCTCCATATTGTTAGAACATCTGATTGATACAAGTAGTAAAATTTATTATTAGTGGGGTAGGCTAGACATCCTCAACACCCTATTATGATGAGAGTTGCCTACATATTAATGCTTCAAAGAGGGATCAAACCCAACATATTTCTCCCCACCTAAGTGCTAGTGCAAGTGTAAGTGAAGCTAGTATGAAGGCCAACTTGAAGGCTTTGAATTTACTTTAGACTATAAATATGAGTAATTTGAGCTTAGGAGTAGGTAGAGGTAGGGTATAATAGGGATTGATAACCTTGATTGTGAATAACTTGTTCTGAGTTTGTATGTGTATTTTTCATCTAATTTACATCTAGTGGTTAGACGGATAAATTTTAAGTATATATATTATTTTGATGCTTGTGTGGGTGTTAAAAAAGGTCTAGGCCAATCTTAGGTTGTCTTAGATTTGAAAATATATTCATTGATGTAAAAGGAGGGAAAAGATAGTAGTGCCAAAATTGGGAAACTAAAACCATGTGGCACTACTTTCCCTATTATATAACTAGTGTCCAAGTGGCATAACCTAAGACACAAAGAGATAAAATGTCAAAATGAGGTTTTAGGATAGCTTTAGGGAGCTTTAGGGATGCAAGTGGCCCTCACGAATGTTGGATAAATGTGAAAATAGGTCCTAAGATAGGTCTAAGGATAATCTAGGAATAGGTGGTCTCAAGTAGCACTCTTAACACTCAAGTGTCATTTTTAGGTGACTACCTATTGATTTGTAATTATATCCTATGGATGAACAAGTGATAGATATATTCACAAAACCATTTGGTGATAACAAGTTCTATTAGTTTAATACAATGATGGACCTCTTAGAGTTTCCATTCATGGGGAGTGTGCATGGCAATGTCACTTTCCAACATCTATGTGTTTTTATTATTATCTATACTTCTCATTTTAAAGTATTTTAAACTTTATGTGGAATTTATGCGATTTAAGTAAACTTCTTGTGGAAGTTTTACTTGTATATCCCAATACTTAAAATTATATTGTAATGGAGGTACTTCTGTTATAAAAGGTTCAATAATGCTTAAATGATTGCTCATGAAAAACTATGAGATGCAATCTCACAATCATGCTAACCTAGTCTTTCTTTCTAGAAGTTTATAGATTATAATTCCTTTTATTTCAAAATGTGATGTTTGTCATGATGAAGGTTTCTAAATATTTTAATTGTGTACATATTATAATTCCTATATTAAGATGACTATGACATTTATCCCTTCTTTACATTAGGGGGAGTGTTAGAAAATTTAATGGATAAGTAGGTATTTTAGACCCTTAAAACATTTAAATAATTAAATAGTAAATGATATATTATTTATTAAAATAGGGGTTAAAAAACCTCATGTAAATAAATAATAAAACATAACTTGTTTATTACTTACTGTTCATTTAAAAATAAATATCGGGTAAATATGGATACATTTGTTACAACAATCACGTCCACTCATACATATTATAAATAGGGTTTTACCCCTATTGTAAATCATCTTGAATACATTAAGTGAATTGATATTTTCATGTGAAAAATATCTTGTTTAAGTTTTTTGTGAAAAATATAATCAAAAAGGAAATGAGAAGATAGAAGTTGAGTATTGGGATTATTTGTTTTTTAGATATATGAATATCATCATTTGTGGTTTTCTTACCTCTTGGAGGTTTTACCATGTTATCTTTGTGTCATAGTGTGAAAAATATTTTGTCTTACTCTTTGATATCATTCACATGTCTAGATCTAGCATATTTTGTACATTGCATATTATTTGTCTTTTCATTTGGTTACATTATTATTCTTTTACATAATTCATGCCTCTTAGTTTTTTAGTTTGTGAGTTGTAATGTAAGACCTCACATAGGACTATGCCTTCCTAAAAATCACTCATAAATTTATTTTGTTCTCAATCATAGCTACATGCCTTCCCTAAAAGATAAGGAAATGATCGAGAATTGTGTTTTTCTACACTTAGATTCAGTCATTTATTTTATGGTAAAAATTTGAATAATCTATTCTTATGTCTTAATTCATATAATAAATTTATCATGATAATGATTCATGTTTACCTATCATTATGCCATATTCACTAACACATTTTTTTATGATTTGGGGAAATTCGATCATTCTATACTCATTTTCATTATTTCCCCTAAACCACATCACTCTAGGCACACCAAGGTCAGATTCAAGATTGCACTCTCCTCTAACGTGAAAGTCTAATATGTTTAGACATTGTGGTGTTTAAGTTCTCTTTTCCCATAACCAAATGTAAGCTCTTTTGTGATAGTAATTTTTATCACCCTTGATTGGTTTTCTAAATCCATATGGAGGAGGAGTCACAAAATATAAAAGAGTTAAAATCCAGATCCTACAATAAAAGGCAATGATTAAAAAGGCAAAACTAAAATATTAAAAGTTAGATCACACCAAAAGGCATGATATTTATTTTTCACATATCATGTTGAATCTAAAACTCCATAGTTAGTCTCATAATAAAAATGAGGTCAATTAAGGTGCATTAGGCTAGTAGACTAGGATAGGAGATCTCATTATCATATACATTCATAGTGCCACTTAATTTCTCATGCAAGTACCCAATATTCATATTATACCAAAGAAGATATAAGGGGTCATGAGGAATGGAGAACATGTTGTGGGAAGGTAGGTAAAATTCACTTTTCATGCATACCAAACTTCATGGGATGATACTTATACTTCACTAGTTATCCCACACTTGTGTGGATCAATCAAATTATCTAAAGTTCATTGATGTCAAAAGTTTCTTGGTCTCATGAGTTTGATGTGAGTGTCTTGTCTCTAGTAAATATTATGATGTATCCTTGGTTACACCCTATTTTACCCCACCACCCATTTCATTTCCCCCTTGACATGCAGGTTTGTTTCTCACTCTTATCTTACTTTATCTACTTCTTATTCTCCATCTTTTTTTTGTTATGTTCATAATTTGATCATTTTTCATTTATTCATCATTAAAATAGAAGTTGTATCTTAATGATTTTATAATATTATTTCTTGATTATTAACTTATCTTTCTCTAATCTCCATTAGTTATATTTTGGACAATGAGGTTTATATTTCATCTGTTTACAATCCATTTTATCCCATTTATCTAATTACCTTCTTTTTTTAATCTTATATTGAGTATGAATTGTTAATTTTATTTCATTGATTTTGGTTGTTCCATATTTATTTATTATGTATGGTTACTTATCTCATATTTATGTTGATTACATTATACTCTTTCATGATTACTTAGTTTGATATGGAATATTACTTTTCTTACCTTGGATACATATATGGATTTTTTGGTCATTAGTAGCCTTGGGTTTTCAATTACATAATTTTCCCTCTCCTCTTTCATTTATATTGGAATTTTTGGTTCTAACATAGCCTCTATTATCTTGGCTTACAAAACTTTGTAAGTACTTAAAATTTTATTGAAAATTGTCATTTATTTTGATTTTTCTACAATTGTTAATTTTTGTCTCTAGCCTTGTATTCCTAGGGTTTGTCCAATACATTTATTACACCCTCCACTATCAAGACTATAAATAAAACATGTGACTATTAAGATATAAATGTAATTCAAGGTTTATATATGGTACTTTAAGTTATTTTCCACCTTCTACTATTATTTTTTTAGCTCAATTAGTGTGTTTTTTTATTGAAGCGCCATCTCATGTTACACTTTGATTACACATGATGAGCTTCAAGTGAGGAATATGTATACATAAAATATTTTTTAAAATTTATAATTTACTTTCACTTTCTCTCTTGTAACAACCTTTTGAGTTTCAATCTATATGAGTTCATGCATTAAAGGGTGTACTTGGAAAGGGGTTGGAAAACTGATGATGATTCACAAAAGATAATGTTGTTTATATATTATATCTATATCCACTACATTCCCCCTAGAACTAAAACCCTAAGTAATATTCCTCCAAATATCACATAAATAAATCAAGGCCTATCTTTTTCAACTATATCAACTAGGGTCAATTTATAGTTTCCATTTCCCACAAAACTTCAAACCAGGTCGGCCAACATCAACCTTGTTTGAAGTTAAACAAGAACTTTCGAACTACATTGAGGCAAGTCAATATTGTCAGCTAAAATTTTATAATGGGTTAGGATCATCCGTAATTATAAATACAAGTCCCATTTTAATATAATAGATAATAACATTTACTTTTCATAGTATTATTGTCACAATTCTACTTTAAGTCTACATTTAGAGAAACTATTTATTAGATTTTTCTAGAGGGAATAACTTGTCTTGTGGATTCATGGATGCAATAGGAAGATTCCTTTTATCCTAGATATTGATTAAATTTTTTTGATATTTATAACCACAAAAATCTCTTTTGAATCACCATTGGCTAAGGGAGAGATTGAAGCTTGACAACTTCTATTCAAGGTAAGTATTTCTAACCCTAACTCTTTCATTTGATAGATAAATATTGAAAAATTAATAGTTTGAATGTATAATTCCTTGTTTAAATCTCCTCTACATTTATATTGAGTGTGGCTATATGGCTTTTCAAACAAGTCATTCCCCAATTTAAGAAACCTAGGCCCCAATTTGCCTATCATGGTTCCTTTCCCTTTTTAGTTTAATAATCCCACTTTATTTGTATTGTTATCTTGGAAATATTATATTAGATTAAGATTAAAATACCTAGTTAGGGTTATTACTCTACATTTATTTCCTAGAGGCTTTAGAACCCTCTCCATTCATGTTTGATTATAAGTTTTCCTCTATTTATATTTAGCTGATCGATTTGGTCATGCCTCGATATAACTAAGTACCAATGGGATATATTTGATTTACCTTCTTTGATTTTAGATCTCTTAGATAGGATAATTTAAAGGCTAATTTTATATCATTGCATATAATTGCACCTGAGTTTTGGAATTGAAACCCTATGGAAGGCCTCCTTTAAGCACCTTCCTTGGCTCATATCTTAAGTTATGTTTAAAATTTGTGTGTTATCTGTTGTCTCCAAATTTTTCACCCTAGAATATGTTGTTCAAGCCTCTTCAAAATTTGGCCAACATGGAAATAATTCCATGTGTGTGGGGAACCTATAGTGGAAGTAGACCTCTAAAATTGAAAGGGATAGCTCCCTATATATGACTTGATGTGATTATGCTACTAAAATTGCCTATTATGGGTAAAAAGGGAGAGAAAGATACATAAATCAAATCTAAACTAGGATTTGATACACCAAGAGTTGTTTCCATTCATACACTTAGAATTTACATAATGAATTAAGATGACCAAACTAGCCTCAACACCATTAATAGATCTCCCTAGCATCAGTGTTTCTCATGAAGGAAAATAACAACTCAAAAAATGAAGGCAAGTGAAGGGAAGGTCAGATACAACACTACCAAACTCATACACACTTTAAGAGTCTATTACATCATCATAAACTTCATGAAACATGTTAGGAGAGAAGTCATTTGCAGTAATACATTTAATGATTGCATGAAAACAAGATGAACTCAATCTATACTTGACATTCAAGATGGATCACTTCAACATGTAGTGTAAATGAACTTAGAGTATAAGTTGTTTGCTTTTCATTAGCTTAAGTATAAATCAAGGTACAATTTTGGCAAGGCTTCACCATACCAAGAGTTGGAATCCCCTTCAATAGCCAAAATGGCTTATACTTATAGAACTTGAAAGAAGAGAGAAGTTGAAGAGGCACACAGACAAGTGTCAAAAGGTAAGAATTAGTTACAATACATGTGGATGCATTGGAAAAATGAGTCATAAAACTGATTTACACATCATCTCATCTCAAATTAACTTCTTCTCCAAATGTGGCATAGCAAATATTCTCAATCATTCTCTCTTGTAAATTGCCTTCATCATAGGCTTCCTTTTGAGAATTCAAACGCAAGTTATGAAAAGTGTCTCATGTGTGATGAGGAGAGGGAGTTACAAATAATCCTTCACCTGAATTGAGATTTTTCTTGATCATGACATTCTCTTAGACAAGCTCAATCATCACCTATCATTAAAATCACTCTCTAATAGGCATTTATTGACACTTGACACTAGAATATTTGAATTATGTGAGGCCTATAAAAGTAAAGAAGATCTTTTGATGGATTTTGTAGTTATACTGATGGAGCCCATAGTTCAATTATAGGAGTTTGGAGCTGGATTGGTGGAGTCCATAGTTTTTCTAATGGCTTTAACATCTCTATGTAATCATTTTTGGTTAGATCATCTTGCTTGATTGAAAATATTCTAGTTGATTTATCATGCCCAATTGGATGTTTAATAACTATGAAAACTTCCATTTGATCTAACTTGACCTTTGGTCCATGATTTGACCCATTTCTTCTTCAAACTATCTCCTTGGGCATGGAAAAAATGCCCCTACTCTGAGATAAAACAAGGGTTTGCTGTCCTTCCTCTTATTTAAAACCAATAATTGGAGGTGATTCCCAAAATCCCACGAGTTTTATATACCAAAAATTATCCTTCAAATCCAAGTTTTAGATCTCCATCTAACACCATTTCCAAGGCAGACTTTAGAGTGCAAGACTATGTTCAAGGGTGTTATGATGACAGTGTTTCTTGCACATTCTAGCTTCCTTTCTTAGTGAGAATGACCATTTACTATGCCCTTATTGTGAATGGATGAATGTCAACCCTTCATTACCGTCCACTATAACCCTTCCACCATACAACTTAAACCTATAAGATGAGCTCTCCTTTAGGTGTCTGACTGTGTTTCTCATTTAGAGACCCTTGTTGTAGGTGAATTTGGAAATATTTAGGCCTATGGATGGTGTACTTATATTTTTCATGAATTTATTGAGGTCATATTTCATTCATCTAGGCCAAACTCCACCCATACAATCCTTTTGATGCAAAGGAGACACTACATGTCACTCACTACCCACATACCCTATTTGACTATGTTTGGAAGTTGTTCACTACAAAACAAGGATTTAAAAATGTCTTAAAGCATGTTAAGTTTACTTTGAGATTATCCCTCAATTTTTCCAAGTCAAACTTCACTAACCAAGTCCCATTTGGTACAAGGAAAACCTATTTTCAACTCACTACTTGTCTCAGTTTGTAGAGACCTGTAGGTGTGTTTAGGATTATTTGAAACTTGTTTGGGGATGTTTTGATTGTTCTTTAATGTTATGAATTCACCAAACATACTATTATATTTTAAATTTTAAAATAAATATAAAATTAAACCCTTTATTTCATACCTCAACCTTCAATCAACTTCCTTAGGAAGATTGTGTTTCACTTCTCAGGCCTGTGTATGGACTAGGAGAAGTGCTTAGAGGTCAAAACCATGTTCTAACCTTGATAAGGTGATATTTAGTCATTTAACATATGTCTAGGTTACTTGGAGTCATTTGAGCATAAGGCCTAGTTAGATTATGCCTAATTAAATGAAGAAGGTCTCTATCATTGAAGCTTCTCTGTGACCATTTTCAAGGTGCTCAAGCTCTAACCTCTGCTAATCTCCTTGACCCCATGCTTTGCAAAGTGATTATCTATGCTAGAAAAAACAAATTTCACCTAAATGTGTGCTTTAAAACCTTATCAAACCATTAATATGCAATTTTGGAAGATCTCCCTACCCTTTATTCTATCCATTTAGGGAAAAGGGTCCCTGTATCAGTACTTCTCTTAGCAAGGTCTTCCTAACATCATTATTGACTCTTAATGGGTCTTAATCATGATACTTAGTCTATCAAATCACTTCATAACCTCATGATGGATCAATTCTAAAGAATACCTCCATTCACACCCTTTTAGCTCTGCAAATGACACCCAAAGATGTACATTTGAGTATATGTGGGGCAATGAGGTTGATTCATCACTAAAACAAACCTAAGAGAAGCTCTCTTAAGTGTATTTATGCATCTTGAACCATGATAATAAATTTGGGCATAAGGACATCCCCTTAATAATTAGCATGACATCATTAGGATTGTAAGTGGGTCTCTTAAACTATATATGTAGACAAAGACATAAAAGAGCATGAGTTTGTAAAGGTAGGGTTCTCTAAACACCTCAAAATGTAATTCTCAACCTTAATTTTATATACCTCATTAATAATATTGTTAAATCAACTCAAAACCCTCTCTCTAATGTAGACAACCTCCACTCAAGACCCCTAAGGTGACTGCAAGTGTGAAGGACAAGTTTGGGAGCATATATAAGCCTAGAAGAGGATTTCCTAAGACATTGAGATTTAAAAAATAATAATAATCATGGAGATGTCTTGAAAAACATATGTAAACACCTGGAACACACTAACCCATTAGACCAAATCAATAAAAATTGAGACAAGGTCAAACAGTGACCCCCTCATGGTTGTAAACCCATAAAAAGCTGCCTGAAATGTTAGCCATTATTAATAAAGGAGGAGGAAAAAAATTTCAAGTTATTGTTATTAAAATTAATTAAATTCATATTAAAATCCACCCCCAAAAGCACTCCTCCCAACTATACCCATACCATCCACACCAAGTGCTTGAAGTTAACTCTTCTTTTTTTTCCAAGAGAAAATGGGGGGAAAATAAGTTATAGATGATTTTTTTAAAATTTTAATTGAAAAAAAACATATAAATTGGTTTGAATAGGTTAATAGTCACATTTTCATGTTTTACAAGTGGAACACTTCCCAAGGAAGTTGTACAAGTGCCCATTTCTCTCTTTTTGGCCAAGAAAACTACCTTTTGTCTGAACAACCTAAAATTTTTAGTTAGTGACAACTATTATAGAACTCCTAGGACACATGTCATGTGATAAAACTATTTTACACTTGCACATTTCTCAAAAAACTTGTATAAAGTATTAAATGCACCATTTTAACCCCTTAAAAAGACTTAGAATGATAAATGGACCTAGAGAACACTCAACCAAAGCTAGTACAACATCAATTGACACTTATTGAGCTATGAAACACCTTATTAAAACATATTATACCCCCTTATATTCCTAAAAGTGAATTTTTTTTACTAGGGCTGCCCTATTTTGACCTAAAAGTCAAAATTGGTCAACAGTATCTTCTTTGAACTTGGATATTTTTTATTTTTCATAGTGGTGTGGTCAATTATGTAGTTTTTCTTATTGGGATCAATTTTTGGCACCTGTATTTCACTTGGAGAGTGAAATTTTTGCATTGGCAAGATGTTTCTTAGGTCATTATTATTACATTTATAAAATGTAATGGTGATTTTCTTGTGCTTTTTGGCACATTCTTTTAAATATACTTTGTATAAAGATGAGAGGGTGGGCTATGATCTGATAGGTTTTCAAACCCCTCATAATAACCTTTCTCAATTTTTTGTCTCTCTCTTGAAAATATTTTGTGAGCTATTTGCTTTGAAAATTCACTCACCTTGTGAAGGGAACATAACATGGCCTCATTTTCAAGACCCTATTGAGTAAATTTTTTGTCTCTTTTCACATGGTACCTTTCTATCAAGGCTCTTATATTTTTAACATGTTATTCATGTAGTGGAATTTTGGGCCACTCATGCATATGATTCATCAGTTTCTTGTATTTTTAAACACATGAACATGATGATAATTATTTGTGACTTTGGCATCCCCATCATTAGTCAATTTTTATGTGTTCAAAGTAGTGGATTTTTAACCACTCGTGAAAGATTTTTTTATATCTATAAGAGTTTATTTACCATATTTAGTAGTTAGTGGTTAGTTTGATTCACCAATTCTAATCATTTATTTTGATACAACTGAGGGACCTTTCTATTCACTTGATTTCACTTTAAATGAGAGATTATGTTTATTTTATGCAAATAAACACCTTTGTGTGCACTTGTGTTTTATTTTTTTTTAGTATAATAATGAGTTTGGTTTCCTTGCATGTACATGGGTATCTTATTAGGATTTTTTTTACATAATCGATATGAGGATTCTAGTATGTATCATCTTTAAATGGCATTCTTTGGTGTACTATTCTATATTTTTTATAGTTTCATTTGCAATTAGACTATCTCCACATTGTGAACAACATTTAGTATCCCCAACATTTGTCAGGATTCAAAATTACCGAAAGGTAGCCATATTTTCTAATATCAAAATTCAAAACTTCATATCTAAACCACCTTTGTGGTATCAAAATAAATAAAATCATCCCTAAGCCAACATTATTTAGTGGTATCAAAATTACGACATTATTTTAGTGTTTTGAGGAATGGATTTTTACCACTTGTGTAGTTATCATGATTTTCTCACCAAGAGATCACTTTTGTTTTGAAAAAAATCATATAAGTGTGGATTAGGCCACTTTATACTATTTTTTATCTCACCACTATTTTACATCACCATCTAATTCATTACTTTTCCATCATCTTGTGAGAGACATCCATTCTTTCTTGGGGATGGGTGTGCAATGCTTCTTAAGGTCCTTAATGCCTAATTTATTGAGATTAGTGTTTATTTTAAATGAGCCACATATAGATCACCAATTCATAGTTTTAATTAGGGGTTACAATGGATCAACACCCATGTATTGTTACATCCTGATTCTTCACCAGATACACTTACTAGGTGGATATCTGCAATTAACAAATTCATATTTGGTTATATTTATGAATAAGCTTGAGATTATTACTATTTCAGTATAATAGAATGTTTCTTAGGTAGATGTAAATACATGATTTCTTATTATGAACTATTTTATGTATGCATTTATGTTTTAATCATATTAATGTATTGATTGTTTCTTATGATAATCATGTGAAATGATCTAATGACTTGCATGTTGTGAGATGGACACAAGATAATTATTCCCTCGAGTGTACCAAAGGGAGAGAATAATTAGAGAGGGTGGTGTATAGGAAGATGTTGAAGGTCTATAGAGAGTTGGTGGAACCTTGCACACACACACACACACACATAGTAGTTAGTCATTATAGAAATGCATTTACAATTATTGATTTTGGCTTTTGCTTAAATTTTTATTTTCTATGTTTTCCTGAGTAGGTAAATTACAAAAATAAATCCTTTTTGTGCCTAGCCTATCCGGTCATTGATACACGTAGAGGAAAATTTAATATAGGATATTATTTTACCATTAAATTTGATAAAGCATAATTAAATGATAAATGGGTTAAATATGAAATTAGAATTTCATATTAAAATATATAAGAGGAAATTATTTCTTTTTTGAAATAAATAAAATAAAATAAAAATTATAACTCTTAAAAAAATAGGAAAAAGACTAAAGATAGAAAATAAAGCATGTTAAAGAAAAAAATAAGGTTATTTATTATTAAATTAGAAGAATATTTTTAAAAAAATTGAGAGAAGTAAAAGGTTGCACCTACTATAAGGAGAGATAATTAAGAAGAGAGGAGGGGGGAAGGTGTATTAGGGAGAAGAAAGAGAGGAAAAAATCAAAAGAGAAAACAATATTGAAATTGGGTGCTTCTGAACTACAAGGTAGGAGGAGTGTTTTCTATTACATTAAAAATTTAATAGTAATCTTGTGTTTAAGAGTGTTTGTATATTTTTTTTGGCATATAAAATACCCATAAGAGGTTGATATATATATATATATATATATATATATATATATATAATTCTGAGTTTAGCTAGGCAATATAAGGATTTTTTTTTCCAATTAAGAAAATTTGTAGGGTTTGGTATAGGCAATATATGGTGGTGGTGGTGGTGGTGGTGGTGGTGGTGTGTGTGTGTGTGTGTGTGTGTGTGTGTGTGTGTGTGTGTGTGTGTGTGTGTGTGTGTGTGTGTGTGTGTGTGTGTGTGTGTGTGTGTGTGTTGTCCATCAAAATGTTAAATTCATTTATAGAGGCAACATCATGTCTTCTTAAAAGTAGAGCTCAGATCAAAAGAAAATGGTAAAGGTATATTAGGCTTCAAGTGTTGTTGATGTCCACATTATGAGGAATCATTGTATTATGTTCACTTTCCACAGATATGCCTTAGGATAGGATATATACCTCCTATAACTTAAGCATATTGAATTTGAATTATGGGCCTTTAACATATCAAGTGTTAATATCTCAGATCTAGTATTATTAGATATATAATTGAGGATATGACTAAAACCTGTTAAGTGAATACTACATCAACAATTTACTTATTGCATAGACCAATTTTAGTGGATTTCATATTATATACAACAAGCCATTGTTAATAATAAGTGGTCAATGAAAAATGAGATGCCACTATATAAAATATAAAGAATAATTTTAATCCTAGATATTACCTTTGAGTCATTGTTTATATGATATTACACACCTGAATTAATAGCTAAGTGAACAAGGATCACTACATTTACATTTAGGGGTCGCTGAGTATAGTCATTATAATTTCCAATAGTATATTCACTATAATTTCAAGTAGTTAGCATCCCTTCATCCAAAAAAATTAATGTTGTTTCCATACCAAGTTTTATTCTTTTCTTTTCTTTTCTTTTCTTTAACTCAACCCAAGAGCAACACTACCACCATTCTTTTTATCTCAGTTGTTCAACTCAAGTGGAACTAAAATCCATTTTAGTGAAGGATTTTGATGGACTCATAAAACCCCTCTGCACTTTCAATAAAATACAAATATGTGTTTATCTCCATGTCCAAAGATGACATATGTATGGTGGTCATGTTTCTTTCTTGGAGTGCGAACCCTTCATGCCTATTTCTTATATTTAACAATTATATCATGAAAGTGACTTTATTCAAATTTTTCACAAATTTCATTATACGTTGGTTGGCACATATGTGATTTTACGTTATTATGAATTGATATGAAAGACCCATATTTAGCTGGTAGTATAATTTATGTTATGTTATTGGGGCATTGGGAAGAATACATACCTGAGAAGTGGCTAAGTTCTCTTACATCATGAGATGGGTGAATATAGGACATTTTATGTATGTTACATAAGTGTGGTGAAAATACCTCTGGAGAGTGTTATTATGTGACATGAAAATGATACATGTCATCTTAGATATGTTGATAACACAATGTATAGCATTTTTCTATCAATGTTATTCACTAGTTATAAACAACATATAAATATGTCAAATAAACCAAACCATTATAATTATATAAATGGATTTATTTACTCATGTTAAAGTGTATGTATATCTTACCAAACACTTGTGTGTCTAAGGTGCATTTTGACATGATAATTTATACATGTTTGATATATTTACTCCCAAAAATTTAATGAATGGTGAACTATAATGATATTATAGATTGTGTTCATAATTGCTCCACTATTTAATTATGGACATTTACTACAAACCCTTTTCACCTTAAAGGAAATAGGTATAACATAATAAGCTTATGAAATCTGATGTCATGATATTTTACAAAAAAAATAATAGAGAATATATTTGCACCTTAATGCTTGTTGTGTAAATGACATAACTTTACTTATAATGATTTACTTTTGTATATTGTAAATTGAAAAACTTGAACATTTGTTGTTAACCTTGATGTTCTCATTATATAACTGGGAGTACCAAAACCTGTTGCACAAATTTAAAACTATTTTAAGCTACATATCGATGATGTTGGGAAAAGAAAATAAGATACCATGTCTTACTATCTTATGCTAAAATGAGGGAGTGTACTCTAATTATAGTTACTCAGATGGTTAAGAAGTATAGAAATATGATTAAATATATACATTTTATGTGCATACTAGCATTATCATAGAGTATCTTGATCGTATGTTTTGACCCAAATGGTTAATAGAATCATACCCATTTAACATATAATAGATATTATGTGATGTTTGACACTCTTGAACTCTATTTGTATGTATTTATTTTTACAAGCAATATTGTTACTCAAGGAATCTTAGATATTAAGAGTATATAAAATATAAGGTTGGGTTCAGAAAACTAAGAGTTGTGTCCTAGGCTCCTAACTTGGCATTTAACAATAGATGGATATTTACAAATTAGCATGGGTATTCATTATCTAGAGATAAGTACCTAATGTGAGACCCTCAAATAGGGTTATAAATGCCTTTAGGGAGATCTTGTTTTAAATTATAAATGAACACAAGTTTAATATCTACATAACATTGAAATAACTACTTGTGGTGCATATTACTCGTGCAGAGTGTTTATACTTTTAAAATATGGTTTGAGTTGTTTTTAAGAAACTAGAAAACTATAATCTTTTGGGATAATATTATAGAGAATATAAAAAGATGTATAAATGAATGACATAATGAGTTTATGTGATTTCTATTTCTCTATAAATGAGTAATCGATTGTTGTTATATGCATTGAATATTTAAATGCAGTACATGTCAAGAGATTGCTAATATTTTTAAATTATGGGCTATATCTAGTATATAATGGTGCATCATGATGCGTACTTAAAGTTATGTTATTTTGAATGCTAGGTTATAGTCTAAATTTAAGGTATGTACAGATGGTATAACCTTTTACTTGTTTGCTTGTTGTTATCTATATGGATCATTGGATTTTTGAAATTATATGTTTGATTATGTGTTATTATGTAGTTGGGAAATTATGGTAGTATGGGATATCATATGGTACTAAAATATAGAAGTAAATGGTATTTGGGTGGTACTTACTTTAGTTACTATACCTAACTCATATTTACATTTATCTGTATACTGCATACATACTAGTATTTTTTGTGGATAGCATGTGTTCTTATAGTTGGTAGACTTGTGTATGTGTGCATGCAAACTTTAAAAATTTAACGAATGTTGTGTTATATGTTATTGTGTTATTCAGAACAATGACTTACTATGTTATATCTATTTACTTGTATAACCTTTGTGTTTCTATGTATTTAAGACTAGTTTATATGATTGATTGTGGAAAACTGGTAGTGAAGTCTTAGAACATTGGACTATGGTAATATGGATTGCCATAAGGTCCAAATAATTGGAAATCAATTATGTTGTTTTAAATTGTATAGATAAATTTTATGCTTACCTAGGTGGTATATTTGTAATCATTATTTATAGTATGGGATAGAATATAATGAAAGATTCATGCATATGTTTGAGGAACTAAATGTATGTTGGTATTACTCTTATGTATAGTGTGTCATGTGATGTATTTGCTAGTAGGATGTAAGTTGATGAATCTTGTGGTTGAATTTGTATTTGACCAATTTGCATTTCTAATGTGGAGTAAGGAGTGAGATAGACTTCACTGACTTACTGGCATTGTAATGTTGGGGAAAGGTGGTCCTATTAAGTGGTGTGTATGAACTTGATAGATCTAGATCATTTTATATATTTTTTATGTAAGACTTTGGGCCAAAGCATGTTTAGTGAGACATTATTAGTTCATGAGTATGATTTACATGTATGTGTGATATCTTATAATAGATCAAATTTTATATGATACATTGCATGTTTAGTTAGTTAAAAATCATACAACACACATGTACTAGCTTGTCTCTCTAGATTACCGCACCATCACTATCTATCCATCCATGAAGGGAGGGACATATCCTAATGGTATTAGTGAAGGGGATCATTGGTCTTTATTTGTTGTGGAAAAGTGCTTGAATGATGGTTTCTCTCCCCACAATAGTACTACTATTGAGATAAACACTTGAGATTGCCACAGATACTGGAGAGTTTGGGTAACTCATGCTCTAGGGAGCCAAGAATCTAAATTATATACATTGTATTAGATTGAATATTACTTTTGAGTATTATCAAAAGAATTATAATTACTTTCTATTATATATTGATATAAATGATTATAGAGTTGTATCAGTCATGGTTGAGTTTTTGCATTTCATTCATTATCCATTTATGAAGCATTGTCATGACATTAGAGATTTGAGATATGAGATGCAATGTGTACTTATTGTTATCACTCAATTATATATGTGATTTTTTTTAGACTCTCAAGGTGTAGTCTAATTTTATAAAAGTGTTTTATTCTAAAAAAAAATTCTTACTTATTGCTATGTTTAACCCAATTGGGTTGTTACATGTATTGTGGCAAGATGGATTGGAATCCACATGGACACTTGAAACAATAGTATATTTTCATGATATTTGTACATAGGCACCTCATCAATCCTTATTAGAGGTACCTATTTTCTAAGATTGTAATATTTTTTTTCTACTTTAGACCTCCCTAAGTTTCACTCAAGGATGGGGAGGGATATTACTACCTTTAGTTAAGTTAACTTATGTAGTTATATTTTATACTAAGGTTAGTTAGTTTTTTTTCATTCTTAAGTTTACACTTCATGCCTACCTAACTCACATGTACCACAATAATTATATGCCACCTTTAATGTGGCCATTAGGAAAAGATATGTATAAATGTGACTTTTCTATACATAGTATCCTCCCACTCTATATTTTACATGGAAATAAATAACTCATACACATAGATATTAAATATCTGAGGGAACAATTTTTAATATTGTGTTTCCCATTTTAGTTATCCTCTTCTTGCCTCTCTCCTGTGTGAGTTATATGTTAGTTCTTATTTGATCTTATTTATACCAGATCTTAATATTTTTTAGAAAAATAAAAAACATAATTAAAATTATCTTGTGAAATAATATAAATATGAAATATAAATATTTATTTTGATAATTTCATATTCTTGATTTGATATAGTGATTTTATAAAGAAAACCATGAACAAAACCCTGAAGAAAATCCATAAAAATTTAACTCTGCATAAAAATATGTATAATTATATTGATGTTATAATTCAAAGTGGTATCATTTGGTAACTATCATTAGTATTCTATGTCACTCTTCAAATAAATCTTTGCAATTCACTTGTTGATACATTAGAGGTCATTTATAACAAAGTGTAAAATATCACTTCCCAATTTGATCAAATGCCACATCAAAGGGATGTACTTAAATATTATTATTCTAACTAATTTTTTATATGATGACATTAAAAATATAAATATAAAATATAATAATTATGTGTTTTGTTTTAAATTATTGGAACCATCAAACCATGAACAATGAGTTATAAACACATTAGCATTGATTGGTGTATCCATGCAGAGATTAGAAAAAAAATTGGGATAGGTGGTGGATGGTGTTTAATGAGCCTCCATGTAATAACAATGAGGTTCCACTATATTTTTTGACAAATTTGTATTTTTATATTATTCTCTAGGAAATCTCAAATGATTTTGACATGAGGGAATTTGAAGGTAAGGGAAGGATTTTATTATTTGATAGACTTGGTGCCAAGTGGGAGAAAAACTACCCTTAGAGAAGTTAAAATTCTATAACACATATTACCATCCCTATAACTATATATAATAGTACATATATGGACACCCTTAAGGTAATTATTAGTCTCACATAGGTAATGATTGACCATGTGATGCATACATTGATTTGACCATGTGATGCATATATTGATTACCCTAGGTTCTTACACTATAAGGGATATAGGTGATGGTACATCTAGTAGTGTTCCTCATACTATTAATGCTTAAAGTGGTGGCACATGTAGCAACCACCCTACATTTCTCATGCATCACTGTACATCTTGTGAGAGGAAGAGTATTGGAGTACCTATCCAAGTTAGACATATAAGTGCTACATATATAAAACTAGTAGGCAAATCCATAAATATTATAAATATATATTTATAGTAAATTAGCTAAAGATATATGCCATATGAAATTACTTCAACACATTGGGATGCTACAAAACTAGATATGTAAGAATTATCTAATTCACTATACACATTCACACATGTAATTAATTATAACTTATTTATGTATCTAAAGGAATAACAAGTTTATCTTAATATGTTTACTTAATTGCTTCATATTTTAATTCTTTAATTTGTTGCTTGTGTAGATGATCAATCCTATGGTTACACCACTTGGATTGGATTCTATCTTAGATTCTTGTATTATGACTCTCATGACCTAGACACAAGTTTTAAAATTAATATCAAGTTTTTATTGTTTTAGTATGTTATATACATCATCATTTTAGTATGTTTTCTTACTTGGTCTTCCCCTCTCCTCCTACGAGAGAGAGAGAGAGATACACATATGGAGAGAGGGAGAGAGAGGAAGATAAAGAGAGAGAATTATGAATTCCCTATCTTTCTGTCCCTCTCTCCCCTTTCATTCTCACTATTTTTTTCTCCTTTTATCCCTCTCTCACTCACACTCTCTCTATTTATGTATAATTAAAAATTTAAATTTATCTTAATAGGTTTAATTTTAATTGATTTACAATTAGCCTCTTTCATTTTTTGCCTATATATATGATTATAGACACTATGTATACACCATTTGGGTTGTAATAATTTATTGATGATGCTACAGTTAGCATTGTAGTTCCTTAGATGTATGTTTTATATTATCTCTCCCTCTACCTTTCTCTATGTAAAAGGAAAAATTTAAATTAATATTAAAATATTATTACTTTTAATTGATTCATAATTGACCTATTTCATTTTTATTAAATAGATGATGAAAGATGATATGGGTACCCTGACTAGATCATGTCAATTTTCTCTTGAAAATATAATTTTGTCCCAAATCCAATATCTCCCCAACATTAGTTAACTCAAAGACATACTAGTGAGAACATATAGTAATTGTATTTTTTTAAAACTTCAAGTAATGATTATTTATATCATATTTATATTTATATGCACATCTCTAGCCTTATATGTATGCTCCATAGGATTCACCATTATTGATATATCTTTGGTCATGTAGTTTCAAAAATACATTTAGGTAGAATGAGGTGAGTCCACAAACACCATGACATAAAATGTTGTTCTGATAAACTCTATCATTTACTATACATAATTTGAATGCTTTTTTTTTAATTTTCTATGTTGTGTATCATAATAGTCTTATGAGGTTGTGTCACATACATTTTATCATTCACAATATGAGAGGAGAGTATTTTTATGTAATTAGACATCCAAACCCTATTTATACATCTATGTCAATGAGTCACAATTTATTTTTATGTAATGAGCATCATGAGAGCTAGTTGTAGTGTTAGAGATAGTTATAGGCACAATTTATTATGTATGTTAATATAGCCAATTTTATATGCCTATATTTCCAACTTTGTATGCCAATGGGGCCCATTTTGTATGTGTATATGGTCTTAGTTGTATGCAAATATGTCCAAATATGTATGTCATTATGGTATTTTGGATGCATGTGCATGTGCATACTATACTTGCTTCTTATATGGATCTATACAATGTTATAATTTGTATATGATTTTTTTAAAAAAAATTCTATATTATTTGATAGTCTTTATTTTAAATTATCCTTATTTTATTTATTCTTAAATTAATAATTTTGCATAGCATGGTTGTGCCAATGAATGGGTAACTAATGTTTACCTTTGATTATTCTTGTCTAGTAAGTATGTTTATAATAAGTATAATTATGGCATACTTAGATAAATGTGATAAATTTTTATTGATGATATTTGTGACATGTATCTTGAAAAATAAAATTATCTACCAATGCTCATTTCATGTTCTATATTATATGAAAGTATTTATTAACATTGGTTTTGTTATAACATCACATGAAATGAATTCAATTTTAGACCCTAGTGTGTTAGAGGTCAATCCAAGAAAGGTTATAAGTCAATGAAATTTATCAAGTTATGTTTGAATATGTTTAAAAAAAAAGAGACACAGGAAAAAAAATTTACATGGAAGGTTTTTTGAGAATCTCTTTGTGATCGATGTACCTAATCGATTGTGATTGGTGTGCCCAATAGATTATGACCAGAGTTCTAAATCAATGAACCAAATTTATGACCAAAATAAGATGGTAATATTAATTATAAAATTATCTTTTTTAAAAACCAAAACACCCCCAAATATCATAACCTTTACATAATTGAATTCATTTATTAAGAGAAGTATGGTAGTCCTAAGACAAAATATGCAATGAAATTTGGCAAGTGATTTTTTACAAACTAAGATAGGTAGAGACAAACCATAAAATCCTATGGTTTCATGTGTGATTCTTATATGAATCCATCATATGATTCTCTTCCAATAAAAATAAGTTAAAATTGGAGGCATGTTTTTTTATTGTATCCAAAATTTGATTTATAAAGCAAAAGTTAATAAAATGTGTAAATTCCAAATTGTATGCCAAATAAATGAACCAAATTTGTGGTTACTTATAAATGGGTGTATAAATTAAATAAATAATTTCATTAAAAACCTAAAAAAATATCTAATATTACAACCTACATGCATCTAGATGTGTTTCAGTCCTAAGGATAAATTTGCAATAAAAATTGGCACACAAATTTTCACAAACTAGGAAAAGTAGAGATGAACTACAGGATCCTTAAATTTCACATGGGATTCCTATAAACATACATTTTAATACTATCTTACACATATTATGATAAAAAAAAATATTATATGTTTTCTCATGCATCCAAATCTTTAAGGAGTAAAATTTGATCAACAAAACGTGTAATTCTTGAAAAACATACCTAATCCATGAACTGAATTCAAAATCACCTATGGATGTATATTTAAATTAAATAAATAAATTTTATAATACCCCAAACACCATTAAATATCATAAACTACACATGATCATTAATTTTTCTCAAGAGAATCTTAGAGGTCTTAAGGAAAAATCTATAGTGAACTTTGTAATGTGATTTTTCAAAAAAATGGGATAAGTAGAGAATAACCATAAGCTCCTAAGGTTACATTATAAATTACTATGAGTATAATGTTTAGGATTATATTCCACTCATAATTATAAACAAATAGAAACATATTTCATTTCACATCCAAAAATTATTTTAGGGAGCCAAAGTTGCTTAGTAGAACATGCAAATTCTGAATTTTATGCCCAATTAATAAAAAAATATTTATTCACATGTGAATGGGAGTGTAAATTTAATAATGAAATTCATTTAGATACCGAACATCCTACAATCATGTAACCTATTTTCAGCTATACATGTTTCTTAAGAGAAGTCTAATGGTCCTAGGGTAAAATCTACATTGAGATTTAGTATGCAATTTTTAAAAAAAAAAGGTAAAGGTAGAGATGAATTATAATATCCTAAAACTACATGTATTATTCCTCTATGCATAACTTGGAGGGTTTTCTTCCACTTTTAGTGATAATAAAAGTGAGGCACATTTTCTCTCATAACCAGAACTTGCTTTAGGGAGCAAAATTTGTTTAGTCAAGTGCATAAATTTTTAACAACATGCCCAATCGATGAACAAAATTTATGGTCATGTATGGATGGGTATATAAATTTAATAAATACATTTTCCCACTTTTTATTATTACCCTCACTCTAAAATTTTACGTCATTATATGTGTCCCTTAAGATAAAATTATCATTACTAAATGGAAAAAAAGTACAAACTTTGTGGAACCATTTCAAGTAAATTTAGAGGGGTATATATGCACCATAATTTCCTATGTTTCATTTATTATTTCTCTAATCTTCATGAGTTATTTTCTAACCAAAATGAAATGAAGAGAAATTAACATATATTTTTCTCTCATAGCCAAAACTTGTAAAATGAGTCAAAAGTTTGTCAATAGAAATTGAATATTTTGAATATTTTTATGACTAAAAATTAGTTTTGTTTCACTCTAAAATTCAAATTATGTATAAATAAAATTGTCCCAAAATTACTAGTTGTCAAACTAATTTTGTTATGAGTGAAATTATTGATCAAAAAGTGTATTAAATAGATTCAAACTTGAAAAGATATGTTTGCTAGTATAAATTATTGTATATCTAAAATAATATCAAAGATAAAACATAAAAAAATATTTTAAATTCAAATTAATTAACCACACTTTTGTTGTGTTCAAATTTATTAAATAAACAAATCTATCTTGAGCTAGTTAAAAGGAAACTTGCAATACAAGTAAAATCTAAAAGTAGAAATATAATAAAGAACTCATACAAAATTGATTGAAATTAAAATATACTACCTCAACTTAAAAAATACTAAATAAATTTAATTTAACTTAGTAAAAATATTTGGACATCATGCAAGAAGCCTCTTTCATAGTAAAGTCAAACATACAACTAAAAAGCTATCCTAGTCAACCCAAGCACCCCAACTAAGCTAATTATATAATATAAAATTTTATTTATTTAATAAATAAATAAATAATTATTCACATATTTTTAAATGAGTGGATAATTTTTTAGACTCAATTAAGAACTCAAATAGTGAATTAGAGTGAACTTGAGTGAACTGATAGTTCTAGCTATTTTTAAGAAATCATTAAAAAGTGTCCAAAAGTGACCATAAAACTAATTAAAGTCATAAATAAATTAAATAAACTTCCAAAACACCTAAAAATTAAAATATGATAAGTCTAAAAATATAACTCAAGTACCCATATCGGCATCATACTCAACATTCCCTACTTTGATGCAAAGAGGTGAGATGCTTATCATCTCCTTCAGTCTTACATGAATCTACTTGTGTTATTCATTGGTGATAATATTATAAAAAATGATATTTAATTATCATATAATAAATTATAAATATTTTATCATTGACCAAGTCTTTGACAAAATGATCTTTGTGTTCAATGCGTTTGGTTCTAGCATGAAAAATGAGATTTTTGAAAATTGTATTTTTCCATTGTTATCACAAAAAAATTATGTTGGATCAAGTTGAGATTATATGAAATAATTCAATATTATACTCAACCATACACCTTATGTATAAGGTGATGTATGTGTTGTATATTTGGCTTTAGTAGAGGATAAATAAATTGTAGCTTGTTTCTTTGAAGACCAAGAAACCAACCCACTTCCCAATGTGAAATAATAACATGAAGTTCACTTCCTTTCATCAAGATATACTCCCAAATATGAATGCATATTAAATAAGACATAAATAACTTACTGGTGTAAAATAAACACCATGATTATAAGTACATCTTATATATCTAATCATTCTTTTTATTGCTTGTAAATTCATGTGATGGTTTACCCATAAATGTAGACACTAGTGAAACTTCAAAACCGATATCATGTCTTGTCATAACGAGATACATAAAACATCTCACCATGATTCTATAATTATTATCATCATATTTATGACTTCCATTCTCCCTCATAATATTTTTTCCACTTGTAATTGGAGGGTATGTATGCTTCAAATCTTGAAGATTTTACTTCTTTAGCATGTCCTGAGCATACTCATCTTGACAATTGAATAATTCCTCTTTATTGAATAAATTATATTATAATAAATTAATTAATAATTACATTATAATTCATCTTAAACTCTGATTTCATATCTTCCTTAAGTCTATTTAACATCTCCATAGAGCTACTTATAAATATCAAGTCATCTACATAGAGACAAACATATAAAACATTAGAATTCAATGATTGTGTGTGGAAATTACTTAGATGATTCAAAAAATTAAAATAATAAATGGTATAATTAAGATAAATATAATATAATCCACAAAAATAATTGGTAAAAGATCAGAATACTTTAATAGTATGACTGAGCCACTTCTAGGGAGCAACCTCCACAATAATGCAATAAGAACAGAATTCACAATATAATGATAAAAGACTAGCTAATAACTCCTATATATACTCTATTTATCCATGGTTATTCTATATGACAACCATACTAATAGCATCAAGAAATGAAACAAGCTGATATGAAGATGTGTAAGCCACAAGTCATCCACACATATCCCTAGACTCACTATAGGTTAAGGACATAACAACTTGTATATAAAGAGTTGGTTAATTTTGAATTTTTAAAAAGACTTAATCCAATAACTAATTATAAATTCTTTATTACCAATATATTTCATCTTACTTTATCCCACAAATATCCTTCCTCAACTTATATACCCAAAATTATTTATTGTTTGCCTCAAAACCTTATGGTTGCCCCTAATATACTTCTTCTTCAATCACTTCATTAATAAATGCACTTTTAATATCCATTTAATAAATTTTAAATCATTTATAAGTGTATAAAAAAATATTAGTCTTATATTATTTTTATGTGCCACAAGATCATAAGTTTCCTCATAGTCAACTCCATATGTTTGTGCAAATCTTTTTCCAACTAATCTAGCTTTTAGCTTGTCAACCATACCATCACTTTTAACCTTGGTCTTGTAGACCCAATTTATACCAATTACATATGTATTAAAATGAGTCTAAACTAAATTATATATATAATTCTTCTCAATTTAATCCATCTCTAATTTTATAATATCAACCCATTCTTTATTTTGACTAGCTTTTGCATAACTTATAGGTTCACTAGTTATTGATGATAACACATCATAAGCATCATAAATTAAATTAAATTCATAATATTTTATTATTTTAATAATATTATCGTAATTTTTATCCAACATATAATTGGCTAGATGAGGATTCAACAAATACTTTTTCTTTTTTGGAATTAATGATGATGGATGACTAGTCTCTTGGGAAGAGCTAGTATTGTTTCCTGTTGAATTAGAAACATGTGTAGGAAGTTGTAATCCCTAAAAATAAAATTAAAGATGCTGACCACCTTAAATTATTAATTCTATATTTACATAATTATAATCATCATACACCTCATTTTCAAAAAAAATACAATCTATTAAAACAATCATGGATTTACTAGTATGATTATAAAACTTGTATGTTTTGATTTTATCACTATAACCTATGAAAATATGAGGAAAACTATTTGTATTTATTATATATCCTAATTGCTCTTGTATTTTGAAAGAATCATACAACTTGTTGAAATAATTTTTGTGACTTGTCGCTTGATTTGAGCAACCTGAATTAAGAAACAAAAAAATATTTTCATCCTATATTCACATAAAAAATATGGAATTTTTTTTTATCCCTATCTAAATTCAATTTTTTCATATTTAAAATAATTCTATTCCCTTTCCTAATTGGCTTGATCCTTAACTGCTAATATCATGCAATCTTTTATCATGTATCCTAGTTTTTTTATAGTAATGACAAGTAAAGTATTCTTTTATCTTACCTATGATGTTTGATTCAGATATTTCATTTAAATTTTAATTTTTTAAACTCTATTGATTATGATATTTATTTGTCATTTTGGTGTTTTAAACCCACTTTGGTTGTAAGTGCTTGTTCTAGGCCATGTTATATATCTCCTACATATAATCTCATCTTATCCTCATTAGCCAAGAGAGAACCCACTAACTCATCAAAAATTAATAGTTTTCATGTCTTTATACTCTTAAATAATGATAAAAATATAAAATAATATTTGACTTAAATATATTAAAAAAAAATTAGATAGATATGATTTTGGTGGGATCTTTACCCTTATATGTTTTTGATTGGAGCTCCAATCAGTCTGGGACATAATTAGGGGTGGATATCCCCTAGTACACGAGTATGAAAAATATCAAAAATTTCAAAAACTAGCCTGATAATACCAATGAATGGACATAACCATCATGATAATACCATAAATGATCACAACTTACCTAATACCAATGATCGACCACAACTGGCCTCCAATACCATTTGAGATTTGTACCTAGGTGGTGCTTGTAGAAACCAAGTTGCTTTATCAACTCATATACATCTCATAATTTATATAAAAATATTTCTTACTATAAAACTATTTCTTATATTTTTCTCATAAACCCTCATTTTATATACTAAACAATTTACCCATATGTAATAATCTCTAACTCCTTTTGAATCTACGATTATCAAACTCTCAAAAAAACATTTTAAGTTTTTGAATTTTTACTTATCTTACCTTAATAAATGATTTATAATAATTATCTAAAGTATTATATGCCTCACTGGAATTATTTTATCCTAAAATTCTTGGATAAATGCTTGGGTGTATGACACTTTGAAGATATAAGAAAGGTTGTTCATCTCCCTTTTCTTCATCTTTTTTTGTTATTTTTTGATCTTATGTCAAGGTGTTACAATATTGAGGTGGTGTGTACCCATGTATAAATTTATCCCAAAATCTTTTTCACACAATAATTCTCTTCAATTTATCTCTCCAATACTCAAAGTTGTCACCTTTGAAAGCATGAATATTCATGGAAGCAAAATTTATTAAAAATAGTGTATCTTATGAAATGACCTATAAAACTTTCTAAAAATTAATTTAAAATTGATATGATACAAAATTAAGATTTTTAAATAATCTACAAAGTTAAAATAATATTTTTTTCACTCTAAAATTGAAACTATGTAATAAAAAAATTGTCTTAAAATTACTAGATGTCAAACTAGCAATGTTGTGAGTGAAATTATGGATCAAAAAGTGTATGAGTAGTTTAAAAATTAAAAATTTATGTTTTTTGGTCTAAAATAATTTATTAATTTAATTATATTAGAGATAAAACATACAAAAATATTATCAATTTTAACTGATATATCACATTTCTATTGTTTACAACTTTATGTTACAAGAAAACTTGCAATGCAAGTAAAGTCTAAAATTAATATAATAAAAAACTTATAGAATTCTAATTAAACTAAAAATAGACTGAATAAGCATAAAATATACCAAATAAACTTATTTTAACTTACTATAAATATTTATACATCGTGCAAGAAGCCTCTTTCATAGTAAAGTCAAACATGTAACTAATAAACAATCATAGTCAACGTAGGTGACCCAATTAAGATAATTATAGAAAATAAAATAAATTTAGATTTATTTAATATATATAATTAATAAATCATTCTTCACCTCTTTTTTTATTATTCTATAATATTTTAGACTCAAATAAGAACTCAAACAGTGAACTACAATGAACTAGAGTGAACTAGAGTGAACTTGCAGTTCCAATTTTTTAAAGAAATAATTGGAAAGTGTCCAAAATTAACCAAAAAAATAATTAAATTAATAAAAAATTAAATAATATTCCAAAAAACTTATAAAAATATAATATACTAAGTCTAAAAATATAACTCAAGTGTCTATATTGACATCATACTCAATAAAATGTGAAACTATTATCGACAAACCGACTTTGTGGTCACATTTGTATGGGTGTTTAAATATAATAAAAATATTATACTCTCCATTAGTATGTGAAATCCAAAATTTAACACCTACATATGCATCCGTTAAGATAAACTTGTCATTCTTAAGGAGAAAAAAAGTGCAAACTTTGAGTAGCATTTTCACATAAAATAAGAGGGGTAAAGGTGAAATGTAATCTCCTACGGTTGCATGTAGAGTTCTCTAACCATCCATATTATTTTCTTAACCCACTAGAATCTAAGATAAATTGGTGGAAACTTTTCTCTTGTATAATTTTTTTTTTAAAATGAGTCCAAAATTACTTAGTAGAATGTGCAAATTTTGAACCACATGCCCAATAAATGAAATTAATTTTTGATCACTTATGTATGGGTGTATTAAATTAATAAATATTTTTTTATGCTATTTAATAGCTACCACACTCCAAAAAAATTCACTAATAGATGTGTACCTTAAGATAATATTATTATTTTTAAATGGAAAAAAGTGCAAACTTTGCACCGTCGTTGCACATAAATTTTAAAGGGGTTGAGATGCATCATAAGTTCCTATGATTACATACATGAATCCTATAATTATAAAAAATATTTATTGTACCAAATAAAATCTAATATAAATTTATGGTTTAATTTCTCTCATAGCCAGAACTTACAAAATGAGTACAAATTTTCATTGTGGAACGCAAAAGGTTTGAATCATGAACCCAATCAACGAACTGAATTCATGATCACATATAGATGAGTGTACAAATTCAAGAATAACCTTTTTATTTGCTCCATATTTCATCTCATTCTAAATTTTCATGCTACCAGACATGCCCTATAAGAGAAACTTTTCACTCTTAAGTGGGAAAAGATTACAAACTTTATACAATTGTTGCACATAAATCGGGATGGGTAGAGATGGACCATAAATTCCTACGATTACATGTAGCATTACTATAACCATAAATTATATTTTGAAACCAACTAAAATAAAATATAAGTTGATGTAAACTTTTCTCTCATTGCCAAAACTTACTAAATGAGTCCAAAACTGGTCAAAAGGATGTGTAACTTTTGAGTTATGTGCCAAATTAACGAACCAATTACTTAACTCTAAATTTAGATAAGAGGATATTTAGGATTAAGGCGTATTATATTATATTTAAAAAAAGGATGATGAACTAACATAATGAGTAGGTGAATTAATATAAACTTAGAAAAATAATATTATGAAGTTATACAAGTGAGTTTACTAAAGATAGTAAAGTATATATATTGATAGATATTGTAATAAAAAGGAACAATTGATACTTAGTTTATTTTGATCATGTAGGTCTGAATTATAACATGATATAATTGGATTATAATTTGATCCTAGAAGAGTCATCAATTTTTATGAATATCTTTTTTGTGGCTTTAGACACTTACATTGAATCTAGATGGTTGTGTTAATGCAAGTATCTGTCTTCAACACAGGTGTCTTATATAATATAGTGATTGGATTTAGATGTGACCAACTAAATAATTTTGGTTTTTATATCACCTATAATTTTATGCATGCATATTTCATTCATAATCTATCATTATGTTTCAAATGAGCAAACCCTACTTTCTTCACCTTTGGAGTGACTATAGGAAAAATGGGTTAGTGGGTTCACAATGTCGAGTTACCCTAAGGACCCCTATGTCAATGGGAACTACCTACATATATAATACTCTTAATATGGTCTCATACTTATTTATTTATCCCCAACATGTTATAATGTGTGTTTATCAAGATGTGATACATGATAATCAATGGCATTTGTGACCTAGCTTGTAATTTGGCAAATATAACTCATAGACTACTCTTTAAATTCTTAAAACCTATGGAAGTAATAATTAAATGATTGATATGGAAATAGGGATGAATAGATACATTTTTATCACTTGATTTCTAAATTTAATGTTTCTTGATAGTTTTGTATGTGATTTTTATACGACTTGTAGGTGATTGTTAGGTGATAAATGAATGAGGATTGATCATGTATTTATACCAATCCATTTTAAAATATCTCACACTGATGAGAAAAGAGAATATTGGACCTCTGTAATGGGGAGATGAAGAGTCATCCTCCATTAGTGGTGTTTTAATTTTTCTCCTTGTGACTTGTCTTGGTTACCTTTGCCTCCTTGGTTCCTATTACTTTTTGCTTTCTTTATGATAGAGGTGGTCTTTAATTTTTATTTGTTGGTTTTTTTTTAATGTTGTGTTTGGTTTTCCTTGTGTTTTTGTTATCTTCAAGGTTTTCTCTACTGTCTAAGTTAGATTGCATGGCTTCCACACACATATTTTTATGGCCTTTAATCTTGTGTCTTTTGGGTTCCAAAAGGGTGTATATTAATTGATTGTCTATGAAAATCCTCATATTTGATAGGTTAGAGCATGCAGAGAAGGGAAATCATGGTGATGTTAATGAATTAACTGATGTTACATGGGGTGATAAAGGTAGCAATAATAAGAGTAGTAGATCTATCTCAACTCGAGGAATTTGAATCATCTAGACCTCCAAAATGACTATTCAACAAAATATTATGGAAATAAGAAGTAACAAGGAATTTAAAAGGTGAAAAATTTATGGCAAGAAAGGACTTTGGTGAGCAACATTATAAGGAATGCCAAATTGGTAAGCTCCTTAGACTTCCTAAAACCCTGACTATCACTTTGAATGTTTCCATAGAGTCTAAATTATAGGTAGAAGAAACTAGGATTAAAAATGTATGGATTTTCTTTGTTTGATTAAACAAAAATGTGCTTCCCTATATAATTTTTTTTGATAACTAGCTAAACTCTATTTGGGGCAAAAGACTAGGTTTTTATATTAGTTTTTTTAGGATGTTTCAGATAGGGGTTTTCAAGATATATATATATATATATATATATATATATATATATATATTAATATAATATGAAATATAGGTAAATAAGCAAGCCCTTGTGGAATTTCAGCCAATACATTTTCAAATTGGTCCCTTGGAGCCCAAAAATGGATAGCAATGACCTAATTTTCAAAACTTCTCCTAGATGGGTTGATATTGAGGGAGTGTCAATTCAACTATGGAATTTTCTACCACATGCACTAAAAATCCTTAGTGAAGTTTTTAAAATTTAGGATAATATAATATCCCTTTCACATATGAATTCTAGGGTTTTAATTTCTTTAAAACCCTTGTATTTTTTTCTAGAAGCTCTCAACTTCAAAATTAAATGGAAATCTCACACTTGTGATCTCAGAGGTTTGGTTGGTTTGAATGCCTATTTATTTTGTAAAAAAGATGGTCATATGAGGAAAAATTATCCATTATTGGTTAATAAAAAAAATATCCCTAATAGACAACATGAGAAGGACACCATAAAAGATGAGACTGTGTTAGATAACTTGCAGGTGCATGAAAATCCTTTATTAACAAGTGTACAAGTGAAAGATAGTGCCTCCACTACTAATTATTTTGACACTCATGGCCCTAAAAATTAATGTGAACATGGCTTGGAGGCCCACCCATTAACTCTTAGGTGCATACTCCTATACAACCTAATAGTGATAATCTATCATCTAACCTGGTTAACTGCCCCCTAATAATCTAGATGATGCCTTTTCGGAGAAAAAATCCTTTAAGGAACAATCCTAAGAGGAATATGTGGTTATCCTTATTAAGACCCCTCTTCTAAAAAAATGTTTCACCTACTTCCCCACCTAGAGAGTTACTAGATAGGCCTTCTAGTGATGTTATTTTGATGGTTATCTCTTCGAAGAAAGAGGAGTCTAGTTTTCCCATGAGTGAGATGGACCTTTCAGATGGAGACCATTTGGTGAGAAAGTATCTATAGGTTTGGATAATTGGATGTTCAAAGGGTGAGTTAAAAGATTTGAAATAGACATGAGCCTTGTCTAAGTTAAATTTACCATGCCAAGGAGAAAAAAAGTTGGCTAAGGAGATGCATCACAATGTGCAGGAACCCCCATCTAAAAAAAAGGGAAAGGAAAATAAAGTTCCAAATTATTTTACCAAGTTGTAAAATGATGGGGCTAATACCCATGGTCAATATAATTAATCTTTGATTAATCCCCCTAGTTATTTATGTAGATTTTCAATTGGAAGTGAGAAGGTTAGAATCCTGAGAAAGAAAACCAGTGGTAAGGCAATTTAGAATCTTGAGAGATAATCTTGATGTTCTCTTCTTGCAAGAAGTGAAAGTTATTGATACTCAGTTATCCCTAATATTAAACTTTATATGGCCTAATGCTTCTCAATTTTATGCTAATCATCATATAGGTAAAGGGGGACCTCTATCTTGATCATCCTTGTATGGAAAGATTTCATTGTTGACCATGGTATATCTCCTTGCAATAGAGTGGTCTTAGTTGTGATAGAATCTAAAAACCAAACCCTTGGCTTGTGTAACATATATGCCTTAAATGACTATAGGGAGAGACCTGACTTGTGGAATTGGTTATCTATCAACCTCAAAAACATCCCTTGGATATTTGGTAGTGATTTTAATATGGTAGAAGATAAAGAGGATAAAATTAGAGGTGAACATCTTACATGGAAAAGAAATGAGCTCTTTTTCTAGTCTAAATTCAAAATAATTCATAGAATTGAAGACCTTATATGGAATGGAAAGAGACTTAGTAGGGGAATTTTGTATTCTTGGTGTAATATTTAAAGTAGTAATAAAAGACAGTACTCAAGGTTGGACAGATTTTATTTGAGCACAGAGTCATTGGTGGTTGATTCAGTTATGAATGGTAATATGATGATTGTGCTACCCTTTACTATGTCTGATCACCACCCTATTAAAATGACATTATCACTAGTTAGATAGAAGAATAAATATTCATCTGAGTTTAAAGGTCTATATAAATATAACATCTCTCATTTGGTAGATAAGGTGTGTTTAGAGGGTCTGTAAGCTTCTTGGAATATTGGTAAATATGTATGTAACTCTAGCTCCAAAGTTGACCTTTGGAATTCCAGTATGAAGACTACCAAAAACTTTTCAAGGGCCTATGGATAGGTCAAAGCTATAAAGCATAGAAATATTACAAGGGATACTCAAAATAAACTCATTTGAGTGGAAGAATTGCTACAACTTGACCCATCCAATGGGGCTCTCCTTGAAGAACTTAACCATTTCAAGAACTAAAGTCACTAGACCCAATAGTACATTGCTAGAAAGGCTTAGATCTAATCCAAGATAACTTTACTGAAGCTTGGAGATAGAGGGTCCAAATTTTTATTCAAATTCTTGAAAATTAAGTATACAAAAATCAAGTTTAAATAAATAGAATTTAATGGATAGACTATGCGGGATGTTGCTAGAATAAAAGGAACCTTTTTTTAGTTTTAGTCTAATATTTTCCATTTTGATGGGTTCAATGAATGTATTGAATAGAACAAAGCCTTATGTGAGGCATGCATTCCTAATAAAGTCTTGTAGACTCAGGCCTCTTTCATGGAGGCTATCATCTCACTTGATGAAGTCAAAAAAACTATTGATTCATTAAAAGAGGATAAGGCACCTAGGTTGGATGGATTCCTTACATAATTCTACAAAGTCAATAAAGAATGGATTACCAAAGACTATCTAGAGATCTTCAATGAATCCATTACTTTTGGCACACTTGGCCTGGACATTAATAGAGGTGTGATCAAGCTTATCCTGAAGGATAGTAACTTATCATCTATTAAAAACTAGAGAATAATCACCCACCTTAATGTCTCCTACAAGATTCTAGTGAAAATCCTTACATTAAGGTTGTCTTTGCTCTTTCCCTCTATTATCTCAGAGACTCATACTAGTTTTGTTAAAGGGATAAATATTTTGGATAATCTAATCACTAACTAGTAAGGTACATACTCAGTAAGAGATTTGAATCAGGATGTAGGAATGATATTGCTTGATTTTGAGAAGGCCTATGATATAATTGAGTGACCTTTCATTAAGAGAATGTTGCGTGCCTTTGGGTTTTAGGTAGATTTCTTAGAATGGTAAATGTACTCTTCAAGGATGTTTCTACTATCATTAAAGTCAATGGTGAATTGATAAGCTCCCTTGTACTTCAACATTCCATAAGTTAAGGATATCCTCTTTCCCAATCACCTTTTGTATTTATAGCTAATGCAATACATTACCTTCTTAGGTTCTCAAACATTAGGCCACTGGTTAAAGGGATCTCACTCCCAAATAATTAATATCTAATTATCATCCTATTTGCCAATGATACATCACTATTTTTTACTTTGGAGGAAAATATTTTTGCTCAGGCAGCAAAGAGAATTGATATCTACTGCTCTACCTCTAGTTCTAAAGTTTCAATGCATAAATCACACATTTTGGGGTGGAATGATCATCCACCTAATTGATTGGAAATGTTTGGATGGAAATGGAAAGGACCAAATGAGATGGTTAGATACCTAGGGATTTCATTTTCCAAAATCCTATCCTTTAATAATATGTGGGAATGGATCTATAATAAAATAGGCAAATAGTAGGGCCACCTCCTATCTTTACCTGGTAGGATCCAAGTATACCAAAAATTTATTTCTTCATACAATATTTATTATGCCTCCTATAAGATATTTAGAAAAACACAAGTCAATATGCTTCATATAATTATAAGATAATTTATGTTGTTGGATGGGAAATGGGGCAAGAATAGGCATGTCATTTCATGGCAATTCTACTTGAAACCCAAAAGCATTGGTGGTTTGGGATTAAAGGACCTTCGATTGCATGGAATTATTTTGGATGTTAAATGTATTGTTAGAGCCTCCATTGGGAATGAGCCTTAGAAATTACTTTTTATACATAATATTTTGAGAGGCTTTTCAAAATGGAAGCCAAACTAGAAAGGTTTATACATTTTTGATCTATTCTTAGGTCCTTTAAAAGTCAAAGTTGTTAGTTCTCCTATATTTTCATCTATTTGGTCTACCTAGGACTCTACCAAGCCTTTAATTACTACAAAACATATCTTAAATTGGTTTGGGACCTCATGTCAAGGGTATATATCTATATGGTAGAATTTGATTGTCAACAGGACTCCACTGGCCTTAACTAAGGGATGCTCTACCTTTGATTGGTACACTAAAGGACTGAGAGATTTAAATATCTCTACTCTTATGGGGGTTGGGATTCATGGTTAGAGCTCAAAGATAGATTTTAATTCCTAGATTCTCAGAGAAGAACATTCACCTTACTCTAATCAACTATCAAAAGGAAAAACAATGGGTGTTTATGGAAGATGATGATGAGTTTTAGGATAATGTGAAGTGGAAAAAAGGCCTAGCTCTACTTCAATATTTGACTCAAATGATCTACAAGAAACTTTCCTTTTCCAATGTCCCATAACTCACCCTCAATCATATTTGGTCTATGATTGATCCTTTACGTATTTGGTCCTTTAGGTTTGTGGTGATCTAGTCCTCTTGTCTTGAACCCAAGAACTCTTGCTTTTGTTGGTTACTAATGTTTAAAAAGTTGGTTGTGGGGGTAGTTTTGAATAACTATGGGCTTTCTAATCCTCATTTTTCCTTTTGTAGTAAATTTTAATCTATTGATCATATTTTCAATTCCTATCCATATGCTACTGAGATGTGGCAAATATGTCTTAAGCTTTGGAATAATGTTTTTTGGTCTGATATTGGATGGTTAAATATTGATTTTAGCTATGTTTTTCCTAAAATTAAAGTCCATTTCTTTTTCCACAAATTTTGGCTTGTTTTTTTCTACTAAAATTATTTGGTTTTTGTAGAAGCAAAGGAATCTAGAGGTGTTTCAAGGTAAAGATAGAGTGTTTATTGACTTCACAATTGAATTTATCCTTCATTTTTTATCCTTGCATATTTTTCTCCAGTTGAAAATTCCACAAGACTAGCGCAAGAAGTTTATAAGGATAGGCTTGCTCAAGATTACTTCAGAATATGTGTTGGATTCAGGTGGTTACCCCTGAATGAGCCCACTTCCAGATTGGATTGTGTCTCATCAAATGGCTACCAAGGTTAAAAATTTTGAGTTTTAATGGGACTACATCAAGGATGCATATTTTGACAAGGTAGATAATCCAGTGAAGGAGTAGACCACCCCATCCAAGTCTAAAAATAATGGCATTGGTGAATGAGGTGGTTATAAATGAAAATGATCTATAATATATCCATAATGAGGATCATGGCAATTATATCATCAGGGAGGCTAGAGAAGCCTTCACTCTATTTGACCTAAACCTTCTACCAAAAACTAGGGATGAAAATGCATTGGTAGGACCTTTTTTTTGGGGTCTTCTTCAAGATATATCTACTTAGGGAATGTAGGAAGATGTTTGGAGATACATTGATGATAACATAAACACCTTCTCTGGTAAGTTAGAGAATTTAATCGAAGGTGGAAGCTCAACTGACATAGAATATGTCCTAAATTTTGTGAAGCAAAATAACATGAAATGACTTTTGGACAAAGTCAACCATTACCCTACCAAGCTGAGCTCTAGACATATCTAGCTAGGAAGTGGTAGTGATAAAATATATTCAGAGGGACATGCATCAACTAGCTCATATGGTAGTTGTGATAGGGAAGGTGTTGCTTATAGTAGGGTGCTAGACCCATTTCTATGATCCTATCACTTATGGGGTGGACTCTATCTATTTTTTGGTTATTGTTTTAGTTAGACTTTTGGTTTTCTTGATGTTGTTTCTTTGACTCCCTATTTGGCACCATATTGGTGTTTTTTCTTTGGCTACCTATTTGGTGTCATCTCTACTGATACTACTCTTTTCCTTTTCCTGGACTACCTATTTGGAGCCATTTTTATATTGAATAGTCGATTGTTATGACTACTAGTGGGGGATGCCCCACAGCTATTTTTTGTTTTAATAGATAATATGTATTTTTTTGGCATCTTTGATGCATATATTAGTAATCATCCTTCAATATATATATATATATATATATATATATATATATATATATATATATATATATATATATATATATATATATATATCACACTAAAATACTTATTCTAAACTTTAGGATACATTTCATTTGTAAATTGGATGATTTTTCGGTAATGGAAACTATTTTGGAAAGTTAGACATTTTCATAGATGCATGTGTTTGTCTGGGATGCAAGAGTCCAAGAAGATAGAAAATGGGTACAAATCCAAAACTAGAAATGAAGGATAATAATTAGGTTTGCATATTTTTTTCATAGTATATAATGACTGGTCATTATAATAATAATGGTAAAACTAAGAGATAAGTAATTTAGGCAAAAATAGATAGTGAACGTGAGCCTCTTAGTCGCGAGTTGGTCTATAAATAAAAGGTATAGCCATTATGGATATTTTTTAAGTGTAAAAGACTAGATTACTACATAAATTAGATATTAGTATCTACATTCCACCTTAATCTAGAAATGAAATTTATAGTTTAAATGAAATAAATAAATTTTTGGATGTGAATAAAGACCTTATATTTGTGTGAGCCCAAATTTAGGCTTTGTAGGTGACTAACTTGTAACCAAAATCATGTTACAGTATATAATCAGTGTATAAAATTTGAAATACTTGAAATTAGAAGAGCAAGGTTAGGATTACATGTGTATTGATGCAACCATCTTTCCTTTTGGTAATTTCATTTGAAAGGATGCCTAATTATGAAACATTAAAACTAAGATTAGGATAAATTTGAACCTACAGGTGCATATATATATATATACATATATATATATATACATATATATATATATACATATATATATATATACATATATATATATATACATATATACATATATATATATACATATATATACATATATACATACACATATATACACACACACACACACACACACACACACACACACATATACACACACACACACACACACACACACACACATATATAGAAGTGAATATATATATATATATATATATATATATATGCACTTGTAGGTTCAAATTTATCCTAATCTTATTTTACACAAACACACACACACACACACACACACACACACACACACACACACACACACACACACACACACACACACACACACACATCTATCTATCTATCTATCTGTCTATATATCTATCTATGTATGTATGTTTGAAATACTTGAAATTAGAAGAGCCAGGTTACGATTACATGTGTATTGATACAACCATATTTCCTTTTGGTAATTTTATTTGAAAGGATGCCTAATTATGAAACATTAAAACTAATACTAGGATAAATTTAAACCTGCAAGTACACACACACACACACACACACACACACACACACACACACACACACACACACACACACACACACACACACACACACACACACACACACACACACACACACACACACACACACACACACACACACATATATATACATATATAGAGAGAGAGAGAGAGGATGTATACCCCCAACCTTGATGTAAAGATGATCTGCAACACTTCCATTGAGTTTGTTTCATCGCAATCATATAACCTAATTATGTGCATGATGTGGTGATCATGAGAAATTTAATCAACTTACAATATATATCAAGGGTGGATGATTTAATCAAATCCAACCTTTAATTATAGTAATTTTAGATAACTTAATTAAATATAACTTATAATATTGATAATATTTAATGATTTAATAAACTCAACCTTCTAAAAGTGAACCTATTACTATAGTACATTGGCTTAATAATAGTCTATAAAAGCCCAACTTGGGTATAGTAATAGTCCATAAAAATATTTTAAATATGGAAATGATATAATTTTACAATTTTAGGTGCCCTTTGCATGGCATATGCACCTCATATATGTCTCAAGTTGAAAATTGGGTATAGTAACAACATCAATTTATATAATGTTACCATAAATGTGTATTTAAATCATATAAAAGTGGAATCCAGTGAATCTATAATATAGGTAATTGTGGAGAATATATTTTCATAACATGCCCCGCTATAATCTATAGAATCTAAGAAATGGTGTAAATGTGGAGAACATGTTTCCATAACATGCCCCCACTATAATATGGAGAATCTAAGAAATGGTGTAAACGTGAAAAATATGTTTCCATAGCATGACCCAATTATAATGTGGATAATTTTTAAAAGTGTGGAAGCCATGCCTATATGGCATGCCCTCACTGATATGCCCCCTTTTTGAGGTGAGGGGCACCAGAATTTGGTAGCTACCTTATCTTAAAAGGATAAGATAATTATATAAGTTATGTATGGATCATGTAATGTATATGGGTAACATGTCTAGGTATATATATCATTTAGGCACATAATATGTGATCACATCAAATCTTAAGATGCATGATGTATACCATGGAAATGTTTAGATAGTAATAGTATAAGCCCAGTAAGCAATTAAACACACGCAAAATATCACTCAAAAATAAATAAATAGTAAATGGTCTAAGGAGACCTCATAAAAGGGGCATTTTAAAAAATTTCACAATCAAAGGAACATGACTTAATCACGTGTCCATAATATAGAATGACAAATTCAAATGTCCACATGAAACAAACAAGGACATATTCAAATGTCACAATAGGAAAACATCTCATGGGGACCAAAATCAAAGGATAATTTTCAAATTCTCAAAATAATTAATATAATGTAATATAATAACAAACAAAGAGAATAGGAAACCCAAATGAACATAACAGACTAGTTCTTAAACATATGTGTTTACGAGCAATGTTATGTAGATATCATATAGTACAAGGTGAAAGGAATAATTATGGATATAGGCATGTATAACTGTATAATCTCAAATATGATAATGGAAAGTGATGATAGAATAATGTAACCTAGGTGTATCATGATTAAATAAGTAGATGCCCCCAACATACTTACGACATGAGTGGAGGGAAATCCCAACATTTGTATGTGCATATATCATGTACATAGGTATGCTTGTATCATACTCAAATGAAGTATAAAACACATGTGTACATAGAAAATAATTATATGTTATCTACTAACATGGAGAAATGAACATATGTATAATAAATAGTACAACTAGGAACATGTTGAAAAAAATAGTATTTTTAATTTTTTTTGGAAAATTATAAACAATGATCCCATCTAAGGGATGTTCATCTAGAAATGCTATGAAAACTATATATGGTATATCAAATTGTTGGTACTATCGAGGATCATGTATGGTGTAATACCTAGTGATGTAGGATCTATAATGCTTTGTGTATGTGTCATAGGATTATGTGGCCTCAAAGAGGTAATATAAGGGATAGGGATTTATGGAACCCATAATTTTGTGTTATGTATTATATCTAAAGTATAAATAATAGGAACATGTTTTTTTTATCTATATTATTAAGTATTTTATGTAGTAATAGATGATAATTCCATAGAATCTACTATATGTCTCTAATGAAATGGTTTGTTGAGTATGGTTCACCTAGGAAAGTAGATTTCTTGTTGCTTACCCATTCATGGAGGATTAACCTTAGTAGGTTCAAAAATTAGATGACCTACAATAATTTTTTTTGTTCAAGTGTATGTTCATAAGGAGTTCTTTAAAATGTGACTACTTTGTTATTATGAATGTATTTAATACCCCATGCACTATGAAAGACACTACATGAATTTTATGTATCTAAAGTCATCCCAATAACATATCAAAGACTCTCATGTATGGTATAGCTAAGAAGGTAGTGACCACATGTGTTGGTCCAACTTGTAAAGTTAGGTCATTCTTGCTAAGTACCTACTATGAAGTCCCATCAAATGCTCTAACCACTTTGCTCGAAGGATGTAAATCATAATGTGTATACCTTAAATGTGTAAGTAATGTCATGGTGCAAATGTTTTCACTAGCACCATTATCAATCATAAAATTATGACTAGGATGGTGATAAAGGCATGCTTGAATGATTAATAAATGAATATATTACTCATAATCCACAATTTCACTATCATCAAAAGTGATAGATGGTCTTTAAACCATATGAGGTGTATGTTATGTATATGTACCAATAATCCCATCTAGTGGGTGCTCATAATGTTATGGAAAAGGATGTGAATTATATGCCATTTCCACTTACATATTCTTTTATGAATGATCTTGTAAAGGGTAACTAAACATATTTTGGTTTTGATGGTCACTAAATTGTGACCTTGAATCTTTGAGTGTCATCAAATGTAAGTTGTTGATTATCAATAACATCTTGGATTTTGTGCTTCAAGATATAACATCAGTTAGTATAATTCCCAAGGACCTGATGATAGTCAAAATAAACATTAGAATCATATCCATGACATAGATGTCTACTCATATCAACGTCTATGGAAGGAGGAAGAGATATGAGATGAAAATCGACAATATTCTTAAGTAGAGAAACTAGAGACTTAGGTAATCATGTAAATTTTCTCCTTGGTAAATTTGATAAGATAAGATGATTAGGTTTTTGTGACACTACATTAACAATTATAGTTATGTCCATTTTTAGGTTATGTAGGTTTTTCATTATATCTTGGTTTAATATGAAACTCGGTACTAGATGTTGTCAGTGTGTTTGATCCATACCTAAGCTTGTTCAATGAGATAAGTTTCAATTCATGATCTCACATAGTATAGCATAAGTCATAAAATTATTTAAACTTTATAAAAATAATGGACTCATGTAATAGGGAAAGCAAACTTTGTTTTAATCTGTCTTTATGCTCTTTATCTACCATTTGGTTTGTCATTTTGGCCAACATTGTCTTGTACCTCAAGATATATTTGTTGATATGTTCATTGGTTCCTTTTTTTATTTTGGCAATTTGGGCATATGATACCTTTTTGGTAATGTTGATATATAAGTGTGCCAAAAACTTATCTACATGAGGATTGAATTATTTTATAGATTATATTGGTAAATGATAAAACCAACTTAGAGTATAGTCCTTAAGACTCCTTAGAAATAGTTTAATCATAATTTTATCATTGGAGGCATAATTAAGGCATGGTGCATAGAAAGATCAAATATGTTTTCAAGATCACCCTTTCCATCATAAAATTTTAACTTATGTGCAACGAAACTAGTTTTCAAGGGGTGAAAATTTATTTCAAGTGCAAGAGGGTTATGCAAGACCTCTTGTGAATCAATAGCATAAGGTGACTTCATAGAATTTTGTTCAATATTTTTAACCTTAGCTTACAAAAAATTTATAATTTGAATAAGATATTTCACATTTTGATCACTATGGTTTGAATTTTGATAAGTCATAAAAGGAGGTGTATACATAATTTGTGTTGATATAGGCATTAAAACTAGTAACTAATTTGAAGTACCAATGTTTCCCATGGAGGATGTAATAATAATAGGATTTGTTTCAAGGAAGAATGGTGTAAACACATAACATGTTCCCACATTATAAGTATTAATTAATGATGTTCTCAAAGTAAGGGTTACAAGAATATGGGGATGTCTCACAACCTTAATATCATGATCAATAGATGCACCCGATTATTCTTATATACTTTTTTTTTATTTTTTATCTTTTATTTTTTAATATGGTTTTTAGGATCTCATCAAGATAATCAGATTTTTTATAGATTCACTCTTGAAATATAGAGAGAGATTGTAAATTTTCTTAATATATTTGTACATGTTCATTGTCTACATTATATTCATTATTTTCATGATTATAATTATCATTTATGATAACCTCTTTATTATATGTTTTAATTTCATTATTGAAACATTCATTAGGTATAATATTTTTTATTCAATTGGTTTTATAAATCTTAGGTGGACAATGAGTAAACTCCAAGTGTTTGATAGAAACACCAACTAATATATGGCTATGCCTAGGTTGCATAAAAATAATAGAGAAAAACAATAAAATACATAGCAATGAGAAACCTCAAAAGGTTGAATAACCTAGAGTAAGATAGGGTTTGCATTAAGAGATATGTTCACTAAATTTTTAACACTAATTTTAGATAAGGGGATATCTAGGGTTCATGGGTATTAAATTATATTTTACATAAGGATGGTCAACTAACTTAATGAGTAGGCCAATTAATAAAAACTTAGATAAATAATATTCTACTTTATACAATTAATATTAATAAAATAGTAAATTATAAATATTAATAGATATTACAATAAAAGGGAATAATTGATATTTAGTTTATTGTGCCCACACAAGTATGATCTAGAACATGATAGAAGTGTACTAGAATGTGATATTCAAACAATCTTTAGCTTTGGGGAATATCTTTTTTTTGGATTTGGATTCTTGTGTCATATCTAGATGGTTTCATCAATGTAGGTGTCTAACTTCAATGTCAATATCTTATAAAGAAAACTAACTAGATATGGATGTGAACAACTAGAACATTCTTGGTTTTCTATCACCTTTCTTTTGTTGTATGTAGATTAATGCACAAGTTGTTGCTCTTTGTCAAATGATCAAACCCTAGATTCCTTACCCTTGGAATAACTATGGGAAAAATGGATTAGTGGGATCATAATGTCAAGTTTCCCCAAGAAACCCTCTATTAATAGGTGCTTTCCAGAAAGCCAATACTTTGAATAAGGACTCGTAATTATGTAGTTCTCCCCTACATGTTGGCTTGTGTGTGTATCAAGATTTAGAATGGGATAAGCAATGACATGCAATGAATTAGCTTATAAATATGTAAACATGGTTAATAGACTAATCTTTTAATGTTTCATACCCTAGAAGTATTGATCCTATGACTATTATGGAAATAGGGATGAATAGGGTAGTTTTTCTCATTCAAAATCTCAATTAAATATTCTTTGATAGCTCTATATATGAGTTGTATGTGACTTCTAGGTGATGAATGCATAAGGGTTGATCTTGTATAAATACAACTCCCTTTTGAAAATATATCTCACTAAATCACTTATTCTGACCTTTAAGATACATTTCATTTTCAAATTGGATTCCTTTTGGGCACTAAACACTTTATAGGAAATTCAGACACTATTGTGGCATCAACTCGCACCCTTGGGAGAAGTTCTTTGAGCTTACCCACATTGAGCCATAAAATGGGAACAAACCCAGGCTATGGGTATCCTGTGATGGGGCTAAACCTCTAGAGTAAGTTGGATTCCTCTTTGATTCTCACCTAAATAAAAACTAAGCCTATTGATTCATGGTAAAAGGGTTAAAAAGGGATAAGGGATCTTAAGAAAGTTAATAGGGTGATGCACCAAAATTACAGGTTGATCCTTTCTAGTTGACTCAAAAAACACTAATGAAACAAGTAAATGACTAGGTTTAGACTTCAAATATTTATTCACATATCCTGTAGAGGCTCACTAAATGGTCTAGGTTGAATGAAATGAAGGGGAGGTCCAAGGTAAGACACTAACCAGTCATAGTATCCACATGCGAGTTTTGATAAAATGATGCAAAACACTAAACATGGCATGCATGAACAAATGAACTAGCAATTAGGTGAGATCATAATTTGACAAGGGAGAAGATTATACCACATGCACAAATTAGACCTATATATACTATACCAGAACATTAAAATTAAAACATAGCCTTCTATTTAATTCAATAGGTTACAAATTCCATCTTGGCAGAGTCTGATCTAACTAAGATAGGGAATAAAGAGAAAAATAGAGAGAGATCTGACTAGTCAGATGATTAATTTAAGATATCTTAAATTAATCATCTAACTAGTCATATCTCTCTATATATTTCTCCTTATTTTCTCTCTCCCTCTTCTATGATATATTAAGATATCTTAAATTAATCATCTGACTAGTCAAATCTCTATATAGCATCTATATATAGCATGAAAGAGTGAGAGAGAAAGGAAAAGTTGGGAAGCTTGATGTTCTTGATAACCAATGAGATATCATCTTTTAAGATGTTCTATCATGCTTTTGGTGCAATCAAAAAAAGTCATTATGAATGAGATATTTGTGATTAGCCTCCAAATAATTCCACTAATTGAGCAAGGTAAGCTAAAGGACAAGAGTTAGCCATAGGTGGTAAGTCTTGATTCAGATGGATGTGAATGCTCTAACTACTTTCCAATCCCCAAGTTATGGACTGTTGATATTCCACTAGATTTCATCGAGAGGATAAAATATTCATATCTATTAGGGACACATCATGCCTATCTTGAGTGGTAGTTTATCGAGGGCCTGACTTATTCATATATCTACTCTATTCACTATAGATGAAAAATAATATAAGTATATTATTTTTATTATGGATATATAGCACTTTTTTCAATGATTGGTCCCAGCTGAGCCCATATAGAGCTCTCTTCTTTTGTTTCTTCCATTAACTTAGGTTGGATTTGAGTTTGGACTTTTTCATTTACCTGTCAATTTGAGCTCACCTTGCTTGATCACCCCAAATCACCCCCTTGTAATTGTTTGTCAAAAATCTAACCATTTGACTTGATCTAAGATCTCATGGTCTTGAAACTTGTTGGCCATGCACACTTCCTCAGGTCTTCACAGAGAATTTTTTGAACCCCATTGGCTAGTTCATGGATCCTAACTTTGATGTTCACATGAACATCATTTGACATTTGCAAGAATTATTTTGATGTCCTATAGCTACCAAATTTAAACTTATATGGACCTTCACCTAGGCATAAAGTTGACACTTTCATGGACATTTTTCACATTTTTGGCCAACTTAGCAAACTTGTATCTCGAATCGTAAAACTCATGAAGACACCAAACTTTTAGGAGATGGTATTATAGACACAAGGAAAAAAAAATATTTCTTATCCTAGGAGTCTTCCTAATTTAATATATTAAGTGTGTAATTTGGCTAGCCCATTTCATCCTGACTCAAAAATGGCTAAGTATGGAGATTGGGTCATTTCAGTCTATGGAGACAACTTTGAAGATGCATATCTTCCATCTTGCTTCATCACATGAGTTAAAACTTAGTGTGAATTAACTTAACATAAGAATTAACCAACCCATATGAATTATTCTCCTTGACTTATCCATATGTGTGAGGTATAACCTCATGAATATGCTCTTTCAGTTCTGCTTGAGCTCTCCTAAAATTGACTAAGTATAGAAAGTTAGCAAATTTTATTTTGGGATCCCAATTTAGATCCTTAGGTCTTCTTCTATATTTAGGAAAATAATTTGAAACTTGGCATATGGATTCCTGGGACTATTGTGAAGAAACCCATGTGGCCAATTCTATAATCACTCACCCACATGTGTGAAATAAATATGATCAATACCATCCAGATGTTATTCTAGTTATTTGATCAATAAAAGAGGGGGTTATGATTCCTTCTCTGTATCAGATCATGGTAACTAGGCACAAGATAGAATGTGGGTAGAATATGGTTAACACTCCTAGTGACGCATAGGGAAGCATGCTTGTTATGCTTTGAAAACCCAATCTAATCCATTGGGCATGGATTCAACCCATATTCTAACTTCACTTGAAAATAGAAGAAAATAAAGAAAATGAAACAAGATAGGTACTCATAGGCACCTAAAATAACTAATCTATGAAAATATGTGCATAAAACACTTAGGGAAACTATGTGTCTAATGTTGTAAATTACAAATACCCTCCTGGGTCAAATGGAAAACTATTTTTTACACATTGGATCTTCGAGACATACTTTTCTTTTCTTGACAACTCTTCTCTATAGCTAAGAGCAAGTAAATGTTCATGTCTTAGTGGGGGGAAACTGGTTCCTCCAATTTTGGCTTAAAGTAGATCAGCTATAAGTATGATCCTAAAACCCAATCATCATGCTCCCAAATCTATGTTCTTCATAAGAACAACCCCAGTTCTTCTTCATTCATAAATTGTTGATTATGAACATATGGATCAACATGATCTATCCCCTTCAATATATTCTTAAGGATAAGCTATGGATTTGTGATTTCTTGAATCCATCTAAGCTCACCTCTAGCCTCCAATAGTAGAGATATGTATAGAGTTGAAGAGATAATTTGATAACCATGCTTGAAAATATTGAACAAGTCATCTCCTGAGAAAATAACTACTTTTGAAGACTCATTTTGATGAAGCTATAGCTCAATTGGAGTCTCTTTAAAAGAAATCATGTTGATCCCTTAGTCATAATCATAAGGCTTCAAATATTCTTTTTTCACCTTAGGCTAGTTAGTCAAGACTACTTCAACTTCATGTGATATAGAGGTCACGTGATTTCCAACTAGGTCCATTTCTTCCATGAAATCATGGTATAGCTACTGCCATGAATCCTCCTAATTCTTCTCTTCCTCATCTTCTTTTCTCAAAGTAGGACATTTATGTGGGGGTGGGATGGATGGTTCAAGCTTCCTAAAGTATTTCTCTCTACCCTCCCATTTTACTAATCTATCTATCCACCATTAGATCAGGGTCTTCATCTCACATAGATCATCATTGATAACACCATACTAAAACTCCTTTTTGACAACCATCCACTCCTTTGTTAATGTTTTAATTGATTCCTGAATCCTCTTTATAAGATGCAAAGTTATCACATCAAGCTCTGCATCCCATTTTCTCATTACTTTTTCTAACTTCAATATATTTGGCTTACGTGCCATCAATGATGTGATAGCAAAAAGTTGGCTAGAGGGGTAAGTGGGTGGGCATAAAGGATATATATTCTCATTATAGAGTTAATAGAGATGATTAGATGGATAATAGGTTCCATTTGGTTAGAGATAATATACACCAACTAGATGAGGATGAAACTCTTCCCTAAATCCATCCATAAAGACTTGTAAGAGGGACTCAGATGTAGATAAATATGCTTGAAGGCTTATCTATAATGTTGCAAACAATTATAATTTAGAGACACCATTGATGTTTATAGATGTGCCCCTAAAGTTTTGTTGGATGAAGATAAAACCAAAGCTCTTCAACTAATTTAGACCTTAGTTGCACTAGGCATGTCAAAAAATATTATGGCATTAACTCTCACCTTTGGGAGAATTTATTTGAGCTTCCCCTAATTGAGCCATGAAATGGGAATAACCCTAGGATATGGGTATCCCATGATGGGGTTTAACCTTTAGAGTAGGGAAACTTCCTATTTGATGCTCATCTAAACTAAAACTAAGTCTAGTGTTTCATGAGAAAAGGGTTAGAAAGGGATAAGGGCTCTTAATAAATTCAACAAGGTGATGCACCAAAATTACAGGTCGATCCTCTCTACTTGACTTGAAGAACACCAATGAAATAAGTAAACAACCAGGTTAAAAATTCAACTATGTATTCACATATCCATGTAGAGGTACACCAAATGGTCTAGGCTGAGGGAAATAAAGGGGAGGTCCAAGGTAAGACACTAACCAGTCATAGTATCCACATGTGTGCTTTGATTAAAAGATGTAGAACACTAAACACGATGTGCATGAATAGATGAACTAGTAACTAGGTTAGATCATAATTTGATGAGGGAGAAGCTTCTACTGCATGTATAAATTAGACTTATACACAATATGCCAAAATAGTGAAATCAAAACACAGCCTTCTATTTGTCTCAAGAGATTTCAAATTTTGTCTTGGCAGGGTCTGGTCTAACCAAGAGAGGAACTAAGAGAAATATAGAGAGAGATCCAACTAGTCAAATGATTAATTTGAAATATTTATTTTGGGTTTGATAGACTCTATATATATATAAAAGGAGAGAATGGATAATTTGGGAAGCTTGTTGTTCTTTATAACCAATGAGATGTCAACTTTTCAAATGTTCTATCATACTTTTGGTCTAATGAAAATAAGTCATTATGAATGAGATATTTATGATTAGCCTCCAAATCATTCTTGATTGAGTAAGGTGTGCTAGAGGATAAGAGTTAGCCATAGGTGGAAAGTCTTAATTCAATTGGAAGTGAATGCTCCAACTATTTTCCAAATCCCCAAGTTCTGGACTATTAATCTTCCACTAGATTTCATTGAGAGGATAAAATCTTCATATCTATCAGGGACATGGCATGTCTATCTTGAGAGAGAGTTTATTGAGGGCCTGACTTAGCCATATATCTACTTTATTCACTATATATGAAAACCAATCTAAGGATATTGGTTTTACTATGGATCTATAACACTTTGTTTGATGATCAATCCCATCTAAGCCTGTATAAAACTCTCTTCTTTTGTTTCTTCCATTAACTCAAGTGAGATTTGAGTTTGGACTCTTTTATTTACCTGTTGAGTTAGGCTTGTCTTTCTTGATCACCCCAAATCACCCTATGTTATTGGTTGTTAGCAATCTGACCATTTTACTTGCTCTAAGCTCCCATTGTCTTGAGACTTGTCAGCCATGCACTCTTCCTCAGGTCTCCACTGAGAATGTTATGAACCCCATTGGCTAGTTCACAAACCTTAATTTTTATGTTCATGTGAACATCATTTGATATCTATAATAATTATTTTGACATCTCATAGACCACCAAATTTAAACTCATATGTACCTTTGTCTAGGAATAAAGTTGACACTTACACAAACATCTTTCACATTTTTTACCAAATTTATAAACTTGTATCTCAGAGTGCAAAACTCATGAAGACACCACAATTCTAAGATGGTCTTAATGCCACAAGGAGAAAACCCATTTGATATGCTATCTTGGAAGGCTTCTTGATTGAGGATATTAAGTGCACAAGTTGGTTGGCCCACTTGATACCAACTCAAAAAAGGCTAAGTATGGAGATTTGGTCATTTCAGTCTACAAAGCCAACTTTGAAGATGCATATCTTCCATATGAATTCATCATGTGATCTTATCATAAGAATGAACCAAACCATTTTATTGATTCTCCTTGACTTGTCTATATGCATGAAGCCTGACCTCATGAGTATGCTCCTTTGGTTCTATTCAAGCTCTCCAAAAATTAACTATGTGTAGAAACTTAGAAGATTTTGTTCCAGGATCCCACTTTAGATCCTTAGGTATTTTTTTGTGCTTAGATAGATAAGTTGAAACCTAGTGTATGGCTACCTAGGACTGTTATGAATAAACTTGTGTGGCCAATTCTCTAATCACTCACCCACACATGTGAAATTAATTCACTCAATACCATCTAGATGTTGTTCTAGTTATTTGATCAATAAAAGGGGGCTTCTAATTCCTTCTCTATATTGAATCATGGAAATTGGACACAAGTTGGTATGTGGGCCAAACATGGCCAACAGACACTTTCATTAACATAGGTATCTATCTATGATGCAAGTGTCTAGGAAGCTAAAAAAATAGGTATAGGTTCAAATTTTGTAGTGAAGGATAATAATCAGGTTTAGATGTTTTTCAATAGTATATAATTTTTTTTCATCAGAATAATAATGGTCAAACTGATAGATAATAAATTTAGTCTTAAAGAGATAATGAACATGATCCTTTCAATACTGGGTAGGTATATAACTAAAAGGTACAACCAAGATGGATATTTTCCAAGTGTATAAGACTAGATTACTACATCAATAAAATTTTAGTATCTACACTAACTTCACTATCACATATACATGGGAGCATAAGTATAAGAAAAAAATCACACTCCTTCAGTCCCCATACTCCAAATTTGCACACCACTAGATGCATCCCTTAAGAGAAACTTGTTCTTAAGGGGAAAAAGAGTGAAAATTTTGCATAGTATTTCACCCAGACCAAAAGGGGTAGAGATGCACCGTAAGTTCTTAAAATTTCAAGTGAGATTCCTCTAACCATGCTTAGTATATTGAAAACACACTCAAGTCTTAGGGAAATTGGTGATGAATTTTATCTCAGTAGAATGTGTATACACCCTAAATTGGTCAAAAAAACACACATATTATGTCTTTTCATAGTCCTTTTATAGGAAACTTTGATTAGAGAATATGATCTTTTATTCATATTTATCCATGTCATTTTATCTGACTTATCTTAGTCTTACTACATTCCCTAGACATCATTTTGCTTATCCCTAGTCATCTGTAGCTTTCAATAGTTAACCCTTTCAGACCTAGGTACATATTTTAGGTCTAGACCCATCCCCCTAGGTCAGATACCCCCTAGACAAAAGCATCCAAATAGGATTACAACACTGAAACCCAGGGCATCTAGTTTCTAGTGTTATTATCCAAGAGTAATTTTGTCCCAATGGTCAATTTCTTCCATAGTATGAGTCTTACCCATTTTATTTGCTTCATTCCTAAGTTTCCCAATGTTATCCAAATGCAAATAAAGCTCACAAATTCAAAATAATGAGTCTTCTATATAAAGGACTAGACAAGGCATTTTATATCTAGAATTTATTATTTTGGCACATTAGACATATTAAAATCAATCAATAGTATAGCTCAGCTTCTCTGAATCACACATAGATCTGTATACTTTATCAAGGAAGGGTCTAGGCAAAATTCATTCTTGTATCAATTGTGCAAGTTGATTATGCATGTTCCCTTAGGGAGAACTACATCAAATCTGAAACCCTAGATTGAGGGTTAATGTAGGTAGCAATTAGAATAATAGGGGTTCTTGATTGTGTGATCATTCTTCCCACAACCTAATTTTTCCCCATTTTTATTTTATTATATTTTTTGTTTCCATGTGTGTAGACTAATATAGGTAATGAATATTTAAATAGACCTACAATGATCTCTAGTGACTTTCAATACCTAAAATTTGGTACACAAGGTCATACTGAGTAGACAAACAACACCCAGAAACATTTTATCCTCAGGAAAATAGTGGTGGGAAAATATTATAGTGCCATACACTAGGGTGTCCTATTTTTGGTTCTCCTATCCAATGATGAAATAGATAATAGATCCATAAATTAGACTTATCCCAGTTCTGCTCCTCAAATTCTAGACTCAGAATCTTCCATTTTAGCACAAATCTAGCTAAGTTAATTCTTCTTTGTCTTCTATAATTATTAGATAAAATATATAATTTTCCATGTTAGAGTAGATTTTACCTATCATTATAGACCTTTATTACTTAGTAATTAAACATCTAATCTCCTAAAATAATAAAATAGAATGTGCAACCCTTGAATCACGTGCTTAATTGATGAACCATCTTTGATATCACATCAAGTATGGCTTAAAAACATAAGATAGACTTTTCTTCACTCTTTTTCATCCCACATAATCCAAACTTTCATGCCATTATATGTGTCCCTTATACAAAATTTCATTATTAATGGGAAAATAGTATGAAGGTTTTACAGTTATTTCACCCAAACCATGCGAAGTATAGATGCACCATAAGTTTGTAATATTACATGTCAAAATTATTTATTGTCCCCAATATTTCATGAACCACAACATTATATTTATTTTAAGTTTTTTATTTATTTCAATAAGATAATATTTTCATACTCATGAAACCAATTATGTGAAGGTGGAAGTTAATCTAGTTCTACTAACCTATATTAAATCTGTTAGGAATGATTTCAAACAAAAATAAAATAAAAGTAAAATGAAAAAATTATTAAAAATAAAATACACTAAATCAAATAGTAACCGTACTAATTTAAATTTTAACTTTCTTAGAATATTAACCTTACCAAGTTAGTCCAATGAACCTTTAGGATCAAATCTATTTTTGAGTGTTTCAAGAATTAATTCATTCTTTGATTCAAAAACTTTCCCCAAATATTTGTTGTGCGGATTTCCTAGGAAATTTATCGATTGAATATTTCTAGTCATACCCAAATTTGAATAGTGACTCATCTCCTTATTTGGTTTAAAGTCTTCAAAAAACCATTGATTTACTTTTATATGAAAGTATTTACAAAGCTAGGGTCATGTAATCACCACAAATCTAATGGAATAAACTAGGTCTTCCCCATCCATGATAGTTTTCATTAATTTAATTTTTCATACACATAAAAAAATAAGTAAGTTTATTCCCTCATCATTTTCTTTAGCTGTAATTACTACAAACATGTGCCCTATATTTAAATTGTAGTCAATTTTTAAGGGCATATGAATAAAAAACATAATATCACTAATGCTTAAAGCTACATTTCTTATAAATAATTGTAATTGGTTGTATATAATCTTATATTTTGTCAAATTTAATTATTTATTATATTTAAATTTTACCATAGTGGTTTAATGAATGACTTGTCTCCATATACCTTAGATTCCTAAAACACCATTATTCAACCCATTATTTTGGCTCACATTCATTCCAATAGAATTTAGTACATTTTGAATAGAAACATTCCATGTCCCTAGTATAAATATCCCATGAAATATAATTTAAGATTCAAAATTAGTAGAAATCACTTGATCCCATTACTATACTTCAATCTTCGTACATTGCCTTGTTTTCTTCCTTCACTAATAAGAATAATATTTTTGCATGAGAATTTTTGTCTGACCCATGAAAAATTATTTCATTATACTAAGCCACAATATTTTCAACATCAATCAAATCAACACCATTCTTTTACTTATTCTACTATTTTTAAGGGATATTTTTACACATGTACCATCACTATTGTGCTCCCTTTTTCAATGCATGGACTCAAATAAATCCAAAAATATTATACCCCACTTTTATTATGCATCTTTCCCAACTAGTAAAATATTTGATAATTCTTAAATTTTATTGTAAAATTGTCTGAACAAATATAGTGTGTATTGAACATGATTTCTCTTTCATTCATATTTCTATAAAATATCTTAAAACAACCTTGTATGAAATCTAGAGAATATGATTAGTCATCATTCATGTAAAAGTGGTAAGCCTTCATAATATTTCTATTATCCTTTGTGCTATCAAGTGCATGTATAGATTCAATATGCATGAAAATGCCAACTTGAACTAAATTATATTATTGGGATTGAACCTAATTTTTTGGTTGTAGTGTGTAGTTTTCAAAAAAATCCGCAATTAAAATAATGGTCCCAAGGGGGAAGTTGTCCTTGCATAACTTAAATTGATCATTTAAGAATTTTAATTAGTATGTTTTTTCCACATTGGTAAATAACATTCTTTTTAAATTCAACCATGAAATAAAATAGAGATACATTATTTTTAAATTCAACCATGAAATAAAATAGAGATACATGGCTTGGTTCTAACCCACATCTTGATAATCCTTTCCAACTTTTAATGCATACTTTAGAGACCATAAATGTTACATATTATATCTTAATATTCTTTAACAAAAACAAAATTACCCTCAAGTGTTTGATGCAAAATAATTAGGATTAATTCTATTGATGTTTTAAGTGGAGAAGCCATCATCCATTCTACATAATCACATCAATATGTAAATTACAAGGTATATGACAAAAAACATCAAAATTTATAAAGAATTCAACATGGATCTTACAACGAAAATTGGTGTGTGTTTTATTGATTACAATGTATAAAGTCTTATACATCACAAATGAACTTTTACTAATTGCCAATTTTCCATTATGTTTAAATAAAAAACTTATATACTTCTATTTGGGTCATGTCTAAGAAGTTTTTTTCATGTGGGTCATGGTTTTATGAACCCTTTATTCTTTCAAAAGCATATTTTATATTAATTGAGACCTTTGTGTTATCATGCCAAAAACTTTCAATTAAATATCTTATTGTTTCAACTAAGACCTTTTATTTTATTATGATTCCACCACTAAATTTCCAACAATATGTGAGCAAAGGGTAATTGATTCTTGTTATTTTTCATACAGATTTAATAAGATTTTTCCCATCCATTTTTTGGGTTTACTTTTTTACTAGGAAATCAATTTATAGATGTTGTCTTACTCACTATAGACTCTATTATTACTCATCTTTCCACATTACATTCTTTTTTTAAATTTATATTACTATTGCATTAAATACATTAATTAGATTATGTACTACTAGATTATTTCTTTCCTCTAGGGTTTTTGTTCTTAACCCTAAATTATGCATCACAAGGCATATTTTTTGCATTTTCATCATTTCAAAAAAAATTGACATCATTTTCTATCTCAACTAAAATAATACTTGGTTTCGAAGAAGTGCCTTCACCTTGGCTAGAAGCTCTTATAGATGCTCTCTTATTTCTTAAATTATTTTTATTTTTCTCTCTTGACTTCAATTTCCTTGTTTTTTAACTCCATCGATATTTCATAGCGTATACCCAAACCCATGATCTATATTTATGATTTTAAGTAAAATTAGGATTAAAAAATAAACAAAAATTGATGAATTTAGAATAAGTGAAATAAAATAAATGAAGAATCCATAGAATATCAACTCTAAAAACTTGGTCAAGGCTGTTAAATTTTGAAATGGTCAAGTAAAATTTGTGGAGATGGTAAATTTTGTGAATTTGTTTTATAACTAAAAATGGAATGCACCCTTTTCAATACCACATGCCATGTATGTGAGTAAATGTAAATAATAAAATGAACTTCATGCATTTCTCACTCTAAAAACTAGTTTAAAGCATGTAAATTTTGAAATGGCTGAGTAAAGACCATGGAGATGGACGTTTTATGAACTTTTTATAGAATTAAAAAGGGAATGTACCCTTTTAATACCACACGTGCCTTGTATGCATGTAGATGCAAATGAGAAAATGCACTTAATTTATTTCTCATTATAATAAGGGTATATGCTAGTTAAAGGGTGTATTGCCTTTTAGTAACTTAGAAATTGATGATTACAACTTTACCTCCAAAACAACATTAGATTTAGGCTTGGAGGATATAAAACTAGTCCAAAAACCTATCCTAGACTAGCCAACAAGAATTTTACTAAATTTATAAGTTTTTTCCTCCGTCATAGACATATTTGAGTAGGTAGATTTATTTATTTTATTAAAAGTATTAATGACCTTATATCTCAAGAATATAGACATCATTGTCTATACTTTTTTTTTAAATGATTTTTATGAAGTTAAGATCAAAAGGTTGTCTTTGTATTCTTGAAATTTAAATTTTCCAAATTTTTTGACTTGTAAATTTATGTAAAAATATATTAATTGAAAAAATAAAAAAAATTGTAAATAATATTCTAAATTTTCTCTATTCCTATATGGGATTTCATACAAAAATATATTTTTAACTCCAAAAATGTTTGTTCATACACATATAGTTTAGATAAATTTCCACAAAAAATCAATTTATTATTTTCAAAAAATGCATCAATATTAATTTTTTCAATTGAATATTAAAAAAATAAAACATCTATAAACTACATTCAAAATTCCATATTTTATCTTCTTACATAAGTATAAAATCATTTCTCCAAGAGTCTCTAAAAGTATCCCCATGTTTAGGTATCACTATTTTTTTTAAAAATGGCCTCTTAAGACCCCTCTCTTGTCCCCCATTGCCTTGCACCCACCCTAAAATATTTTAGTGATATTTTAGTTTTGACCTTATGACTATTTTGACCACACATGTCTTATGTTTGAAACTCAATTTTTATCACAAATGTCAAATAATACTTTACCTTTTAAAAATTGATCGCTATTTGTTTGTTACATGTAGGACCTCATGAATGTGTGAAAATATTATGTGGATTTAAATATTTAATGGACCCACAGAGTCTTTGGAGCCACTTTGAAAATAAAATGGAGTATTATGTTACTTTGTGACCCCATGCCCTATAAATAGTCACCACGTGTCTTATTTATGTATTGTAATATTTTATTAAAGTGGTGCATGTTTCTTAATGTGTGTGTTTTTTTTTAATTTCAACCACTTTATTCACAATTAGGGTTTACCACATGGCCACTATGTACTATAAAGTGAAGAACCAAAGGAAAATCAGACTAGTGAAACATAAAGTGAATTTAATAACTAAACACATATACACATTTTGTTGTGGGACTCCTTGAACCAAAAATACCAAGTGACTTCATCAATCCATGGATTATGATTTATGGTCACTTATTACTTCTATTTTTTTTGTAGCTTTATTAAAAATTTGTTTATGCTTTATTAAAAAAATTAATTATCGCTTAATTTATTACTTATACATAGAAAAGGGTAAAAACAAACTTGTTTAAATTATAAAGTGGATTTTAAAAACTAACATATCCATGCACTACTTAAATTCATTCACAAGCTTAGTCAAAAAAATTATTTCATGTCCAATAGGAGTTATCCACGTGGGTTACTTTGATAGGATGTAATAAATTGAAAAACAACAAAGGATCATAGCTCAAAAAAAGATGCACTACACTGAAAGATTACACATGGCCATAATAGACATGATAGTGAAGAGGTGTAGATGTCATAATAAGATTAAAAAAAGTATAAATCCATAGATATATGGACTATGTAAAGTAATTTAATGAGCTAAAGCTTCCCCTTGATATCTGTGACTATGAATCAACAAGAGGCTTTTATATGTTGCAATGATATTGGACACAAAAATATAAAAAGGGGTGTACAAATCATAACTTAGAAGGCATACATTGATCATATAATTCCACTTGAAAAATAAAAAGGTATAAAGTAGAGATAAAGGCAATTGAATAGTCCAACATGTTTGTAGTCAAAAGAGATATAGTGAATGGAAAAATTGACTTAATGAACTCGGTGAAATATATACTAATGATAATGGCATGTTCATGGTTTATATTTTAAAATGAGATCAAATCCAAATTTGACTAAGATCCTCTGGATATTTTCACAATGTAAAATTATTTAAATGTGAAGTACATTATGATTGATTGGGGGGAATACTAAATTGTGACATGTTAAGTTATATAGCATATTAAGCTACCTCACTGAGTCATGATCCTTAATAGCCTATTTTCACTTTATCATCTTTAATAAGGATAAGATGATACCATTGGAATACCCATCCCTCTCTAACATGGTAGGATTCTAGGTGATGCACATTTGTATGGGCTACACCTCTTTGTATCTTTCATATTTTTATTGGGTCCACATGGTGGCTTTTGATTGTTACACATCTTAATATTTGATTAGAACATATGATAACCACTTATTGTTCCAGTGATCTTCATTATCAAATCCATAGTCACTAGATCATAGAGTCTCTCAAGGATCCAAACTCTCTTATGTAGAGTCCATGGACCCATTGGATCAAAACACTCAAAAAAAATGTGGTATTTTATGATTGGTTAGTGATTATGAACATAATAGAGTTATTTAATCTACCATGTTAGTAGAGGTTCCTATAAAACCCATTAGAACATGTTAATCTCTATGCTTTTATGTGTAGTATGATAGAGGGTAATAATGCAAAAAAAATTATATAAATATTGAGTATTCCTTCTGTTTAAAATTACATATTTATCTAGAAAAGACATACTTAAAGTATAGAGAAAGTTCATTTATATTTAAATAGAAAAATATAAGAAAAATATCAGAAACATTGTGCATGTAAAAAATACAAGAAGACATTCAAAAAACCCATCATCTAATCTTTATATTAATCTCTATATTTCAAAACTCTTTTCCTTTACAATAGATCACTATATATAAAACTTTCAAATATCTATCGCTTCACATTATATCCTTTCAGTTAAAGCTTGAAGGAGTCTTTTCACATTCCACAGTGTTTTAGAATACATACATAAGTTGAATACATACAAAATGATGTATGTTACACAAAATGTTCTACATCGTACACTTGTCATGCATTTATAATATATGATTTTGTAGTCCTAAATTTACACTAGTATTTTTCCCTGACTTAGAACAATTTTACCATCCCGAGATAAATTCATAATAAGTGTGCCTACTATGAGACATGGTAACATTTCCTATGATATGGGGTTGATCTATAAAACACTACTTATATTAATCGAACAAGGTATCATTTACCAATTTTCACCTCTTGTGTATTTCTAAGTTGTACCAATCTACCACCTTTACAAGTTTTCAATAGATTGGAATAAAAAAAGGCCACTCTTTAGGGGTTTTCAACCATCCTAGCCCCGTACCTAATGCTTTTATCCTTACTTCAAATTTATTCAAAATTTTACAAAATAGGGACTGTCCAATACCAATAGATATGAAGGAGCCATAGATTGTGCTTCTAAAGGAAACTATGAAGATTGTGGTGTAACTGGTGATATTTTAGAATATGGTATTTCTAAAAATAATTTCATTGTATAAACCATGGCTAAAGATGATGTAGTTACAAAGTTAGATACTAGAGTTGTGTATGTGCTGATTTCACCACCTCCTTATTTTTCAAGTCTTGTGCAAGCTCGACTACAATGATGAACTATGGCTCATTTAGAATTGAATTAATCAATCTATATAGGTGTGAAATATCTTTCTTGAATTATTTCTAATTATCTAAGACATCCTAGACAATATTAATTATAGTACATAGTGGAGCTTGGCACTACATAATTATTTATATGTCATCATCCTCCATGGTGGCAATGATATATCTCTTCTATGAAAAACTTCACTTTAATGTCTTACAACATTTTCTCTAGTCTTTTTTCATAACACTAGGTTTGGATTTCAGGGCACATGTTGAAAAGCATCTCATTCTAACATGAATTCATATTTTAAATCACCAAGTCTCTTTCAGTCAAAGAGTCTTTAAATGCATCATCCATGAGGTGAAACATGTTCACTTAATCTTCCATGATATTTTTGGCCTTTTATAAATTTGACAAATTACACTACACCTCATGGAGTGAATCCTATAAATGTTAATTCTAGTCAAGTATAATATGTACAGTTTGGGTGGCTTGTTATGCAATAGTATCGAACACCTACTCATATTCCTCAAGGATTTAAAAGAGGATATATGTTTCTATTTTTAGGTTTTTCCCTTGTGCTTGGAGATATTAATGTTTCTACATATCTAACCAATAATTAGTGATTCAAGAAATCAACAAAGTGAATTATTTATTTTCAAACATTACCTAGTCTTCCAAGACTTAGACCACTAGTGATAGACAAGTATTATCAATGATGACATGAGCCTTAGCCAAATGATCATGTAGATCTATGTTTTCCTCCTTTAGATAGATATTTTCCTATTCCATCTCAAAATCCTTATACACTATAGACTATTTAAAGGTAGCTTTTCTCTCAACCTGATTTGTCGGCATTAGTTGGGTCATATCTAATGATACCTCTTGACTTGTTGTGATAAAAAAAATAAGTCATAAAAGTTGTAATTGGGATTGCCTAGTGTTAGATGTATGTAACTTAGAATTTGAATGCTATTCATCATAGTTGGTTTATGTATATGCTTCCTCTTGTACATCTCCCAATCCTAATACTTATCCTTGTGATGTGACAAAAGGTTATGGAGCATTAGGAATCAATTGTTATTTTAGTTCCATTGCTCACTTCATAAGTTTCTCTAATTACTTAGTCTTATTAGTATCAACTACAAATTCAACCTTCTTCTTTGAATCCATCTCTTTTTTACCTTGGCATTTACCTCTACCTACACCTTTGTTATTTGATCTGTTGTTGCACAATATCCTTGGTAGCTTGTTCCTCTTTTTCTTGATTTTATTTTCTTAATTTTATAGGGATTCACTCTATTTGTCATGTGATTATTTGGATATTTTGTCAACCAAAACATTTTCATTTTTCTCCTTCTGCATTGCCTTATCTATGTGTTCTTATTCTTGTTTCATAGATTCTTATTTATTATTCTTCATAGTATATTCTTCCTCCTTGTGTTTATCATATGCTACTTGTTTCTTCTGATCATATTATTTGTATTAGGTCTTGTACCCAATTATTCTTGATTCTTATTTTTTTCTCTTCCTTTATATACTTTTTCTCTTCTTCCTTATAAGCCTTCTCTTTCTCTACTTTGGCTTGTACAATTCGCTCTTGTGTTTCAATGTCCTCTTATTGAGGATGAGATTTGGAATTGGAGTATGAAGGGGTTGAATGGGTTGAGTGATGAGAGGAAGATGAGGGAGATGATGTTACTATTTTGAAATAGCTTACTAGTGCCTTTATGTAGGCAGGTGGAATGAGAACCTTCTTCAGCTACTTATATGCATGAACCGTGGTAGGGAAATTCTAATAGGATTAATATGAATTTATTGCACATTTTGGTTTTATAACCTTAAAAAAATTCTCATATTGCACATGATATATTAGTTATTTTGAGAAGACTAAACTACTCCATGTACTTGATTGGTAGTCAATCCATTTTTATCTTTTACTCAAACTATATATTTATACTATTCATTATTAGAAGAATAAATTTCAGTTCATGTGCCATGTTGTAACTTATTATAAGATTTATATTATTTTTCTATAAGTAATGTGGTTAATTGGTACTAAAATCACTAAAAGAGTCACTATTTTATCCACTATACTATTAAATTTCTCATATTGCACATCATATATTAGTTATTTTGAGAAGACTTAACTACTCCATGTACTTGGCTAGAAGTCAATCCATTTTTGTCTTTTTCTCAAACTATATATTTATACTATTCATTATTGGAAGAATAAATTTCAGTTCATGTGCCATGTTGTAACTTATTATAAGAGTTAAATTATTTTTTAATAAGTAATGGGGTTCATTGGTACTAAAATCACTAAAAGAGTCACTATTTTATCCACTATACTATTAAATTTTTATTTCATGTGTAAAGAAGAATAAGGATGTTTATCTATTGATTTATAAATATCATCTTACTTTATTAATATTATAGATTTTTTTTTAAAACACTATTGTACTTTTTATCACTTTCAAGGTAAGGAACCAATACTATAGTTTTGTTCCATTCCTTACACATTATTTTATGGTTTTGTATCTATTGCATTATATATTAGTTTGATATAAACATCATGTGGGATGATTAACCTACTCCATATTTCTCATCAGATAGTAATATATTGTGATCACATTCTATTATGTGGTTAAATAACTTGAAATATTTCTAAAAATGATTGTGTGAATGGTTTGGCCACCTAGGAGAATTTTAGATGGGCAATGGCACCTGCTAACCTTTTAGTAAATTATATTGTTTCAATTTGGTTTTGAAAATTATTGATATTTTATAGTATTAATGTATTAATTAATGATAACCTAGTCTAGTAGACAAATACCTAACTAAAAAGGTTATACACATGTTTTCATTACAAAATATTATCAAACTATTGTAAGATAGGAATGTGATACAATGATTTTATCTTGCCTCTTCTTGATATAATTAGGCATCCCATTTATAGTTGTTAAATACTAATATCTAATTAAAGATAAACATAATAGTGGCACCATGTATGAATGAATGATAACATATATAATATACAAATATCGAATAAAAATGTTATGAACGTGTTTCATTACAAAATTTTATCAAACTATTGATATAATTATGCATCTCCTTTATAGTTTTAAATACTGATATTTAATTCAAGTTAAAGAGAATAATGACATCATGCATAATCATGTAAATCTATGTGGTATCGACCTTTCATGGTTTGGTCCCATTTTTGGGTATGATTTCTTTCCATACATGTTTTGAGTTCTCCATTGCTAATATAGTGGTCAAGCTGTGCATATCATGGTGGAGTTGTGGGTAATAGTATTGAATAGATAATCCATCTAATAAAAATCCTATTGTCTATTTTTACTCATAATCTAATCAATGCCCACATGGTTATCCATTGCTATGAACTTGGATTGTGTTCCTTTTCACTTGCATGTGCAATTGATATTTTTTTCCATTTTATTAAGTTGGACATACATTCCTACACTAGATTTTGGCTATTAAGTGGGAATATTGTTTCACCATGTTATTCTTGGTCCATATTTTAGTTGAATAACCATGATAATGATGCAACAAGAACAGTGTTAGTGGATTTAAGGCTTCAATAGCATTGTTGGTTGGTTTTTGCATAAGTTTCTTGATGCATGTAATTGGGTTACATATATATGAACCAATTTAAAGTTAGAAAGTGTATCCATTCTAGCCATAAATGATCATGGGTAACTTATTTTGGTTTCCATTTGTAAACATTATAAACTAAGTGCCATTCATTGGTTCCTAAACTCTATTGAGTGAGTTTTATACATTTAATGCATAAGGAAGAGAAGTTGATGAACTTCATAACTATTTATACTAGACTTGCTTTTTGGTGTGATCATGCAATCAATTCATATCCAAAACTATTATTCCACCTTGTCCCTACTCTATATTATGTGAGTTTATATGACCTAGAAAAAATAGGGGTTTTTAAGTGTACTACTCTATCTAAGTTGTCAATCTCACTTAAAGTTTTCTTAGGTGACTCAAGCTTAATGAAGACCATTGTGATTTTATAAACTCCCTAAATAAATTTACAATAGTAGCCAAAATGATCATGAAATGGGTAAAAAATTATACCTTACCTTTTCATAAGCAGCAGAGTGGATGAAATATCCCCATTGTGATCAATTGTTATCACCCTTAAATATGGGGAATTTACATTACTAGGCTAGGTCTACCCTATGAAAAGCCTGATCAAAATGTAAATGTAATTGACTAAGAATTAATAGTTAGGGGGAATTATTTCTCTGATAAATTTGAAGATATCCCATTCATCATAAAATATTGAGTGGTGTATTCCATTACAATACATCAAACTGATCTATTTATGATGTAGATTATTTCTTCACTAGACTTTTCCATCTCAATACTAGTCATTTCAATATTATTCATCCTTTCATGGAGGTTACATTAATGATGACACATGAATTGAATAGAATGTAGGTAAGGAAAGTTTACTTGTGTATAAATTAGATTAAATAAATTTAAGTGTAGAGTAAAATAATGTAAACATAATTATAAAGTGTTACAAACTCTACCTTAGAGAATATAGAATCTATATCTGGGCTCTATCTCAAAAAAAGCCTATAATATAAGGTTGTGTAGACAACTAAATTCTACCGCATTACTGTCATAATTAAATTCACTAAATATTGGCATAATCTAAATTATTATTTACTGACTTGACCTTCATCAAAAATCCATATTTTATTTTAGTATACTAGCATCATCATCCCCCCATTAAAATAGTTAATTAAAAAATATTAATTAAAAATCCATTTATAATTAATCACGCAAAGATAATTCAAAAAATAAATAAATAAAACTAAATAGAATTCTAAATTCTAAGTCATAAACCACCTCCTCAATTCTCTCAACCAACAGGTTGAGCCATCCAGCCATTCTCCAATTCTCTCGCCTAACATGTTGAGTTATCCAACCAAATCATTAAAACATTCAATTAACATTATGAGTCACCCATATGCCTTGGCCAATTCATGGAATATTTCAACTATCCTACAAACATGCAACCAATTCAATTAACTCATTTTATTGAATCATTAAACCACCCAACTAACTTCCCCACTCTTCTCAACCACGTGATGAATTTATCTTACTTATTTAAATGAGGACTCAAATCAAGATATAAAATAAATCCATAATTATCCTATTCAACCATTTTATTATTTGATTGCATATAACTTGACATGTCTTCCTCTATTGAGAGGATCATCTTGAATTATAATCCCTAATTTATCAAATTACATCCATCATTGAGCCATAAAATTAATTTAAAATTATCATTATGCATCCTCTTGAGATCCAATTCATCTACCATTACTTTACTGAATTTATCTTGCATTGGATATTTCATTTTGAGAATCCATATACTAAATTTAAAAGATCACATTCAAGTTAGCAAAGAAAATATATTCATCGGTTGATAGGTTAAGATATATTATATTTTTCTTCTTTAGAATATCTATATAAGGTTATAGGTTGAGTTTATAATATGAATTGATATTTATTATTGGTTTCTAGCTTACTTTCTAGATTATGCATATTATATTATGGCATGTTTGGTGAGATGTATTGCTAATAATTTTATAACACTTTCTCATTATATTTTAAATTCTATTTCAAGTCCTTTAATTTCCTAATTGTTTGTTGTTATAGTTAAAATTTGATAATTTTTGACTAATTATACTTAGATATAGTTGTCATCTAAATTAAAAATATATTTTTCACATGGAATCCAATTCATCAAAATCAATAGCAAAATCATCAAACATATCAATGAAATTAATCTGTGTGACATTTCTTCTATTTTACAATTTTTGGTTTGTATGGAGAAATTATCATTAACTTTAGTGAAATCATCATTATATTTAATGAAATCATCACTTTATTCAAATAAATCATAATCATATTTAGGTAAATCATACCACCCAACATAAAAATCTTACTACACATTGACAAAATCACTCTAGTATCTATGTTTTTATTTTCTATGTTTTTGGTACCTAACAACAAAATCGTTTAGTCAAATGTTGAATTTATATTGTTGAATGGTGAATTCATACTAATGAGTGGTCAATTTATTTTATTTATCAGTGAATTAATGATTTGAATTATGATTTCAACCTATGGAGCGGTAAATTCATACTTGTACCTATAGTGGATATCTTCTGGAGGCCATTTTTTTTCACTTGGGTGTCCATTTGACCTCTTGTTAATGCCAAAGTGAATATATCAAAAAGAAGAATGAATCCATGAAAAAAAAATTATTTATGGCTGAGTTTGATAATAGTGTTTTTAATTTAACTAAATTAAATATTTTGACCTATCAAAAATGTTTGAAACTACTAATAATTTTCTACAGCACTGCAAGTAAAAGACGCAAAAAATTAAAACATTTTTTCTTACTATTGTTTTATTTTTAAAATTATAATTTTTAATTACATTTAATTTATTATTAAAATATTTTATTATGTTTATAGTGGATTTCATATGCTCTTTAATTTCATTGTAAACTAACCCTAAAAAATAAACCCTAGTGATAATTTGTGTAACACAAGCTATCTCATGTATGCACTTTCCTTGCATTGAAAAATAATCCTAAAAATAATAAATGAGTACTATTTTTATTTTTATTTCTAGGGTATATATTAAATATGTATTTCATCATCACACAAGAGGACAAATATCAGTTAATCCCCAAGTGATGTGAGGTGGATTTGGCCAATAATACCCATGATCTAGACAACTCCCTCAAGGATTTATTTTATAGTAATAATATAATTATTATGATGTATGGAGTGTATCAATACTAGTATTTTTCCCTTTCGATCATGCCCATTAACATTCCTCTTCCACTGATGTAGACCTCACTATACCAAAAGGTATATAGAGGGTGCCTTTTAGATAATCTTGTAAATCCTAGTTTAAGAGCCTTCTACCATAATCAATAAATATTTCTTGGAAAATAGCATTCCATAATATTAATCACCACATGTGTGTCAAATTTCAAAGCATTATCAATGCGATATTTATTGGTTATACACATACATGAATAATTCCAAGATTATCTTGTGTGTGTGTATTACTTGCTCTTTTTGTGCTTAAGTCAATAATTGAGTCAGTTATTCCAATATAATTTTATTTTTAAAACCAAAACCAAATACTTGATTTAAAACAAATTTTTTTTTAATAACATCAAACTTGTTAGATAATCCAAACATCCTAAAAAACATTCATTATTCTAGTCCAATCTTGAGTTAATCCACATGTTGAATCAAAACTATCTTGAGTCAAACATGTATAGGTTTCATCATATCTCCAATTACTATAATCCAATCTTACTTGAATAACCCTCAATATAGTGAATAATATTTTACTATAGATACTTTCCATTTTGAGAACCAAGAGGACCTTCTATAAGTAAATGATAATGCTAGCCTTGATGACCAAAGTGAATATGTTGTAGATGATATGCCTAAAGTAACTATTTACCAAGTAAATAAAAACCTCCTTGTAAATAAATATCAATCCCTATTACATATATAGATATGGGGGATAAGTTACCTCAATATTTAAAACCTAAATACATGCCTCACATCATTACTAGGATGGACATAACCTTTCCCAAAAGTGATCAAAATCAACCTATTACTTCACTAGTTAAAAATAAATAAATATTAAAACCCTCTAATGAGAATCTAGAGCATGATTCTGACACCCATGTCAATAAAGGAAAAGTAGTTCTAGAAAACCAGCCCTAATAAGAATAAAAAATTTCCATTTCTAAACGTATCCAAATAATGAGCCAAGAGTTGGTTGATTTTCAATCCAATCTCAATCCTTTCATCATGAATCATTCAAATCCCAAATCCAATAAATCCAACAATCAATCAAATAATCATAAAAAAGTTGGGAATAAACCATAAGGGTCATCTAAAACTAATTAAAATCAATCATTATCCTTGTCATTAAAAGACAAATTTTTTGTTAAAGAATGGAAAATCATGAAGGATTTCATCCAAGGATTACAAGATGGGAGTCAATCACAAAGCAAAAAGTTTTAGTTTGAATATTTGATTACATACCCACTTGATATCAACATGATTAAAGTTCCTATTACCCATCACTTCAAACCTCCAAAGTTCAAAAATTACAAAGGAGAAGGAGACCCTAGGTAGCATATCAAGGAATTCTACATGGCTTGCCAAGAAGTTGACTATAGTGATAATGATCTAGTTATGATTTTACCTTATAGTTTAGGTAGACAAACTTTAGAATCCCAAAGTTTTAGTCACTACCTTTACATATCTCTCTGATATATTGTTTAAACACTTATCTTACAACATAGAATATGAGTAAACCATGATAGACTTATGCAATGCCAAACAATGAAATGATTAAATTTTATTTTATTTCTTGAAAATTTTGCATGCCTTACCAAGTAATTTTATTTATTGAATACTTGATAATAAACTCATCAACATTTTAATGAACACTATCAACACATAAATGACCCTTGAATTCCAAGTCCATTGTGCCAATTCCTTTGATGAAATAATAAAAAAGATAGTTCAAATAGAAATGATACTTATCACCAGAGGTATTTTAAATATTTTCCATAATGATAACTAATAATAATAACATGGTGGGTGATGGTATCAATAATCCAAATCATGATCAAAAAATTCAACCTGCCCATAACATAACCATACCTAGGGGTCAACCTATACAAGATATGAAATGAAGGACTTGTGATCTTTTGGGAGAATCTATTGAATCAATGTTCCATAGCTTAGTGATTGCCAACATGATCATATTCTCAAATACCAAACCCTTTGATGAATCTATTCCCAAGCCTACTTGGTATAAGGAAAACAAATTTTCAAAATATCATATAGTTAAAGGTCTCTCCACAAATATATCTATGAAACTCAACAACTATGTCCAATAGTTGAATAATTATGGCAACATAGAAATAGAGAATAGATCATCTACATCCAATAACCAAAATCTAAGTATATATAAATATCCCTTTATGAAACATGACCAAGATCATTACCAAATGAATCAAGGTCAAAATCAAACCAACAATATCAATTCCAAAATTTGCATCCCTCTATTTCATGTTGTCTTCAGTCATGTCCAACATATGGATAATCACATTACCACCATTAACCAGGATCCTAAATAATTACAATCCAACCATATCCTAACATCACCTTTCCAAATAAAATCACTCATCAAAGAAATAAATGTACTCATATCTAAAAATCATCAGTTGAGGATATTAGAAGAACCCTTTCTAAAACAAAATCAAATTAGTATGTTTAAAAATCAAGGTCAAGATAACCAACCCATAGCTTACCCACTCCTCTTTGAACAACCCTTCCTTGGTTTGGACATCATTGATACACCCATTTTCAACCAATTTATGGTTGACCAACCAATATTTTATCATCATGGATTACCTCTAATCATTGATGAGCCTATCCTTGACCAACCACTCATATTTGATGAACCTACCTATGACCAACTGATCATTGATGAAACCATTTTTGGTCAAATTATCTTTCTCCATCCCACCTTGGATCAACCCATATTTTACCCACATGACATAATCCAAATATTTTACCAATGTGACTTACTTAAATTATTTGGCCACCCACCTATGACCAACATGACATATCATTTGTTGACCCACCACCCCATATCCTATCGCCTGTCAAGACCTTTAAAACCACACCTCAAGTAACAATGTACTTATAGACAAAAAATACAAAAGGCACTCCATGTGTCACAACCTTTCATCTTTCCTACCAATAATTAAAATCATATCCCTGATAAAAAATAAAACCAATAATCTATCAGTTTGGCATGACATCATTAATCAAATATATCCTTCTTAAAAAGGATGAAATTAAATGTTCTAATAAACCCTAATTATACATTGATATCTTAGAATCCTACTTCCAAATTATAAAATATCTTATAAAAAGAATAATCCTAAAAAACATGAATGATCAAAGAAGAGGACTTAGCCTACATGAGAAAGGAATCCTAAACCCTATATAATTTAATGTAAATAAAGGATCTAATGACATTCACTAGAAGCCATGTGTAAATCAATGTAAATATGTTAGTGATAGTTTAATGGTTTATTATGAAGACTCATACATAATTAAAACAATATCCATTCATAATCTATGTGAAGACCATGTTGCCACAATTTGTTTCATTGACATAAATAATCCTTCATCCCATCTTAACATTAAATATCATACACCTATCAATTAGGACTAACAAAATCACCCACCATCAACTTTATTCCATGAAAATAAAATTATCATATAATTCATGATTGACATCCATCTAGAAGAGCATAAATCAACATTAGCATATTATAGGGAACAACAAGCATTCTTCAATCAACATGAATCCTAAAATCTAGAAAATAAAAATCCAAAATCACCATTCCATAGTGAAAACCTCTTTGAGGCACTATTAGATAATCAAAATCAAATATTCAATCCAAAGGATCACAAAAATCCAAAATCAATGTCCCTTAGTGAAAACCTCCTTAAGGCACTATTGGGAAAACAAAATCCAACTCCAAAAAATCAAGACGAGTTTGTTGGTGAAAACCTTTCAAAGGTTCCAGTGGATGAATAAATCAATCCTCCTATTATATTGGCATAATTTTGAATTTATACCACTTATCAAAGACTCCACCAAAATTTAAAAAAACCTCAAATCATCTAACTTTTAATTACTCTTAGTATCATATAATGTGAGATCATTTATCCCAATCCCCCTTTGTATCATAATCACATCATCCCTCAAAATCCTTCAAAAAATCAACACACATACTTCATCTAGCATAACTTCCACTTCACCCTCCTTAGAATCACCCTCTATCATTAGCGCTATGATGGTATCTTAGTAAATTTGGAATAAACCAACTTAGAAATTAATGAAGTTCCCAAAGACATGTCTAGATTCATACCTAAATAATCTAATGCTACTAAAAATAAATTAAAATAAATAAATAATTCCACTAGTGAAAACCATTTTTTGGAACCTTGGGTAATTACCATGATGAAAACCAATTTCTGGTGTCCTATAGAAAAAATGTTGTTTGTAAGTACCCTAGACTAGGGGGAACTCCATCTCAACTCTACGAATCCTAAACCATACTTATCTAGTCAATATTAATCCATCCTAATGTTCTCTCCATCTAATCCCAAAATATCCCTCCATGAAAATCCTTGTACTAAACTTATCCAAACATCATCCATACAAAAATATCCTTACCAGCCTTATCCATTTAATCCTTACCAACCTTACACATTCAATCCTAAACCATCCTTACCAACCCTAAACCACATTTACCACCTTTACCTTTCTTATCCCACTCAAACTCATCTTTATCCATCCAATCCTTGCCATCATACCATCATCCCTAGAATATATTTTGACCTTGATAAGGAAATGTAAAATATCTAGTGACTTGTTCTTAGAAACATCTTGGTATATCTTCAAAATGGCACCTTGATGACTAGGGCACATGGTTCTCATGCATCATAGTCCTTGTAAATTTATCCTTCATACCTAATCATATCCTCAATCCCTTAACAATTCCATCCATCTTATACTTGGGGGCATCCCCATTCCATTACAAGAATCATCCAAAAAATGGACGTCTACAATTGTTGACTACTATTTCAAACACAACTCCATTGAAGACTAAAATCAAGTCTAAGTATAAAAATGAAATAAAATATATTCATAAATGGATATGTTTTGCATATACAAAGGCTCAAAGCTCATATATATCACAACTCTCAAAGTTATCACAACTCACAACTAACTAGTTCAAATTATCCACAAGCCAAAAATGGCTTATTGCTCTATATTGCTCCACCAATGTGCTTTGATCATATTCAATGAATTGATTATAATAGATATAGGGAAGGTACATATATAGTTGAATATAAGAAAGACCTAACATCCTCATTCATGTGATATTATCTTCCCCAATGACTTGATAACACCTAAGAAAGTTATATAACATATATTTTAGGTAAAAATAATTAAATGAAAAAAAAACCTACAACAACACCCTCCTTATGCATATAATAGGTGGGTAGAAGAGTTGGGTCTTAGAAACTAGGCTTGATGAGGTACCCGTGTACAAATAAAATATCATAAAGTGGAGAAAAGGATAAAAACCATAGGAAAAACTACCCTCCTTCCAAAAAAGGAGAGAAACAAAGAAGAGAGGGATAAAAACCTTGCTAGAAACTATAATTACTTATAGCCACCATATATCCTACAAAATATAGTGAATGTGTCCCTCCACAAAGAAGACAGAGAAGGTAAACATAGAGTGTCGCATGGTGAATGTTGTAGTAGGTCACCTACAATAAATTATGTCTCCTCTTTTCAAAATAAAAATACCTTGAGCTATAAAACTATTGAATTCCCATTCAATTGGAATACAAGTAGGAATTAGGATGTAAATATCTATAAAATTCTCAAATGTTTCCAATCTCATGCTCAGATGTGCCAAAATATAATTAAGAATCTTAGACCTAATTGTATAAGAAGGCAATAAAGAAGCATAAAATGAAGGAGAGAGAGTAGGAGAGTTTATAAGTACCCTCATTACATCTAGAGAAGAAGATTAAACTCCAACAGAGTTATCATCAAAGAGAAGATAAATTTCCTTAATGGTGTCATTTAGATCTAAAATGTAAGACTCTATAGACAAAGAAGAGATATTTGGTAGAAAAGTGTCCTGGTAATATGAATCCAAAAAACATAAATAGTTATAATGAAAAAAATCATTGGAAGCTCTTAAAGGAGTAACTTTAAAATTTGTACTAGCAACATGGGAAGTTATAATCTTAGTGTGTGTCATGTGACTACATTGCACATCCCATAAAATGTCTTGCTATGAAGAATCACATAAGCTCTCAATGAAACAAAACTACACTTTTAAGTATAAATAATTATAGGTAATATGAGCCTCAATGGATGAATCAACCAATGTTGGAATGTAAGAGTCCTCAACCATATATGACATATCTAAAGTAGGAGAAGGCTTAGTATCATCCACATGTGAATGGTCCTCCAAGGAAGAATCACTCTCAGATGAAGAATTAATGCCTCCATACACCTATCAAATGAAGGTCCAAGAATTTAAAGGGCACTTAGTATACTAAATTTGATGTAGAATATCCTTACAAATAATGAGACATATTAGTTTGTATACCATCTTGTTGCTATTAAACCATGCACATTTTTGTTCATCGTTGCTTAGATTAGGAATGAGTCCAAAGAGATAGGGTATTATATCATGATTAGGTCAATAATTTGTTGTCTCATTTTTCCAAGATAAATAGATCTCTAAATTTAGCCACATAACATTAAATTGAATAAAAAACCAAAATCCATGATGACACCCCTAGAACTATAAGTGGTGAACCACCCTAATTTTTCAAATACAATACAACCTCAAAAATACATTTGTTATAGATGAGAATGTGTCATGATAAATCAATGCATGAACATAAAAAAGTATAAGTGATTTGAAAATAAAAGAAGAGGACATCAAGATATGATAATGTGTCTATTAGGAGTACAAATCTCAACAAGACATAAAATGTTGTCATGAGGGGATATAACTTCCTATCAGATCATACCTTACCCTCTAACATTTTACACTCATAATAAAGTACAATATAATTATTAAACAAGGGTCCAAAATGTAGAGGTCTAGGGGTGGCATCCCCTAATGGGGTCAAGGGGCTGAGCCCCTTGTGGAGTTTGGGGTAGAGCCCTGAGCATGCTCCCTGTTGTGGTATAGGGTGGAGTCAAGGGGTGGAACCCATGATTCTAAACACAATTTTAATATTGCATGGCCTTTAGAATGGTTCACAATTCACTAATTTTTCCAATAAAAAATCCACCTAGAATGGATGTTGGTTACCTCTAAAAAATGTGTTTGTGAGGAGTAAAAGTGCAAAAATGGGTCTAAAATTAATGAAGGAGAAACCAAAAAAGAAGTTTGTTTTGCCTATGAGGGGGTTTGAAATCTTTCCAAACCTGACCTCACTCTTCATCTTCTTCAATTTAAAATATAAGGAATGGAACAAAATAATGAACAATACTCTCCTTATAATATCCTCCTTTATAATTTATCAATCCACAATAATATTATTTATTAAAAAAACCATTATCTCCCACAATAATTACCACCTCCCGTAAAAATACAAAAAACACCCCTCCATCACATAAACACCATCCATATTATTTATACTTAGCAAATAAATCCCACCAAAATGAATGTGTCTAATGTTAGATTACAAAACATTTTAATAAATCATAAAGGCTTTAAAAGTGATGGTTTTAATAAACCACAAATTAGTGTTGGGTGGTTTTAAAGCTTGAAAAAAGTGGTCATAATGATTGTACCATTATGTAAGGTGTTAACCAGTGATGGAGGTGTGATTTTATCTTGGAGTATGATGAATAATAATGGTATATTTAGTTAGGCATAATTCAAAATGGTTAAGGGAGGACTAAAAAATAGGTTTTAGTGGTTGGCAAGGGACTAATATGAAGCTATAATGGTGTGTGTGGTTGAATTTAGATTGACTAGAGACCATATTGCATAAAAGAGTCCAGGGCATGGCTAGAAGGTAGTAGATCATCTTGATGAAATCATCATTGGAGAGTGACTACAATCAAGAGATTAGTCCAACATGCCTAACTAAGGTCTCCATGCCTACAATTTCAAAAGTAGTCATAGCTTGAGGGAAGAACATGGCATGACCTAAGATAGACATGTATAATCTTGATGGTGATGGATCAGATCTATAATAAATTTTAAGTGTAAAACCATCTATTAAGACCACCACCTTTTATGGCTAGGTCACGGTGGTTGTAAAGACATATGTAGCTTATCCATAGATCAGTGTTCATTGGAAGGCAATAGGTAATTAATGTCAAGGGAAAGTCATTTGAAACCAAACAACTATAAGCATAAAGTGAACTAGGTAGTGGTTATAGCAATACACCCACCTAAAGATGGAAGTTTTGATTGTTGATTCAACTTAAAACCCTATCATTTGAAGAGGATATGCATGTTCAATATAAATAATGATGGTTGAATTCCATTTTAACAATCTAAAACAACTTACACACCAATACATGAAAAATCCAATGTTAATGTCATAGGGAAGTTAGAGGACAAAAATTGCATATGAACACACAAATCTACAAGTTTTTATCATAATTTACAAGAATAAAAAATAGTAAACTAATCAAATATTTCATATTAAAAACAACATAAGATTATGGTGAACATTTTCCATCACCTCACACTTTGATACCATGTAAAAAACATCCAAGAATGGACATACATGACCAATGAGTGGTAATTTTAATGCACAACTCCATTCAAGACTAATTAAAAAATACAACAAAATGTATTCATAAATGGAGATGGATCACATATACAAAATCTCAAATATCATATCTCTCATAACTCTCAAAGTTGTTACAACTCGTAACTAAGTAGATAAAATAATCCACAAGCTAGAAATGGCTTATTGCTCTATATTTCTCCAAAACTATGCTTTAATTAGATTCATTGAATTGATTACAATATATTTAATAAAGGTACATATATAACTGGAATATATATACATGACCCAACATCCTCATTCATGTGTAATTATATTCCCTAATGACTTACTAACACCTAAGCAAGCTAAATAACATATGTAAGGAAAAACCATTAAATGGAACAAAAACCTACACCAACATCCATCTTATCCAATAGTTTCCACATCCATCAAACCCTAAGTAATTCTAATTATCCATTTCACTAAGTTATCCCCTCCTCACCAATGTAAATAACTTGGTCTTGTTTTTGTCTTGTGTAATAGATCTTGACACATGTTTCAAAAAAATATCAGTACATCCACATCACCATACACATTATCTTAATTCCATATCACCACACATGTTAGCATGATTTAGTGAATCCTACGTACATGTCTTCCACTTAGTACAAACAATATAATTGTTTTCTTATATCCATATTCATCCCCCAATAATTTCCATTCTTAAGTGCTAGAACTAGGAACTAGGTTTCCCTTTGTATATAGTTTAGATGTTAGTCCAAATATCCTACATATATATATATATATATATATATATATATATATATATATATATATATATATATATATATATATATATATATATATATATATATATATATATATATATATATGTAGGATATTTGGACTACATATATATATATATATAAAAGACAAATGATTTGTAGATTTTGTGGATTTTCTATTATTATTCTTTGGCTATTTTTGGATGTTTTAATGATTTTAGATTTTAAAAGACCCATAAATCTAAAAGCATTAAAACATCCAAAAATAGCCAAATAATAATAATAGAAAATCCACAAAATCTACAAATCATTTGTCTTATATATACATTATATCAAAATAATTTTAAAAAACCCATAAATCTAAAAGCATTAAAACATCCAAAAATAGCCAAAGAATAATAATAGAAAATCCACACAATCTACAAATCATTTGTCTTATCCTAAATCCTATTAAAATCTTTATTCAAAACATAAAACCATCCATTCAATCCAAAGTTATAGATTTTTAATGGGATATATCATTCCCACATCCACCCTCTTGCATATATCATTGTGTGGGGCACATCAAATCTTAAATCCCCTTGTATATCATTTCCTAGAGAAAAAATTAACCTATCGCTAACAGTTAATTAAAAATAATGTTTGTAACTCAATGTATGACATGCATTTTCTTTTGTGTTTTTGTGTGTCATTGCTTGTTTGTTTAATTTTATTATTGAGACATGAGTTAGTCCTTATACATATTACAATAGTATCATCATGGTTTTCCATATCATGATACATCATTTCATGAGCTTATATATCTTTCAATATTGTGACATATTATGACAATGAAATCATATTTTTTCATATCATGGTGCATCTTGTGCCATAATAAAAATAAGGTTACTCAAACATTCATAAATCTATACAAGATTAGCAAAAATTCATCCATTTCCCATTACTTCAAAAAATATCATTTTGTCCACATTATTTATTAAACATTAAACCCTTATAGACTAACATATAACTACACATCCATCATAAAAAAACTAATCCAAAAATAATCCAACATGAATGCTAAACCATACATCACCAAATCACTTATATCTACCAATAGGCTATTATCATCCTTCTACCCATTCATCACATACTTCATCTATGTAGTCAGTTAACTTCTTTAGTTATATTTTCACATTACTCAACCAAGTCAAACCATCCATCCAATCCAAACTTGCAACATTTTAACAAGATATAGCATTCACAAATCCACATCCTTACATATATTGTTGCTTGGGTCAAATTAAATTGTGTAACTTGTCTTGATATATATTATTCCCAATCACCTAATTGCATATATTATTGCTTGGGTACAATCAATCCATCATTAAATCCAATAAAATTTTATAATAATTATCTCAAGTGGTTAATTACATTTAGAGGTTAATCCCCTTCATCAATAACATTCATACCATCAACCTCCTCCCATCCATTCATCATATCCTACTGTATCCCAACCCCTCTTCACTCAGTATCCACCCCTTGATTATTCCATCTTAATATATTACTCTCATTTTAGATATCCCATACATGACCTTCATCCTCATATGACCTCTCAATGGGGCATCATCCGTAATTAACTCATTACATCATCATTGAAACAATCAAGCCACTTAGGGAATCTTTTTTCACTTGTCTCCATTCTACTCTTTTTCATTCTTTGAAAGTTTAATGATTTTTTTGTCAAAACACCCTTTCACAGAGGGGGAAACTTTTACACCTAAATTATACCACATTAGTGTATTAATTAACATTTTTAAATATCAAGTCAATCACCATTAATATTTACTAACTCCATTGTCATCCAAAATCTGGATTTTATCCTAGCACACTCACATCATTCTTCCCCATATTCAAATAGTTAATTTAAAAATGAATTAACTAATACATTTGTAATTAATCATGCAAACATAATTATAAAAATAAATAAAACTAATTAAAATTCCAAAGTCCAAGTCACAAACCACCTCCTCAAATCTCAGAACCAAAAGGTTGAGTCTTCCAAATATTTCCTCAATTCTCTCACCCAAGGTGTTGAGACATCCAACAAACTCCTTGAAACATTTAACTAACTTGGTGAGTTAATAAAATACCTTAACCAATTCATGGAATCTTACAACTATCCTATAAACATGAAACCAATTTCATTAATTCATTTGATTGACTCATTTAACCACCCAATTAACTTCCACACATTTTTCAATTGCTTTAGGGATTTATCTTCCTCATTTGAATTATGAATCAAATTGATTTAAATTATTTAGGAATAATGGAGTTTTATTCCTATTTTAGTTAAGGGTATGGATTAATAAACTAGTATAGAATATGAAAATAATTATAGTCCTAATTTGTGTAATTATTTGTCTTTTTCACCTTTCTAAAAATAACAATAAATAGGAAAAAATATAACTTAGCTAGAAAACAAACTGAAATGATTCATACAGAGGCTAAAAATGGTTGTGCATGACTGGGAAGGTGTCATATACCTGAATCTATATTTCATTCATTGAAAGTATAGGAACATCAAAAAGTGGACACTTTGGTATCTGGGATTGTTGTCCAATTCTGGGACTATTGTCCATTTTGATTTTTGGTTTTGGATTCTAGTGTAGTTTGATCTTGGGTCCTGTAGGTGTCTTAGTTTTTTATAAATCACCTATTTGTACTAATGTATGACCTACTTTATTCTCAAACCCTAGGTCTATCTATAAACATGAAATAATAAACATATCAAAAGGAAAAAAGGAAAAAAAACTAGGTTACGGGAATTATGATTGCATGATATAAAAACATGTTGTCTTGATCATTTCTTACATTAACTCTCAAGCTAGGGTCTCAAATCAAATGTAGTTCTCCCTTATAGAACATGCATATCAACACACACAGTAGATGAAAGAATGAACTTTTGCCTAGGCCCTTCCTTGATCAATCATACAAATATATGTGTGATGTAGAACTCTGAGCTATACTATTGACTAATTTTTAATTATTTAGTGTGCCAAAGTAGTAAGTGCTAGATATAAAATGCCTTGTGAAGTAATTTATATAGGAGACTCTTTATTTTGAATTTGGGAGATTTATTCATGCTAGCCAATATCAAAAAGCTAATTAAAACTTAAGGGAAGGGATAATAAGGGTTTGGGACTTGTTAAGCAAAGAAAAATGACTATTGGACAACAACACTGAGTAGGACAGAAGCATTAGGTGTTGTAATCCACCAAAATTCTATTATTTAGGCCTTATAAAAATAATTTGGGACTGATACAGGCCAAGTCTGGGGGTCTCTAAGGGTATAAATTAGTTAACTAAGATAGTGAAAAGGTGACAAAAGTGAGAAACAAAACCAAGACAAGTAAAATAAAGACATGGCTAGTGCAAACAAGGCTCATATACTCTTGTTAGAGTCTTCTATGAAGAGGATTATGAAAAGACATGATATGTGTGGATGCTTGACCAATTTAGGGTGTATATAGTTACCCTCTTTTATTATATTGATGTAATGAAATGAAATACTAGAGTAAAATAAAGAAGAATAAAATGTGTACGTGAACCTACTTACATAGAGTTGAATGAGTTGTAAGGGTCCAACTCACTTCCTAACCAACAAAGTGGATAGAGAGTCAAATACATCTAAGAGAGAGAAGGAATCCATAGAGTGGATACCCCCTATACTGAATCTATATGTGGAATCCATGTATCATGGATAAAGAGGGCAATGCTTACCCCCTATATTGAATCTAGCTAAAGATGAGGAATGATGAAAGGCCCAAAACCAATGTCTATCCTCTATTTGACATAAACTCATGTATTATGGATGTATGTATAAAATTTGTTCGCTATGAAGAGTAAAATATGACATTCGTCCACTCTAAATATCTGAATTAGAATTGAGAAGTGCTTAGAGGCCCAAAACTAATGTTTATCTTTTATCCTGGACAAACTCATGCAGTCTAGATTTGAGTAATACAATGGACCAAATGTTATAGATTTTCTTGTAATCTAACCTAGTGACAACTTGAGTACAAATGTGTGTAGTCTAAAAATCTTGTCAATGTGAAAGAAGAGAATGGCATATCTTACCATTCCATCTATATAATCCTGAGTGATGAAGAACATGAACATTTGTGACATGCCCTCAAATCCAATATGTGAGTGATGTGTCTACATAATCTCATAATCTATATAACCACATGTGATATGACATATCTTTCCATGCCTCATGTGCAAAACTGAAGACCAAAACATTGTGTTCTGTATTATGCCTATAGTCTGCTATATGATTCTATAACTATGTCATATTGTATGAAGTTGTATGTGTGAGATGTGTAGCATGTACATGCCCCCAAATCTAGTATCTGAGTTTATATCTATATCAAAATCACTATGAATCCATATAATCTAAACCACTATATCTAAATAGTATGTGCATCTATAAATTAATGGTATATCCCTCTAAATGCCTAAATTAATGCTAAGTGACCCACATAATTTGAGTCACTATATATCTTGACCAATATGAGTTGAATCTGAATGCTAGATGTATAAGAACCATGATATATCTAATTATGAGAGTGGTTGGGTATACTAGGTAAGTGTAGAAATATGAATAGTATGAATGATTTCCCCCTTTTGGGGAGAGGGATAAAATCTATGATAGAGGAGGTCGAGCCAAAAGTGATGATTAGTGGTGTAGTAATAGAAATAAGGTTGATATGTTTTGAATAGATTGAAAGGTTGTTTGATTGATTAGATTATGTTGTTGAGAGTGGAACATATTTTAATTGGTGATTGGTTATAAGATAAATATATAGATGTTTGTGTTGTAGTAGGTAGATAAGGTAGTAAGATAGAAAAGCTTGAGTGATTTCAAAGGTATCATTGTCATGATTTCATGGAAGGAAATGGTTTGAAAAACAAGGTTACGGGGTTCAAGTTGTGGGCAAAATGGTATTTTTTTTGAAAGAAAATGTTGGCTAATATAGGAAATTAGACTAATTCTTGACTCATTTATGCATTGACTAGGTTGAGATTTTGAGCTCTAGAGTGAGAATAATGCTAAGGAAATGAGCACCTATTGTGACCTAGTTTGAGCAGTTGGTGGCCCAAATTTAGGCTGGTGGTGATGTGACCTTGGTAAGTAGCTCAAAACACTTAGGTTTTGTTAGTTTTTAGGTCTATTTTGGTGTTCTTAAGGTTTTAAAAGTATCTTAGGAAGCTTTATTCTATTTCTATCACTCATGTCCAGGGTTTAACACTCTTTTCTAGGGTTCAATTGTCTTGTTCAGGGTTTAGCACTCTTATCCATCACTATTATCCTTATTACAACATTGATATCTAAGAGACAAATTTTTTCTATGATGTTGCTTTGTTGTTTTCTATTGTTTTGGATTATATTTTGATTTGGCACTATTGATTGATAGATGTGTTTTTTGGTTTTTTTTGTAGGGTGAGGTATGGATGAGAGTGTTCTATAGGGACTAAGTGATGGAGACATTAAGTTTGCTACCACTATTTATTGATGAGAGAGTGGTTATGGATAGGGTGGGGTTGGGTCATGTGTGTGACCTAGGTACAATGTAGTAGGACTGATATCTGATGATTACCTTATGTGAGAGGTGGAACATGGATACATGGACTTTTTATCTTATTATAGGGGATATTACTATGATTTTGGAAGATGTATATCATATACTATATTTACTTATTAGTGGGTAGTGAGTGATAGTATAAGATGACATGTGTGTCGATGTGATTGATTATGCATCTTTGTATTTTATCCGTGTGCCTTCAGGTATACATCATAAAGGTAGTAATAATGATGTGATACTATCAATCATTATGTAGACTAATGTTCTATGCTTGTAGAAGTGGTTGGCTATTTTTTTGGCATCTTTTGTTATTGTGAATGGGTGTGAAGTATCTATTGTATACAAGATGCATAGGATTGTGCATAGTGTAGAGGTATATGACACTATATTCTTGTGGGGGATGAATATGCTAACCCACCTATATAAGGACCTATATAGTTTTAGATAGGGGTCATTCAATGGTGGGGTAAGTGCGATGACCTTATTGCATTATTGGGATTATGAGTACATAGTAGTTTTACGATCGATTAGATTACTGAGGGTAAAGTGGGGACCTTCATAGTCATTTGGGGGGTAGTGGACAAGCATAGTAGATATCTGATCCCATGGGATGGAATATTATAGGTGGGTTTTAGATGGATTGGTGGCTAGAAACATCATATGGAGGCCTTACATAATATTTCTTAGGTGGGTAGAGGATGGAATACAACTATGATACGTGAGGGTCAATTTTTAGATACAAGACCATTGGGGTACAACTATGATTTCAGTATGATAATGTTACTAGATATATTGGGGTACTAAAAGATGTGCCCCTAGTAGCATGGGTGTGGGTGAGGAGTGCATGAGCATCTATGAGGGTAGGAACTTATGTAAGGCCTATTAAAGCTGAGTTCAAACAATTACCTTTGGATGTGAGGGATGTGGTCATAGATATTCTAGATGTGTATGATGTTGGATGTACAAATGTGTATACCATGTGGTGGGCTAGGCATCGATGGGCTCTATTGTACCCTGTTGATGTAGGGGATGCTCTAGAGTATGAGGATCTTAAGTCAATTTAGATGATGGGAGGTAAGCAGTGATTACATTTGAACTATGTATAAATTTGTGCTTTAGTTTGATTTAAAAGTATATAGATAACGTAGTTTCATATTTTTTGCATAGGTGAAGTGGGATGTGCTTAGGATGGAGCATAGGATAGGGTAGGAGGTGGAGATGATGATTATTGGGAGATAATAATTGAGTTAACACTTCAAGATCTCACATGACATGTACCTGATGATGTAATGGAAGAGGGATTGATAGATTGAGTGACAATCATAGCTAATATCCATGCCCATCTATTTGATAGGTCTTCTATAGTGACAACTTCATATGTTAGGGTATTAGGAGAGAGAAATGAGTTGAGAGCTAAGCTAGATAGGCATAAGATGCCCCCACCTAATTTTGGATCTATTAGTATGAGCATCATAGATGAGTATATATATCTTCAAAGATGACATGTGGACTTGCATGAGGAGCATGGTTAAATACTAGAGAGAGAGTCATCATAATAGACATATGAAAACTTGAGGAGGTGCAAGGCCATCGAGTACTAGGGTATATTATGGGACTATCACTAGTGGAGAGAGTGAGACTGAGAGTGAGGGCTTGACACCCATTCATGACTAATTATACTTTATACTGATGTATATGTATTGAAAACTCATTATATATATAAGGATACTTGTTTGATTTTGCTTCATGCATATTATGTTATGCAATTTGGATTATATTGATATATTTATTGTAAATGGTTGATTATAAATAGTTGATTTGGCATTGATGTTAAGGTTGCATATGTTTGGTAAAATGGTATTTGGGATGTGATTTTATTGTTGTTGATAGGTTAAAGTGTGATGCTAGTTTTGATTTTGAATCACATGTGAGTAAAAAACTTTGTTGTTTTGTAATTGGTAAATTAATTTGATAAAGTAAATTTGTTTAATATTAGTAAAATAGGATATTGGTAAGATCAAGATTTGGATAATTTGGTTTGGCTAGGGATGGTTATTTGTAACTAAGAATGTTTTATTTTAGTAGAAGGGGATGTAAGATATCACTCTATGCATATCAAACCCATGGCTATTGTATTATTATCTAAACCCTGATGACCAACTAAACAAGTGACCATACTACTCATACTATGTAGGAACATGCCCTATAACTGATGCTATCTATGGTGCACTATCTATAGCTATATGTAGAGACTCTATAAGATGTAACCTCAATGGATGTGCAACTAAAATTGTGTATTGTGAATAAGGCTCATCTATCTGCAATCATAGTGGATTGCTACATGAAATAACACCCTGTGGCTTCTATTTTGATGCATATGATTGAGCAATAGATTGAGATAAAACTATAACCTATGATGGGGGATCATCTAATCTCAATCATAATAGGTTTCTATGTGAAATAGGTCCCCAAATACTCATTTGTAGTGAATATATATTTGGCGTAGTACTATATAATGTGGTTTTATCTAATCTTAATCGTAGTGGGTTGCTACATGAGATAGGACCCTAAAAACTCTACTATAGTGCCTGTGACTATGTTGGATATATATATATATGGAACTATACTATGTACTCCATGGACTACACTTATATATGTAGTTTTCTCTCATTGTACTAGTCTCCAAACCCTCTGAGTAGGTGGGATAGGAGATCTCCTATGAGGCTTTATCCTAGAAACCACATTACTCTTATGATAAGTAATCGATGATTCTTATGAAGTAATGTCATAGAATGACTTAGTCATAGGGGAATTAGGTCTATGGTTCCATGATAGAGGAGATATTAATACCCCTGGTGTGAATGTATGATGTCATTATCAACACATCTATTAATACAGTTCTTAATTCCATAACAATAATTTTCTTGGTGTCCACGGATATGATGATAGTTACAAAAGGGTTGATGTGGCTATCTATGTAAGAGATGTGGATATTGATGATGAGTAGAAGGTAATGTGATTAACCTCCTATCTAGTAGTACTAATAATATGGCATATGGGCTATCTTGATCTAAATCAAATTGTAATGGTGCCCTACTACTATTCTCTATAGTGCATATTATAGGTGTTACTTTGTAAATGGCTCTCTTCTTAAATGGTTGATTTTTTAGATGCGGTTTCCTATCTTGTTTTGGAAATGGTGGATTCTAAGTGCTAGGAGATGTAGATGGAGGTAATGATATGAAATATAGAGTAAGCTAATCAATTTAATCTGACTCAATCAACCCTAATTTCTTCTCAAAGGCTAAAATTGTATAATGTTATACCGTTAATCATTTGCATGTCTAGGGATATGTGTATTTGACTTGTGGCTTGCATTACCCTTTTTAATATTATTTTACATTTATATATGCATTCATATACTTAGTAGGTCAGCCCATGGGTGGCACATGGCCTTGGTATACTATATATAGGAAGTAGGGTTAGTTATTCATCATCATATTTGAGTATTCATTCTTATTGAACGCATTTGGGAGGTTTCCCCCTCAAAGTGGCTTATCTATTATTAATATTTTCTAATATATTTACATATAATTGTGATATAATACTATATATCTTCTTATTGGGTGGATTAATATCATTACAAGTGTTATGAGAGTGTTGATTGGGGCCATAATCAGGTCAAAAACACTAGATCTTACAATTTGAATATATCTTACAAAAAGGTGTGAATTTTTTTACAATTTTTTTATTGGAGTTTATAGATAAATTAATTAATTTTTCACTAAAATTTCATCTCATTTGGATCTATTTTTCAAAATTTATTAAGATTTTGTTTTTTTTCATAAATTTTCTCCATAACTTACAACTTGTATAATTTTTCAATTTTTTTAATATTTTTGGAAACTTTGGAAAAAATTAGTTTGGGTCTATTATTTTATATTTGTGATTTTAGGAATAAAAATTTAAAAAACTTAGTGGTCAAATTTAGGTCACCATGGAAAAATAAGGTTTGACATCAACTGTATGGCTGGTCCTAACACTTGTGAATGGGGGAAAGTGAAAGAAACCCCTAAAAATACTTTAGGGGATGATATGGAGTTTTAATCATTTGATATGATTTCTCAAATATAATAAAATATACATGGCCTAATGTAAAAGGATGTGCAAGTCCAAACTCAAATATCAACAATGCAAGGGGAGCTTAATGGCATGAACAATCAGTTGCATCAAATCACGACATAATTGGCTACCATTTCATCTCATTTACCACTAAACAACCCTCCATTTTTTCCTTCTGGTCCTCCTCCTCTTAATACTAAAACTACTAATAGGGGGTAAAATTGATGTTACCAAAAGTAGACTTGCACAAGTTTGATGGTAAAGATCCACTCACTTGGATCACTTAACTTGAAAATTTATTTGATTTACACCAAATTCCTAGCTCTCAAAAAGTGTTTATGTCATCTCTATATCTAGAACTTGATCCATTCATTTGGTATCATTGGTTTTGTTCTCAAAATAATAATACTGGTGTTCCTATTACATGATCAATATTCTCTAATGAAATGATGTCTCATTATCGGGATAATGTTTCTGAAAACTATTTTAACCAATTAGCCAAACTAAGACAAACAAGAATAGTGAAGGATTATATTCATTAATTTCAAAATATATCCTTATGTGTTAAGGATATCACTAAGTTAAATCTGACTAACATTTTTTTGGGTGGACTAAAAGATACTATTCAATTAGAGGTTTATATGTTTAAACCCTCAATTATTTTTAAAGCTATAACAAGGGCACACTTGGTAGAAGATAAAGAGATGATAAAACATTTTCCTTTCACTAATAATCAAGAACACACCTTCCCAAATCCATCACAACCTTAACCTACCAGATTGACACCATAACAAATTGAGGAGAAGCATGCCAAAGGGTTGTGTTATGATTGTGATAGTAAATGGAGAAAAGGTCATAGATGTGATGAAAATAAGTTATTTTACATTGAAGGGGATAATGAGGATGAATAATATGAGGAGACATCTGTTGAGGGTTTTGAAAGACCCAAGGATGAAGCTATATATTCTAACCCTACTATTTCCTACCATGCTCTTACTGGTGTTTCTACTCCTCAAAATCTTAAGGTGTTGGGTTTTATTAAGAAATAGAAGGTCACAGTGTTGATTGACTCGAGTAGTACACACAATTTCATAAATAGTAAGTTGGCTAATCATTTGAATTGTTTCATCTACCCAACCCCAAAATTTCAAGTTATGATTGTTGATGGTGGTATAGTTATTTATTTTGGAAAATGCCACAGTATTAAGTTAGTAGTGGGGGACTATTTTCTAGATTCTCCTATGTTTTCTATTCCTTTGGGTGGGACTGACATTATTTTGGGAGTACAATGGCTCACTACATTAGGTACTATTGAGATTAATTTTCATGAACTATTCATGCATTTTTATTTTGAAGCCAAGCTAGTGGAACTATGAAAATTAAGATTTAAATCTCCATAAATGGTTAGTTTACATCAGATGACCAAGATGCTAAAGGATTTGTGGCATGCTTATTTTCCATTAATGTTAAAAAAATTGAGTATACCCATCCTAATTTACAACAAATATTGGATGAGTAATTAGTTGTTTTTGGACCCATGCCAAAAGGTCTTCCTCCTAGTCATACTCATGATCATGCCATTAGACTCATTCCTAAAAGTATGCCACCCAACATCAAACTATACCAATATCCTTATTCCTAAAAGAGTGAAATTAAAAAAATGGTATAATAATTGTTGGAGGCAAGTCCCATTCACCATAGTCAAAGTGAATATTCTTCTTCAGTATTCATGGTATGAAAAAAGGATGAAACGTGGAGGATGTGCCTAGATTATAGAGATCTCAAAAAGTTCACTATAAAAGATAAGTTTCATATTCCTATAATTGATGATTTGTTAGATGAATTACATGGTGCTTTTTATTTTACCAAATTAGATCTTCACTTTGGGTATCATCAAATCTAGATCCATGAGGAGGACATTCCTAAAATAGCCTTTCATACTCATGAAGGCCATTATGAGTTTTTAGTCATGCCTTTTTGTGTCACAAATGCACCATCCACCTTCTCGAGTTTTATGAATATAGTTTTTAGGCCATTTTTGAGAAATTTTATACTTATGTTTTTTGATGACATTCTAATTTATAGAAAAAATTAGGAAGACCCTTTGAATCAAGTGAAATAGATACTCTCAATTCTTAAGCAACATCAGTTATATGGTAAACCATCCAAATGTGATTTTGTATTTTGGGAAGTGGAATATTTGGGTCATATTGTATCACATGAGGGAGTAAAATTTGATCTTAAAAAAATCCAAGCCATCATGGAGTGGCAACTTCCCAAGACACTTAATAAACTAAGGGGATATCTAGGGCTAACTAGTTATTATTATAGGTTTATCGAAAACTATGATAGTATTGTAGCACTACTCACTTCCTTATTGATGAAAGACTCCTTCTAGTGGACTGATATAGCTACCAAGGCATTTTAATAATTAAAAATGGCTCTATGCACCACCCCAATATTGGCTAATCTATATTTTTATAAAACTTTTATGGTTGAATGCAATGCATCTAGATATGGTATGGATGTAATACTCATGCAAGAGGGTAGGCCCATTACTTTTAAAAGTCATCAACTAAAGGGTAAAAATCAACTCAAATCCATTAATGAGAAATATATGATGTCTAATATACATGCATTCAAACAATGGATACCTTATCTATTGGGTCATCACTTTCAAGTAAAGATTGATCATGATAGCCTTAAAAAAAATTCAGAACAACAATTATCCTTTGAAGAACAAAAAAAATGGGTGAAAAAAATTTAGGTTTTGATTCTAAAATAGTCTATAAGACATGAAAATAAAATGTGGTGGTCAATGCACTATCTAGGTGAGATGAACCAATTGAGGAATTTTTATGTGCCATGACCATTTGACAAGTAGACCGGTTGAAGGAAGCAAGGGCATAATGGGTGAACGACAATATTACCCATGCATTGATTTAGAATCCAAAGTAGAGCTCTGATGGGACTGAAAAGTTTACATGGAATGGGAATACATTATGGTACAAAGATAGATTATATCTATGTCAGAATTCTCTTATCAAATGAAAAATCCTTCAAGAACTGCATGCATCTCCACTTGGCGGTCACTCAGGATTTTTAAAAACCTATCATAGAGTCAAGAAAGATTTTTTTTGGAAATGAATCAAGGGGGGTGTATATAAATATGTTGCCAAATGTATGGTTTGTCATCAAAACAAAGGTGAAACCATTAAAACCCTAGGTATTTTATATCCCTTATCCATCCTTAGTCAATGATGGGAAGAGGTATCTATGGATTTCATTACTGGGTTACCATGATCTAAAGGTAGAAATGTTATCATAGTTATTTTGGATAGACTCACAAATTACACTCATTTTTTTATTTATCTCAACCATTGGTGGCTAATACAATATCTTCTACCTTCCTCAATATAGTTCATAAATTATATGATACTCCCAAAATTATTGTTAGTGATCAAGATCCCATATTCACTAGTAATTTTTGGATAGAATTATTTGCATGTTTGGGAACCCAATTAGATCATAGCTCATCCTATCATCCTCAATATGATGGATAAATTGAGGTATTAAAAAAGTGTCTAAAAGGGTACCTTCATTGTTTTATTTTAGATAAATAAGATAAATGGGTTCAATGGCTACCCTCAGCTTAATGGTGGTATAATACTTCAATGCATTGTTATTCCAAAATGTCTCCTTTTATGGAATTGTATGGATACCATCCTCTATCCCTCACTTCACCCTTAAAGACCCACATAAAGTTACATGTATTGGAGGAATGCCTTCAACATCAACAGGAAGTCCTTGCTAGTTTGTATGAAAATTTAGGTTTGGCCCAGAATCACATGAAGCAATAAACAGATCAACATAGGAGTGAGAGGCATTGTGAAATTGGTGATTGGGTGTTTTTTTTCTTGTATCCATATAATTATATGTCCTTAAATAAATTTAAAAAAAGGATAATAAGCTATCTCCCAAGTAATATGGACCTTATCAAATTTTGCAAAAAATTGGTAGTGTAGCCTACAAGCTGGAATTTCCTCCATCCACTTGCATTCATCCAATATTTCATTTATCTTGCCTTAATAAGGTCAATGGATAGAGATTTACCACTCAAAATAAGTTACCAAAATTATATGAAGAGGGGAAGGTTATTCTTGATACTAAAGTGGTCCTTCAAACATGCACTAAGTAGCTATAGTCTAGATTGATTATTGAGTATCTGATCAAATGGAAGAATCTAACTTTTGAAGATGCTACCTAGGAGGATGAATCATTCATGAAAAAAACATCTGAGATTTCTTCAACATTGAGGAAAACACTATCTTGAATGGGAGGGACATGTTATGCCCTTAACCGTTACCGTGTTTAGGGATATGTGTAATTGACTTGTGGTTTGCATTACCCTTTTGCATATTATTTTACATTTATTTATGCATTCATTTACTTATTAGGTCAGCCTGTGGGTGGTACATGGTCTTGTTAGACTATATATAGGAGGTTATTTATTAATCACCATATTTGAGTATTCATTCTTATTGAAAGCATTTGGGAGGTTGCCCCCTTGAAGTGGCTTATCTATTATTCATATTTTTTGCTATATTTCCATATCATTGTGATACACTATTGTATATCTTCTTAACTGATGAATTAATATCATTCCATATAACATAAGTGCCTAAAATAGGACTATGTCTGATATAATATATGCTCTAGGAGGGGTTAGTAAAGCCCCTTAATAAATATCTATTGAATCTCTAAATATATTGGTTTATAGATCAATCATAACATGTGAGTCTTGAATCGTAAGATATAATCACTAACTGGCTCTAAAGAATTTTAATGCAATGCATCAAGTTTCTCATATGTAACATGAGGGCCCATGTTTTCTATGTAATATCTAAGAAATGCCTCCTCTAAGTCATCATATGTATGCAAGGAACCAATGAGGAATAGATGAAAGAACTAATTATGTGCATTACCCACTAATGTCTATTGAAATAACTTAAGTAGAGTCAAAGGGCTCACATGAGATGGCAAAGCCTTTTGAAAGCCTTTAAGGTATACGAATGGATTTCTAGTTTCATCAAATTAAGGCAATGATGGTATCTAGAAATGATTAGGTAATAAAACTTTGACAAATGTATTTATAAGAGGGTTATCATACAAGTCATTAGCATCCATCCAAAACTTATAAGCTTGTTTTCCAAAGTAAGGAGATGTACTTGGTGTTATAATTTACCAACTTCATGCATCAATGAAATAATCTCTTGGGATGGTATATTAGTATCTTGAAGTGGTTCATTTAAATGTTGAATTTTATCATTTATTTTAGCCAGGGAAATGTTTCATTTAGAAATTAGATCATAGAGATGGGGTGTGCTCACTTGAACCTTTGAAGGAATGGTAACTTGGACCTTAGTAGAGGGATGTCGGCTACCATTCTCTTTGGGTGAAGGGTGAGAAATAAGTGCTACTGTACTAAGGGGTGGCATGGGAGATTCATTAGTATCTTCAGTATTTAGTGAATCACATTATAATTGAATAGAAGATGTGATCTTATTATTTACATGGGCATCATTTGAAATAGAATCATGCATAAAAGTATAATTGACATTTTGTAATGCATTATGTTTGATAGGAGTGACAAAAGAGTTAGAAGCACGAGATGCATTTTATTCTTCACTAAATGCATAATAGTTATCATTATTCCATGCTTTATCATTATTAAAATTTTATTCATTTTAAAGAGAAGTAGAAGTATCACTTTCATATTCACTCTTATTGTCATATTCATTCGCATGTTCACTATCATACTCATTATCGCTTCCCTTATCACTAGGGAGAGGGGTAAGAGAAGATGCTAATTATTTTCTAATATAAAATAAATTGTCATGTGAAATTGGAATATTATTTACATATATTTTATCCTTTAATGGAATTCATGTATTATTTTCATTTACAATATGATAAGTAAGAGTAAGAGAGTTATCATTTAAACAATCTTGTCAATGTTTGAGATGACAAAGTAGAGTTAAGAATATGAGATTGATCCTTTGAATTATGCATTGTAAATTTGATTCTATTTCATTTATATTGTTGTAATTTGAACATAGAAGTAGCAAAAGAGAGGGAGAAGCTAGGTTCAAATGTAAGCAAATTATCACCAATGAGAGGTTTACTTGGAATTTCATGACTAGTTTGTATATTTGATGTATTTTGCATAGGAGAATGGGGTGAAAAGTAACTTTCCCATTTATCAATATTATTTTATTTGGAAGAGGGAAGAAAAGAGACAGGTTTGAGAGAAGAAGATTGATCTACTTTTTATCCACTATCACTTTCATATGCATCACCATATTCCTCACTACAACAATATTAATTTTCTTCATTGTAAATGAAATAATTTTCCTCATTTTTGGCTAATGTGTAATTTTGAAAATTTGTCTATTCATTGTCATAATTATGTGGAAAAATTATAAATTTATCTATTGGATAAGAGGGAAGAAGTGCCTTAGTGGCAATTTTATTGCTTTCACCAAAGAGAGTATGTAAAAGTAATATTAAGAAAATAAATTCAAGAATGACTACTAACATAGAGATTTTGAAAATATTTTTGAAACTCCAAACAATTTGCAAAAATTCTAAAAATTGTAAGGGAGGAAGTCATGGGGTTTGATGACCTTGTTTGAAAATCTAGGTTTTGGGTTGGAATTTTAGAATTTTGAAATTATTGTAATAATTTGAATTCCAAAATAATTTTGAATTAAAAAAAATTAAAAAAATTTATACAAAAATCAGAATTTTGAAATTGAAATTTTGCACAAAAATGTGAAGTAAAACCCTAGGGGTACCTAGGGTTTGAGATTTGTTCAAAGAAAGTCAGGTTCACCCAATCATTTAACTTATTTGGTAATAATGGAGTTTTATTCATATTTTAGTTAAGGTTTTGGATTAATAAATCATTATAGAATATAGAAATAGTTGTAGTTATGATTTGTGCAACTATTTATCTTTTTCACCTTTGTAAAAATAGCAATAAATAGGAAGAAATATAACTTAGCAAGAAAATAGACTGAGATGACTGACACAAAGGCTAAAAATAGTTGTGTAAGACTATAAAGGTGTTATAAACATAAATCTAGATTTTGTTCAATGAAAAGATAGGAGAAATGAAAAGTGGACACTTTGGTGTCTGACATTATTGTCTAATTCTGATGATGTCTATTTTTATTTCTAGTTTTAAATGCTAGTGTGATTTGATCTTGGGGTCCTATATGTGTCCTAGTTTTTTTTCAATTGCCTATTTGTACTATTATATGACCTATTTTCTTCGCAAACCCTAGGTCTATGTATACACACACAAAAACAAACATATCAAAAGCCAAAAGGGAAAAAAATTGGGTTAAGGGAAGTATGATCACATAATCTATAACCCCTACTATCTTGATCACTGCCTATATTAACTCTCAATCTAGGGTCTCAGATCGAATGTAGTTATCTCTTAGGGAACATGCATAATCAATGTGCATGGTAGATGCAAGAATGAACTTTCACCTAGGCCCTTCCTTGATCAAGCATGCAAATCTATGTGTGATGCAGAACTCTGAGCTATACTATTGACTAATTTTTTATTATTTAGAGTGCTAAAGTAGTAAGTTCTACATATAAAAAACCTTATGAAGTCCTTTATATAGGGGACTCTTTATTTTGAATTTTAGAGATTTATTCATGTTAGTCAACATCAAAAAGCTAAGTAAAACTTAAGGGAGGGGCTAAAAAGGGTTAGGGACCTATTAAGCAAATAAAAATGACTGTTGGACAATAGCATCGAATAGGAAAAGAGTGTCGAGTGTTGTAGTCCACTAGAATTCTATTGTTAGGGACTTTGAAAAATAGGCTAGGACTAACACATGCCAAGTTTGGGGGTCTCTAAGGGTATAGATCAATTGACTAAGATAACAGAAAGGTGACATTAGTGAGAAACAAGACCAAGACAAGCAAAATAAAGACATGGTTAGTGCAAAAAATGCTCATATTCTCCATTCAGAGTCTCTTATGATGAGGATTGTGAAAATACATGATATGCGTGGTTGCTTGACTAATTTAGGGTGTATACACAAATCCAATTATCCAAAATTAGGATACCAAATAAAATTGGATTTATCCTATTAGTCCATTTTATCATTCGAATGTCTATAAATTAGCATGCCTTCCTTCATTGAGAGGATCATCCTAAATTACTATCGAATTACATCTATTATTGAGCTATTGAATTTCTATTAAATTACCATTGTGCATCCTCTTGAGATCAAATTTATCTATTGTTATGTTGTTGAATTTCTTGTCCATTGGAGATTTCATTTTAAGCATCCATATACCAAATTCATAAGAACACATCCAAATTATCAAATAATATATCTTTTATTGGTTTTTAGGTTAAGATATATTATCTTTTTCTTATTTAAAATATCTATCTGAGGCTCTAGGTTTAAGTTTAGAATACGAATTAATAGTTATTATTGGTTTCTAGATTGCTTTCTAAATTTCATGTATTAGAGGTTGGTACCCAACATTTATAATAATAAGAGTTGTAATCTCTATGAAGACCTAGTTATACAACATTATCTTACTCAAACTTCTTGTAAACTATTTTAAGGAAGCTATTTTTTAATGATCAGGCTATATTATAAGGGAAGTAATGTATTATCATTGTGATTATAGCTTGCACTTTAGAAATTATTTAAATTCTATTAAAAATGTCATGTTTTGAGTTGAAGTTGTGTTTTCACAATATTTTTACTTGTTTATTATATTCATAGGCAATGAATTTCATGGTCATAGTGGTTAGGGCCTCTTAAAGGTCTTATATTTTATTGTTATTATGGTAAAAAACCTAAAAATGGGATTATGACTCTAATACTTGGCATGTTTAAATAAAATCTATTGAAATAAACATAGCCTTGATTACTAGTTAAAAATGTTGGGTTCTAATAGAATTTTATCAGGATCAATATTGGATACATGCTACTCTTGAGACATATGGATATAAGATATAATTGATTAATATGTTTATTCCTATTTTACATTGTTGATAGTTCTGATCCATGATATGCATAAAATATTCTAAGTGATATCAGACTCTTATAATTATAAATTTAAAATTATATCTTGAATTTGTGATGAAAAAATATAGAGCATGAGTATGATAATTCAAACAATAATATTTAGAGCATGCTTTTAAATTTCATAATTACTCGCAAAGGATTAAGATTTTGATGATCATTAGATATGTTAGATTCACTATTAGTTTCAATTAATAAGGAGTGAGATTCATAATATTGAATACTCTAATGTGTTATAAATATTAGTTAGCACCATAATTCCAAATCTAAAGCATGATATTCTTCTTACTATATTTGCCTATTATCAAGTAAAATGGTTTGACTAATAAGTAAATTTATAATACCTTATTAAATTTATAATTATCTAGAAAAAACATGATGGTAATAGTTTTTGTCAATCTTTGTTTTGAGAAAAAAATCAAGTGGAAATTTGGTGGTTGTGATAGTGGTATGTTAGAACTAGGTTCAAACCTAGGGGCCTTTGGAAAGAAAACAATGTTTAACTTTTAACTTATTATGATCATCAGAATGATGAGGATATAAATTATGCTAAGAAACCATCAAGGATGAAGAATGGGAAGTAAGAGTGGTGGTTAGGGAGGACAAGGGTAAAAGTAACAAAATAAAAACCCAACCCCACCCCTTGCTGATGTGGAAATATTGAACATAATACTTCATGAGTTAAGTACTCTCTAAACTTGCCTACTAGCCCTATAATCCTGGTGTGTTGCCATTGTAGTTCTTCAAAAATATAAAAATGGTTAGTGAATAAAATATGTTTTCATTAAGGATATCAATAAACACCCACCTCCAAAATATGTTTGATAAGAATTAGGTGATGTTAAAAAAACCCATGTGGTAAAATTATACAAGCAATTCCCTCTACAAGTTATGATTTTTAACATTAAGGCCTAGATCAGAGCATATAATCTAGAGGCTGATGTCATTATGGTGTAACCACCTATATGAAATTTAAAGGATATTAACCATTAATTATTACTTGGGAAACTTTCAAAATTAAATTCTATAAAATGCATCCTAAGTATAGGGTCTCTATGGATATTAACCCCTAATATTTTTTGTCTTTTACTATGCTTGGACAAGTGATGTTTTTGAATTCTCTACATTTTTCACTTTTTTAATTTCCATACAACACGATGGTTGATTGATCACTTATACACATTGATTTAATAGTGATGCCATGTGTGATTAATTATAGATAAATTAAATTTTTTTAATAAGCTCTTCCTTATATTTAATTTATGTGAAAATTAGACCTTATCCTTGGTAAGACCTTTTTGAAAGGAAAATAAGTTGTTATTAAATTATAAAAATATTATATAAAACATATTCCCACTATCTATTGAAGTATATAGGTCACAACATGGTCATGTCAATTCTGACTTATTATGGCACTTGATTGATTAATCTTGATTAAAAATGTTTAATTATTGAAATAAGATGATTGTCCCATATATACTTTACTTGGGATCCATGGAAACTATGGAGGGAAAAAACTAGAAGGAAAAGAAAAAGAAAGGAAAAAATAATAGCTACCTTGGTAGACATATGGAGAAGTACTGGGGGTCAGAGCATGTTGCTCCATGAATAAATGATGGTCAGACTTGCCATTTCTGGCCAACACTACTCTATAAATTTTTAAAATATTCAAATAATTAATAAGAAAAATAAGTTGTCATATCCTAGTTTCTTTCCATTGAATAATGTAAATACAACATAATTATAATAAGACTCACTTTCTATTTTTGGGATTACAATTATTATTCAAAAATGAATTGTACTTATCTTGTGAGTTATTTAATGAGATTTCAGTAAATTAACCTTAGTGTTTAATTTTTTATAGTTGAATACATCTAGTTATTTATTTTCAAAGATTATATATATATATATATATATATATATATATATATATATATATATATATATATATATAATCCTTCATATTTTAGTGTTGTAGATGTTTGTTTACATGCTTTTAGGTAGTTTCATCTAATGGGTTGAGTTAGGATTGAGGGGAAAATACTTTAATAAATATATCATGTAGTGACATATATACACAAGTATAATGAATAAGAAAAATAATTTTCCATGATTGCCTTAATTATTATTTGGTAATGTGTTAAAAAAGTATAGTGCATCTATCCTTGTTTGATTTTTTATGTCATGACCCTATACTAAGGTAGTTCTAATCTGGTAGCTAATTAGATTTGATCAGTCATGATTGGCATAGTGATATTGTTACTTTAAAGTTTGAAAACAAGTTTGGATGCACCTTCTTTGTATTTAGAGTCACTAGAATGATTCTTTCATGAGAAAGTATTTTTTTCCCAACACTTAGTGTTGGATGCATATTCAATATTTCAATAGTTTTATATGCACTTGGTAGTGTAGAAATGTTTTGAAATATTTATTATTATTGTGTATTAAAAATAACTACTTAGTCCTAAGGTTATATTTCTTACGTTATATGATATAATCACTTATTTTTATCACCTTATAAAGTGCTTAGTGACGACTTTGTAGTCACATCTTTGACTTAAACACATAATGATTATGAAAAAATATTTGCAAAAAGATTAATATATTATTCAAAGGGTGTTAATGATTAAATAATCAATGAATACATTAAACTTATAATAAGAATAAATGGAGGCAATATAAGTAAGATATGGAAGAAAATAAAAATAGAGAAGGTAGTGGATTGAACCTTGTTACGTGAACTATGGAAGAAATAATTACTAGATCATAAAGGGAAATATTATTTTGAGGCTCCACTTCATCTTATCTCAAATTTTTATTTAATAAAGTTATTGGAGAAATTTTTTTATTGGGTATAAAGTGGATTTGGAAGGTTTCCCAAAATGAAACTGGGTAAGAGAGAAAGGCAAGGAGAAATCCATAAGAACTAGGCATTATTTTACAACCTTTGAGCTTAAAATATGTTGTCAAATCAAGAAGTGTTGTTATTAGTATTTATTCCCCTTATATTTTTTATTTATACTATAATTTGGTGCCACGGTGAATCATTGTTGGTAGAGAGAACTAAGTGGAGAAGGCATAAATGGGTATCCTTCCAAGAACTCCATGTATTACATGATTCCACATTTCACCCTCTTCTCAAAATGATTCCTTATATCAAATATTCATAGCCTTGAATCTCTCTTTCTCTTTATCCACTTATGTGATTGTCATAGATGAAAATTGGAATGTGATTATTTTGTGTTTGATTTTAAAATCAAACCCTAGTTTATTCTCTCATTGATTGTTATATGTGATTAGTGATTCCACTTTCTTACTACCCTAGGATGACTAAAAGTTTACAAATGTGTTTATTAACCCTATATGAGTACAATGTGTAATTGGTTGCATGGTTATAACTTTTTTATATCTCTATTTTTTGTGTTTTGTATATTGTATTAAACATGTTATCATATTTATTTGTTTAGAGAGCCATAATTCATATTTTAATGGTGGGATTACAACCATGTAACACTCTTTATCATTTCATTACACCCTATATTATTTTATTATGATATCATTATATTTATGGGAATATTTCATGTTTAGGCTAATGGATAGGGTGGTAAGGGCAATAAAGGATGGGTTCATCTTACTTATTTCCCTTTCCTTCAATAGTTGCATAGAGAAATTATTTTGTTAGTGTACTTGATGAATTTTCTCAATTGTATCATTATATTTTTATTCTCTCATTCTATATTCCAATTAGTAGTGATTGTATTGGCTCTCAGTAACATTAAAGTTTATTAGTAGGATAAATTATTTACTACTAATGTAAATATAAACCTAGTTGAAGAATATTATAGTTTATTTTTAGATGATATACAATTCAATATTTTAGATATGAAAAAACATTTCATCTCTATTATGGAATTATATGTGGATAAGAGATGTATAATTTTGAGAGTGTTATATCTAAGAATTGAATTTGATGTTTTCTTGGATACTTTGGTTTGTTGTGCTAAACCCTTTATTTGGTTAAGCATTGATAAATGTTATTGAAAATTGCTTTGTGAATTTTTTTAAGTAGCCTAGATTTAATGTAGATTTGATTTTAATGTTTAAATTAAAATTGTATTAGTATGAAGTATCTATGAATGAAATTTTATATAAGATTTATAAATTTATTTTTTAAGGCTGATGCATGAGTTGTTGTGAATCTAGAAACAAATGAATTTGTAATACAATCATTATTTATTATATACCTTATGTAGCTTAATCATTTAGTTTATATGGATGTATAAATCACATGTCAATCCATATAGTTTATCAGACATGAAATATCATGCATTAATGGGTTGAGCTTATTGACAGTTTACAATACCTATAAATGAGGTCATTATTAATCTTGGAAGGGAGTTTGACTATGTTGTTATATTCTTGTAACTGTGGCTTGTGTTGTTTATATTTAATAATATTTAGTAAAACATGATGAACCTTATTGATTTCATGCCACTATAAATTTGACTCTATTCTCATAATTGGGACATTAGTAAGATGGGAATGCTAGGTAGGTATTGATAGTCTATTTTGATCTTTACTGAGGATAGTGTAATTGCACAAAACCCTATATGGGAAGAGTGATGGTTTGTAAAGGTTTGAATCATTTTTTATTAATTATGTTTCATGTTAATTTAATAGTCCATATTGGTGGCATGTTAGCCCATGTAGATACCTTGTATAATGGGGGTTAATTGCACCTACTTGAATGTGTAATAATGAGGCCTATATGTGAATGCCATGTATGCCTCTTAATCAGTTTTTTATAATTACATTATTGACTATGTATTCATTGATCCTTATTGGATAACCTAATGCTTAGACTATTTTTGAATTATAAAATTAATATCAGTTTGTGTTATAGCTTGGGTTACATAATTTAAAAGGTCATTATCAGTCTTATCCTAGACTAATAGCCTAGTACTGAGTGAAGATTTAATGAATGAAGTTATTTTATGCACTTAAAATTACTAGAATAGATGTTTTGGAACCATCATTTGAAGTATAAGTGATTAGAGATAGGTTTGAGCTTTCATTTTATTTGAATTGGGTGAAGTGTGGTAAATTGGTTCATAACTATATGACTTAGAATGTCTATTTATTCAAATATTACTTGTCAATGACTACTATATTTTAATCAAGTAATGTTAATATCTAGTGTGAATTTTTTTTTTTTTTTTAATATGTATTTACATGGTAGTTGTGCCTTGAAATAAGCCTGTATAAACATTGAATTAATTATAGTACTTCATTTTATGATTAGTGTTATTGATCCAAATATGGATCCTAATGTACTCGTCATGCATAATAGATATTTTCACTACACCTATTTGTATATATTTTATGCTTGTAAGACACTTTTAAAAGAGATTTCATATATAAAACATCATACCATATATGTTAAAATGGTAAAGTTGGTGTGGGGGTGAATTATACATCTTCATAGAGATGAATTTAGAGAGTTTTAGCTATTAAAAATGAGGAGTTTCATAAATAGTGGAACCATTATTATTTATAGGGTGGTAGCTATGTAACCACCCTAATAGTTTAGAAACCACTTATATACATACACAAGTAGTTTCACCATGAGACAAAACAAAAGAATGGTAATGGTTTTAAACATTTACAATACTCAACAAGTGTTCATTTAAGGTTATTTGGAAGATATAAAATTGAGAGAGCATAAATACATGTATTGTGCAAGGTAGAAACATTATAAATTTAAATGAGAGGTATTGAAGTTGGATTTACATTGAAAGTTATAAGTTTGATTCTTTGTTCTTCTTGTCTTATTTTTTTCCTAGCCATAAATGGTTAGTTAATGTTGTTGGGGTTTTGAAAATTTTGTGATAAGTGAAAATCAATATTGTGTGAAAGTTTTGGATAGAGTGTTAGTGATAATTTTTATCATAAAGGCCATGTTTGGTATTATCTTGTATATTTATTACATTAATAGTGGAAGGGGAGTGTAATTACCTCACTCATTGGAATTTTTCCCAAATCAAGGTTCTCTAAGATAACTCATGTTGATTTTAGGTTTTGATTATTATTATGCTTCATGTTCATATGAAATATGTTTATCTCTATATTATAATTTTAAATATCTTAAAATAGTGAACTTCTAATCATTTGTTGAACTAGGAGGCATCCGATCCATGTTGGTGAAGCTCAATGTGGAATATCCACCTAGTCTATATATCAGATTAGTATTATATTTGGTTCTAATATCAATAATTTGTATGGTTGTGTGTTTTTTATTACATTAAGAGTTTATGCCAATCACTAGCAAAAGTAGTGATACTGGTCAATGTATCCTAGTTCCCTTTAAAGTAGATATTTCCACAAGGAATTAAAAATTAAGATATTAGAATTTTGTTCCATGCTAATGAAGAATATGCCTAAAAAATATATAATTAATTTCAAAAGCTTGAAGATAGAGTAGCTATATTTCTCTTTACATGAGAAAGGTTGATCAATTGGAGTCCATCATGTGGGATTTTGGTGTTTCTATAGATATGATAAAATAAAATAAGGATGATACTCCTAAGACTCATGAGAAGAATAAAGAGCAACCCCATGCCAAAAAAACTCCACTTCCATTAAAGGTTAAGGAAAATATTGAGATTTAGTTATATGATGGGGATTTGAATGCAAAGAGGCTAGACCACTAGCTAACCTAGTTTGAGGTATATTTTAGTTTACAGCATATTAATGAAATAAAATAAATTTATTTTACAACGTTAAAATTAACTAATTATGGTTTAACTTAGTTTTATAACTATGTTCATAATTTGATGTTTGAGAAGCTACCTACTATTACTAAGTGGGATAATTATAAAATACTAATAAAACATCAATTCTATCCTATTTTTAATGAGGAAGATAGGTCTGTGTATTGAAAATATTATTAATTGGTTATTTTGCAAATTAAATTAAGAGAATGAGGATCATCGAACCTCTCCTAAAAGGAGATCCAAAAATATCCCCAAGATATATATCTACCAGCTCTTGGTAGACAAGATAACCCTGTTGGTCAATGAAAATTATTCCAATATAAGAGGCATGTGTCAGTCCTAAAATTTCTAACATTAGTTTGATCCTTAAACAAATTAGTGGGTAATGCCAATTTTTCTATTTTTTATATGGGTTTTGAAAAGATATTAAAAATGAAAAAATATGAATTCATTTTTTCAATAATTCAATGGATTTCAAGAAATGAAACAAATAATCTTGCATTTCTAGATTTGTCCATATGAATGAAAATTAGTTTTTTAACAGTTTTGACTTAAAATAAAATTAACTAATTTAAATGAGTTAATTCAACTAAATTTAGGAATTCAAAAATTCCATAATAATAATGGATAAAATTTATTGTAATCAAGATAAACATTTAACAGATTTCATTCAAACCCTAGATCTAAAAATTTATTTTAAAAATGATAAATGAGAGGAAAAGAGGAAAGAAAAATTGTGATTATGGAGATAAATTTTATCCACTCAATGAGAAACAACCCACAAAACCAATCTCTTTACTAGTCAACATTCACACAATTAGGTACAAAAATAGTGCAAGAGTCTGAGGAAAGCAAGACCTAAAAATATACATATCTATACACATGAAATGAAAATATTCTTTCATAACTTCAATTAAAATGTATATCTACTTGAAAAACACAAAATATAGTTGCTTGCAATTAAATGAGCCCAAATTTTTCTAGCATAACAACAAAGAATAAAATAGAGAGGGAGAAATTACATTACATATGCATAAAAAATGTGAATGACTCAGTCCTTCCTTTGAATAGAATGAAAATTTAATGCTCTGTGCAACTACAATTCACCAATATATATATATATATATATATATATATATATATATATATATATATATATATATATATATATATATATATATATATATATATATATATATATATATATATATATATATATATATATATATATATATATATATATATATATATATATATATATATATATATATATATATTCAAATCCCCAAAGTGGAGGCATAGTGGAGTGTGGACCTCACCCAATCATAGTGGAGTGTGCAAACCTATAGTTATCCCTTCAACCACTTTTTTCTTTGAGTGGATGACAACTAATCCTTATCCTACATGTCTCTTTTAGACCCATTTATATACCCATGTGATGCGTGACTTTTTAAAATATCTTTGACCACTTTTGGGACATAAATAACCCACATTGATGGCCTAGATTCCCTCCTACATAAAACACTTATGTTTCTACAAATAAATTGTATTTTTCATTTATATTGGAGGACACACCCATGTGAATATGTAGGAATATTATGGAATTTAATTATACTTGTTATAAATTAGTGGAGAGTGGTGATGTCATGAAGAACAATGGTGGCCATATGTCACCCACTCATAATGGGCCTTCTTCCTCAAAATGGGTGAGTTTTTCCTTTCCCTTCCAAAGCTCTTCATGTCTCCATCCAAAATAAATATATGTTTGTAAAAAAAATTACATAAAAAATTTAATAATTAAAATATCCAAGACAAAAAAGGTTTACAAAAATGTGAATAAATAATAGCACAGATAATGTTTTTTTTTTTTTTAAATTAATGGTACCAAGACAACTAGGCCAGAACAATCTTTCCATTTCCATAGATGGTTTTAAAAACTGACACCTGAGTGAAAATTTATTTCTAAAACAACAATATAGGATTTAAAATGAGCTTCCTAGACTTTTTCAAGTTTTTCCATGCACATGTGACTTTTTGTGAGATTTAAAAAGTTTAATAAGTGCATCAAATACTTATTTTAGGACCAGGTGTAAAATATGAAACTTACTCACATGATGTGATTTATCTAATGGAGTTGGTTGCATGAATGAAAATTAGAAAATGGGTTCCACAATTCTATAAGAATTAGGGCATGTTTTTCAAGCAATGAAAAATTTCTTAGTCAAAATCAATGTCAAAGTGTGTAGGAATACACAAGTGAGTTCCACAAGAAGGTTATTCAAATGGAAAAAGATATAGTGGATTGTGTCATCTTGATGAAATATGTGGGTGGACTTCATAGCCATTAGAAGATACATTTCCTCTTGTAAAAATCATATGGATGAAAAAAAGGCTTGTTCTCAAGCTCATGACTTGGATATGGACAAGAAGAAGGATCCATCTACCTCTTAAGGAACTTCCAAGAAATAAGGAAGATCCAATCAAAAGGGTTAAAGTAAAGGGAAAGGTAATCATAATTCTACTTAAATTTTTATAAAATATATTAAAATACATTTTGGGAAATGTGATGTTGATAGTCATTCTGATGATCAATGTTGGAAGCTTCATCTATAATTACATTTGTTCAAAAACAAAAATAACAAGAAGGTTATACCCTCTCTCCAAGGTGATAATTTAATTGTAGCTATGATTTGGATGACACTCTATGATGTGCCTCTATCAATATATATGTATGTTTGGTTAGTACTAGTGTTCAAAAGAGTAAATTTTATAATATTTTACATATTACAATTCAAAGAAAGAAAACTAGATTGGATGCTCTTTTTGATACTTGTTCACAAGTTAATTTTAAAGCAAGGAGTTGGTAAATAAATTGGTGTTTGAGACTTATAATCATCCAATTACATATTATTTGGGTTGTGTGAATAAATTTGTATACATCAATGTGCCCAAAAAATGTAAATTTAATTATTGTATTCAAACTCTTTTTATTGATGAAGTTACAATGGATGTTGTGCCTCTTGATGTGTGTGGTGTAGTGTTTGGAGACCCTTACTTGTAAAGCCATGATGCTACCAACATTAGTAAATCAAACCAATACCATTTATTGAATGATGGAAATAACTACATTATTTTATCACAAAAATGTGATTCCATAATCTCGTTGGTAAGTTCCTCTAGAGATAATAATCTCATTAATGTTGTTGGGAAGTTTAATTTACTTATTTTGATATAAATAAAGATAAAGAAGTGTTTGCACATAAGTCTTCTTGTAACATGTTTACTAATAAATAGAAGAAGCATATGGGAGAGTTGGTGAAATAGTTTAAGGAGGTTTTCCATGAGCCTACATGGTTTACATTGGTTAGGCCTATTGATCACAAAATTCATTTGTTACCTGATGGTCCACTTTCAAATATCACATTATAAAGGTATTCATTGAGGATGCCAATGAGGTAAAAAATAATTAAGTCTTTGATTATTCTAGTTTTAATCCATCATAGTAATTATCCATGTAGTTTTCCTATTGTTTTAGTACTTAATAAAGATGGTTCATGGAGAACATGTGTCAATTATAGAGCTCTTAATAGGTAAACATAAAGAATAGGTATTCTCTTCATGGATATACGATCTTATTGATCAACATAAACATGTCAAGTATTTTATTAAGCTTGATTTGAGATCTAAGCATCACTAAGTATGGATCAAGAAAGAGATCAGCTGGAAAACAAAATGCAAAACAAGGTAAGGGTTGTATGAGTGGTTATTTATACGTACCACGATATACAATGCACCAATACCTTCATGCAGTTGATGAATGAGGTTACAAGGCCATTTATTGATTCATTTTTCATTGTATATTTGGATGATTTTTTAGTAGAATGTTTTTTTATCATATTGATCATCTTAAACAAGTTTTTCAAGTTTTGGAAAATAAGCTAATGTTGAATGAGAAAAAAGTTAAGTTTTCTTAACAATCACTTATCTTATTGGGGCATTAGTTGGATATGGAAAATTGAGTATTGATCTGAAGAAGGTATAAGCCATCTTGAATTGTCTAAATCCTTCCAATGTGATGGAGACAAGGATTTTTTTACAACTTTGTTTAGATATTTTAGGAATTTCATCAAGAACTTCTCTTCCATAGTAACAACTTTCCATTCCATTACACTGGATAGTAATACTTTTAATGGGGGTAAGAATCAATAAAGTACATTTTATATGATCAAACAAAAGATTATCCATGCTCTAGTTTTAAAACTTCCCAACGTTTGAATATCCTTTGAGGTGGAAATAAATGCTAGTAACTATGCTATGGGAATTGTCTTACTTCAAGGAGGTAAGTTGGTATGTTACTATTCAGTGTTATTTCATGGTGAAATTTTGAATTATTTTATATATATATATATATATATATATATATATATATATATATATATATATATATTATCTTTTTTATCCATTCAATAAATGTAATCACTATCTCATGGGTATGGAAACTATTATCCATACAGATCATCAACCTCTCCAATCTATACAATCTCAACTTTTTTATAGCAAAGTAGACACTATAAGTGGTTAGGATTCTTGCAACAATTTAATTTGGTTTCAAATAAAATAAATGTGTGAATATAAAACTAGTTGATATTTCATCTTCATGTCTTTTGCCTTAATCTATGTGAACCATAATTATTTTTTAGTGTTTTATATGTGACTCTTATGTAGAGAGATATGAGCATGATGTAGACTTTATGGATCCATTTCTTCAAGAATACAAGTCTGGAGGTGTAGATTTTTATCCAAAGAGGATTGTCTTCAATGTTTATTATTCTACAAGTTTGGGAAGTTTTACATTCCTAAGGAGGAAAGAGTTTAGCCAATGATGGATGCACATAATTCAATTTTTTTGGAAATTTTGGTATTAAAAATATTGTTCGACATTTTTATAGGTATATTTCATGGCCTCATATGCAAGTAGACGTTTTGAAATTTATAATAGGATGTGTATTATGTAGTACAAGCAAGCCTAGTAATAAGAAGTGTTTTTTCTAAGGCCAATATTGGTTCTTTATAGGCCATGGAAGATCATTTTCATGGATTTTTAAGTGGGTTTCCTATGTCAAGGAAGGGGTGTGACTATCTATTTGTTGTTTTGGACTAGTTTATAAAGATGTGCATTATTATTTATTTTAAGAATACCATTAAAGGTAGTGATGTAATTGGTTTTTTCCCCTAATGTGTAGAATCATTTCATTTGCCTAGTTCTATTTTTATAAATCATGACTCAAGGTTTCTTGGGAAGTTTTTAGACACATTGTGGTAGAATATGGATACGAAGTTGAAACAATATACTTATTTTCACCCAAAACTCAAATGGGAAAATTAAGGTGGTGAATATAAAATCGGTACAACACTTGAGAGGTTAAAATAGAAAGCATCCTAACTCTTGGGATGAAAAATTGCTGTATATTTACATTCCTATAATGTGGTAGTACATTCTTCTACTATTAAAACTCCTTTTGAAACTTGTTCTAGCTACTTTGCTCCATGTGCATTTGATGGTTTTTAGATAAATATATATAAGTAATGGGAAAGTGGATTTATATGTCCATAAAACTATAAAATTCATAGAGAAGATTCATAAAATTCACCTCTAAGTGTAAGAGACATTGAAGGAGTCACAAGCCAAGTAGAAAGAAAGACATGGTCAACATAGGACTAATCAAAGTTTCCTTATTGTAGGCAAGATATGGTTGTACTTGATTAGAAAAAGGCTCCAAGGTAAGTCTAAAAATCTTAAGCTTCTTAAGTATGACACATTTGTAATTATATAATAAGACGTCATGAATACTTTTAAACTTGATATATTCCACTATCAATGTTAAAAACTTACATCTTTTTTAGCATTCCATGTTATAAAATGAAGTGAGTGGTTGATACCACCTTCAATTCAAGACCTCAATTTAGATAGTTTAAATTACAAGAGGATGGTGTATTGCATAATAATGAAAGGTTAACATGAAGAGGAGTGAAAGAACATTCAATGGTTGGGTTGAAGGGTCAACTACCTAGAAAGGCCAAATAGTATTCTAGAGAAGATGTGGGGATGAAATTTCCTCACAAAATCCCTAAATCTCTTAGGGACTTAAAATCCTAAAATTGGGGAGGTATGATCTAAATTTTGATCCCAATGTACTAGTCATGTATACTACATATTTCTACCATGCCCAATTTTATGTAATTCTTGTTTTTAAGACAATATTATAATACATTTCACATTAAAAAACATCAGATCAGATATTTTATAGTGGAAGAGTTAGTGTGAGGGTCAATTAAACATTTTCATAGTGATTAATTCAATGGGTTTCAACTATTCAAATGTAGGGGTTTATCATAGATAGTGAAATTGTTGTTTTTTTAGGGTGTAAATTACATACTATCTAAGAGGTTCAAAACTATCAATTTGCATACGCCAATTTTTTTGCCATGAGATAAAGTAAAATAATGGGAATAGTTGTAAACATGTGTAATACTCAAAAAAGGTGAATTTAAGCTTCTTAGAAGAATCCAAAATTGAGAGAGCATAAATATAGGTCTTGTGCAAGGCAAAAGACATTATAAAACATAGTGAGAGGTCTTGAAGTTAGATTCACATTATAAGTGGAAAGTTTGAGTCTTTATTATTGTCGTGTCATTGGTTGCTAGTTTTAGATGGTTGGTTTAAATGTGTTAGATTTATATGAAGTGTTTGATAAGTGCATATCAATCTTGTGTGAAATTTTTGGATAGAATGGTAGTGATAATTATTAAAATGAAGGCCATATTTGGTAGTACCTTGTACATTTGTTACATTACATAGTAGAAGGGGGTGAAATTTCCTCACACATTATAGTTTTTCCCATATTAAGTTTATTTATGACAACTCTTGTGTTCATTTTTGGAATTACTTATTCTTATGCTTCATGTTGATGTGAAATATTTTGTACATTTCATTTATAACCCTCTTTTATCATTATTTTAGCATTGTAAATAGCCTAGAATAGTCATCTTCCAATCATTTATTGAGCACAGAGTCATAGGATCTATGTTGGTGAGGCTCAATGTGTAAAATTCTCCTAGTTCACAAATCAGTTATAGTTGATTTCCCCCATTAAGGGAATAATAAAGACACCACATTCTTATTTTTAGATCTAGAAACTTACTTTTTATTTTGTTTTAATGAAATCTCGTAATTATCCTTATCTTTTGTGCTTGGAATTGGTTATACTTGTTGTTTAGAGAATCCATGTGGAACATAGTATGAAGTGACTTGAAAGTATCGATTTTCCTCTATTTTCACAAAGTTACCATAGTTTTAAAGGAGTCATGACAGACTTGTGAGGGGAACTGATTATGAATTGCATTGATGTTAATAGGTAGCCTATGTTGAAGGTATAGTTTTTATTTTACAAGTGTATTATTATAGCCTTGATCTTGATAAGTTTGTAAGATGAATATTCATGTTCACATAATGCTACTTAAATTAACAATATTGTGTTAGACCGATCTTAACCTATGGTATAATAGTATTGTAGTTGCCTAGATCTTAGTAGAAAGGAACTACATTTTTGTAAGTAGTACACCTTAGATTTCATTAATGTAATTTTTTAATCTACTATTATTATTGTTTATTTAATAGACAAAAAATCTATATATTTCTATTGAAGAATGGTTATTTTCAACTTAATAAAAATTGTGATTTTGTAAGCTTAGGACTGTGGTGTCATTATTATCTTGTAGACTCTAAATATATATCTATATAGGGACTAAAGTACAATTTCAATGACTGTTAAATCAAAAAGTTCCCTTATTAAGGTTGATTAATGTTATATATGTTCAAACTAATAAATTGGAAGCTATGAGTGGTATGATTATAATATAAATCTATTCTAATTATCTTTGTAAATAATTTTTAAGGATTTAATAAAATTTATAATGTTAATTTAAATTTTTTTTTGGATAGATACAAGGTTTTAAATGGCCTCAAGCCAGATAAAGTTGATACAAAAACCAACTACCATGCATAAGCATAGTTGATACTAAGAACTAACAAGGCCATACTGAGAGAAGAGCCAAACAAAAAACATAACAAAGTAGAGACCAACAAAAAAAGGTTCAAAAAACCCTAACAAGGTCCATAAGCCACCCAATAGAAATGGTGTACAAAAAACCAAGAAGAAGAGATAACTGAAAACAACATCCACAAACTCAAAGAGAAACCATGTCATCTGGGTCATCGACAAAAATTATTTCCTTACCTTTGGAAGTCATGGAAGAGGTCACACCTTTCATAGAGCTCTTAGAAACCTAAAAAATCTAAGAATTTACCATATACCCACCCACAAATTTTTTTGTTTTGTTACTTTGCTTTTTGCCCTGCATCGCCTTTGATGCTACCCTTCTTGGAGTTTGGGGAGATAGAATGGAGATGTAATATTTACTTGAGTCACCATATTTATCAATAATATAACTACCTCTACCCTTTCTTTGTTATGTTTGCACTACCTCTATTGAGTTATTTCCAAAATTGGGAATTTTTATGTGTGTCATAGAAGGTAGAGATAAAAATTACCCCTCCAAAGAATAATAAATATGTACCTTGTAATGATAATCTTTAACAAAACTTACCAGTAGCATAAAATGAGTCTCCAACACACAAAATGATGAAATAAGGATCAAACCTATTCCATTAATGTCAATGAAAATCAACTTGCATAATGGACCCAAATCACATTCCATAATTTTCTCTAAAAGGCCACAACAGTGCTCTAATTTTATGAAAAATAAGACCATATTTGAGACCACTTCCACATTAGATAGAAAAATCATAAGGTTTGAAGTGAACATGGCTACTGTTTCCAAGTTGACATGACTATGAATGCCTTGTTCTAGGTAATCATTTCACAAAACCAAAGAAATTACCTAAAAAAGCTCCTCCATAGGCACCCAAAAGATATTTTTAATTATTGCTTGAGAAATCCCCCCTCAAAAGCCATATCTCGGATAGAGCTACTACCAAAGACTACATGAGTAGCCAAAGTGAGTTTAACCCCATGGTCCATGGTGAAATTCAAAAAATAATAAGTAGAAACTAGTCACCAAAGTGGAGAACTAAAAAAAAAACATTTAACATAAGAGGATCATGCCAAATTGAAGCCTATAAAGGCCAATAGGTACCATCATAAACACATTGTGATACACACATGTCGCAAGATCACCATCAAGCAAGCCAATGAGCTGTCATTCTTAGAAATTATGGTGGGGGTTTTCTCATGAAGATAATCATTTCAAATGATTAATTTAAGAGTTTATCACAAACATAATCCCGACCACAAAATTTTCCAACCACAATTAGAAACTAGCTAGAAAGCAACTAGCAAAATCCAAAAGCCTAAATTTCTCATTTTTTTATTTCATTTTTTAGTTTTTTTTAAATGAAACAAATTAAAGGTAAATATAGATTAAATTCCTAGGTCTATGAAGGATAAAGATGTAAATTCTTCCCAAATTTTTTATAGATTATCCATTTTACTAATTTCAAGTTGGTCAATGACACAATTGGCAAGGAAATCAGTAGCCACATTAGCTTCTCTATAGCAATGCTTAAACTATAGGGAGGTAAAATTATTTATCCTATCCCAAGAATTAGATAGGATATTTTCAATTTTTTAAGATTTATCAATTTTTTTAATCACAAAAATAATGATATGAGAATCCCCTTCAATGATCAACTTATGAATATTTCACTAGAGTGCAAGCTCGATCCCGAAAACTAGAGCCTATGATTTTGATTCATTATTTGTGCCATCTACAAGTTTATTAGACATTACCCTGATCAAGAAACTATTGTAATCATATATGATATATCCATCCTTTGACTCACCTAGGTTTCCTCTAGAGGCACCATCAAATTTCAACTTGAACCACACTGATGGTGGAGAACTTCAATAGCTCTTATCCTATCTTACTTTCTTACTAGAGATTACTATTGACCTATTAATGGGTGGAATGGAAATAAGGTACCATTTTGTGCCCATTCTCATATCCTATCTTGAAAGAAAATTATTTCTCCTTTTGACCTAAGATGAGATTACTTTTGAAATTGATGCCTTAAGTTCTTTTAGAATTGCAGCAAGGGATTTTTCTCTATTTTTAGAAATACACTAGTTTCTTTCCTTCCAAAGATTCCATACCAAGATGGTAGCACTAACATGTTAAAGGCCAAAAGGAGATATTTTATAGTCATTAATTGGCCAAGATGAAAATTCAGTATTTAGAGAAGGTGTACAGGCTCGAGACCATTCTAGTTTGCATCATAACCATGCCCAACACCAACTAGCAAAAGGGTAGTCATATAAAAGATGATTTTCAATTTCTTTGTGGTGTTTGTAAAACCAACACCATGATGAACCAATAAAACCAATTTTATTTAGCTTATCTTGACTTAAAATTCAATTTTAAACAATAAGCCAAGCAAAGGCACTAGCTTTTTGAAGCTCAATCTTGTCCTAGTAGAGAAACATTGCCTAGGTCATCATATCATCTATAGTGTATGTCATTTGGTATCCAAGGTTGACTATATAAACCCTTGTTTTAGCACCAATCTAATTAAGAGTATCCTCCTTATCATTTAGAAATATTTTACTATTTTTTATACATTCATCCAATCTTGAGCATTGCTCTAGTGGGATGTCCAAATCAACCATTCTTTTCCACCCCCAAAAGGACAAACCATTAGTATGTTGCAGTTCCACATAGTTGGCAACCATGGCGCCTCAAGCTATTGATAAAATATGTCTAGCTTCAAAGATATGAGACAACTTAGCAATTGGCTTGTGTCCATTCTATGGGTCTTCCCAAAACTTGGTGGTTCTTCCATTGTTAATTATCCTTGAGGAATTCTACGTAATTATAGACCTTTAATTCAACAGAAAAATTTGAAAGTGTGATCCTTTAGGGGGGTTAGTAATAAAAATCATACTCCATGAATTGTCTAAAATTATATATTTTCTCCTTATCAACTTAGACCAAAGGGAGTTAGGTTTGGAGATAATTCCCCAAACCAACTTGGCCCTAAGTGCTTTATTTTGAAGGCTCAAATTCTTAACTCTAGTTTCCCCCATTTTCTTGATTTTACAGATGCTTTCCCATTTCAAAAGTGGGATTTTCTTCTAATTTTGAGCTCCTTGCCACAAATTCTTTTTCATGATTTTATTGAGTTGTTTTACAATATGGTAAGGGGGTTGAAGCACCAAAAGATAATTAACAAGTAGGGAGCTCAAAACTAATTTAATAAGAGTGATTCATCCAACTAAAGTCAACCAACATCCTTGCCAAGAACTTAGCTAGGCTTTAAAGGAGTTAACTAATCCATCCCAATGAATCAATTTTTTCATTCCAGTAAAAAGAGGAACCCCTAAATACTTAAAAAGTAACTTTCTAATATTAAATCCCAAAACTAGAGAAATATCTTGTTGTTCTTATTTAGAAAAATTGATGAAAAAAATTTAGACTTCCTAGTGTTCACCATTTTTTTGGATGTGACCTCATAGCTACTCAAAATAGATTTAAATATTTGTGCTTCAACCATCAAAGCTTAGAAAAAAAGGAAAATATCACCTACAAATTGTTTGTGGGTAATATTTCCAATACCTTCAGTTTCTTAGATGCCATGGAGTAATGAAGTTTACTTGGAAAATTTTGTATACACAAAATATTTTCAAACTTGTATCAATTACTGACACTTTGTATCTTGTAGGAACCCATCGAGTCTCAATCCATTCCCTAAGGGGTGCATCAAGAAAGTGGTGGGTAGACCATTGGTACTTCATAAAATTATTGTCTCTTTTGCTTCTTGTTATCTACACACTTGTCTCCTAAAACCATTTACCCTAAGATTGTTCTTCTCTTTTGTACCCATTCCAAGCAATTCTAAATTTTGTCCTCCTATTCCTCACTTAAATCCCATTTCATAATTTAGCTATATTGAGTTGAATGGGTTGACCCTATACAATTTAGGGGTATTTTTCACTTAGGAACTAGTTAACCTTTCGCTTAACTAGCTCATGACCTAGTGATTTATTGTTTGAAATTGTGTTAGGTCAATTGGGTCGACCCTATCATCTAGGAATTTTGGAAGGGTTTAGGGTCAAATCTGCCTATATATATAAGTTCATTTCCATCATTTGATAAAAATATGAAAAATAATAAGTAATACAAAATAAATATTTGCATATTGACCATTCTACTTGAGAAGTAAACCTTAAGGTTCCATACTTTCTTTGGAGATACTGATATTTTATTGTGGATAAGTCTTTTGATTGCATAGATAGGTTTTGTATCCTAGAGATGATTTATCTTTATCATCCTTATATACAACAATAATCTCCTGTGAATCACCTTGGCCAAGGGAGAGTTTGAGGCTCAGTGGGTTCATCTTCAAAGTTAAGTGTTATAGACTCAATTTTCACCCTTGGATAGGGTTCTCTAGGCCCTTTTTAATTGAGATTCACAATGGGAACAACCCCAAGCTATTGGTATCTTGTGATGGAGTTGAACCTCTAGATAAGGTTGGATTCCTCTTTATGCTCACCTAAACTAATGCTAAACTAATGATTTATAAGGAAAAGAGTTAGAAACATGGTTAATGGCCCCTAATAAATCTAAAATGGTGATACACCAAAGTTAAATACACACTCACATAAGCTTAAACACACACTGGATCAGTAAAAGACAACTATTGCTTACTCAATCTCATAATCTCACTAGTTGCATAAATATTTCATAGAGGTTCCAAGTTGAACACTAATCTGGACCTACAAGTTAGTTTAAAAATAACTTCAAAGAAGAAAATAGAAGGATATCAAACTAGGAAGAATATCCTTCATAAATTCACCATACACAAGCATACTAAGCACCAATTAAAGACAAGAGATAGGCAAAGAGATGATCTTATTAATTCAGACGGTAGTTCTTACAATATTTTTATAGGGTCTAACCATATCAAATAAGCACACTTTTACAAGATTATTGATCAGTATCCTTGTCCTATAAAATAATTTTAAATTATAGGAGATGAGAGCCCCTTTAATAACAATAAAACCAATATATATAGGAGAAGAGAAAGGATTTGGGATCACATCATAAAAAAAATAACACTTTGTCTTAGGTCACTAATTAAACCTGAGTCACCACCGTTTACTCAGCCAATGAAAGTCTTGACACCTTTTTGATCAATCAAAACACTACCCATATCTTGTTGAGTGAGAAAGTCCCCAATGGTTCCAAGGATGCATTGAATGATCCTAGCTATAGTTCCCAACACTAGACCTTTTCTTTGATCCTTCACATCATCTCTTTCTTGAGGACACAACCTCATGTTCATGGATCTGATAGAATCATGGCTTTGTGTATTTTAGCCAACTGCTTGTCAAAAATATGGCCATGTTGAAAGATGAGGGCCCTTTGCATTAATCACCTATCTATTTCACTTTCATATATGGATCGTAAGTCCATCCTATAGATGGAAAACCAATCTAAGATTATTAGTTTTCCTATAGCCTTTATATCAATGCAAACCTATAGACTGTAAAGCCCTTTTTATGGATCATAATAGGTAAAAATAAACCCATTATATCTCTACAAAGACCTAGAGTTCATATATGCATGGATCCTTCTTTTAAAAAGTTACCATAGTTATATAAATAACCCTTCTCAACACAATTTTAAAAACTCTAATAGTAGTCCTATATATTCCTTATATCTAACTGCATCACTTAGACTAATCTATGGCATTTGAACAAGATTTAATAACATCAAGATGACCCTACAAGACCTTATTTTCCATGGTAAAAAAATGGATTCTCAATCTCCATTGAAAATCTTGGGCTTGCCTTTATTCTAATTGGCCATCAAAATTTGACTCAGCGCGTTGACATATTGACTCATCTCAATCCATTGATTTCAATTTGTACAAATGCCTATGAGTCATTGATCCTCTACCAGTTGAATGTGTTGTTGACACTTATCAGGAATATATTTGCTTTTGAGATTCAAAGAACCCTTTGACCTTTGCTCACCATTAGATCTAAATTAATGATGTAATAGGGACCATTAAATTAATTGGGACCCACTATTTGAACCCCAATGGTTAGTTTATGAACCTTAAAATTGATGTCTCATAGATCTTATTTGACATGCCATATAATGTATTTGATGTCTCATAGACCATAAAATTTAATCACAGATAGATCTTTATAGTGTCTTTATTTTAATGCTAGTGCAAATGTCTTATGTTTCTGGTCCAACTTTGAAGGCCTATAACATGAAGTGAAAAATTCATGGAGGCACCAAATTTTTAGGAGATGTTCTTGGAACTAAAAGGAATGAAATCATTTGATCCATTGGTCCTAGGATATTTTTAAGTATGTCTATAAAATTCTCAATTTGACTAGTCCATTCATTCCTACATGACTTCCTAATAATGGTCTAGTTCATTTGGATAAGTATGGGAAACTTAGAAAAATTTGGCTAAGGAACTGACTTTGAACATGCATAACTTCTACCATGCATTAATGAATGATCTAAATATTAGCATGTAGCAACTAGGGACCAACTAGTTAAATAAACACATGTGATTATTTTCTCTTAAAATTACCACACATGTGAGATATGGACTTGTCAATATGCTCACTTGGCTCTATTGAGATCCTTTGCAAGTTGGCTAAGTATGGAAACTTAGAAAATTTTGTCTGAGAGGCCAACTTTGGATCTTCATATCTCTTGATGCACTTCGATGGATGACCAAAAAATTGGCACATATGTTCTTGGGATTGATGTAAACAAACCCATATGACCATTTTTTCTTAACTCATCCATTAACAACCTAGTCTATTTGGACACAAGCTTAGTATGTGAGATAAAAATGGCTAACATATTTAGCAACTTACAGGGAAGCATGCCTACTATGATTTAAAAACTTAGACCATTTTCCTTATCTTATCCATTGGGAATGGATTCATTAGCCTCTACAACTGAGCTAAACCTCTACTGAAGCAATAAGGACCAAAAGAAACAAAACAAAACATAATTCCTAAGGCACTTTGGAAAAGGAAACAATGAATAGAAAAGGAAAAAGTGCATAAGGCACTTAGATGAAAGCATAAAAACTACTCTAATATGTATAATATGTTACAATGGATGTAATGTTATTCAATAACGGGGCTTTAAATGAATAAAATTTATTAGGATGGTTAATACCTCTCCATCCATTTGGGCAAGCTAAATAGCATTGTGTTCCTTGCATCCATGGACCAAATAAGGATCACTCCATAAGCTATCAAACTTATTATGGTTACCTGGTTTGGCCTTATTTGGGTCCCATTTGAGGAATAGGTCCCCTTCCTTGAAGCTCCTTGGTTTATCTCTCTTGTCAAAAGCCTTTTTGACCAGAGCTTTATGTGACTCTAGTGTTTTCATAGCAAGGTCTTTGGTTTCTTTTAGCTCCATGAGCTCCATCATCCTTACATTCATGGGTTCATCCTCCATCAACTTAAGTTGATGGGGCAACTCTAATGTAGGCAACTCAAGGGAAATATGTAATCTGGCTTCCCTTATATACATAAGAACATATGGAGAATTGGCAATGATAGTTTAAGGATTCACCCTATCAGCCCATAAGGTTGCCCTTATCTTGGTGTGCCATGTCCTCTAATTTTCATTCATGGTCCTTCGAATGATCCTTAGAAAATTCTTGTTTATGGACTCTACTAGTCCATTTCCTTGAATATATTACTTGGAAGAGGTTCTAAGGTATATGCCCAATTTGAGAGCCCAATCACTTGTCTTCATACCAAGGAGTGTCAATCCATTATCAAAATTATGGTGGTTGGGACACCAAACCTAGTTACAAGGCTATTATATAAATCCAAGACTGCACCTTCACTAGCCTCCTTCAAATCAATGGCTTCCACCCACCTGGTAAATTAATCAATTTTAGTAGTCACCCATCTATGCCTTGTACTTGATGGTGGATTTATCATCCTTATGGATTCTAACCCCTATTACATGAAGGGTTTTTCCACCTAAATTGGATTAAATGGAAGGGCTACCAATTTTTGCTTTCTTACAAATAGAGCACACTTCGATCATTTTCTATCCCATTCATTAGCATCCTTGAAAAGATTAGGATAGTAGTATATAGCCCTCATTAAATTTTTTGTTGTGGTTCTAGGTGCAAAATTAACTCCTATAGGTCCATCATGGAACTAATCTAAGAGTTTGATCACTTGTTCATCATTTATGCACCTAAGGATTACCCCATTGAGGTCCATTCTAAAAATAACACCATCAGTTAATGCATAAGGTATAGATTGAATCCTAAAATAACTTCTCTTAGATCTATCCAAACCTTGGGGGCATTCTTATGTTTTCAAGAAGTGAGCCATATCTTGAAGCCATCTCTTTTGAAATGGAGGTGCACCTAATTGTGAGCTATCTTGGGTCACCAAAACAACTTCATTATTTTCATGGAGGTCGTTAACCATGTGTTCACATAATCCCTTATCCTTGACTAGCTTGGTGACCTTGATCTCTACATCATATTCCATGACCTTTGTGATCCAGCCTACTCTCTTCTCATTCAAATCCTTATTAAAGAGAAATTCCCTAACTCTAACATAAGACACCATAAGATGGATTTTGCTATTATAGAGCATGGGTCTAAACTTCTTGAGGCTTATTAAGGCTGTAATAACTTACTTCTCAATGAAAGTGTACCTCACATCATATCTTTCCATCTCTTGACTAAAAAAGGTGATTGGTTACTCCATTACTTCACCATTATTTTGCATTATCATAGTTGATATGTTAGCAATGTTAGCAAAGGTGTGCAAGATGAATTCCTTAGAGAAATCAGGATTCAAGAGTGAGGGTGCTTGGGAAATGGAATACTTGATGGCTTCAAAATCTACCTTGCCTTCATTAGAATAATCAAACACTTGGCTCTTCTTTGCCATGGTGGTGATAAGTTTGACCAGGTTTGTAAAACTAGGTATGAACCTTCTCACAAATTTGATTTTCCCAAGGAAGCTTTGGATCCCCTTCTTGTGATTTGGAAAGGATAAGGCTAAAATAACACTTACTCTATTAGGGTTAATAAATAATCTTTGTTTTGAAAAAATATAACCTAATAGCTTACCTTCATGCATAGATAAAACACATTTCTTAGGATTTAAAGAGATATCATACTCTCTACATCTCTAGAATATTAGCCTCAGATGGTCCATGTGCTCACTAACATTCTTGGAGAAGGTTGTGATGCCATCCAAGTAGACCAACACCATTTAATTTAGCATTCATTGGAAGGCCATTTTCATTTATCTTTGAAATCTTTCCCCAGTATTGGAAAATCCAAAACACATCTGCTAATAAGTAAATGTTCTCCACTTGGTGGTGAAGGAAAAATTATACTGGTCTTCTTCTCTCACTAGCAATTGGTTATAACATGAGTATTCATCTAAGAGAGAAAAGAGTTATGAACTAGTAATTACTTGTAGGATTTGCTCCATGGATGGTAGAGGGTAATGATCCTTCAAAGAGACCCTATTAAGATCTCTAAAGTCCACACATAATCTGATCTCCCAATTCATCTTTTTGATAGGTACTAGATTAGCTACCCATAAAGAGTGCTTGATTAGGAAGATGATCTTGGACTCAATAGGCTTAGTCAATTCCTTTATCATGAGTTCTTCAATCTTGGGATTTATGGGCCATTGCTTCTGCCTGATAGGCTTGGAATTATCCTGTAGCTCTATGGTGTGTTGGGAAAATTTGGGATCAAATCCCCTCAAGTCACTATATTTCCAAGCAAATACTTCTACATATTCCTTAAAAATCTCTATGAAAGCATGCCTTTCAGCTTTAGTGCTCACCTTCCCAAGCTTGAGGAGCTTATATCCAAAGATAAAAACTATTTCATAGTTCTCTTCATTAGTTGACATCAATACTTTATTCTTCATCATATGGTCCCCTTCATGAAAGAGACCTTCTAGGGTGACTAATCCTTTACAAAGTTTATTAGACCTTAATTGAATAATATGCTCCTCATACTGATGCTACAATTTTTTTTTTGGTTGAGGGAAGAGAATTATGATTTTTTCTATAAGAAACATGCAATCTATTTGTTATTTTAAAAGACCTACCAATGAAATCCATTATCTATGACCGATGGTCTTATTACTACTTTTACATATGGTTGAACCTTGGTCCTTTTCAATTCATTAGGGATGTCAAAATGATCCCCCACACCTACTAGTCTGTCAGCATGTTGATTTTGGCCTTTCAACACTTATTAGATGTTGAAGGTCTCAAATTCCTCAATTAGGTCTCAAACTCTATGTTTGTAGGAATTCATTAAAGCATTTTTGGTGGAATTCTGACCTTTGACTTGGTGTATAACCAATTCACTATCCCTATAGACTTACAACTACTTCATCCTTCTCTTACTAGACCATTAAAGGTCATGGATGAGACCCTCATATTATATTGCATTACAAGAACAAATGAATTAGAACCTATATGAAAATAAGTACTTATAATTTGAAGGGTATATTATCATACCACCTACACACACCCCATGCTTTCTCCTTGAACCATCAATAAAAACTTCCATAGACCACTAGGATCTTCTTGAGGCTTCATGAGGGATAGCATGAGTTGGCTTTCATGATGCAAATAATAGAAACCCAAGTCCCTTTATTCAACACCTTCTAAGCATTCCACCAAATGGTTTTCATTTCATAGCTCATCTAATAACATGTCTGGTACCTCTTATGTATGAGTGTTCAGAGCTTCCCCCATTGAAAATTCATCCTCATCAATGATGGTGTAATTGATGTTGGCATTATTTGGTCCATAGGGATCTATGTGGAATTATGTAATGGGCTCATCTCTAATTGACACTTTGGCCCCATACCTTGTTATGAATATCATATAAGACCAATCTACTATAATATATCTCCTATCTTTGTTATGAACTCTATGGATAAGCACAGTGCAAAGCGAGGAGGCACATCTAAGATCAATACATCTTAAACCACTGAGACACTTGAACAAGTGTGCAAGGTTATATTGAGGTCTTTGATTATACCAAATGGATTGGAAGAAAAACCCTCAAGTTGTATCACTACTTTGGACCTATGGCTCATAGTTATGGACTTTGGCATTACTAAGGTACTAATAGCACTATCCACTAAGTAATTATGCATTAGAGAGATTCTAATGATTACTAAAATATGGAAGGGAGGAGGCTTGACTACTTTACCTAATTTTCCTTCATTTTGACCTTTGAATACATTGGTGATAACTTCATTCACCTTGCTTGATGGCTTGTCTACAATTATTGTACCATTAATCTTAGATAAACCTTCTTGAAGAATGTCTACTTGACCAGGCATGGAGGGCATATCCCACATGAGCACTCTCACATTTTGATTTTTCATTTGTTCAATAATGTTGATGGGTGAACCACAAACCTTTGCTTGTGCTTTGGGATCCACCACTATTGTTTGTTGAACTTGTGAGCCTTAGGGCATAAAAGGATTCCCTTGGCTCTAATCTTTTGGAGTACTAGAACTTTTGGAGTAAAAATAGGTTCACTTGGATTTGTAAATGAAGGAGTAATGATACGAAGCTATTTTATTGATTCCTAATTACCATCCATGTTCTTTATTTTAAATCTTATATTTGCAACCATTGAAATGTAGGCTTGGCTAGAAATAGCCTGTTGGTTGGATGCATAGCACTCTTCTTGTTCATAGTTCATCATTGTAGCATCTAGTTAATTTGGTCCCTAATTAAACCCTTGATTTTATAGAGGCTCCTTTGGCTTGGTCATCATAGGTACCTCTACATTTTGGGCCATAAGAGCTTAGTTGTATACAAAATTAGTAGCTTGTTGCCATTGATCATTGAAGGCCTGGTTAAGGTCAATACTTGGGACCATATGTTAATGAAAGGAATGATTCCAAGGCATGATACCCTTTTCTTCTTGATCCATAATATTTTGAACTGGCACCAAGGTGTTTGAAATGCTAACAACATTAGGAATGTTGTTATTTTTCCTATTATAGCCATAGTGACTTTGTCCTTAGTTTTGACCTTGGCCTTGACCTTGGTAGTTCCCTTTGTATGGTGGCCTATTTTATTGAAAGGCTTACTAATTAGGTTGATATTAAACTTTATAATTCCTATTTAAATCCTCTATCTCTTAACATTTACTAGCTCATTTCCAAAGGACTGAAACATGCTCTTGAGTTCTTAGAAGATATTTTGGTCTAGTGAATCACCAGATCCACTAGTGGAATTTTTCTCTTATTTTGGTGTAGGTGTTGTATCAATTGTTGGTGTAGGACGAATGACATCAAATGGAGGGATATAAATAAGAGGTGGTATAATTTTAGGAAATAAGGGCATTGGTGGTCTAGGTGTAAGCTTGCCAACTTAAACCAGACAATTTTTTACTTTGATGGCCACCTCATAAACATCTAGAATTATATTTCCTCCCATAGATTGGATCATCAATACTATATCACCATTAAAATCCTTTAGATAATATAGGAAGGTGAAGTTAGGGGTTGGTCTAATTGAGACTAGAATTTTATCCCAAGTTTCTTGGAACCTTGTGTTGAAGTCTTGCATCACTTCATGAGGAGCTCTTGAAATGGTAGTTAGCTACTCTGAAAGTGAAAAATGATCACTTTTATCTTAAAATATTTTACACAAGGCTTCCTCTAATTGGTCCCATGTTTGAATGGAATTGGTATTAAGGCCTCTATACCAATATAGGGCCTTTCCTTTAAAATAAGTATCTCATAACCTAATATCTATATTTTCCACTGACATTATGGATATTAAAAAAATTGGCTATGTCCATGAGGTGCTTAGAAGGTGTTGTATCTTGGTCATCAACATAATAAGGAATTATTTTAAGGGCTAAAACTAGGATATGATCATATTAGGCAAGGGATAGAGTGCTTTGGCCATTAAAATCCACAAAATATATAGAGATTACCATGGCTATGAGAGGCTGTAATAAAGGTCTTCTTGTAGGGGTAGGCCTTGAAAATGACCTAGGAGAAAAGGTTCCTTGATATGGATGTGTATTGGCAAACATTAGTATTTTTTATGAATTTAAAGATAGTTAAACAAATTCAAAAGGAATATATATTGAATTTGACCTTATAATCACCTTTGACATGAGAGATAGCTACTAATCTACACCAGAGTATAGATTCTTCATTTTGGAGTCACCAGATGGTATTGCTTGATAGCTTAACTACTACAAATTTGATCAAACCAACATCAACTTTGATCAATATTCCTTTTAGAGTGTGGTCCCACCAAGCATGTTATAAACTATTATAGACTCAATTTTCACCCTTGGAGAGGGTTCTTAAGCCCTTTCCAATTGAGCTACACAATGGGAATAACCCCAAGTTGTGGGTATTATGTGATGGGGTTGAACCTCCAGAAAAGGCCAAATTCCCCTTGATACTCACATAAACTAATACTAAACTAATGCTTCATAGGGAAAAGGGTTAGAACGATGGTTAAGGTCCCCTAAGAAAGCTAAAAGGGTGATACACCAAATTTAAATAGATACTCACATAATCTTGAACACACACTAGATTAGCAAAAGATAACTATAGCTTATTCAATCTCACAATCTCACTAGTTGCATAAATATTTCATAGAAGAGGTTCCAATTTGAACACTAATCTAGACCTAAAAGCTAGTTTGAAAACACCTTCAAATATCCAAGTAGAAGGACAACAAACTAGGAAGATTCTCTATAACAAATTCACCATACACAAGAATACCAAGCACTAATTAAAGATAAGAGACAGGCAAAGAGTTGATCCTATTACTTCAAAAGGTAATTCTTAAAAAAATTTGATAGGGTTTAACCATATTAAACAAGCACATTTTTTCAAGAGTCTCAATGAGTAACCTTGTCTTAGAAAAGATTGTAAAATTCTAAGATCTAAGAGCTCCTTCAATGGGAATGAGACCAGGATATATAAGAGAAGAAAAAGGATGTGGGAGCACATCATGAGAAAAAAACACTTTATCCTAGGTCACTAATTAAACCTAGGCTACCACCTTTGGCTCCTTAGCTAATGAAATTCATTCCACATTTTTGATCAATTAGGACATTATGCATGGCTTGTTGAGTGAGAAAGTCCCCAAAGGTTCTAAGGATGCATTAAACGCTCCTAGGTATAGTTCCTGACACTAGACCTTGTCTTTAATCCTTCACGCCATCTCTCATTTGAGGATAAAACCTCATGCTCATGGATCTGATAGAATCATGGCTTTGTGAATTTTAGGTGGTTTCTTTTCAAAAATATGGTCATGCTGAAGGACAAGGGCCCTTTGCATTAATCACATATTTTCTCTACTTTCATATCTAGATCATAATTCCATCCTATAGATGGAAAACCAATCTAAGATTATCAGTTTTCCTATAGCCTTTATATTAATGGAAACCTATAAACTATAAATCCTTTTTTGGATCATAATAGGTCCAAATAGACCAATTCTATCTCTATAAGGACCTAGATTTCATATATGCATGGATCCTTCTTTGAAAAGGTGACCACAATTATAGAAATAACCCTGACCAATATAATTTTATGAACTAGAGGTCTATATTTATCTCTAATGGTGGTCCTTTATATTCCTTATATCTGACTACATCACTTAGATCATTCCATGGAATTTGAATGAGCTTTAATGGCATCAATATGACCTTAAAAAACCTTATTTTTCATGGTCGAAAAATGGCTTCTCAACATATATTAAAAACCTGGGGTTCACATTTGTTCTAATTGACCATTGAAATCTGACTCGATTCACTAACATATTGACTCATCTCACTTTGTTGATTTTTATCTCTACAAATGCCAATGAATCATTGATCCTATATCAATTGAATGTGCTATTGACACTTGTCAAGCATGCATTTTCTTTTGAGACTAACTGACCCCTTTAACCTCTGTTCACCGTTAGATCTGAATGTACGATGCAACATAGACCATTAGATCAAATACAACCCACTATTTGAACCCCAATAGTTAGTTTATGGAGCTTAAAATTGACATCTCATGGACCATATTTTACATCCTATAGAATGTATTTGATGTCTTATAGACCATAAATTTTAAGCATATATAGATATTTCTAGTGTCTTTATTTTGATGCTAGCATGAATGTCTTATGTTGAAGGTCCAACTTTGAAGGCCTAAAACTTGAATCAAAAAAGTCATGGAGGCACCAAATTTTTAGGATATGTTATTTAGATTAAAAGTAATGAACCCCTTTGATCCACTAGTCCCAGGAACTTTCTAAATGTGTCTTCAAAATGGTCAAGTTGACTATTCCATTCATTCCTTCATGACATCCTGATGATGGTCTAGTTCATTTGGCTAAGTATGGGAAACTTAGCAAAATCTAGTTGAGGAGCAAACTTTGAACATGCATAAATTCTACTGCACTTCAATGGATGATCTAAAACATATCACATAGCAACTAGGAACCAAGACAAATAAACCCATGTGGTCATTTTCTCTTGAAACTACTACACGTGTGAGATATGGCCTTGTCAATATGATCACTCAAATCTATTGAGCTCCTTTGAAAATTAGCTAAGTATGGAAACTTAGTGAATTTTATCTAACAGGACAACTTTAAATATTCATATCTCTTAATGTGCTTCAGTGGATAACTAGAAACTTGGTGCATATGTTTTTGGGACTGATGTGAGTAAACCCATATGAGCATTTCTTCTTGACTCATCCATTATCAACTTGGTCTATCTGGGCACAAGCTTAGTTTGTGGTCTAAAAATGGCCAATAGTAAATATTCCTGACTTTATTTCTCCTTTGTAAGAGTAGATAATAAATTTGTGCTTCACTTCCATGTATTAGGATTCTATAATATTAACATGATTATATATTTTCTATACATGTTTAATTATATATTTTCTAGCCCCCACTTTATGCCACAAGCTTTAGTGAGCACTAGATTAGATTTATTTTTCTTGTTATGAGTTTAGGTGAAATATCAAAACCTAGGACCCCCTTAGGGTTATTGCATGATTGTGTTAGACTAGAGGCTTTGGAACCCTCCATAGCATGGTTTATTGTGATAAATGATACCCTAATTAGGTCTAGTAGATCCCCATATTGGTCATGCTCCCGCTTACTAATTATATCCCCAATCAGAAGTGTAGGTATGCTCTACCTTCTCTGAGTTAGGATTGATTTATAGACATGATACATTTTTGATTGCATACATTTTGGTGAACCCAATGTGAACTAACCCTTACAAGATTTATTCACTTATTTTTCATTATTTTTAGCATATATTTACCATACTAGATCGACTACATTGACACAATTCTAACTTCTATGCATATGTTTAACACACAGTCGTATCCAAATGAATTTATTCTTTTTGTGCAGGTTCTTTTTCGAGTATAAGGTACTAAATCAACCCAATCAACCTAGTAAAGTTTTTTAGACTTTTAGACATCTAGTCCAGACTACTAGGTCAACCCAGTCAACTATGTACATTTCATGTACTCAGCAACAAGCTTCTACAAAGCTAGATTGACCCAATCAACCCTATTAGTAAGATTTATAGGAATTTATCAAGGTTATTTGATATCAATCTAATTTATCTACATCTTCTCATCAAGTTTCCTTTCTATCAATTTTCTCTTTTCTTACATTCTTTCCTTTCATAGTTTACAATCTTTAAAACTGCCCCTATATAGTCAACTAGATCAATTCTATCAACCCAACTCTATATTTTGTGTTGTCCAAATAACTAGGTCAACTCTATCAACCCTATTTATTTTTAGAACTTTGTTTCCATAGTATAATGATAACACTATCAACCCTATTCTATATTCTATGCATACACTATGGACTACATCAAAATTGTACCATGTTTCATTGTTGGAATTAGCCTTTATATGTTAGTAATTAGCTCACAGTTTCATTTATTATTGTTTGCATGCTTAGAATAGATTGCATAGTCTAATTAGGTGATTTTAAATTAACCGTTTAGTTTCATTATTTTCTATTTTATGCACACATGACGAAATCACAAAACCTTAAACAAGCATTTTAACAATTGTCTATCCAAGGCCTACCTACATGGATTTCATCACCAAGGGGGAAGCTAACTTGGTTTTTTGGCCAATTATAAACATGTGGTTAATGGTATATTATGGATAAACATTTGACACCCTTATCACAATGGTGTGTGAAGTGAGGGGTAGACCCCAATACTAAGCCTATACCATTTCTAATAATGATCCCTTTTAGCTCAAATGTCCTAAAACCATACTTAGATTTATTTCTAGTTCCTTGCTTATAGCCAACTTCCCATCATATTTAAAATCATATTCTAATAATCTAAATAAAATTTAGGTTGACCATCTAGTTATCTTTTACTTTTTAAGTTGATTGCTTGTTCTTTTCTCAACTATATGTTATATTGAAAAAAATTGCAGTAGCCAATGTTGGTGCAAGGTTTTGTGTGGTGTGCCTCAATAACATCACCCTCATTGATCCAATTGATTGTGTGTTTCCCTTCAGTTCTTTATTTTTTAAATACTTGAAAAATTATTCTTTTCTCATTACATGGTTGTTTTATTCAAAATAGTCTGCTATAGGTTGTCTAATTTTCCCTATTTCTTGTACTAAATCAACCTAGTCAACCTTGTACACTCTTTTTGAGCCTTTGTTTACTGTGTTAGGTCAACCCAATTGACCTTGTATAGTTTACAGGCCCTATTATCTATGTTAGGTTAACCCAATCAACCCTGTACTATTTTTTTTCACTTCTTGTTTCCTTGATTTTGCATCTCTCTTATTTATTTTTTAGTCCTTGTCCTTCATCATGAATTTTTTGTTTGAAGATAACACTAAGTTAAATGAAACAAACATGATGAGTTTTACCAACCCTCATAGGATCTTACATATGCATATTAGGGATCCTCTCTTGGATGAGATTAATGTTCAAATAGCTACTCACACAACAAACTATGGGACCCTTCCTAATACCTATTCACATCATAATCCTCTCTTTTCCCTAAAACACCAACCTAAATTAGAGGATACCCTGAAATGCTCTTCTTTATCTTTGAATTTCCTTAACATCAAGGAAAGGATCCTTCTACCATTTACCATCTCATGGTTAGTGGTAAAGTTTAAGATCCTCACTCACCTACTCCCACATTCTCAAATGGATTTTGGGGGTACCACCTTCTTTTATTCTTAGCCTCTTCCTTTGATTATGACCCCTTCTCACACCATGACCTCTTCTTCTTTAAATTATTTCACCTCTATTCCTAGTATCTCCACTAACATGGTAGGTTCTACATCTATTGGGTCTCTTATAAGATCCACTATCCTTAATCCTTCTATTAGTGCATCATTTCTTATCCAATGTAATCATTCTTCTAGTTCTTCCTCTTCCCATCCCTTCACTAGTCTATCTTTTTCTTCACAAGAAAATTTTTCCACTAGTGCTTCACATTCTCATAGTTCCTCTCAAGCTCCTACCAATACCAATAGTGTTACCCAAACCACTAATACTAACTCTAATGCTTCAAATAATGCTAACAATGCTAATCAAACCCACCAACTCTTGTTAAAAACACTCAATCAAATGAATACATTTCAATCTTATAATACAAATCAAATGATGAGAATGTAAAATCACCTTCTTCATCTTCAAACTCATCCTAAACCAATGACTTGGGGAATGCATAATCAAAATTTTACCCCTCCTCTTCGAGATTCCAAAGGAAATCTCATCCGTTAACCTCCTTCAGTCAACAAAATTACTAAGCACCTTCAAAATGAACCTCTTACCACTCAAATTTATAATATTGATATAGGAGGTATCACCCCTACAATTTTTTATAATGGATCAATTGATCCTTCCTTTCATCTTAAAACATTTGGAAATCTTTATAAGGATTGGGACAAATTGAACACTTTTGCCGTTACCAAGCTGTGAGCCAAAACCCTCATGGGTGATGCCTTAGATTGGTATAATACACTTAGAACTCATTCCATTTATGGTTTGGAGGATTTAGTGAATGCTTTAGTTCATGAATTCCAAACTAGTTATCTTCCTAAAAACACTTTGGCCCAATTCATAAATTGCAAACAACTTGAAAATAAAACTGGCCAATTTTTTGTTAAAAGGTGGAAAAAATTGTCAAATAAATCTGAACATAACATGACCAGTGATAACCTTTTCCATCTCTTCACTAATGCTCTTTTTCCTAAGTTACAATATCAGGTTCATACTCTTTCTTTATGTAATTTGAAGGAAACTATTGACCAAGCCAAATGTCAAGATTTCCTTATGCATCAATTCAAGCCACCCCAACCTTCTGTGGTCTTTATCTTCTACTTAAAAAAAAGAATCGTAATGCTACCAATGACGGTGTCATGGACTCTTATGACACCAATCACACTATTCAAGTTGTTGCTCCTAACCAATCTTCAAAACTAGCTCCCCCTTCTCAACAATATATCAATCCTCATTTATCTTCACCAAATACTATCAATGTTCAAAAACCCTTATCCTCAACTAAATTACTTAAATGTCTACCTAGGCCTCTACCATGAGAACTTGGCCTTACTCATCTCACGAAATCCTAGTATGATCCTAATAAATTTTGTTGGCTTCATGCTAGTTGGGGTGATTCTCATAAGACCTATAGGCAGCTCCATAATTTATCTATGGATTTTCTTCTTGGTCCTAATTTTGATCATGATTCTATCATTAAAAAGCATCAATAAGCCTATGACATTGCTTTTAAGCGTCACAAATCATGTACTAAATCTCAATCCTTAAATCAATCTAATGCTCATTTTTCCATATACAAAGACCCTCTTCCTAATCATCAAGCTAATTAAGATACTCAAGATAAGCCCACCTTTTACACTAATAATGTAAAAAGTCTTATTGACCCCATTTCTGAAGATAATGTGGTTAACATGACTAATATGTGAAGGGTGGTTTCTTTTTTTGATTCTCAACCTATCTACACTCTTCCATCATCTTGCACATTCTATTTTATCTAGGATTCTTCTCTAACTCATTTAAATGAGTTGGGGCAAGATGACCTTATAACCTTTGATAATCTAGTTTCAAATTCTCCCTTGCATAACACTTCCCATTCCTCCATCTTCTTACAATAATGATAATCAAGCTTCTACCAACACTTCTTCTACTAATTCTCAACTCCAACCTAACTAACTACTACATCTTCACAACATAATTTCCAACCTTATTCTAAACCTTCTCCTTATCAACACAAATTCCAATACACTTCAATTCCTCCTTAAGAGGATCTTATTAATCACTATGCACTTATTTCTAATAATCTTCTCATGGGTTATAAAGACTGGGATCCCATTATGGAGCTCACTAATATCCCATCCCAACTACCATTCTTTGAGCTTATGAGGACCTATCTACATCATACAAACTATCTAATGAAATTATTGTTCAAAATGAACATCCCTTGACCTCCCCTAGTAGGACGTGAATCATCCTTATCTAGATCCAAGGATAGCATATTACAACAATATGAAGAGATGTCCATCCATGTTAATGAAAAAATGGGCACTTCTCTTTATTTAAAATTCCATATCACTTATATGATTCTTGATGAGATTTTTCTTTATGCAGATGATCTTCCTTTATTCATTAGTGTCTAAGGGTTTTGGCACTTACATTACATCTCTTGATTTTATCAAAACCTTTGGATATTCTAAATGTAATCTCAAGTCCACATGCAACACATGTGAATAATATGATTGAAGTAAAATGCCTTTATTAGGTTGTGTGTGGGTTCTCATTACTATCCCACATGTCACCATTCATGTGAAGGTGATGATATTTAAATTTATTCTATCTTATAACATCTTTCTTAGTAGGTTGTGGACTCATCATATGAGAGAGATTACTTCTTCCTCCTTCTAATGCATTAAATTCCCTAACAAAGGATCCATTTATAGTATTTAGGGTGATATTAACCCCTTAAATTTTGAACAATTTTGAGACCATGGTATATTCAAGATGCCTACTCTTGAACCTTTGCCCAGTGTTCCATTATATGAGTCTCAACGCTTCAATTTTCTCATTAATTTAAATTGAGTCATAAAATGCATCCCCAACTAATTATTAATATTCATCCTAAAATATTATATTATAATGATGATGAACCTGATGAGATCAACCTAAAGATTAAAACTTATGATCTCTCACCTCATCTCATCTCACAATTTCTAGTTTCTTTGTAACCTTGTTCTCGCAAACCTCCTTATGATGATATTCTTGTCATTTTGACCAAGATTCAACATTATATTCACCATACTTCATCAGATGATAAGGTCATAACTACTTGTATCATTGACCTTCACACATCTAACTACAATGATGGTTATTCCTTAGATGATCCATTCCTAGGTGATCTTGTTCAAGCCCATGATGTTGAGATTATTTGTTATATTTCTTATTTGTTTGAGTATTTTCATGTATCTTCCTTTTTGCATTTTTATATTTCCTAATTTTATTATTTTTCATCTTTATCATAGGTTATAGATGGCATCGACACCTTTAGTGTCCAAGTAACCTTGTATGAGTATGCTCATAGATCATGTTATGATCGGGCCATAAAAATTTGATAAGTACCTTGACCCTTATAATCTACTTATCCCTAAGATGTATGCAACCCTTATTCATCCTTATATAGACCCTACACCTACCTTAGTATATCTCACATTAGAGCCCATTCCTTCTATTACTATAGATGATCCCATTATTGTTCTCTCTATAATTGAGACTATTCCTACTTTCACTATTACTAATTATATCCCTACTTCTAATCCTATTGCTACTTCTATTGAGCTTGGTTACGTTCCTTCCCCACCACCACCTTCCATTGGTGATGGTTTTCTTCCTTTACCTTAGATGGCTCTGTTGCCCACCAAATGGGTTTATGAGCTTTCTCTAGTTCCTTTCATTCCTATTACACCTCCTTTTGTGAGTGCCTCTACTAAGACCACTCACAAGAGTATTTTTTACTTCCATGGAATAGATACTCATTCATCCACCCATTATCACAAGCTAATAATATATATTGATACTTTACATCCCTCTTCCCCTCAGTCCTTCAATAAATGCATCCCTCCCTCAAAGGTTCTTCTTTAATATATGCCCAAGTATGGAGAGGTGTATTGTTTATGGCACCAATGTGATACCCATCATATAGATCATTACCACATCCTTTAGTAACACCATAAGGATCATATTATAGATATTTTTGGACCTTCCACCATTCCTCCCATAGGTTGTTCCCATAAGAAGGCTCCTCATTATTCTCCTATGGTTCTATCTCCTATGGTTCCATCCCCTCTTGTGGTCCCTTCATCACCTAATGTGCCTCCACCCATGACTACTTCACCTATGGACCTTCCCTCACCCATGGATCCTTCTCCACCTATGAGTCCCTCACTCGTGGACCCTTCTCCATTGATGATTCTTACATATCCTATAGAGCCTGATCCCATGCATTCTCCTAAGCATCCCTTGCCTAATTTCCCTCCTCAACATGATCCATCTAGAATTCCTACCTTTTCTATTAACGAGATCAAATGAAAAATATTTTCCTAGTTGTCACTGAAGATACACGAGACTTTAGCAGTAGTTCATATCTAGCTTCCTAGAGATCTCTCTAATGTTTTGAATAATGTGTGTGGGTAGATTTATCAGTATTTATGAGAGCATGCATGGTGATTTTATATTTACATTTGGATTGGATGTGTGATCCAATCTTATCTTTATATATCTATTATATCATTTGAAACTATGTCAAATTATTATTTATCTTACATAGTAACTTTAATTTTGCACTCTATATTGCTTATACTATCATTTATGTTTGCTTGTGAATCTCTTATTTATCATTTCTTTATCTTTATTTATTGAGATTCCTTATTAAAACTCCCTTATTTTCTCTTCGTGATTTATTTAATTTATTATCTCTCTTTTTAATGGATATTTCTCATTATGACTTGGTTATACAAACCTATTTCCCTTTAATCAATCCCTATTACCATGTGATCAATTATAAAATAATTTATTTCATTATAATCTCCTTTCACCAGTCTACTTCAGATCTCATTTTTTCCTTTATTCATTTCTTGAAAACTAAGCATATACATGGTTGAGACTTGAGATAACATGTTGGTTCATTGTCAAGCCTAAGTATCCTAGTCAGTCTTGTCTTTAGTTATTTAGTTTCCTTTAGCTCAAGTCTATAGCCCATCCATGTGTATCACTCTATCTCTCATTATTGGTCATTCCAAGTTCATATGGAGGAGGAATCTTAATATCCTTTAAAAGAAAATTAAAATCCAAATCATTTAACAAAAGTCAATGATCCAATAGGCAAAAACCAAACATTCTTAAAAGTCAAATCACACTAAAAGGCATGATTCAAAACACATCTCATTTTTCTAGTTGAAGCTCAAACTCCATAGTTGGCTTCATGATAGAGCTGAGGTCCTTTGGGGTGTAATAGGCTAGTAGATTAAAAAAGGAGAATAAAAAAATATTTTAGTGCTACCTAATTTCTCATGTAAGTACCCAATCTTTATAGTAGATTAATGTCTTTGTAAGGGGTCCTGAGGAATGGAGAACACATCATGGGAAAGTAGGTCTATTTTAATTTTTATATACCAATCTACTTTCATGATTTGATCTTAGTAGCATGATTATTTGCCTACAAAGCTTTATGTCTATAGAGAACAAGTTTCCTTCGTACATTGATGGTCACTAGTCACTTAGTGCCTTCTCATGTCCTCAGTATGCATCCCATATCCTAAGGTAATCTCATAAGATGCCTATATTATAAATTTACATTCCATTTTTCACTCCCTACATTCCTCATATTTCCTCTTGAGAAAAAATATTTTATTCATGGATCACTCCCATTAGGATTCCATTTGTGAGTTACATTGTAAGACCATGGATAGGACCTGACATTCCTCACAAATTACCACCATTTTACCTTCCTATTACCCACATCATTTGTTACCATTTTTTCACATTTATTCCACCTCACTAGTGTTCCCTTTGTGATTTGGATTTTAAGACCACAAATAGGACCTGGCATTCTTCACAAAATTTTCCAATAATACAAGTCACAATCAAAATTACATCTATAAAATATGAGATAAGATATGATTGATCATGAGCTTACATGTCATTGGCATGCTTGCCAAATTAATTTAGTATGTTTTATGCTTACTTCATTTCTCTTTCACTTTATATCCTCTTATTTTCTGAGTACATGTAAAAAATAACTATTTCTTGAATTTTCATACTCCCCAACTTGAATTAGTGATAAATTTAAGATCATTTTCTGTTTTTATCTTATACTTCCCAACATCATTTAGTATGATTGATTAACTTAATTATTTGTTCTTATAACATTTGTTCCTTTTACATTCCTTCCATTTTATTATATTATTTTCATACTTTCTAATGTGATCTATTGTGATTGTACTTGATTTAATTTAGTGCCAATATTTTGTTTGGTTTACAAACAAATTCCTTTTTACCATCTTGTTTATCACCCTTTGGTTCTTTATACTTCATAATTTTCTTGTTATTACACATTTCCCAACTTGAAATAATGTGGATTACATTTTTGAATGATTATATTAACCAAGTCCTTTTTGCCTGTTTATTTTTAACCATGCATGTATCATACATAATGCTAGAAAAGAAACCTCACCTCATATATTTCATATGGAATATAAAACAATAGATAAATACATGTACTAGAAAGAAATATATCCAAGCATTAACAACCATAACCATAGTGATAACACATACAAGCAATATCTAGAATGCCAAAAAGATATATATATATATATATATATATAGCATATTTCAAATACCCTTAAGTAATAATTTAATCATATTTTATTACTTATATATGTGTTAAAAACTATTATCTCACCATCTACACAATCACCAAGCATAGTCTCCCCATTTGCATGACCTTCAAGAACCTACTCTATCAGCCACATCCTAAAAACAAATCCTATAGTCATATCTCAAGTCCATCTCAACCTACACTTGAGTGTTCTCTCTATATTCCAACTCTACCCTAGCTCACCCAATGGGTCATCTAAGACATCTACTATCTTTATTATCTCCTTCTCATGTTGTATTCATCAACATCATGTTCTTAGTGGTCATTACTCATCCTAATATGGAGTTAGTGTTGGTACCTCTGATGCTCCTACCTACACACCCATCTCCTTTCACTCTACTACCTATCATGCTCAACCCATCCATGGTCTCTGATGATGTGGCCTGAGCATTGGCCTCACCACTAATGGACCTAATCCTCCTCTCCATCATGACTCTCTAACATGCTAAGCCTAAAACATGGACTCCACTATCAGTGCCACTAGGTAAGGCAAGCCCATCTACCTTAGTACTCATGCCACCAGATGTGGTTCCATCCACTAGGTGTATTTCCCTATCACATTCATCCATGCTAAATCTGGTACAGCTATGTCCCAACTAGGTCATGTAGTAGCAATGTGTTGATATGGCTTCCATACTATATCTACCCATCTCACTATCTATAACACTGGCATGTGGGGCATGACCTATGTTAACCGGTCTTATCTCCATCTCTGAACCTAAGGTAGCCTATCATTGACCACATGGGGAAACCTAGTTAGTTGATACATAGGGAACCTCTCATACACCTAAGCTATCAATAAAATTATGCATATAATAGAAGTCCTCCCTCTAAATAACACTCCATGCATATCATGCATGAGATGTTCCCAAATGACAAACCCTAGATCATATAATACCCTTTCCTCTAGTATCATTTGGTTCAAGGCTATTGTGAAGAGTGGTACCTTGTTATCTAATTTGTGACATAATACTCATGTTATCACAAGTCTTATCATAGCCTTCCAAATATCTAGTTACTATAAGGTATACACATCAAACATAATCTCTATCCCATGTATATCATCTCTAAGCCTGAAGCCCATACAGCTAAGGCTCTCCTCTCATCCTCACTATTAGGTATCCTAGTAGTCATAGGTGTCCCTACTATTGGAAATCCTAGGATGACATGTACATACTCTAGTGTGATGCCCACCTCTATCTTATCCCCCTTCACCTCCCACCTAAAGATGTTAGTTAATCATTCCTAGCATCCCAAGAACATGACTAACAAATATGAGCTTAGGGGTATCCCACACATCTTTTTTATGTTGCTTAGGCCTAAAAAGATAAGTCTATCCCTATCCTCTATTGTTAGGTGCTCTAATAGATCTAGTAACCATGATTCATCTACCAAATTCTAGAATTTGGGTCACCCCTACAATCAAGAAACAACAAAAGATGTATTGGATCCTCCATGTCATGTATAGTCAAAATACATTATTTTTAAAATTTTAATAAAAAAAGCCTAAATTGCTTTAATTTATTCATTTTGAATCTATTTTTAGCCTACTTGGCCCTTTTAGCCCTTAGTTGGACATTTTAGGTCATTATACAACTTTTTCAACCACTTGCATGCATTTTCATACTATTATGGTTCTTTGGTCAAATTAGTTTAACCAAAATTTCCCTTTTTTGGCCTGGTTGACTTAAAAATCTAATTCAATACTCTTATTTTCTCCCTAGTACTACATTATCATACTAGAATTTTCTATTCAGTTAGCAAACTATACTACATCGGTAGTTTATAAAATGTATAGGGTCAGTACATACATACTAGGTTGACATTGTGGATTTTGTCATTTTTTAGCCTACTGGGTTGACTGGGTGAACCCAATAGTTTTTCCCTGTCGATCCCTTACATTCTACAAAAAAAATGCCTTCTGATAGTTTTCTCCCCAAACCCTTCAAATGCATTTCCCTAAATAGTTTTTCTTACCCATAGCATCTGATTTGATTTCATTTTTATGTCTAAAAATTCTTTAAAACATGAATTTTCAAAAACACACTTAAAACACTAAAATATTCAAAATTGTTTTAAGATTCTTAGTTTCCTACCTGTATTGCAACTATTGTTGCCTTTGGGGGTCCCTCTCACCTAGCCTATCATCTCCTCGCCATCCTAACTCATTTGGTCTCCTAGATCTCTTTTTCTCTCCTTCACAAGTCAAAATAAACAAATGACTTTCATTTCAACCTATTTAAAATCACTTTTAAAATATCTTAATCTTTCAATTATTTTCCAATAGATTCCTTGTTTTGCCTCTATCTTTGTTTTTACTCATCCATTTTTTGAATTATAAAATATTCTGGATTTGTGATGACATAGAGAATATTTTCCACTATCATATGCCTATCTTCCAAAAATTTTGATTTTCGGCTATTCTTTGCACTAACTTTTATAGGTTCACCTAGTGTTCTTCACATTGGATGCCTTCACCTTTTTTTTAGTCTACTTATTTATCTACAGCACTAAGGTAAGTAAAGATATGTGTTTTTAAATTATGCCCTTTCTTTTATCTTATTTTCTCCTTACTACACTTTACTTAGCGTAGGTGTTATGTATTATCATGTTTTGTTTCTTGAAGCACCATCTCATATTTTACTCACGTGACATATGATGAGCTTTGAGTGGGGCATATGTATAAACATAATATTTTCAAAATTTTCTCAATTACTAACACTTTGTATCTTTTAGGCACCCATCAAATCTCAATTTCTATGAGTGCATGTCCTAAGGGGTGAACTAGGAAAGAAGTGGATAGACCATTGGTGCTTCATAGGATTATTGTCCCTTTTGCCACTTTTTATCTACACACGTCTCCTAGAACCATTTACCATAAGCTTGTTATTCTTTGTTGTACCTATATACACATAATATTTTCACACTTTTATCAAATACTAACACCTTACATCTTGTAGGAACCAGTCAAGACTCAATCTCTCTGAGTACATGCCCTAAGGGGTACACCAGGAAAGCGGTGGGTAGACCTTTGGTGCTTTATAGGATTGTTGTCCCTTTTTTCCATATTATTACCAGTCAAACTAGTTCTTAAAACCTTTCCCTAAGCTATTTCTCCTCCCTTGCATAGTCTTCTAGTATTTTCCCTCTTTATATCCTCCATTTCCTTACTTGGCACCCTTTTAACCTATTCAGTATACTAGGTCGACCTCATACAATTTAGGGACCCTTTGTCTCTTTTGGTTTGTTAGCCTCCTGGCCAACCTAACACAGACCTAGTGAGTTAGCTTGAAAACATGCTAGGTCAATTGGGTTAACCTAGCACATCCAACATATCCAAATGATTTTAGGGTAACTTTCACCTATAAATACAAGGTCATTTCTATTATTATTATAATATGCAATCAAGAGTTATCATTCACTCATGCTTCTTCATAATATGCTCTTCCACCATTTTACTTAAGGAGACTTAGCTTAGGTTTCTTATTTTGGAGAATCTAGTCTTATGGATAGGTCTTGGATGCTTCAACCTAAAAAAGTGATCCTTACAAACCATAATAACCTCTTTTGAATCCCCTTTGGCGAAGGGAGAGATTGATTCTCAATGGGTTCACATTCAAGTAAATATATTCTAACTTTGTTCTCCTCTCTTTTAGTAGATATAAGTAGCATAAGTGTTGGCTTGAATAATATTACTCTTCATATTCTATGTATTAGGGTGTTACTCATAATTTATTTGAAGTTACTTAACATGTTTTGATTACTTTGCTTTACTAACCCTCACTTTGTGCCATAAAATTTGGTGTGCACTAGATTAGATTTACTTTTTTTGTTATTAAACTAGTGAAATATTAAATCATATGACTCTTTTAGGGTTGTTATGTGATTGTCTTAGACTATAGGCTTTGGAACCTTATCTCTCATGGTGTGTTGTTAAAAATAATCCCCTAATTAGGTATATCAGATCTTCACACTGGTCATGCTCCTGCTTAACAATTATATGCCCCCCAATCAGAAGTGTAGCTGTGCTCTATCCCATCTGATCGAGGATTGATTTATGGACATGATGTATTTTTGATTGCATACATTTTGGCAAACCTGATATGAATCAAACCCTTATAGGATTTATTTCATTTCTATTCAACATTATTTTTATCATATATTTGCTATGATGGATCAACCTTATTGACTCAGTTATTTACCTCTATGCATAGTTTACAAGAACAGGTAACTGGCTTAATAAGCTTGACCTAGTACAAGTTTCTAGAACTTGAAAAATTTTATTTAAATAATTAGATTGACCAGCTCGACCTAGTGCAAGTTTTCCAAATTTTTAAACTTCATCTTTAGCCTACTAGTTCAACTAGTTTGACCTAGTGCATTTTCAACACTTTTTCAGTAAGTTCTTGTATTGCTTGATTGACTAGCTCAACCCAGTTTGCACATTTTTTATAGTATTCTCCAAGGTTCTTGATCAAAAATGTTATCCTTTTTCATATCTAAACCATTTAATTCAATTTTTATTCCTTTGTATCATTATTTTCTTGTACTTTCTTTTCTCAATTTGTAGTCTTCAAAACTGTTCCTACACAGTCAACTAGGTCGACCCTGTGGACCTAGTTCTATGTTTTGTGTTTTTTGAAATAACTACGTTGACCTGAATGACCTAGTTCACTTTCAGACTTTGCTTCTACAGTATAGGTTCAGCCCTGTCAACCCTATTTTGTATGATTATCCATATAGTTTCTTAACTATACTTTATTTCAAATTTGAAATAAACCATATATGTTAATCACATCTTTATTTTTGGTTGTTTGTATGCTTAGAATGACTTACATAGTCTAATTAGGGGATTTTTAATTAATCACTTAGTTTTACTATTTCTATTATTTTACACACATAACCAAACCACATAAACATCAACAAGCATTTAAACATTTAACTACCTAGGCCAACCTACTTGGTTTTCATCACCAAGGGGGAAGCCAACTTGATGTTTTGGTCATGTATAAAGCATGGTTAATGGTATATTTTAGCTAAGCACCTATTACCCTTATATCTATAGTGTGTGAAGTGAGGGGGTAGGCCCCAATACCAAGATTATATTATTGACACTATAGTCCCTTTCATCCTACACTTACCTAAAACTATCCTTAGATTGATATCTAGTACCTTGCTTATATCCAATCATCCTTTACACTTAAAATAATTCTTAATAATTTGATCAACATTATAGGTTGACCAAGTAGCTAGCTTTATTTCAAAGTTGTTTTCTTACTCTTTGATCAATTATGCATGCAAAATCTTGTATTAGCTAATGTTAATGCAATATTTTGCTTTGTGTACATCAACTAAATTGGCCAGCATCAATTTAGTTGATTGTGTGTTTCTTTTTTGCACTTACTTTCTTAGGTTAGCTAAAACTTGTCTTGTTTCATTTCCAAGCTTATTATTAATCATTTCCTCTTACCTGTTCACTGTACTAAGTTGACCTAGTCGACCCTATACTTTTTATAGCTTTTGTGCACTGCACTAGATTGACTTGGTTGAGCTAGTACAGTCTACAAGGCCTATTTCCTACACTAGATCAATCTAGTCAACTTAGTTCTATTTTCTACTTTTCCTATTTTTCAATTTAATTTCCCATTTCTCCATTTTTTCATCTTGTTCATCTCTCATCAGTCAAAATGAGGTCTCCTATTATAATATTTTTGGATAACCTAAATCCATTTAGATATTATATGGGATGTTCATTCCTTCCTCTCTTTTCCTCCCATGAGAAGTCACTCTTAGGGCACTTCTTCTCATCCTTCAACTATGAACTATAACATGGTACAAATAACAACTCAATATGAAGTTGACGGATCCAATCCTTTCCATAATTATCAAGACACTTTTCAAAATCTCCAAACCAATGTGGGAGTGATTGATACAAATCTCTTTAAAAATAACACTAATAACCCTTCTTCTAATAAACCTCCCCCTAACACTAATCTAGGGAGTACTCCAACCAACACTAACTCACCTCTCGATACAACCCAAATCTTAGCTCAAGTCAATCAAACAAATGAACATCATGAAAAACTTTAATACCAACTAAATGATGTAACTTCAATAACATTTAATCAATGTGACTAATCAACCTCCAACTATTCATCCTCAAGATAATCCTAATTATATTCCTCCACCTCTTAGGTATGTCTTGGGTAATGTTATTCCTCAACCCATAATGATTAAAAAGATATTTCAAACCATTCAAAATGATCCCTTATCTCCCTTCATTTTATCCATTGATACGTGTAACATAATTTCAACTATCAAATATGATGGGACTAAAGACCCTACTTCATTCCTCAAAGTCTTTGGTAACCTTTACAAATATTGGATCTAAACTAATACATTTGCAATAACTAAAATATTAGTCAAAACTTTCACTGGTGATGTATTATAATTCTATAATAAACTTACTCGACATTCTATTTGGCAACTTCAAGATTTTGTCAATCCTTTGTTTAAAGAGTTTTAACATAATGATCTTCTTGAAAATTGTCTTAGTCACTTCATAAATGCTAAACAATCTCCTAATGAATTGACTTGTGACTTTATTAAAACATGGAAATATTTAGCTCATAAATCCAATCATAATATAACTGATGATAATTTATTCAAACTCTTTATTACCACATTGACTCCCACTCTTCAATACAAGGTTTAAACCTTTGTTCCTCAAACTCTTATTGAAGCTCTTGACCAAGCTAAGCATCAAGACTTTATTATGAAGCAATTTAAACCCTATCATAACTTATTAAAGGATATTTTCAAACATCTAATGCTATCACTAGTAATACTTCCTAAACAAAACCTAGAGTTACCAAATTTGATGTTCTTCTACCATCTCATACACCTCTTTCAATTTAACAAGTGTAACAATTTTTACCACCTTTAAAACCTTTCATTTATCCAAATTCTCTTCCTAAGTGGTGTGATCCAAATCTATTATTTTGGTTCCATGATGACATTGGAAATTATCATGAATCTTGTAGAGGGATCACTAAGTGTGTCATTTATTATATGCTTGGTGACTCATTCAACCATGAGGCTATGATCAAACTTCATCATCAAAAGTACATTTTTGCTTATAAAAAATGACAACTTTAAATATGCTACTTCTAATAATCCAAAATATTTTTAAAATAATAATCAATCAAATGTCAACGATGTTTGTACCATCAATGCTAATTATGACCTATATTATAACAACTCATAATATGCCAACATGAATAAGGTTAATTATCATCATAAACTAGCCCAGAAAGATCCTATTACCAAGCCTAAGAAACCATATTTAGAAAAACAATTACTTAAAGATACCACTACCACTCATGATGATTCAGAATCACCTGAGAAATAACTTTCTTCTTTTGATCCTCCCACCACATCTATATCTCCTAAATCAAATTTTCCTTCTAAACCTCATGTTGGTTTTTCTAAATCACATTAGAATTTTATTGAAGAACTCAACTCTATGCCTTGTAATATTCCTCTTATGGATTTGGTTTGCACTTCACCTTATCATCATAAATTTCTTATGAAACAACTTCAATAAATTGAAGATCCATCTTCCATAGATGAAGAAACACCTTCTATCAATTCTCAACCAAATAATGTGAATACCATTGAGAATATGTGTCCTTATTCCAAGCCTTTCATTGAATTTCTTGAAGATGACATGATCGATGACAAAATTATTTTTCATGCTAATGATCCACCTCTCTTTATCAAAGTAGTCATTAATACCACCCTTATCTAAAAATTTCTAGTTGATAATTGTTTTGGTATTAATGTCACATCTTTATGGCTCATTCAACAACTTGGTTATAACAATTGTCATCGTAAACAAACCCATCTTACTTATCGTGGCTTTGACAAGACTAATCAAAAGCCACTTGGTTATATTTGGCTTCCATTGACCATTCGACGTAAGAATGTTAGCACCAATCTTGTGGTCCTTGATCTTATTTTACCCTATAAAATTATTCTTGGTCATTTGTGGACTCATATAATGAGGTCCATCACCTCTTCTGGTAGTTATCATATTAAATTCTTACATAACAAAAAATGTTACAAACATGAAGCTGATCCCACCCATGGAGCATCTAGCTTCCCAATCCTAAGCCTCAATAGTGAATTCCTATAATTTATAAAATCAATAGTGCTCCTTTACCTAAGTTCATCAACATGAATACTGATCTTCAAGTTACTCTTGTAGATTTTGATGATGATGATCCCAATGAGTTACAACACACTTTCAATACTAATAAGCTACCCCCATATATTATGGATTGGCTTCCTCCTTCTCTCCTACCTCAAGATTATATTGTTCCTATCATGGATGAGATTATCAATTTTACCCTCCATGTAATTCTTAGGAGCCATATTTACCTAAATATTCCTTCACTTTCAATGACTTTAGAGTGGTTAAATTATTCCAATATCCTCTCACCATGTCCCCTCATACATTTAACAACATCAAAATTTCACCTTTTGAAACTCCCCTCAATTCTCAAGCATGTACGATTTCTCCAACATATGATGACAACTCTATCATCACCCAAGCTCACTCTAGAGACTTATATGTCCAGCACTATCAAAATATATTAGCCCAAATTCATGCCTCCAATCAAGATGGACATACCATATCTACACATCATGACTTAGATCATGAGGGTCATGTACATCCTACCAATTCTCCACTTATTGATACTCCTTAGGTGGTAGAACAACTTACACCTTCCAAAGCTATAGATGCTCCTACATCCTCTCTACCTCTTATAGATCCTATCATTTAATCTATCAACATTCATGTCTCTTTGAATCCATCCTCTTCATCTACTTATAAAATTACACTAGATGTCAAGGTAACTGATGTTCATTAGATTCATTCTGAATATGATCATCATGGAAATCAAATTCTAGAGCTTGAAGTAGATGTTGAATATTATGGTCCTTTTCCTAACTTGCCTAGTGATGAAGATATTCTTGAGTTACTTCATTCTTGGGAACCACAACTTCCTCGACAACATCATAAACTTGGAAATTTCAAAAATAAAACTCCTTACTTCAACAACTTTGTCACTAGAATTGATCCTAAAACAAATCCAATTTCAGCCTTGCCTAACACACCTTAGCATTTTCAAGATGGAAATGCCATGCTTATCAAAAAAACAACTCATATCGAAAATGGTACCCCATCTTCTCCTTGACCAATCATAATTTCTTGATAACTCTCAACATCTGATCATGACAACTTTAGGTTATTCTTTGATAAATATCAAGAGGCATTCACTTAGTCCTACCAAGACATGTTTGGCATTGACCTTAGTATTATGGTTCATAACATCATCACTTACCCTAATGTTAAGTTAGTGCATCAAAAGACATGCAAATTCCCACCTGAAGTTACTAATCTATGTCATAAGAAAATCATTAAATTACTAGATGCTATATTCATTAAACTAAAGGATTATTCTGAATGTGTTTCTAACATTATTCCTATTTTGAATAAGGTCACTATGGTCATCCACATTTTTATTGATTTCTGTAACATTAATCTTGCTTGTTCTGAAGACAACTTCCCCTTACCTTTAATAGATGCCATCATCAATTCCATGGTTGGTTACTAAATGTTAACTCTTATGGATGTCTTATTAGGATATAATTAGATTTATATCACTCCCAAGGACCAACATAAGACTACTTTCACCATGCAACAGGGAACCTATTGTTACGTCAAAATGCCCTTCAGACTTAAAAATGCCAGAGATACCTACCAATGTGATATGACTAATATCTTTCATGATCTCATCCAAAAAATTGTTGAAACCTATGTGGATGATCTTATTGCTAAATCCAAACATCATAAGAACCATATTTCTGATCTTGCTATCATATTTGACCATCTCCTAAAATACAAATTTAGACTTAATCTTGTAAAATGTGTTTATGAATTCACATCCAAAAAATTGTTAGGATTCTTAGTCTCTCTCCATAGCATTGATGTTGATCCAACCAAACCTAGTCTTATTGTTAACATGCCCATTCCTCGATCTATTCCTGATATTCAAACTTATTTAGGCAAACTTGGGGCAATTAGATGATTTGTTCTCAAAATGGCTTATCACATTTACTCTATCAATTCCCTTCTCAAAAAAGGTACAAATTTAAAATGGACAGATCCATGTCGAAAAGCCTTTGATAATATGAAAGAGTCATTACTTTGTCCACCTACACTTCATACACCTTCCAATGATAAACCATTAATTCTCTATACTTCTTTCACACATATTTCAGTTGGGGAAATGCTTACCCAAAAACAAGATACAAGAAGAGAGTATGTTATTTACTACATTAGCTGAGGCCTCCTAGATTATGAGACACATTATACCAAAGTTGAGCATAATTTCCTCGCTATTTATTCTATGGGTAAAAAGCTTCATCACTATATACTATACCAAACTACTTACATCATCATTTATTCTAAACCCCTTAATTATTTATTCTCCAAAGCCTTCCTTCCTAGAGATAGAATTGGCAAATGGATGGTCTTACTTATAGAATTCAATCTCCACATCATCACACAAAAAATTGTTAAAGGGAAAGTCATAGCTAACCAACTTGTTGTAGCTCCCATTCTAGTCACTTCTTCACTTCAAGATGATCTTCCTGATGACAATATCCTTTTCATTGAAGGTCTTAATCATGTTGTATCCCTTAAAGACTATTTTCATAGCTTTATTACTAATCTTAAAGCCATTAATATTGAAGAATCTTCCCCTCCCTCTGGTACTACTAAATCAAAGGTAGTTATTGAGGAGCTCCCTAAAATTAATGTTGACTTGCATGAGGATAGTTGGACCCTCCACTTTGATGATGTTAAATGCCTTCAAGGAGTTAGGATAGGTTGGATTCTCACTAGTCCTCTTCGTAAGATCATTCTTTTATATTTTTTATTTACCTTTGATGTCACTAATAATATGGTCGAATATGAAGCTCTTATCTTAAGGATGAGAGTTGTTCTTGATCTAGGCATCCAATATCTTCATGATTTAGGAGATTCTTAGCTCATTTTTCATCAAGTTAGTTGTGATTATCAATGTAAGTTTGAGAAAATCATAACCTATCATCAAATTTAAACCACTCTTATTAAGGATTTTATCTCTTTCACTATCAAGCCTATTCCTTGAGACCAAAATTCCATTGTTGATTCTCTTAACTCTTCAACCTCTCTCTTTCATCCTCATCAACTTATTTCTACTCCTTCCTTTATTATACAAACCAAAAATCTCCATCATATATCCAACCACCTAATTCACTTATCTATTACATTTGAGTTTGTGACTATTTAACAAATCCCGTGGTATCAAGATATCATTCAATACTTAGAACATCAAACTTATCCTCCTGATCTAGATTCTCATGAAAAGACACACATTCATAAACAAACTTTCAAGTATGTATTTAAACATAATATCCTTTAATATTGTAACATCGAAGGTGCCTTTGTCCATTGTGTTATTCAAGATGAGGTCCATCCTCTACTCAAGCAAGCACATCAAAGCATTTTTGGTGGTCACTAAAGCAGACATTCTATAACATGCACATGTCTATTTATGGATACTTTTGGCCTCCTCTTAAAAATATGCAATTCAATATGCTAAGAAGTGCAATCCTTGTTATCTTCACAATGATCTTATCGATTAGTCTCATACCAGGATTCAAATTGTTGAATCTCCTTGGCCATTTTCCACATAGGGATTTGATCTTATTGGTAAACTTCCTCATTCCCAAGATGGGCATGTTTTTATCATCACTGCTATGAAGTACTTTACCAATTGGGTAGAATCTATGCCCCTTGTTAATGTTATCAATATTACCATATCTAAGTTCATTCTTAACCAAACTATTTGCTACTTTCGCATTCCCCATACCATCATTTCAGATAATTGTGGTAATTTCAAAAATAAACATGTTAAACAACTTTGTACCAAATTTAAGATACAACACAAGTTTTCCATGCCTTATCATCTGTAATGCAATGGTCAGGTTGAGGCTACTAATAAAATTCTTCAAAAGATAATTCATGAAACCTATACAGATTTGCACATTCATCTTTACCCTATACTTTGAGCCTATCAGACTAACATGCATATTGTCACTAGGGTAACTCCATTTTCGTTAGTCTATGGTTATGAGTCGGTCCTTCCATTAGAATTTGAGCTTCCCTCTCTTCATATATGTCTTCATGGTATCATTAATAATGAATAGTTATGTGAATCTCACCTTCATACCCTTGATCTTCTTGATGAACGTCACCTTTCTACATCACCACATAATCACCAAAAAAGGCTCACATTACCTGTCAACATAACAAATGTGTTAAAGTCTGCACTTTCAATATTGGTGATCTTGTCCTTAAATTAGATTATACCCATGACAAAAATGCAAATATGACAAAAAATAGTGGGGCCCATAGTTAGTTAAATATATTCTTGGTCAAGCACTTATCATATTCAAACTAATGAAGGCCATGTTTTTAAAGAGCCCACCAATGCCTAATTCCTTAAAATGTACTTTGCCTAGCCATTTCCTTCTTTTCATGTTTTATATCTATATATTTATAAATAATTTGTGTAGGATGCTTAAGCATGAGTTTCTCCTTTTTTAGTAGTAACCTCTTTTCACAAACCTTTAGTCCTTCTTTTTGGGTCTTTTGGTCTCTTTATGTACCATAATCCTCTTTATCTTCTTGTATTTTATCTTGATTTTTGCACCCCTTAGGTTTTTCTTTTTTGAGTTGCTTTGTAACACTATAGATAAGACCTGACATCCCTCACAAAACCATCATCTTTTAATCATTTCCTTCTCTTTTTGTTTCTTTCCAATGTTATTTTGGCATCCTTTGGTTTTTTCTTTGTCAGGTGCTTTATAATAAGGCTCCCTGACTTTGCTTTTCTCTTGCTTATTATGACCCTCATGGGTTTCTCTTTTATGAGTTTCTTTGTGAGACCATGGATAGGACCTGACCCTCCTAATAAAATTACCATTCTTTTCATGTTCTTGATCTTTATTCTTAAACTTTTGCTTTTGCTTCTTTTTCTAGATGGAATCTGCCCAACAATTTATGTTATCATGTTTTCTTCCATTTCCAAGGAATGACACTTTTATATCATTGTATCCCTCTTTTTTCCCTTTGTCACATTTTTTTCAATTTTAAGCAAATTGTTCCATGTGTAATTCCTCTTGATTTCCCCTTTCTCTCATCTCCTCATTGGATAAAATAAGGTTGAAGTCAAGATAACACTTTTATTTCACCTTGATTTATGAGAATCTTTGAAGTTTCTCTCTCTTAGCCACCTTATCCCAAGTTTTCAAATGAAAATCATCTTTAGCACCCCTATTTGGTTTTCAAAATCCATATGGAGGAGGAATAGAAAATGCCATCAAAAGAAATTTAAAAGCCAAATCATTTATAACAAAAGGCAATGACATCCAAAAGGTAACATACAAATTTCAAAAGTCAAAATCAATCCAAAAGACATGATTACAAGCACATATCCTATCTCCAATTGAAGCTCAAGCTCAACAGTTTGCTACACATAGATTTGAAGTCCTTTGGGGTGTGGTAGGCTAGTAAATTGGAATAGGGGATTTCAAAAAACTCTATGGTGTTACCTACTTTCTCACACAAGTACCCAATATTCATAGTAGATCGATGGCTCTATAATAGGTCCTTAAGAATGGGGAACATGTCATGGGGAGGTAAGTACATTTTACTTTTCATGCATATAGCCTTCATGGGATGATCTATATACTCCATTTGTTTACCCAAGACTTGTGTTGCTAAGAGAAGTTCTTCATTATCCTTAAGGTCGAAAGTCCTCTTATTTTGACACACCTAATTTGATTGTCTTGAACTTGATAAAGAGTTATCTCTACCTTAGTTTTTCCTTCATTCTCCTCTCCACCCATTTCATTTCCCCCCTTGATAGATAAATTGTGATTCTAAATCTATTTTCCCTCTTCTTCTAATTTCTTCTTATTCATCTCTTAAAAACATGCTGGCATTTCTTTATTCTAGTTTTATCTATCCTTAGAAGAAAAAAAACATGTTTAAGTAACTTTGGATCATTTTTTTTACACTATTACTTTATATTTACTAAAATTACTTTACTTTCCTCTTACCATTTATCATAATTTTACTATCTTGATGTTATGGACACCTGAGTTTATACCCTTTTTTCAATTGTTGAGTGAGATGTGGTTTGTTACTGCTCACTCAACAATTCTTTTTTCCCTTTTTTATGCATCTTTTTTCTATTGATGATTGAGATGTGGATTGTTACTGCTCACTCATCAATGTTGTTTTACCATGTTATCTTTTTAGTTAGTCTTTTAACCATTTATTTTTTTTATTTTCCCATCCTGTTTAACATGTATCCTTGGTTTGATTTGGTTAGTTTTCCTTTCCTACTTTAGGATAACTTGTTTGAGTTTTTTGCTCTTTAATTAGCCTTGGCTTTTTGGTTACCCGATTTACTCTTGTTGTTTGACTTGGTCATTTGGTCTAACATAGCACTTGTCACCCTAGCTTGCTAAATTTTCTAAGTACATCCTATCTTCATAGCACCAATTATCTTGGCTTTTCTTGCATTTATTTGTTTGTTTTTTCTCTTTATTTTTGCATTCTTTGGTTTGTTGAAAGTAGTCTCTGCACCCTACACAATCAAAACTAACAACACAATAGATAACCATCCTAAAATAAAGGTAAGTCAAAATATGTATTGTATTTGCTTTTTGGTCATTTAATTTTTAGATTAGTTTCCCTTTTAATCATTTACTTTCAATTATTTTATGCTTTTAAAATACTATAATTTTTGTTAAGCATCAAAATTGTGTGTGTCCTGATGTTTTTTATCAAAGCACCATCCCCTATTACACCTTAGTGACATGTGATGAGCTTCGATTGGGGCATATATCTACACATAATATTTTCACACTTTTTATTGAATACTAACCCTTTACATCTTATAAGAACCTGTCAAGACTCAATCTATCTAAGTAAGTCAAGAAAAATATTAGTCCACCTTATGAATTCCTCCACCATTTGAAGCTAATAATCTCACACCAACTCCTAAAAAATCTAAAAGAAGTCTTTTTGGAAAACCATTAGGCTCAGATGGCTTGTCCTTTTCGATATCAAAGACCATAATTTGAATTTCCTCAAAAGTGAAGGGCGACATTAATCTCATATTTTGTTCAGGAGAAACCAGTCGAGGGATGAAAATTATGTTATAATTTTGAGCTTCAAGATCTAAAAATAAATCACTATTAAGATCATTGAAGAAATTGATAGCCTCATTCTAATTTCTAGTTGGGTGACTAAAATATTACCTGTAGAGGATCAAATCTGAGAAATGGTAGAGAAATTGTGCCTAATTTTGACCAAATTGTGAAAAAAAGCCAAGTTTAAATCACCATCTTTAATCCAGACTATTTTAGACTTTTGTTTCCAAAAAATTTCCTCTCTCTGAATTAATTCCTCATATTCTACAAGTAAGGACTTTTCTTTACCATATGAGATTTGATCCATTCAAACTTGATAAATAGTTTGATTGATATTATTTCTTGAAATATATTTTTGAAATAATTAGTGTTCCAATGTGGAAGACAACCCTTGATATATTGTAAATTTTTTGTCATTCTGAACATGGGAGAATGAGACTGAGTGTGATAACTTTTCCACCATACCTCCATGAGTCCTAGGAGAGATCGATATATGAGCCACATTTTCTCAACTTGAAAGGGAAAAGGAAGGGTGTATGATCAATATTGATACTAAGAAAAATAAGCAAATGATTTGAACCAACAAAGGAGAGGATGAAACTTTTAGAAGTCCAACTTTGAGACATCTAGTTATTTAAGACTAGAAACCTATCCAGTCACTCCAAAATATTATGCTTGCCATAACATTTATTACTCTAGGTGAGAATTCACTACTTGGGATGAATATCTAAGAATTCAATGTTTGAAATAAACTGTGTGAACTCTGAATTACCTAAAGTTCCTAAAATTTTTCCAACTTGTTTATATGAATGTGATAAAATGGCATTAAAATCCCTACCCATAACTATTTTATAATTCTCAAAGTGTGAAAAAATATTAGTCAAATCAATCTAGAGAAGATATTTACTATTTTAATCATTAGGCCCATATATATTACAAAGAAAGAAGCTCAAATCAGTCCTAGAATAAAAGATCGTATAAAATTGCTAGTGGTTACCCATTTCAATCATATTCTCCTAGACTTTGTATAGAACCCAAAAATCTTCCAAAACACTTGAAGCCCCATTAGCTTCCAAAAAATAACTATTCTAACTTTTCCAGCTGGGTCTCATCAAATTTGAGGCATCTTCTAAATTTGAATTGGTTTCTTGTATCAATAATACATTATTGCATTCAATTGAGAGTAAGAATTTAACCAAATGCCTTTTGTTAGGGGCATTGAGACCCTTAACATTATAATATATGATCTTCATGATATTTGAGGGAGTAATTCCACCTCCCACTTCTTAGATCCAAATAATTTAGAGAGAGTGCCTTGCTTACTAGTAGAGACTTGCCCTGCAACAAGCTCTTGGATGGTTTTTCTCCCTCTTATTTTAGGTTATCCATAATTTGGTTTTTGAATTTCACTTTGAATTTGTTAAATAGATAAACATTCTCTAGAATTTATCTCTTCTTCCAAATCATATTCTTCAACTTTTGAGTCACTATTGAGGGACTCAATCATAGAATTGTCTTCTCTTAGAATTTATTCATCTTTTGCTTTGACTTTGTTTTCCCTAAGATGTACTTAGAGTGATATATGATATTTTTAAAAGTTTGAGAGTGTTCTAAGATAAAATCACACCCTTTAATCATTGTGTTAGGGGAAAGTTCATCAATCTTACCTAACTTATCCAATAAGGCCTTTATTTTTGTAATTTTGACCCTCAAATTTAGGGGGGATTTTGATTTATTTGAGGTTTATCCTGAAGATTTATAATAACATTATCCTATGGTCTCAAAGATAGATTAAACACTTTGTCAAGATAGTCCTATGATGTTTATTTTTCTCTTTTATCCTCCATCAAAGTCCTAACATGTGTGGACCAAAAATTCTTAGCATTACAAATATGAAAAGTCATAGAAGAAGTTACAACTAGTTTCTGAAGTTTAGAAGTCTTTTCTTTGAAGACCCTAGAAATTGTTCTATTCTTTGTACACAATTTATAGGTATTCCCAATACCCCTACATTTAAAATAATGAAACAAAACATTTTCAAAATCTACACATTGATTGAAAAACCAACCTTGGGATTTAATAACAATATTTTCTAGGATAACATCTTGCAAATCAATCAAAACCCTAATCCTTACATAAAAAGCTAGACAAGCTTCCTCAGTATTTGAATCTAACTCCAAAAAAGAACTAAGAATATTTCCCAAGGCTAATAGGCATTCATAACTCCAATATTCCATAGGGAGACCATAAAATCTAACCTAAATAAGGTATCTACCTGGTTACATCAAAAACACATCAAAATTGGGATTCCAATGTTGGAGCCAAAGATCAACTCCATGCAAGATGCAAAAGGGTTTGTTAAAAAATTGATCTTTAAGTTCTCCATTAGGGAAAATGGTGATGAAAAAACCTTTGGTAGGAATTTTATTTCAATTTCCTTACCCCAGTTATTTTCCACCCAAGTTTTAACTTTGCTAATGGCTGGGCATTTCCTAGCAAATTTGCCTAGAAGTTCACATTCCTCCATGATATAAATATCTTGCACATGATCCATGGATTCCAAAATGAGTTATTTATCTTTACCAATCTTAAAACATGCTTGGTCTTTTGATTTTAGATCAATAGGATCTTCTAAGACCAAAGGCACGAATCCCTCATCAGGATCTTCAGCTTTGAAACTTAGAGATTTAGGGTTTGCCCTGACATACAAGTTTTCATTTTGATGAGAATCCAAACCCTTATCCAAACCTTATAAAGCCTCCCAAGTCTCTCTTTATGATTGAATTTATGCCTCTTTAGCTCTTGGATATGATGTAAAATGAATCAATTTTTTTGTCCTATAAAAATCCTCCTTCAAAATATGTTGACCAACTTTTTGGTAGCGATGACTGAGCCCTACTACAATGGTCAAGGATTCTATATTTTTATTTTTTTCCTCATTCCTATGCCATCTCATCCCTGAATCATTAATTGAGATGTTTTTATGTTATTTATAATTTATAATTGTTATGATAGGAATAAATATTATGTACATACAAGAATAATTGCTAATGTATAATCCTAGGTGGCTAAAGACATTATCTTAAGTTATTGTTATTAAAATATTTATTAAGTAGGGTTTAGAGTTAGGATACTCAACTTGATTCCTATTAGAATCAAAATTATACCTTTGTATCCCTAATTAGTGATATATTTAGAGAAAAACTATAGATACCATATTTTTATTTGGTAAATTAAGGTGATCAAGTTCACATTTCTTCAATTCAATCAATATACATATGAAACCTATCTCATATCAGTATCCAATGTGGTGTTCCTATCTCAATCCAATAAGATAAATTTTAATCATGAATTGACCTTGGTTAAATTTTTAATCACCAAGATAGACCAAACTATCTTTCAAAATAACTATGCTTCCTACCCAATTATAATTCTCTATTTTTATATAAGTGTGTTGGCCAACATTAATTTAAGTGTGTGGGGTACCATGAAGTTATGTTTGATATAATTAAGCACACATATGGTGGTTAAATGAGTTTTTTAAAATACCATTACATCCTTGATCATTTAAAACTTTTATAGCTTGATTTTTTGAGGATATTCTAGTGGTATCAGAACATAAGTTCTTATCCTATGGATCTTTGTGGAAGTTGTTTATCTAATGTTGGATTGTGTATCTTAGGATGGTGAAAAAAAAATAGGAATAGGTTAGGGTGTCAAAAACCATGTCAGATTAAATAGAGTGGGAAGAAGGGCCAACAGGAACAAAATAATGAATAAACCCCTCTTATTAATGAAAATGCCAAAAATAATGGCATTTATAACAATGTTGATGCTATTAATAATCCACTTATGGGGGAATAATAAAGTTATATTTGGAATTATTATGCTTATCACCACCATAATATAAAGGATATAATCTCAATAAAACTAGATGGATAATCTATAACATCGTAAATTTTTTGAATTGAATACAATTGCATGTAAGTGAAAGATGAGCCTCCTGAATCCCAATCTAGACTTGATCCTACTATCAAGGACCTCAATAAAATTCCACATCCCACCTATAATAGGGAGATTATGGAGATACTATTGAATAATGGATGGTAACCCTATATATATATTTTTTACCATGAATAATATGATCTCTAATATCAAAGCTCATATTAGAGCCTATTAGTTGGTAGATGATGCTGCCTTGTGGTGGAATCATCTTTGTGATCTCAAGGAGTATGAACATATGAGTCTCACTTGGGAGAAATTTTAGATATGATTTAGGAAGATATACCTGAACGAAAACAAAAAAGAGCATAATTTCATTGAGTTTTAGTTTTTGCAATAGGGAACTATGACTGTAACTAAACCCCAGAACAAGTTTCTCAGTGTCTTGCTTTGTGTTAACTTATCAATGATGAGGAGATAAAAGTCACTAAGTTAAAATTTTTTTGACACAAAATCCTAATACATGATTTAAACAATATTAATCCTTGTATTGTGGCTTTAATAATTAAATTTGCCTAGTAGGTTGAGGAGAAAGAAAAGTTTAGCCTTTAGGCTAGATAATAATTCAGAATTTTTTGTTGCAGTCAAAGTATAAACCCTCTTTCTCTCATGTTGTAAATAATTTCAAGAGGATAGACCCAAATAAAATTTGATAAAACAACACTAATTTTGGTATATTTCAAAATCTAAATCAAGTTTCATAACCATATAATTTTCCAAGGCTACAAAATGTAAACATAAATCATCCTCAATATAATCACCATGGACCAGCCTCTAGCACTAATTTGGTACCTTTACCTCTAAAAGGATTTTTAAAATTATATGAATGTGTTAGTAATCACTATATAAAAAATTAACCTAAGTTATGGAATAATTAATTTCCAGCCTAGAGTATATATAATAATTCACAATTAGAGTGCATATTTGTAGTCCACCCCAATTGAAACCCAATGTATAAGTTCTATTTTTTTCTTAAATAACTTTCCTAAGTCCTAATGGCATCACATTAATATTAAATTCGCACTATAGTAACAACCCCATTTTTATTTATAAGTCATGGGCCCATCTATTTTATAACTTATCGCAACCCCCTTTACATGTTCAAGCCTTGTGATCTGATTCAGATAAAAGCTTAAGTCTAAAATCTACAACCCTCATTTTATTTTCCTAAGTTTAAGTTCCAAACCTTATGGTGGTCTACATTGGAATGTATATTCTAACATGTCCACATAGTCTTGAGACCAAAGGGCTTCTCTCAACTAAATTTTTATCTCCTGATCTTGAGATCCTATGAAATCGCCATGTGTCTCCCATAGAGTGACCTCATGCCCACAAAGATATGATTTCAGGTATTTATTGATAATTTCAATATGTTCATGTATATATGGGGTTTATTTTTATTTGGGTCCTAGTGTGATTGAAGAATTCATACTATAAAATACTTGTGAAATGTGAATCATGATCAAATACAATAGAAGATGGGATTACATGAAGGTAGAATATTTGATCAAGGAATATTTGGGTGATGGTAGAAGTATTATAAGTATGGGATAAGTCACAAAAATGGCCACATTTAGAGAGGTGATCTACCACCACTAAAATGACTAAATTCCAACCAAATTTTAATAATCCTTCTATAATATCCATGGATATGGTTTGTCTAAATGCATTTTAGAATGGGTAGGAGTTGGAGTAAGTTGGGTACTATCACTATTTATCCATTTTGATGTTGAAGTATTTCACATTACTCAAAAATATCTTGATATATTTATTGATGCCTCATAATAAAAAATTATGATAAACATGTTCGTAGGTTTTTTAAAAACTTGAATGATTTGCAGAAGGTGAGACATGTAACTCATGAAAAATGTTGTGTCAGAACATGGATATGGATATCAAGATAATTTAGGATTGGCCTTCCCACGTATAGTTAGGTTTATAAGCCATGTTTGCATATAATTATTGGATGATTTTATGCATGTGAAAATATTCTTACCACTCTTACTAGATGTCATGCATCCATTCTAAAATGGGGATGGAGAAGGCAAACATCTATGTCTATTCTTAATACTAGTGGGATAGTGCATTAATGACCATATTGTCTTTTCCTTTATTATGAGTGATATCATAATCATACCCCATTAATTTAGATACCCACTTTTGTTAAGTTTGGGAAGAGACTTATTGATATAATAATTATTTGATGCTTTGATGAGTAGTTTTAATGGAAAAATTCTAACCCATTAGGTATCTTCCCCACTTAATAATAACACGGAGGATATCCATCATTTTATTTTCATATGTTGACTACACTAAACTATGTCCACTAATGGATTTTATGGTGAAGGTGATGGGAGGTTCCTCTTACATGAGGATATCATCAAGAAAATTTCCACATTCATCACTTTCAGTGACAAATTTAATCAAGAAATATAACATGGATAAAATAGGTATAGTACTCATAGCCTTCTTGAGTAACCCAAAATCTTGTTTAGTCTAGGTGAATATTGGGTGAAAAACAAGGATTTTTAAAATCATAAGGTATATTGGATGGACACATGTGTGACTTATATGATTTTGTCTTTTGTATAATCCTTTGTATGTATTCTACCTTGCAATCATAATCAATAGATTGAAGAATGCAGAGTCTTTCCTTTTAACATATCAAAAGCTAGAATATGAGGAGATAGCACTTTTTAATAGTTTATTTATAGTGCTCATTTTTAATAGAATATGATTCTAATGTGTGATAAATATTAATATGATGTTTTTTTTGGTTTTCCTCTATGTCTTTTACTTATGATTTGTGCAGAGTGAGTATTGTAGATGTCTTCATTTGTTATTCATGTAATTTATTCTGACTATTTTATATACATTAACCTTGTGTGTCTTCCATATAATGAGCTTGAATTAGTAATTGATGGTGTCATTCAGTCTTAATTGTTGAAAATTGTCATATTTTTTTAATGTGTAAGTTATCCCTACAATTATCATGTTCTAGAGTTTTCCAAGAACCTCTGCTAATAATGGTGTTGTAAGCAAGCCATAAAAAAGAGTATTGTTTAGTATGTGGTCAATGAGATAGAATTTTTGACATAATATATATAAATGAATTGCTAGCACCCTATGAGACCAAAAAATCTATGAAGGCTTTTAAGTGTCTTAGGTTTAAGCTAATTTTTCATGGCCTCAATTTTAATTAGATCAACCTAAATGCTAGTTATTGAGGCATTGTGGCCTAGGCAGTCCACCTCTTGCTAGTAAAAGGAACATTTGGACACTTTTACCAAGTTATAAATATATGTTTGATTTTTTGGAGATGTTCTTCCCATGTTTTATTGTAATTTAGGATCATCAAATAAGACTAGGATGAATTACCACAAAAAGGGGCTAAATATTTTGTTCATCAAACCTTGGAAGGTGGAAGGAGCATTGGTAAGCTTGAAGGGCATGACTAGGAATTCATAGTGGTTGTCATGTGTGAAAAAATATATTTTTAGAATATCTTCATCCTGAAGGTAGATTTGATGATATCTAGACTATAGATTTAATTTAGAGAAGTGGGCACTATGCAACTCATAATGAAGTTCATCTATCACTATAATAGGAAATTTATCCTTAATATTGGAATTTTTACGTCCATTAAAATAAATGAAGAGCCATAAAGATCCATATTTTTACATACTATTAAAATTGGGGAGGAGTATGGGCTTGTGATCAAATGAATAACTCCTCCTTAAAGGAGTTCTTGAACCATCTTCTCAATTTCAGCTTGTTGGAAAAAATGATATAGGAATGGATGAATGTTTTGGGGTACACTACCTAAAAGGATTTGAATACAATGGTCTTCTAGTCGATGAGGCAATACGTTTTATGGTTCCTCAAAGACTGATGCATGGTTTACTAGAACATTTTTTAAGTCAATAGGCTAGTAGGAATCATGAGATGTGCTCAGATGAATAGAGGAGATTTTATAAATGATTTTATATGGTCTTATTTTGAGGAAATTTTTAATATGTTAAGAATTGATGACATTGCTAGATCTTGATAAGAGGTATTTTAGTGTGTAATACTCACTATTTTTAGATAATGACATCCTAATTTATAAAAATTCCCACAAGATTGGGCCAATAGTACACAACCATTGAGATTTAAGAACCACTTCACATTCATCCAAGGGAAAGGAAAACATGTATGTTTTTATGTTATAATACCCAAAATATATATCAGCACTATGACATTTTTTTACATAAAAATGTTCCTCCATTGGAAATAATCACTTCAAATCTAGATGAGGGGTTCAAAAAATAGTTACCTTATTTGTCCAGCCAAAGATCAATGAAACTTGTGTGCTACCAGGCTCAACGATAATAGTGAGGGGGTGTTTATTAAAACACACCTTTACTCTCATAGTATGAGGAGTGGTCACCCTAGCCAAGCCATACGACAATTTTTTGGGATGCAATTTTATGTTGATATGTTATTCAATTTTAGGTTCTTCATCATGGGAATATTGAAAATTTTCCTATTATTCAAAATTTAATGGTGATTCAACATCCAAAAAATACAACTTATATTCAATGTACTTGTGTCCTTTAATGAATTTTTTTATCAAAGTTTTAAAATAAACATTTTTATGGTGAACACAAATTTCTTCCTCTATAAGGTAATTTGATGGGGGTGAATGTTTTAGGAGGGTTTGTGACTAGATGTGGTGTTGTATATGTCTTAAAATAACTAAAATTAGAATATCAATGCTATGAGGTAAACTCATATTCTAAAATATTTCACCAATCCTAATTCTCCCATAATGTTCTTTAGTTTTAAAATATTCACCTCCACATAATGTTTTTTTACATAGAAATGTTCCTCTATTGGCAATTATCCCATAATGTTTTTTTTTTTTTTTTTTTACATAGAAATGTTCCTCCATTGGCAATAATCACTTCAAATCTAGAAGAGGGGTTCAAAAAATAGTTACCTTATTTGTCCAGCCAAAGATAAATGAAACTTGTGTGCTACCAGGCTCAATGAGAATAGTGAGGGGGTGTTTATTAAAACACACTTTTACTCTCATAGTACGAGGAGTGGTTACCCTAGCCAAGCCATGTATCAAAACTTTGGGATACAACTTTGTGTTTCTATGTTATTAAACTTTAGGTTTTTCATCATGGGAATATTGAAAATTTCCTATTATTCAACATTTAGTGGTGACTCAACATCCAAAAAATACAACTTATATTCAACGTACTTATGTTCTTTAGTGAATTTTTTAATCAAAGTTGTAAACGAAACTTTTTTATGATGAACACAAATTTCTACTTCTATAAGGCAATTTAATGGGGGTGAATGTTTTAGGATGGTTTGTGACCATCTGTGGTGTTGTATATGTCTTAAAATAACCAAAATTAGAATATCGATGCTATGAGGTGAACTTATATTCTATAATATGTTACCAATCCTAATTCTCCCATAATGTTCTTTGGTTTAAATATATTTACGTACACATGAATTATATATTTTATCCCACTCATTTTTATTTTTATTTTAAATTGAAAAAGTCATCATTTAACACTTCAGTTTGGTTGGCAAAATTTTTAAGTTTAGTTTGATACTTGTGACTTGTTCCATTTTTCCATAGTTTGGTCAGGGACTTGAATTCATCATAATCATTGGGATTTAAAAAAACAAAATATAATTCACAAAGTCACTTAAATTGGGGGTAAGTGCACAAAATTTGGGGATAAAAAGTGGCCTACACATGGACATGATTTTCTTGAAATTTTTGAAATTCTAACTTCTATAGATAATTTGAGATATCTACACTCCTAATTTGAAGATGGTGTAAGAACATGAAATGTAGAATTTCATGTGTAGTTTCTAGAACACTAATTTTTTTAAAACATGGTTAAGTATAAATAGGTCAAACATATAAAATTTTAAAATAAAATCCTATTTTTTTTCTAAAAATAGAGTAGATAGATGGTCATGCATTGCACCATTGTTTTAAAAGCTTTAATATTATTTGAAACCCTTTGGGGAAAATTTAGATAATATCTTCTAGTTTGCGACCTATATTTTTTTATATTTTTTCAATGAATACTTTTTTTTATGAATTTTGTAAGTTAATAGATTCTAATAACTAATAAACAAATGGATATTCATCTGTGTGACAAACCTAAATACCTCAAAAAAAATGAAAATCAATTTTTTTTGAATGTGTAAAATGAGGCCTAGCTTGTGACCATATAACTTGTTTTTAATTATATGACTATTTATAGGCATGCATGTTTGTGGCATGTAGTGGCCTAAAAAATTTATAGTTGGAAATAAATATAGATTGAAACATTAAATTAGTCCAAAAATTATTAAAATAATACTTTTGGAAATATGAGAGTGTGCTCATTGTGATAGTACTAAGTTTTTGAATTTTTGCATTGAAATTCTTAATGTATTTGGTAATCAAAGTTGAATTTTGTTGCTTTTTATCATAACTCTCAAAAACCAGATATATATTGATAGGTCTAAGCCTTTAGCTTAGGAATATATCCCATTCCTAAGCTAAAAGGTGCAAGAATTGAATTCAAATTCAAATAGCACAATCACGTTAATAACGCAATCATGGTATTAACACGATCACATTATTAACTACATTAGTAATATAATCATGTTAATTAATAATGTGATCACATTTATAATGTGATTGCATTAATAACATGATCATGTTATATATTCATAACACCCTAAAATCTGAATTTACATTTTGACCTACTAAAGGAGCCATTAGGCCTACTAGTCTTAAGAACAAAGTTTGGTTGATTAAGATTATTTTTTGGGACCAATGTTCTTGTCAAGTTTTGATAGAATTGAATGGTACTTATATATGTCTTAACTTATGAATAAATTTATTGTTCATTTGACATGAGTCTGATCTTCCTTAAAATGCAGATAGTCCTAGTTCATCCTAGACAGGGTCAAGAAGTCAAAAGTTGGTTTTTGGTGATCCACTAATATAAATCACTCATAATTTGGTAGATTTAATTTTTTACATTATGAAATAAATTATATTATCCAAAAATAAATTGGAGTATAGGGATCCTCTGACTAAGTACTAATGGACCTAGAGTATTAGGCTTGAAAGAGAGTTCAGTGATATTATAAATGTTTAAGGATTAGTTATTTGAAAGTTGGTATTTGAAAATGAATTTATAGTCTTCATAAGATTCAAATGGTGTTTTATAATGATAAAAAATAAATCAAGGGTCATTGTATTTTGTGTCAAGAGTGTATACAATCCTAAAAGAGGTTGAATTTGGTTAAACATGACTGCATTAGTGTTTGTGGATAATTGGTGATGTTTGAAACTTGTAAAAAACCTTTATAAACTTTGTAGTATTGTTTGAGTATCTGATAAGATTGTTTGAGTCAGTAATTGAAGTTTTATAAATATCTATTTTCAAGGTATATCAATGTGTTAGTACTCTATTTTTCATATAATAAATTATCTTTTATCAAGTTCAGATATGTCACAAACATACATGTCGTAAACATACATGCCATAAGATATAACTAATTTTATCATGAGATGTCATAAAATACATTTTTTAAACCTATGGCCAAAACTTAGCCTTTGGAGTACCAATTTAGCTATGCATTTGGCATAAATTGGTGTTATTTTGAGCCCCTTCAACCTAATTGCATGACTATAAAATGTGATTTATGGGTTGATCAGCTCCAATTTCATTAGCTCAGTTGAAGAAAAGAAACATAGTTTATTTATATGTAATTTCTACATGTATAGAATGTGGTTTTGATATTAATAAACTTGGAGTCATTAGTTAATGAATGTAAGTCTCGACTAGTTTAATTATGGAGGTAATTAGGGTCAAGATGAGCAACATAAACATATTTTACATTATATATTCAATGTGATCTGGAGTGAAATTAACCCTAATGTCATGTCATATATAATTAACGAAAGAGTTGATTCATTTAGTCTAGGAGGCATTTGAGGCCAATTTTAACCCCTTAAAGATCAAGATATGATTTGGGGCAAAATCAAATGTTTGATTCTATCATGAATTGATCTAATTAATCAAATTATGCAATTAGGGGCATGATTTGGGAAAAATTGATCCCGTAAACCAAATTTATGGCTCAATCAATTATATAACATGTATGCAACATGTATGGATTAACTGACTATACTTTTATTAGAAATGTAAACATGTTCAGTAATTATCACAAATCTATGAATGAGAAACTCAAATTTTCTTCATTTACCTTAGTGATTGGACCCTATATCTGATATATTAAACCCTAAACTCTATACCATTTAAATTAAACCCAAAACCTTGTACCATTTACCTTAAACCCTAAGCCATAAGCCCTACCCAAACCCTTTACATTGTAGACCCTAAACCAATGAATTTAACCCTAATTAACATCCTTTATATATATAAATAATTAGGTTCATAGGGATGAACTTGGTTAAAATAGTACCACTCTTTACCATAATTGACTTCGTAGGATCAATATGTGATGATGTGGGGGCTAATTGATCCCAAAATCACATTGTTTACTCACATATCTATGTTCAAGGAGCTCAAATTTTCCCCACTCACCATCATGATTATACCTTAGATACCCTAAAACCTATACTCAAAGACCTAATCCCTAAACTCTAAACCATAAATATAAACTCCTTAAACCTTAAACCAATAATTTTAGCCTAAATTAACATCATGTAGACTAAGAATTAAGTTCATAGGGTTTAATTTGGCCTAAATCACATGATTGATTGCCCCATTTTACTTATTCACTAAATTTTCTTGATGACATGGGGTATAATGACAACCCAAAAACACATTCTATAGTCACAAATGGTTCCAAGTGATTCAAATTATCCTCAATTATCTTTGTGATTGACCCTATGTACCCTAAACCATATATGTACATTAAAACCGAAGCCCTAAACTATAAACCCTAAACACTATACCCTAAATTGTAAATTATAAAATTTCCCTATTTACCAATCTATTTAGTCCCAATGAACATCCTTTTTAGTAATAATTAGGTTTTAACATGGCATAGATTGATTAGACATTATAAATGGGTCCTTAAACCTAAACCCTATGTGATAATCCCTAAAACATAAATTGTAATCTCTATGCCTTAATGCCCACTACATGCCACAAGCATACATGCCTTAAGATATAACTAATTTTATCATGAGATTTCATAAAATTCACTTTTTAAACATATGGCCAAAACATAGCCTTTGGAGTACAAATTTAGTTGTGCATCTAAATTAAATCAGGGCTATTTCAAGCCCCATCAACCTAATTAACCAAAAAGGAGGCTATTTGATTTTAATTAAGGAGACATTTGAGACCAATTTGAACCCATTCATGAGAAAGATATGATTTGGGGCAAAATCAAAAGATTGATCCTATCATGAATTGATCTAATTAGACAATTTGTGCAATTAGGGGTGTGATCTAGGAAAAATTGAGCCCATAAACCAAATTTATGGCTCAATCGATCATATAATATATATGTAACATGTACATGTCATAATTGACCCTAGTTATATCATAAATGCAAACATGAAGGTAATTGTCATAAATAGGTGAACAAGCATCTCAAATGTTCTTTAATTACCTTAGTAATTGGACCCTATATCTAATATCTTAAACCCTAAACCCTATACCATTTAACTTTAACCCTAAACCCTATATCATTTAACTTTAACCCTATACCATTTACATTAAACCCTAAGCCATAAGCCCTAAACCCCAAACCCTTTAAATTATAGACCCTAAACTAATAAATTTATCCCCAATTAACATCTTTTATATATATAGTAAGAATTAGGTTCATAAAGATGAACTTGGTCAAAATTTCATCATTCATTAAACTATTATTAACTTAATTGGCTCAATATATGAAGTTGTGGAGGATAATTGAGATTAATATCACGTTATTTACTCATAGATATAGGTTTAAGGAGCTCAAATTTTCCCCAATTCCCTTCACGATTGTATCTTATATACCCTAAAACCTATACCCTAAGCCCTAATCCTTAAAGTTCCTAATATTTAAACTTTAAACCATAAATATAAACTCTTTAAACCTTAAACCAATTATTTTATCCCAAATTAACATCATTCAGACTAACAATTAAGTTCATAGGGCTCAGTTTGGCCTAAATCACATGACTGATTACCTTATTTGACTAATTCACTCAACCTGCATGATGACATCTAGGGTATAATGAAAACCCAAAAACACATTCTATAGTTACAAATGGGTCTAAGTAATTCAAATTACCCTTAATTATCTTTGAGATTGACTCTATGTACCATAAACCATATATGTACATTAAAACCTAAGCCCTAAACCATAAACCCTAAACAGTATACCTTAAATTGTAAATTATAAACTTTCCCTGTTTACCAATTGATTTAATCCTATTTAACATCCTTTGTAGTAAGAATTAGGTTTGAACATGGCATAGAATGATTGGACTATATATATAGGTCCTTAAACCTAAACCCTATGCCCTAATCCCTAATCCTTGAAACATAAATTGTAATCCCTATGCCCTAATGCCCACTACATGTTGCAAACATACATGCCTTATGATATAACTAATATTATCATGAGATGTCATAAAATGCATTTTTTAAACCTATGGACAAAACTTAGCCTTTGGAGTACCAATCTAGTTGTGCATCTGAAGTAAATTGGGACTATTTCAAGCCCCTTCAACCTAATTGCATGATAATAAAATGTGATTTGGAGGTTGATCAGTTCTAATTTTCCCCAAATACCATCATGATTGTACCTTATATACCCTATAATCTATACCCTAATCCCTAATGCTTAAAGTTCCTAATCCTTAAACTCTAAACCATAAATAAAAACTCTTTAAACCCTAAAACAATCATTTTAGACCAAATTAACATCATTTAGACTAAGAATTATGTTTGTAATTGACCCTGTGTACCCTAAACTTCATCCCTAAACACTATACCTTAAATTAAAAACCAAAAACTTTCCATATTTACCAATTGATTTAGTCGCAATTAACATCCTTTGTATTAAAAATTAGGATCACACATGTCATAGAGTGATTAGACCTTATATACAACCTTAAACCTAAACCCTACATGTCCTAATCCTTAAACCCTAAAACATAAATAGTAATCCTTAATTCCTCATCCCTAATCCCTAAATCATAAATTTTAATCCCTCCTCCTTAATCCCTAAACCTTATGTATTAATGCCTTAATCCCTAATCTATATTAAGTATAATTCATTCATGTTATTTAATAAGACTATCACATTATTCTTAATATAGATAATACTTGATTCTCAATGCCAATTTCTAACCCCAACTAAGTATTAAGAATAACATTATCATTTTATTCTTAACATACACTTCTCAATATGTATTTTGAAGTAGAACCTAGTAAAAAAATAATGTAATCATGTTATGTAATAATATGATCACATTATTCTTAACATATGCTTCTCAATATGTATGTTGAATCAAAACCTAGTATAAAAAATAATGTAACTATGTTATGTAATAACATGATCATGTTATTCTTATTTTTATTATAGACTAATCTCAGTTTTAAACATCTATTTTTAACCCAAATAAATAATTATATCCCCATAAACATTCTTTTGTACTTCTATGGGACCTATGATACTTGTGCACTTGACCCCATCTTTGAAAAAAAATAAAATATCCTTGATGGGTGATAGATCATGTTTGAGGAAGAAGAAGATATTAAAGAATAAAACACCATAGGAATTATAATATTTGAGAGAGAAAAATAAGATATAAATGCAAAAAGTTCATGGTAGACAAGGTATAAACCCTAATCTTGAGGAACCAAATACCATAGATATTGAGTCAATTGATAATAATGAATTAAAAAATGATTAAATTCACCATAATGAATTGAATAATGATGAAATTGACCATAATTAAATGAATAATAATGAAATTGACAATAATGAATTAGATAATGTTATAAATTTACATTCAAAGTTCCAAGTTTTTTTATTTTGTTGATGATGAGTCTATGTGTGATGCTTCACCGCCCATGAATGAAGAAAATTTAATGGAAACATATAATGAAGAAATAAATAATGAATAAAATGTTAACTCACCTCTAAATAATGAAAATAATAATGATTTTGAAACAATTTCTCAATAAATTCCACCATTAACAACACCTCCAAGAATTGTGCATAAAAAAGACATGTACTTAATTGAAGTCGATTAAAATATTTTAAAACCAATGCATAACAAATGTCAAATCACCATTCAAGAAGATTGGCTCAACAAATTTTAGAAAATTTCTTTCATAATTTGGATGATTATAGTCAAAGATGTCAATTATTTGTTTCATTGATAAAATTGATTAATATGAGACCTATAATGTACACATTAGGACTAAGAACATCTAACATGGATGATGAAAACAATGAAATTTCTGAAAATCTACATGATGCATATCATACTATAGGCCCAAAATCATGCACCCAAGATTTTAATGTTGCCCAACATATAATTACAACTTGTGCAATAAGTGAAAAAATAGGGAAAAATAAATGGTTTCAAAAATAAGTCAAACACTTAATCTAAATAGAAAAACAATAATGAAAGCAATTGAAATATATGAAAGACTTAATGAACTTAATAAAAATGAGATATGGGCATTCTTTGATAGACTTCCATGAAAGTACAAGGCTATAGCTAATACTCTCAAAGAGTTACTTGCTCAATTTTGGAAAGATAATACAAGAGTTTCACCCAATGCAAGAGATGTTGTGATAATAAGAGTTGGTTCTCATAATTGTGAAACACATCCAAAACATTTATTGGATATGACTCAAACACAATTGTACTCTAAATTTTAGGGAAAATATCCACAAATTTTTATTTTTTAAAGATATTTTGAGATGGACAAACCTTTTTACATAAAAACAAATCACATATGCACCACTTTTTGTAGGCAACATGTTGAATTTGCAATGCACTATGATGTTTCTTTTCATATTCATTGTATTTTATATATTGAAAACATTTTGTAGGAGTGTGGCATTGAATTGCCACCAAAATCAAATAGGTAATTTATTCCAACTATCTTTTACAAAAGACAAAATGGAAAATTGTTTTACAATAAATCATGTTTAAATGGAAATTACAGCATTTGTGGTGGATTACCAAAATTAAAAAAAATGTATCCATGAGGATATTACAAGTGCAATTGGATAGGAATTAGTTGGTTTAAGATAATATAAATTAGTGACTTATCAAGTAAAAAATGGCAAATAATCTAAAAGGTGTGAGCTTGTTACAAAAAAGTTGCTTGTTTCTAAAATTTTTGTCAAATTTAGGGAGAAAATTATTTATGAGTCTGCAAGGCACACACATAGGGATAGATAGTTAGATGAAAATTTAAATATAAGGATACATTTCCACTTGGTTTGATTATTAAAGTAGTTTATTTTTTTGAAAATTACACATTCAAACCATGAATGGAAGTTCAATTGTAGTATTAAAACTCATCACAAGATAACATATTCATGCATATAGCATTCATGCATGCACCTAATATTACATAGCAACAACAAAAAATATTAAGGGACTACCACTTTTATATCAATGATGACCAATCAGATTATTTAGAGTATGCACTAGGTTATTTTCATAAGTTCAATGAATAGTTGAGTTAAAGGAACATTTTTTTGAATCAACCTTACATTTGGTCAGATAATTACATATTGTAATTCAAAAAATCATGGATATTTTATTGGTTGAGCAGGATGCACATTACAACTGGTTTAGAGCATATTATAAGTTTCATCGAGGTTGGCCATGGAAAAGGGGAGCATGATGGTGCTATATCATGTGTAAAAAATTATATTGCAAGGGAGGAGTTAAAATTTAAAGAGGGTGTTCATTGATAAATGTAAAAACTATGGTTGAATGGTGTAATGATAACATGTGTCATGGTGCTCAACCAAATTCTATTATTCATAGACATTTTTAGTTAATATAGGAAGAACACTTGGTAAAGTATGAGGATTATATGACTCTAATGGGTTGAAGTGACATCCACTCATTTCATATCTCAAAATCAAGTTCTTAGACTGTTCATACGAGACACTTGGCATGTTTTTGTTCTACATTTGTGGACTTTAGTTGGAATGAGTGTGAGTCACAAGAGTGGTTGAATGATTGGAGTAACAAACCTCTAATTCCAATCAACACATGTCAAGTTCCAATGGCATTACAACTTACAAATATGACAAATCAAATGACTTTGACCATATATCAAATCTAATGTAGCTAGGTAGAATATTTTTCATTATGTATAATTTATTCTAATTATATATCTTCATATTGTCACTAAAAATGGTTTTTTATGATACAAGGCATGTTTTTGTAGTTATTATAGATGAGAATAATGAAGATGTCATTAATTACTACTTGTGTCTATGTGTAGAGAAAAATAAAAAACTAACTTCCCCAGTTATATATGGAGAAAACATTGACTATCCCACTAGGTCAATGGTAGTCACTGGAACTTAGTTTTGATGTATCCTATCAAATATTTAGATCAATGGTTATTTGAAGAGTTTAAAATGCACAAGAAGATACTCTATTATTTAAATTTGATTCTTGTAATGATTATTTAATTATAAAAATATCATGGGAGGCCATTAAACAAGAAACTATGGAAAGTTCAGGAGTCATATCATGAAGCTATTCCTAATACTATCAAGGTTAGAGTAGATTCTAGTGGTTCATTGGATTAAAATACAAATTTATGTTAAATTTTCAAATGTAAATGTAATCAATTTTACCAAATATTTTATATTTTTTAGGTAGTATATATATATATTTATTTTTTAATTACTTACTAACATTTTTTTGTAGGTTAGTGGTGTCAGATAAGCTTCTACCTTCATGTGGTTAACAATGTCAGTAAATAATTCTATATTATTGAAGCTAAGATAATCTTAGGTTAGATGTGATTCAATCTCAAGAAATGACTTACAGGATTCATTTTATAGGTGTTTGAACTTAGGCTACAAATTTTCTTTTTTTTTGTATTGGAAAGGGCATTCTTGAGGCCAGAATGGGTGGTAGGTTTATCGACTGGGCCTAATGGAAGTCCAAGAATCTAGTCCTAGATGTTATCCCCCCTGGACTTGTTGGTAGTGTCAATTTTTATTTAGGAAGCATTGTAACTAGAGTTCTCCAACCATAACTTAAACTTTCACAACATTTATTCTCAGTGTTTTTGTGCTCCAGAATGGTAGAGCAAATGCACTTCTAGGTGGATTTAAATGTTTTTTAGTTTGATATAATGTAATTTTCCTATCTAAATGTTATCAAAATTATGTATTATTATGTGGATGTCTCAAATTTATAAATACCAGTTAGAGCTTAAGAAGTTGCTTATTTAATGCCAAAAAGTTGCATTTTTGGACCCCTCAGTGTAACTTGTCCAATGGATTTCACTAGAAGCTTAAACTTGATTGCTCTAAGATGAGATTAGAGGGATTAAAGAGGTAGTGGAAGGATCTGATGGTTCATGGAAATGACTTACAATTTTTGTTTCATGCATGTTTGAACTTAGGCTAAAGATTTCATTTTTCTTGTATTGGGAAGGGCATTCTTGAGGCCAGAATGGGTGGTGTGTTTATTGATCAGGCCTAATGGGAGGCTAAGAACCTAGTCTAAGACATTATATACCTCCCCAATTATGTTTTCAATGTCATTTTTTGGTCAATAAGCATCGAAATGAGGGTTCAACAATCAGAACTTAAACTTTGACAACATTTATTGTCAATGTTTCCATGCTCTAAAACATTAGTGAAAATGCATTTTTGGGTGGATTTGAAAATTGTGCTAGTGTGATAACATATAATTTACCTATCTCGATTTCATATAATTGATATATTCCTAGGTGAAGGTCCCAGAGGCATAAATGTTAGTTGGAGCTCAAGAAGTTATATGTTTAATGCCAAAAAGTTGTATTTTTCAACCCCTCATTGTAACTTGTCCAATGGATTTTTATCAAATATTACACCTGAGTGATCCAAGGTGAAATTAAAGGGATTAAATAGGTAGGGAAAGGATTTGATGGTTCACAAAAATGACTTACAATTTTTATGTGTATATAAACATAGGCTAAAAAATAAATTTTTCTTGTATTGGGAAGGGCATTCTTGAGGTTGAAATAGGTGGTGGGAAGGTCGATCAGGCCTAATGGAAGGCCAAGAACATGTTCTTTATGTTATTCACCCCTCCCCCTTAGATGTGTTGGTAGTGTCTTTTTTCATTCAGGAAGCATCAAAACTAGAATTCTATAACCACAACTTAAACATTGATAACATTTGTTGTCAGTGTTTTTATGCTCTGGAATGGTAGTGAAAATGTACTTTTGGGTGGATTTTAATATCATGTGTTAGAGGTAAAATCACTAAGATAGGGTGGGGGTGAATTAGTGGTGGAAAACAATCCAATTAAATTTCTAAACCCTTCAAACACTTAAGCATTCAATACAACCATTCATGAAGCATACAAGATGTTTATAGAAATAAACAATGAAGATAATGCAAGATCACACACATAACACAATATCTACATGGGAAACCCTATTGAGGAATAAAACCCACTCTCAATATTACAAACACATGGACTAATTATCCTATATAATGATCACAAACATGAGACTGGTCAAGTCTTTCTAACCAAAATTTAGTGAAACACTTCTTTCACAAGAATCACCTACCCCTAGGATGATCAAGTCCTTTTGAACACCTATTAGTCAAGTCCTTTTGACCGGATTTAGTAAAACACCTATTTCACAAGGAGTACCTTCCCCTAATATTATCAAGTCTTTAAAATGACCTATTTATCAAGTCTTTTTGACTTAGATGTTGAGCACCCTCCTAAACCTATGAAATGAACATATCCTAATCATTGATTGCTTGCCAATCTAATAGAGATATAATGTATATCAACTCTCTTCAACTCTACACACTACATAGTCCACACTCTGATCTACCTCTCAAATCAACCACTAAGATCACATAGACATCATTTATCCCTCACACATCCTTAATCTTCAAACCTGTAAGAGCACTATCTTTGACATCGAAAATATAACTATAGGTCATACACATAGTCATCAACCTGCACTGCTCTACAACCCATCCACTGGGCACACATCCTTTCTTCTTTCCTTTAATATTCAAATCTCACATACACATCTTCTCCCAAGTCTCTCAAATCTATAAATCACCACCTTTGATTTCATATTTTATAGAGCCTTCATGATTATTATCTTTTTATTCAGCCTTTAGACTGCTTTAACCGTTAAGGCATCTTACATAGCTCTATACTATCCTCATAGGTCTGCCATAGAAACTATGGGTCACACTTAAGGATCTACACCTTTCAATTAGGCCTTATTATCCCTTATAGGTCTCATAGAGACTAATTAACTCATTTATCACTTCATCAAGAAATTTAGAAACATAAGACCACTTCCAAATGCATAGGTCCACTCCACATGACCTCTAAGACATCCTCATATGATTACAATCATCATTACACATCTATGCATATGCTCAACCTAGTAAAACATTATCTTTGTACATAATAACACTATTAATGAATAAATATTCAAATTCTAAGCATTTGTTCATACTAAATAAGGATTGGTTAACCCGACAAAATCCATACACATCATCTTCAGGGAGTTTACAATACTTTCCAATAGCTAAGTCCCATTGAAACATTGAAATAAATAAAATTTTATGGATATTCAAACATTATAACTTAATTTTATGGATTCATCTTGGAGTCATTTACAACTTTTATTTTAATTTCACCTTTGAATTCATCGTAGATCAAAAGTTAAGGCTCAAACACTGTATACTAGCTTTTCCCTTTGCTAAATTCAAATACTCAAATTCCAATGGTCACTATTAAACATTGAACACTCTGTCAACATCTCATGTCCTCACATCAATTAAATTAATATGCATCACAGATCTCCCTCAAAATTATCCTAATATTTAACTATGCTAAACAACTATCACTTTGACCTCATCTCATGCTCCCTAACAACTTTGACCAAATACACACCGTTGATCTCTACCAATTAACCTAGTCTTTACCTTTGCTCACTGTTAAACATCAAGCACTTATCATCATCTCAATACTTCCTAAAATTTTGGAACAAATTCACTCCATTTATCTCTTTGAGAGTAGCCTAGATTTTAACCTACTTAAACATTAGACACTTTGACCTCTTTGACTCAATATGTGTCATAGATCTACATGTATAAACACCCGCTCACCATTAGATCCTTATTTGGTCCTGGTCTTTAACTTCATGAAAATTTGGATAAGTATGGTAACCTCTAAAATATTCTTAGAAGGCCAACTTTAAACCTTAAAAACTTTTTCTACGATCAATCACGTGTCCAAAAATTTAAACCATATGATCTCCTCACATACAGGAATCTATCCATGTAACAAACTACTATAAATTTCATGCATATGAAATATAATGCCATAAAACTAATTATTCATATCTTATTAAACTTATAAATTAAGATCATATTCATTTTTCACCGTTGATCTATGATGCGATTAAATGTGCACCGTTAGATCTCCATTGTAAGTTTGGCTAAGTATGGGAAAACATTGTAAACTACCTAGGAAGCCAAATTTGCAAAATTATATATTTTTCTATGATCACCCACATGACCTAAAACTTGGACCATGTAAACTTGGGACTAATTTAATCAAACCCATTAGACCAACTCCCCTTGACTCATCTATATATGGCAATGGTGATGTTAATAAACTGCCTATTTAGATTTTTCTACCATTGAACCAACTATGCCAAGATGAACATAATGAAGAACCAGACGAATACCATGCACTTACATAATATCTATAATCATCATTGACCTTTGATAAGACCCCTCACATATTATTAATACTTTAGACCCATCCATAATCATGCCAAAACTAAAGATCAACAAAGCCTACTTCAAGCATACTAGGACAAACACACTGCACACTTTATCATTGACACTTAGACTATCAAGACACTTCATCCACTCACCTAAATACATTCATGACATCACTAAAAACTCTCCAAAAATATCCCCCTTTATCATTTATGTAACCACCCATCATACAGCTCACCTTCCTTCTCTGTCTTTAAGCAATCTCACAATAGGAACCTTCTCCCCCTTTGACATAATGACAAAGTGGGAAAAAACTGATCTTGAGGACTTAAAAAGACCACCAATAGGATATTACCACCTTATAAATATCATGAAAACTCCCCCTTACCTTGATCCTACCTCTTATTTTCCTTGACAACTTCCTCTTGTTACATGCCAATACTCTCTTCAACCGAGCACTACAACCAATGAAGAAAGAACACATAAAAGCACTAAAATCTGATGGAACTCACCAAGAAACATCTAAGAGGGACTCCCCCTAAGATATATGATCCATTTCACCTCCTAAGCATTTTCAAATCTCCATACACCATGAAGAACAACCATATAGGCTTACTAGCCTTCTCTCTCAAGCCACCTCTGGAGCAAGATCATGAACTTGTTTCTCCCCCTTAACCAAAATACATTCTATTGATTCATAGAGAAAGAAATGACACACATTATAATCCTAAAAACACTATATACCTAGAAAAAACACCTTATGACATCATTCTAACCTTAGTAAACCACTTTTCCCATCTTAACACACCAATTCCAACTAGAAATACTCATCTCTTGCCTTCTAAGACCTTCTATAGAATACCACAACAACACTTGCTTCTCCTTTGAAAGGAGTCTCTTAAGAAACATAGATAGAGAACTCCTCTACACCATAATTCTCTTAAAACAAAGTGAATCTAAGAGTGGCCTATAGATCCTCAGTAACCATTGGAATCCTTTTATAGCTATATGACTTCTTACTCTTCTTCTCCTTAGTCTAAACTTTGATAACTTGTTCTTTTTCTACATCACTCACTTTCTCTTATATGATAGTATATATAACATTTGGAGAAACTATATAATTTTGACATACCTTGATCACTGAAGTAGCTTCTTTGCATTACTAAACATCACCTTCAGACCTTGACAACACAAGAACCAAGCTTGAATCTTGATCACACATAGTAGGTTTCTCATTAGCATCCAAACACACCTCAGAACTAGCCTTAACCAAAAACTTGGTCTTCTCCTTTAGCTTGGTCTCTTCATTCACAACATGAGTAGACAATAAGAGCTCTTGGCACTTTCTAACTTCTATAGCATTCTCCACCATATCAAATAGATTACTTGGACCTATAGACTCATCATGACTCACACTTACTACCTTTGGTTTCCATGAGTTAATTTGCCTTTTTTCTTCCACTCTAGGATCCTAATTAAACTTGTTATGTCTTGTAGGCTTTTGCTTTCAAAAGATACAAATGTGACCTCTTTGTTGACATTTGAAGCACACTATACCTTTTTCAAGAAGTTTTTCCTACCTTTCCTGATTAAAACAAAATATTGAAATATTTCTATTCTTTTATACATTAAAATAAACTACTCCTTTTGAAGAAGACTCACCTTTTGACTGATGACCCCCATCATAGTTCCATGCAAACTCATTTCTAATAGGTCTCTTGCATTCTCTAGCTCTATGCCCAAAATGATTACATGTGTAGTAATAACCATTAAAACTTGCATACCTTATGGAATTGGGTTGTCTGATCTGAAATGTCTTCAATCTACTAGCATATTCATTCCTTGACTAGTTGTTGACCTTCAAGGTCTGATTTACATTAGTCTTCATCTTGTCTTGAGTTGTATTTTTTGGTTCTTCTTTGTATCCAAGACCAGTTCTATCACTTTCATTCTTTTGACCACTTAAAATATTGTCTAGATCACTTGAGATCTTTTCAAATCTCATAAATGACTACATCTTACTAGATGTCTTATCTAACTCATCTTTTAATGACTCATTTTCAATTACATACCTTGAACATTCATCTTCTTTATCTTGTAGGCTTGTAGATAGAATTTCCAATTAACAATTAAAATGCTTGACTATATCTTTATACTCCTTGGTGTATTCATTCATTCTTGCTTCATACACACTAAATTTCTCCTCATATTCCTTGATTTGAGACTTCATCTTCTTTTTAATCTTATTCTTAATCTTTAGTTCTTCAAGATCATTCATCAATTCAATCTCATAGTCCACCTCATCTTTATCATCATCTAAATCACTCCAAGTAGACTCCTTTTGATATGAAAAACTTACTTCCTCAGCCATGAAGAGGTATTCATCTTCAATAAGACCAATATCTTCATGATCATACTCTGACTCACTATCTTCACTCTCACTTGATGAGCTGCAATCTTATTTGTTGTAGAGACTCTTCTTATCCTTGAATTACTTTTTTTTGTTCTCAAACCTTCTAAATCCCTTCTTACTTTTATCAGACCTGAATCATATCTTACCATCAGCATGACCTTGACCATGCTATTCATCATCATGTTTCTTATGCTTATGATGGTACTTGTTAGTAAAATGTCCTACTTATCCATAATTGAATCATTTGAAGGGTAGTGTACCCTTATACTTGCATGAACATGTTTTCATTTTCCTTATAAACAAAGCAATTAGTTCATCTTCATCAATATCAGTTATGTCATCCTCCTTAATTTTCTTACCTTCAAACTTCTTCTTTGGCTTCATTTGAATCTTGAATTTTGCTTCCTTCTTTGGTGGTATATCATCATTTACCCTCATCACATAGGGAGTAAGGATTCCATGCAATTCATCCATTTTCAACTGAGTAAGATCATGAATTTCTTCTACAACATATAATTTAAAATCAAACTTGAGAGAGAGAAACCTTAATACCTTTTCAACTATAGTAGCTTCTTCAAGCTTCTCTCCAAGACCTCTAATGATGTTCACAATCTCATCAACTCTCTGCAAAAAGGATGTCATAGAATCTTCCTACTTTATCTTAAGACTCTCAAATTATCTTTGATGAGTTAGAAACTTTGCTAAATTAACCTTTGAATCTCTTTCATAAATAGTCTTAAATTTATCCCACATTTACTTTGCACATATGCAATGGATTACCTTAGTGTATTGAGTCTTTGAAACACCACAAGTGATAGAATTCATTTTCTTAGGATTGTTTTCAAGCCAATTATTATCTGCAACATTGGATTAAGGAATAGTAGGTGTAGAATAACCATCCACAATAGATTCCCAAGTGTCAAATACTATGGACATGATGTAGGTGCTCATCCTCACACTCTAAAAATCATAATTAGATCCATTGAACATTAATGCTTCTTAGTGGAAAAACCTCCTTATAGTTAATGGCTACCCATATTGTACCTTGGATCTCCTTCAAGTTGTCAAGCCTTTACCAAAGGACCTACTCTAATGCCAATTTTTAGAGGTACAATCACTAGGGGGTGTGAATTAGTGGTGATAAAAAATCCAATTCAATTTCCAAACCCTTCAAACACTTAAGCATTCAATACAACCAATCATGAAGCATACAAGATGTTTATAGTAATAAATAATAAACATGATACAATATCACACACACAACATAATATCTATGTGAGAAACCCTCTTAGAGAATAAAACCCACTCTCAAACCTACAAACACATGGACTACTTATCCTATAAGATGATCACAAACTTTAGACTATTCAAGTCTTTTTGACCAAAATTTAGTGAAACACACGTTTCACAAGGAGCACCTACCCCTAGGATGATCAAGTCCTTATGAAAACCTATTGGTCAAGTCCTTCTGACCAGATTTAGTGAAACACCTGTTTCACAAGGATCACTGCCCCTAAAATGATCTAATCCTTTTAACCACCTATTGGTCAAGTTATTCTAACCTTGATGTTGAGCACCCTCCCAACACCTATGAAATAAACATCTACTAATCAATAATTGCTTGCCAATATGATGGAGATATAATGTATATAAAATTTATTCAACTCTACTAACTACATATTCCACACTCTGATCTTCCTCTCAAATCAACAACCAAGCTCACATAGACATCATATATCCTTCGCTCATCCTCAATATTCAAACCTACAAGAGTACTATCTTTGACATCTAAAATATAACATAAAATTCATACACATAGTCATCAATCTACTATTCTCTACAACCCATCCACTAGGCACACACCCTTTCTTCTTTCCTTCACTCTTCAACTCTCACATACACCTCTTCTCCCAAGTCTCTCACATCTAAAAATCACCACCTTTGATTTCACCTTTTATAGAGCCTTCATTATTATTATCTTCTTTGTTAGCTTTTAGAATTACCTTAACCTTTAAGGCATCTTACATATCTCAATACTATCCTCACAGGTAATCCATAGAAACTATGGGTCACACTTATGTAGCTATGCCTTTCAGTTAGGCCTTAGTAGCCCATATGGGTCTCATGGAGACCTATTCACCCATTTACCACTTCATCAAGAAATTTAGAAATTTAGGACCACTTATAAATGCATAGGTCCACTCCACATAACCTCTTAGACAACCTTAAATATTACAATCATCATTACGTACCTCTACATATGCTCAACCTACTCAAACATTAGCCTTGTACACAATAACACCATTAACAAATAAATAATTAACTTCTAAGCATTTTTTCATATTGAATATGGATTGTCTAAACATCAAAAATCCATAAAAATCATCTTCAGGGAGTATACAATGCTTTTCAATATCTAAGTCCCCTTGAAACATCCAAATACCATTAGAATAGCTCAAAATATCCTTCTTGAGTCATTTATAGAACATGGTCAAACAAAGAGTCAAATTTGAAGCTCAATATATGCAAATTTACAAATATTCAAACTTTTTAACCAATTACATTAGATGTGCCTTGGATTTATTTATAACTTTGTTTGTTATTAAACCTTTGAATTCATCCTAAATCAAAAGTTATGGCTCAAACACTATAGACTAGTTTTTTCCTTCGCTAAATTCAAATATTCAAATTCCAACAGTCACTATTAAACATCATATAATCTATCAAAATCTCATGTCCTCACATTACCTGAATGAATATGCATCATCAATCTCCCTCAAAATTAGCCTGATATTTAACTATGCTAAACAACTATCACTTTGACCTCATCTCGTGCTCCCTAGCAACTTTGACCAAATAAAAACCATTGATCTCCATGGATTAGCCCAATCTTTACCTTTGTTCACTATTAAACATTGAGAACTTATCATTATCTCATTACTTCCTAAAAATTTGGAACAAATACACTCCATTGATATATTCTATATTAGCTTGTATTTGAACCTACTTAAACATCAGATAGTTTGACCTCTTTGACTCAATACATGTCGTAGATTTGCATGTATGAATACCCACTCACCATTAGATCCTTATCTGGTCCTAGTCTTTAACTTCATGCAAATTTGGATAATTAAGGTGACCTCTATAATCTCCTTGGAAGGCCAAATTTTAACTTCAATAACTTTTGTTGCACTCAATCACATGTCCTAAAATTTAAACCATATGATCTCCTCACATAGGGGAATCCATCCATGTAACAAATTGCTCCCAAAAATTACATGTGTGTGAAATATAACACCATAAAACTAATTACTCAAATCTTATTAAAATTATACATTTAGAATAGATTCATTTTGCACCATCGATCTATGATGTGATTAAATGTGCACCTTTAGATCTCCATTACAAATTTGGCTAAGTATGGGAAAACATTACAAACTGCCTAGGAAGCCAACTTTGCATAGTTATATCTTTTGCTCCACTCACCCGCATAACCTAAAAATTGGACCATAGAAAATTTTGAATAATTTTATCACACTCATATGACCAACTCCCTTTGACTCATCCATATGTGGTAGTGGTTACATTATCAAACTACCTACTCAGATTTTTCTACCATTGAACCAACTATGCCAAGATGAACAAAATAAAGAACTAGATGAATACCATGTAATTATACAAGATATCCAATCATCATTAACCTATGATAGTACCCCTCACACATGATCAATAATTCATACCCATCCCTAATCATGCCAAAACTAAATATTAACCAAGACTACTTCAAGCATATTAGGACAGGCACATTGAACACTTTGTCATTGACACTTAGACTATTAAGATACTTCATCCACTCACATGGAAACCTCCATGACATCACTAAAAACTCTCAAACCTTATGGTAGTGTGATAACATGTAATTTTCCTATCTTGATGTGATCGAAGTGATAGATTCCCAAGTGGAGGTCCTAAAGGTAGAAATGGTAGTTGGAGCTCAAAAAGTTACTTGTTCAATGCCAAAAAGTTACATTTTTTCACCCACCACTGCAACTTATCCAATGGATTATTATTTAAGGTTCCATCTAAGTGCTCTGAGGTGTGATTATAGGTATTAAAGGGGAAGGGGAGAGATCTAATAGTTCATGAATATGACTTACAAGTTTCAATTTATACATGTTTGAACTTAGGCTTAAAATTACATTTTTCTTGTATTTGGAATGGAATTCTTGAGGCCAGAATGGGTGGTGGGTTTGTCAATCAGGCTTGATGGGAGGCCAAGAACCTAATTCTAGATATTATGCTCCCCCTCAAACATGTTGGCAGTGTCATTTTTTGGTCAAGAAGCATTAGAACAACAATTATATTAAACTCTCAGCTTGTAGAACATGTTAAAACTTTGGTAAGATGAGTTTTTGGTTGATTTGAGTTCTATCAACTTAGGTAAGGGTTAATATATGTTGTAATTTATAAAATGTTACTATTAATATAATTTTTAAGATCTAAAAACTCTATTTTTAGAAATTGACCTATTAGAGCAACAACTAGGTCTAGATACCTATAAACTTAATGAGTAATTGACCTATTGACCTATTTAGTCATGTTAACATTATCCTCACATTGGATGTAAGAGAATAAGTTATGTAACCACCCAAACTAACATTGAATTGGGATGGATTGGAATTTTTAGGTGCTATGTGGTGAAGAATGGATAGAGAGAAGAGAGAGAGGTGAGAGAGATCTCTAAGAAGGTGAAAATATGGGGGAATGAAGAGAAGATAACATACCTCTAAAAAGAAGATGATATAGTTATTTTCATGGGTTGTGTTTTGTAATCAAGATTGTTAAAAGTGAATAAATATGGAATGATTGTATGTATCTTTATTCCATGAAATATTATTGGATTGTCATCAATTTGTATATTATCTTTGAAAGGCCCTAGAGGACATGATAAAGTCATTTCTATGTGTATTGGTATGTTTAAATAAGAGACTATAGGTTACAGTCAAGGAAGAGAATAAATGATGAGATTGGTGAAGTATGGTGCAAGAAGGAGAAATTATTATTACTCTATAGGTAAGATCAAATACATGTCAGGTTGTAAGGTTTAGTTTTTGTAATCTCCAAAGGGAGAGAAACTAAAAGAGAACATTCTTTGATGAGAACTCTATTATGACTATGATAGTCCCCAAAGTGTGTTATCTTAATGTATTTGAAACTTCATGTAGAGAAATTCATTATATCATTTGAGTATATTCACATATGCATTCATCTAAGGTTCATGGTGAGTAGTTGGATGTCTAAGATGGATTGAAAACAAGTAATAAATGTTTATTACCCCATTATTTGAAAGGTTGCCCTATTTACACAGTTAACACTCTATTTGTTAGAGAGTCAATGCCTTGTTATGCAACACCAAGAAAGGTTGATTTGTGCCTAAATAAGGTAAATGTCCATGGAGTTTGTATAATTTAGTGTAATGGAGGAGATTACAAATCACTAGAAATATATTTTTGGAGTTTGAAACTATTGAACACAAACAAACCCAACATAATAGACCATTATTTTGCTCAGTTACCCTATGTCTATTTGAGTAGTGTATCAATGAGAGGATGTGTATAGTTGAGAAAGTGTATGGTTGTGAAATTGATCAAATTATGAGAACATGTATGATTAAAATGCATTGTGACAATAATTCATTGGGGGTTTAATAACCTTTAAATTACTAACAAAGCCATGTGTCTTACACAATCCACTAAAGAGTGATAGATTTTTGTGTTTTGAGTTGGTTAAAGAGAATGAAGGTTGATAAAAGGATCTTACCTATTGTTAAATGTGGATACTGATAAGATATACTTGAGGAAGGTCTTGGGTTCCTTTGGAAGGACTTAAAACTAAAGAAAGTGAATTATGAAGCCTCTTGGCCTCTAAAAATAGACAGCTAGGGTTTCAAACCCAAAAACCCTATAACTCCCATTCCAAAAATTTAAATTTATTTAAATTTGGTATTCTAACATATTTGTATTCCAAAATAAGGATTAAAGTGGTTTTGACTCTGTACAGTAAGGATTTGTATAGTTTGGATGATTGTGTCATGAATGGAGGGCTAGAAAGGCCTAATTGGACAAGGGATTATAAAGTAAAAGGTACCTATAGAGAGAATTGAATAATTAGAATTTATGGAGAATTGTATCAAGATATAGGGTGGTATAAAATGCTTTTGGATCTTCAGGGGAGATGATATATTTTTCAAACAAAGTGAAAAGGTCAAAAAAGGCTATAAGCCTAATGGGGTCATTAGTAGCTTTGTCTATGAAAATGAGTATTGAAGTGTGATTCAAGGTTTGAAGGAGGCTAAATATATTATTAAATTATCATATAATATTATCCATGATAATATATTGTACTCATGAAACCTATATCAATATTTGGTACTTAAAACCTAAGAGGATTGCCTAGTGAGAAGATAGTGAAAGAGTGAGAGAAAGTTTGTGAATGGAATGAATGAAATGAGTTAGATAATGAATGTGAGAGGTTTTTAAGAGGTATAATGACACCAATAAGTTTCTCCAAATTTTACAATAATTTGGTACAAATAGAAGAAGGCTATTGAGCCTAAGTGTTAAGAGAAAGACTAGATTGGTGATAGAAGATTCAAGATAAAGTAAAAACGTTGAATGAGATCTTTACCAAGACCAGATCCAAGAGTGGATATTTTTTATACTTATTCTATATACCTATGCATCATAAGGCATAAAATAAGTAGGCCTAATTTTAATAAAATATAGTCAAAAAGGCATTAGATCTAGGTGAAGATGAAAGATTAGGTAACTCACAGGTATGGTTATCTGAGTCAGAAATTTACAAGGATTTATGAATGATTTTATGTCTTTGCATTATAAAATTTTTAACATGATTGGGTATGGGTTTTAAGTGTAGTCAAATTATGTTAATGATCAATTGAAAATTTTTAAATGGGTGATGGCAAATGCAAAATAGATAAGAGTGTCATTAGTCATTTTCACTGCACACAATGAAATAAAAACTTTAATTTAAAAAAATATGGGAGATTCAATATTTATAGAATTGAAAAGAATAATTTTATAATCCTCATTTGTGTACAACATTAAATAGAAGATCTATTAGATAATAGTTTGGAAGATCAAAACAACACTATACAATAACACAATGAAATAAAAATTGAATATAAATTAATAGATTGTCATGATAGGCATACAATATAGGCACATGTGTGCAATGTCAATAATACATAGATTGTCATGATGGACGTACAAAAAATTACATCTACCAACATAGTATCTAATGTTGGGTGAATGTCATATAAACATATATAATGCCAAAAATACATAAATTGTCATATAAGCATACAAAAAAGTACATCTCATGTAAGACATTATACATCAAATAGTGTCCCTCTCTTTGCCTTCCTCAAAGAAGACTCTCCATGGGATGCCCTACTAGTAGATGGAGACCCCTCTGATGCCTTGGATTGCTCTAAGGTCTGACTATGAGTCCTATGCTCATAGCTCACTTGCAACTAAACCTATTCAAATAAAATTATTATTACAAAATTAACATAAAATACATTTAATCAATTGTTAAGAAATTAATTTTAAACTACAATAAAAAATCATTTAAACATGCACTTAATCAAAATCTCACGGTCCTCTTCAATTTGTTTTTGACGCTTAAACAATTCAACAATAAGCTCAATTGTTCGAATAGGCATTTCAAATATAGGAGAAACATGAGAATTTTCCCTACTAATCATTTGAATGAGACTATTAGATGCCATAGGACAAACCTTCATACATAATACATTTACAAAATTTATATTTACCCCAACTATGTAGTAAAATCATTAAAATAATTCTATTTTTACAATTCTAAATTATAAGTTAATATATACCTCTGTCAGTGTTTGTTCAGATGACATTATAGTAGTAATGCATATGTCTATCTCAGGTTGTAGAGAGAGAAGAATGTCTACTTGAGCCATCAACTGCTCATGTAAACAAAGTCTCACTTACTTTTATATAAAGTATCAAATATGATATATGGAAACCATGCATATCATGAAAATACACTGTAAACCAAGAATCATGGAAGTGTAACTACCATACAACATGCATATCATGAAAAGATAATGTAAAATAAGAATCATGGAAGTGTAACTACCATACAGCATGTAATGGCCAAGAATAACAAGTAGTTTGCTAGTTGGAGGTGATATAAAATATTAATACATGTAGTAAGTATGAGTGGAAGAGTAGGAGGTGTAAATAATAATATTAATTCAACAAGGCAAAGTTAGGGAGATAAAATTAATAAGAGACATATCAATAACTCTATCCTTACTTGTAAAGCTTCTTTGGATAGAGTAAAGTACCATTATATATTTATTGGGGAAAGGTTGAGCTACACATATATGGCCATCATCCTTCTATTATATGCATGATATCAATCATCTATATCTCTATATATAATACATGGATTGATATCACAATCATTTATAATAGATGGATGATTTGATTTTTGGGAAAGCACCCAACCAATAGAAATGAGTGAGCCATGGTGAATCCACCTCTTGATGAAGGTGTGTGTAAATAACATTCTACCAATAGGTCGAGGAAGGGAGGTCCTTATCCAATATATCAATTTTTATCCATCTAAATATATTATCTTTTTTTGGCTCAAGAGAAAAAAATTAGAAAATAGTTTGGATGTTAAATTGGAAGAAACTGCAAGGTGTAAATGTTGAGGCTAGCACATATTTTAGTACCAACATAAATGGTGGCTCTCCCAAAACTTATCAATGGGTTTTTGAGACCCAATGCAATGTTGTATAGCATAAGGAATGTTGAGTAGAGAGCTTTTTTACCTTTTATACCTTTGTCATAGCCAAACCAAGAGGTGTAAAGAGGCATTAAAATTTAAATATAGACCTTTGTCATGGCCAAAGAAAAAGGTGTAATGAGATATTATAATTTGATTATCATGTGTTTTACAAGTTTGTGGCTAAAACATGAGAAGGTAAAGTTGACACCAAAATTTGCAGTCTCCTTTTCCCTAACTCCGCCCCTTCCTACAAACCACACCACTTAAATTGGTCATCAAATATTATAAACATGTATAAGATCTTGTAATAAAATGAAGCAAGATTTAAGTCCTACTATCACTATGTCTTAAGTGAAGTCACTTAATAAAATATAAATTTATGCCTTAAATAACTATTTCATTAACTTTATTTAAATAAGTCAATTTAATGTTGGGGCTTGAGTCATGGTCCTTTATGTCTTAGAGCTACATTGTTAAGTTAATGATCCACAAAGTACAATTGTTAATGTTTTAATAATCAGTGAGAACTTTTAAGGTTTTGATTGGGTCTATATCAATATTATTTGAAAGTAATTATAATTAATTTGGCCAACTATTTTAATTATGGCTATGAGTATGCTTTTAGTCTTAAAAAAAAAAGTTTACTTATTTGAATTTTCAAGCTATTTATGAGTTGGTTGTAGGTATGTCAATAGTCAAAATTGTTCAATTAGGATGAAATTTAGTTGATTTGGGTGGATTAGATGCAATATAATTAGTGGTTACATCAACCAACAAAATAAAATTGCATTTTATAAATTGATATGGAAGTAATGGAGAAAGGGGTCAAATTAATGAGACATATTTACATTTATCCACTATGATGAATCTTAATCATGTTAAATCTAAATCCTTGTATTTTTACCCTTCATGCACATTTCTTCTCTTTTACCTTAAATTCCCTTCTATTATCACTCATTTTCAAGGGTAACATGTGGATTTATGTATAATGGTAATAGTGACATAAGTCAAAATGAGAATATGACTATCTCGAGCTTAGTAACTTTATTTTCAAGATAGTGTTACCTAGAAGGACCCCTAGATATGTGTTCTTCATTTAGTAAGTATCCTCATGGCATATGAAATACCCTTATCTAATCTTGAATGAGATTATTCATGGTATATTTGTGGGATTTTCCAAAATTAGTTATATAAATACCATTGAGCCCATTATCATAGCTTATAACTATTATGGTTCCTCTTTAATGGTTTGTGATACCTCATAACAGCTTCCAAAGGTTCACAGTACCCCTCAAATTATCAACCCATCTCCAAAATTTTTGGACAATTATATTTATATAAGAGGAAGAGTATTTTGAAGGTTTAAAGTCAATTTGAGTCCATATGATATGGTTTCATAGTCAGTAGCCTTTGATTAGGCCTAGGAAACCTAATTAGTCCAAAGGGGTGTTGAGTTAGGTGTTCTCCAAAGAGAGTTAAATTATGAAAGTCCCTAAATGAGCTATGTGATGTAAAGGGGTATCTAAATGTGGGTTTGGTTTGGTTGGGAGCTTTGTATTTTACTCAGAACAAGGAGGTTTGCCTCAAAAAAGGGCTAGTAGAAGGAAGGTGTCAAAGATGAAAAAAGAGTTAAGTGAAGAGTTTAAGCTTGGGGGTTGTGTCGAATGGTTGGATGCATGAAATGAGATGTAATTGAGTAGGTAGATGATATTATGAGTATTTTGGAAGGAAAAAATCAAACTATCATGTAGACCTATGAAAACACATAATAAGATTGTAAAGCACAGAGCAAGGATAAAGAGAGAGAATATGAAAACAAAGTATGAACCAAGGAGGTTGATGTTAAAAGGAAATATTGAAGATGCAATTGATTATTAAAATGACTTAAATTAGAAAAGGAGGATTAAGTGAATACAAGGAGGCTTAAGAGCCATTGAGTAGGTAAGAGTAAACAAGAAAGACCTAGTAAATGCAAAGTGATCAAAGAGATAAAGAGGTTGAAGATAGAAGATAGAGAAGGACAAGAAAAGATCAAAGCTAGGTATTTGGAAGAGGTAAGTGTGTGTTTCCATCCATATTAGTGAAGCTTGTTAAAACCTATGCATCAAGATACTTGATAGATAAATTTAACTTGAACTTAGAAGGCAAATCTGCATTGACTAAATGTACTTAGAGCATAAGATTAACTCAAAATTTTACTTCTATATAAGTAAAAGTTGTCATATTAGTAGAGACAGATGTAGTAATGAATGGCTAACAATCAGATCTGAATATGTAAATAATGGCCATGATAGATCAAATGTTGCAAATGTCGATTGTGATGATGAAGGCACTGTCACCTCTTGAGACATAAAAAATGACATGTATGTTATTCAATTTCTATGTAAATTTAATTATTAGCTAAACTAAATTTGCAAATATAACTTAAATTTAACATGACATTTATATAAAATATACATGCATCAGTATAGTGGCTAATGTCTACACACCAAATGTGCATGCTAAAAAGTCATCACTTATAAGAATATTATCCAAGCCTTCTGAATCACTAGTGCATCATTATCAAAAGTTCCAGTGGACATAGCTCCATAAGAAATTAAAGGGTGGGTTTCGGTATGCACACTAGGTGGTGTATCTCTAGCATCAATTTTTGAGAGCCCACTCGTATGTTGAATGAGTGTATCAGTGAGTGAAATAAGAGCATGTAGAGTATCAATCTCCATGACCTGATAAACTATAGAGGAGATCTCAGGCTCAAGTGGATTTTGGATATGGATCTACATGGGAAAATTAGGTGCATGACATGCACTTAGTTGAGCTTGTGTAGACCCTTTCCCTCGACCTTGAAACTCACTAAAATCAAAATAGTTTAGAATCTCATTGAGGATATGCTCATAATAGAGTTTTCTCAAAAAATACAACAGAACCTCATGGCTGTTACATGGTGGATAATCAAACACCATCCACTATCGATCCCAATAATTGGTTTTGATTAAGCTATGTAGGCAATGATGGATTAGAAAATTTTTAGTGGTTACGAGAAATGGGGCATTTGTGGCTAGGTCAATAAACAAGGCACAATTGGAGGATTTTGATATTTCTTTGTTCTTGACCTCAAGTGTTGATAATTTGTTAGCATAATAAGCCTTAAAACTATCCCTATAAGATGTCCATCTATCAATTTGACTCATTATAGAGTCAATTAAACCTAATAATGTCTCTAAGGAATTGGCTAGCTGGGTGTGATGGGGGTCGGTGGAAGTGGGATCCCTCATTATCCCAATTAATTTTTCAATTTCAATTTTATCTCCCTCAATGTTGTTAATTAGAATCCCCTGACTTCCTAGGGGATTTTGTATAACTATAGGAGAGTTAAGTGGAGGGATAGGAGGAGGAACAAGAGGGTTTTGTGGAGGGTTAGGTGAAGGGTTAGGAGGAGGAGGAACAAGAGGCTTATGTGGAGGGTTAGCAAGGTTAGTAGGATGGGCTATTAAAAAAATATATACAAATAAAAATTAGGGTTAAATAATGAAAATAATGAAAAATTAGGGTTAACAAGTGTATATTTTTATCATTTACCTCTTTTATGTAGTGGCATCATCAATTTATAGATTAATAGGATGAATTTAGTTACTTTATTTCTCTCACACAAAACATGATCATGAAAGTGAAGGCTAGCAAAGAAAACTCGAATGCAAAATGATGAATTTACATTTGGGTTTCATTTTTTATTTTATTTTTGTAACATAGGTAATGCAATCATGTTATTTAAAAAAACAATAATGTGATTACATTAATAACATGATCATGTTATTGTTTAAATAATGTGATTGCATTATGGCTTGGTAATTACCAAGCCATAATTTAAATAACATGATCATGTTAATTAAATAACATGATCATTTTTAATTAAATAACATGATCACATTATTTATTAACATGATTGTGTTACCTAAAATGTCCACAAAATTGTCCCCCAACTCCATGCACTTACCTGTGAGTTCTATATGATATTGTTGATACCACTAGACAATGTCATTCTCCAAGTGAAATGATGTGATGGGTACTTTTTATACCTCATAAGTTTTTTGTAAGATAAAATATTGTTTAGCACAATAAATACAATTAGTTAGTTCAATACCATAAAATCTTGGAATTCCAAGTTAGGGCCACACAAAATGTTTCATAATGAAAAGCCACTTTTAGAATGCCTATCATCATTTAGAGTATTGGAGAACATGGTATTTTTTTCATTGATTCCATGTAGTTACTTGTTCAACTCATTAAGGCAATAATCAAGTTAAGATTAAAATTTAGCTTTGACTTCCTCAATGTTTTATGCCAAGGCTTGACTTCCCACATGGGTGACAACCATTGACTAGAGGGGATTAGGGGTGTTATAAAATCTAAATGAAGTTATATGTTAAAATTATCAACTAGAAGAGATGGTTAAAATGTTTTAATTGTCACAAGGGTGTAAAAACTATCTTCAGGATTACATTTCTAATATTTTGAAATACTCATTAAAATTATCATCTCAATGATAAAATCATGATGGTATAATTTTCATTTGGGAAAAAATGGTTTTTTTTTTTTTTACTTTTCTAATTTTTAACTATTGAAATGAGTTCAGAAAAATATTATGGAACATTCTACACTATTGGTGCTACACTTACTATGTTTTTATCAACTAGAAAAATATGATATTATTTTTTTAATTATTTGTTATTAGTATGTTTCTAAGAAATCAAAGTCAAAACCATGACTATAGGAATGTCAAAGTTACATGGAATGTTTCTATAGGGTGTGTTTGGTCTATTAGGTTACAAATATACTAATCTCATTTGTAAAAGAGTATGAGTGCAATTTTTAAAATATATAATTGTGGTGAATAAACATTATGTAGCCCACCATCCTATTGTTAAGGTATGGTGCAAGTAACTTCATGGGGATAACCACTTACCAATGCATAATATAAAATAAACAAGTAAAAGCTTCCTATGGATAGGCTTACAAAATAACTAGGTAGTATTCCTATAGACCCAAAGATACGTGGAAGCATAAGTCTGAATATAATTCTGTTTAATGTCTTGTATATTGGGGGCATATACCCTTAATTCTCATAGAATTATCAAAAAAAATTAATCACTTAGCCTGAAATGAAATATTTATGTTAGTTTTAAAACTGCCAAAACACAATTTGTAACCTAAGGAAAGAAGATGGAAAAAAAAAATAGTCAAGAAGTTTAGTTCTACCACCTTATTACCAATTTTTTATCACCATGATCCTGATTGGAATAGGGGAGATCATATCATGAAAAAAGTATATAATCATAAACCAATGAACCTACTACAAAAAATGGCCCTGGAAAGTGCTCCAATACTATATGTTATGATCCTACTTGCAATAGATTGAAACAATTGTGAAAATCCCTGAAATAATACTACAAATGAACAAAAAAATATTATATTCCATAAAAAAGGGAAGCGTAATTACATTAAAATATTATTGGCCTATTTAAATGAAATATCCTTTTATAAAGCTTAATATAATATAATTCATGGATGCCTTTCCACTTGTCTAGGCTCTGGTTTATATGCATTCTATCCTAGTTAACTACTACCTCCTATGCCTATGGAATTATTAAAATTATCTTAAGGGATGACTTAAAAAGCATATGCATCTGTAGCTTTTATTAAAGAAAATAATTATAAATAAAGAGTTAGGATGAAGGAGCTAAACAAGACTTTACTAAGACCTAAAGTCTTCTCATGACTCCCTATTCAACCGTGCCTCATGAGCTGATTTAATCATGGACCTGTGATAATTCAAGGTTGCATTTAATATTCTAATAGGTCTACCACTATAATATAGGCCAATCTGAGCATATTAAATCTTGTGAACTTATGATCCATGACCTATAAAGAGTTACTACATTGCATATTTTGAGCAGTCACCTTTTTAAAGTGCCCTATTTTTACGTGATCATAATTTTTACCAAAAATGGGCCATGTGTCATTATTCATTCAAATATTTTTCTTTTGAATTGTTTTATATGTTTTAATTAGGAAAACTTATTTTATTTCATATTTAAAATATATGAAATGCGTGGAGATATCAATATGATATAGTAAAATTACATGTCGATAGGAAGGCTATAAAGACCAAAGTGATAATGTGGCGTCTATGGACTTTGTTAGTGAAAATAAATGGGAATATGCCATGTGTTTCACTATGGAGGGTACCACATGTCATTCATATGGACCATTCAATGAAAAAATCCAAATGTGGTCTCCTAGAGGATATTAAATCAAATTTGAAGAAGCCACATATATGTAAATTTAAAAGCCAAAATTGACCCCATGGACTATGTTCTCATGACCAATTAAATGATGTCATGTGTTACACTATGATTTTTATAAATAAATAAATAAAAGGTAAAATGAAAGAGGCTACATAGAAATTCAAATCTAGAGCTCACATTACATGGTGGATATCCCTATGGTCACTATCATAATATAAAATAAAGTTATAATGTCAAAATTCACATATAGGCCACAATTAACACAAGACAAGGCCGCATATATAAATAAAGGTCAATGTGTTGTTGAATAATCCCATGGGGACTAATTTATTCATAGTGCCCTAAAACCATTAAAACCCATAATGGCCAAATTATAAATGTCACAATTGACTCTAAAACAAGTGGTAGAAATAGAAACATATTACCATATATTTCATAAAGAGGCATGGAATTTATCTTTCTACCCCCAAAATTTAAAACTCAAGGAAGGAATGCTACTCTAGTATGAATATAAGGTGATCATTAATGAGAACAAATGGTGGATGATGAAGATATTTTTAAGGTATATTGTGACTTGTATCTTGATGGTGATTGATAAATAAGTTATTTTTGGCCTACTAAAAAGTTTAGATGGGAATTCTCTTTCAATATTGTAGAAGGAAATTGTATATAAAACATTAAGAAATATTAGAAACTAACAAGACTGGAGATATTAAAAAGCTTAATCAATCTTGGAGGATACTATAGTGGCCTGTGAATGCTCTGCAAGTCTACAAACTTTCCCTTTTCTCACTAAAATTAATTCAATGCAATTTTTTTTGTAGGTGATCATTATTTAAATATGTTTGCCTCTTATTTATGAGTTGATTATATTATATTGTGTTATTCTAATCACTCTTATGGTTTAATTATTATGTTTTTAATTTCTATAGAAATATGTGCATATGAAATTTTCTATCGTGTTTCATTTTTTTAAAAATAAGGCAAAGGGATTCACTCATAATCATATATATCCTTCAGGTCTTGTACTATATTTTTTGAAATTTCAGTCGTCTAACTAGATTTGAGAATTTTTAATTTATTTTGGCAATGGATCTTATATTGTGATTACTTCAATAAATAATACCTAAGAAAATATTTGAATATGCCTTTTCTACCTTACCCTTCCCTCCTTGTTTAATTAGGTCCTTTTTATTGTACTATAGCACCATTGTATATATCCAAATTTTGGTTTGTTTTTAGTGTAGGTGGGAGGTACAAGGGGCCAAGTTAATTGATACCTCACTTCCTAGTAGTTATCAGATAACACTCAAACAAATAAAAAAGATACCACTTTAATTATTGAACCAGAGGTAAAATTACATCATTGTTGAGAAATTTGAGATGAAAGTCTCAATACACTTGCAAACTTGAAGCTCTAATTATTGACAAAATTCAACCACATTATTTGATATTATTGAGCACTTTATCCCTAATACTCTTATAATTCCTACCCTTTTCTTAATTTATTCTATTCCTTTTATCTTGTAGTGAATAGCCCCTTAAAGATTTGTGTGAGATCATTACTTTTTCCTTGATTTTTGGCATTCTATGTTTTCTCCCTAACACCCCATGTTTTTGGTGATAATCAAAAACATGTGTGAGTTATCTTATCTTTCACTTCAATCAAATTCAATTTATCTTATAAATCTTTCCAATGAGATCCCAAATGTCAAATTTGGTGTCACCATGCAAAAATTATGCATGTTTACAGATCTTGGTGTCACCTTTCTTTCATTGTGGCTAAATTGAACTGCAACTATGATTATGTTATGACTTCACCACATAGTATGATTTTATGGTCATTGTATCTCAGACTCCAAATTGACCCCATGATCATTATGTTTCATAGTTTTTCAAAGTGGTTCCTATGCAAACACATGGTCCCTCCATCTATCATTTTTCACAAAGTCACGGACTCCATGATTTTTCCTTAAAATTAATAGTGTGATCTTTATAACCACTTCTAAACATGAAACATATTTTTTGAGCCACATGTGATCACAACACCTATTCCTTTTTTTAGTATGAAACATGTCCTCTTTTTACTAACTCACAGAATTTATGAAGTTGAGTGCAAGTTTTGAAAACTCTATGGACTCCATGAACATGAGAAATAATTTCAAGGGCTTGTAATCATATCTTGTGTGTGAATTTAAATAATAATATGAATTCTACTATGAATATTTTGGGATTATATGTTCTCTTTGATAGTCTTTTAATTTCATAACTTAGTCATGAAAAAATATAAAAGTCATGGGTCTTGTGAACTTAGAGATCTAGATAGTTAGAGTTGTGGCCATTGGTACCCTTTTGGACTTAGGAATATAATATGTGGGCATGATCACTTTAAATAGTGAAATGTTACTATGTAAACCCAAATGTGACCATTGTGAATATCATTATGAATAAACTATAACCCAAGAAATATTTTGATCCATGTGAACTCATCAATCTCCAAATGTGATTCTATAATCTTTGAGACCAAAATGTGACCCAAGGCCATTTATTAAAAAAATTAAAATACTTTTGACTGATGCAATATTTACCATACACCATAGATTCTCCTGCATCATACACAAGGTAATTAAATTTTTCATCAGCTCCCACTCATGAACCTATGAGTTTTAAATCTGAGTGGCCATGCTTAGAAATATCATATGCATTCATTTAGGTTGCATCTTTGGCTACTCTATTTTTCCACTTTAATCATGTATTAAATAATATTTGTTACCTCTATACTTTTTACTAATTTTCCTGTCGATAATATCTCATATATATTCGATTTTCTTGACTAGTCATGCTATTATTTCCAATCAACAAATAAAGAATCCATAACTAACTCTTTCTCCTCTATTTATTCTTCTACATATGGATACAAGTCTGACACATTGAAATTTTGAGATATATCTACCCCTTATGATAACTCAATTTCATATGCATTTGTCAATAATTTCAAAAGGTTCAATTTTATTCCACTTGATTTTATTATAATTATCTTTTGGAAATATATCTTTACATAAATGGGCTAAAACCAAGTCTCCAACTTCAAAATATTTTCTCTTATTTTTTTATTAGCATGATCCTTATATTTCTTGTTATTCTCATCTATTTTCCTTGTGACTTTAAAATGTATATCATGCATCATTTGGGCATAATGTTCACCTTCAGATATTCTTTGACTCAATTTAGTTGTACTTCTTAATTCACACACGCCCTTGGGATTTTTACCATAGATTATTGTAAAAGGACTCATGTACTTGTAATCTGATTGAATAAATTTTAGTTATTGAATTATTCTTGTTCCAACAATACATCCCATTATTTGGTATTTTTTATAATTAAACATCTCAAAAATTATTGAGACTATGATGCAAAAAAAAAAAAAAAAAAAATCTCATCATTTTGAGGGTGACAAGTCGAGATAAAATATAATCTTGTGCCCAATTTTTAACATAATGCTCTCAAAAAATGCCCAACAAACTTTGTATCCTTGTCTAATACAATTCTTCTTGCAAATACATGTAATAGCACAACCTTATTGAAAAATAGGTTAACAATATTTGTGGCATCAATAGTCTTTCTACATGCTATAAAATTCACCATTTTGAAAAATATACCATCAAAAGCAAAGGGAGAGTCATTACCTCATTTTATTCTCAATAATCCAACAACAAATACCATGTTTAATGTATCCCATGGTCTATTTAGAACATGCAGTGGCTGATATAAACCCATATTTTGAATGTCCCCTTTACATGATAAAAAATTCTACACCTTTGTACAAATATTTTCATGTATACTTTCAAATATGGTCAATTATATTGTTTTCTCAACTACACTAAAGTATTTTCATACCTAAAGGACTAGTTTAACCTTTGTTATGTTTCTCCTTAAATAATTTATCTCAGATGGATCTATGAGGTGTACATAATATCTTTCCCTTAAACAATAATTTATCCTAAATCATGTATTTCAACCATTTATTCTATCCATTTCTAAGGGGTTATTGCATATTTTCCAAGCATCTTGAAAATCCTCATTATATTTATACAATTATTTCATTGAATCAAAACATACAACTTCAACTCTAATTTCATTGACAATAAGAGTTCGCATATTCAAGGCATCCACAACCTTATTAGATTTCACATTTATATGTTTCAACACGAAGGAATAAATCTATGGAAATTATACCCATTTCATATGCCTTTGCTTTAATTTTCTTTAGTTGTTTATAAATAATAAATATTGGTGATCTATATAAAAAATTAATTCCTTTGGCATCAAATAATTTCACCACTTCTAAAGATATTACACTATTGCATAGAATTATTGATCATAAAAAAAAATTCTCTTCTCTCATTTAACTTCTCGCAAAATTATTCAATAGTCTTACCTTATTGACTTAGCATTGGGTCAATGGTTATTCCACTCACATCAAAATCCACTTGGAATATCTTCCCAAAATTAGGTGATGCAAATAATGAGTGTTATATTATCTTTTTATTAAAAAATATGATTTTTTTTTTATCTATTGCAACTATCTAATGAATGTTCTTCTTGTCTCCCCTTAAATTATATGTGCTTAGAGCACTTATACCACTGAAGTTTCTAACAAAATTTCTATATAAGTTGCTAATCCATGAAAATTCAAGGCCTCAAACATACTCTCTAGGGAAGGCCAGTCTACAATTGCTTTCACGTTTTCAAGATCAATATGTAATCCTTATTTTGGACTACAAATCCCAAATACACTAATTCCTCTTACATGAAATTACACTTATTTAAATTAATCTACAATTTTTACTCTTTTAATTTATCCAAAACCAATGTCAAATGATTTAACTGTTATTCCTTAGAATGATTGAAAACTAAAATATCATCCAAATAAACAACTAAAATTTTACCTATGAATGACTTCAACACCTTATTCATGAGCCTCATAAAACTACATGGAGCATTTATCAATCCAAATGGTATAACCAACCACTCATATATCTCATCATTTGTTTTAAACATAGTTTTACATTCACCACCTTCTCTTAGTTGGATTTGGTGATACCCTCTTTACATATATCTTGATGAATTATTTAACTCCACTTAAGCAATTCATCAAATCATCCATCCTCTATAAAGTAAATTTGTACTTGACAATTATCTTATTTATTTCCATTTAATCTATACACATTCATCATTCTCCTATTTTATTTGGTACTAACACATTTTGGAATTACACATAGCGTTAAACTTTCTTAAATCAGACCCTTAGACTTTTGCATCGAAGCATTAATACATAATATAAATATAAACGAATACCTATTTTAGTTTCCATGAATATGAATAGAATTTATAAATTTTTTAGTCATTCTCATTGATTCATGGTTCAATTTTACACTCATTTATTCAACCTCAATTTTAGAGGCACAAATAAACTCACTATTTTACTCAACAATCATAGATTGTCAAAGGGAATTTTTCATTAATTTAACTCTTGTGTCTTATGTTTTATCTCTTTTTTTTTTTATAAATTTTTATATTTGAAATATACTTTTCTTAATACCCTATTACCATGTTATGCTTACTTTCGAACATTAATATATATTCATATATTTAAATATTAAATATATTTTTTTATAAAAAATAATATTATAAAACAAGTGGATATTATAAAAATTAAATAATGTACCCTTGGGGGTGTGGGGAGTGCATGAATGTCTTTTTTCCAAGGCAGGTTTGGGGATAATGCCATTATATTTTACAATCTAAAACTACCAACACATTCTTCACATGCATTATGGATTTTACACTTTTATTTTTAAAATTTAATAATAAAAAAGTATTTAATTATGTTGATAGGAATTTGTTTATGATGGAAAAATAAGAGTAATTTTTTTAACATAGTAGAAAACATCTTAAAATAAGCATAATTATTAGATGACCATTGTATCATGTACATTTTGGCTTGTATAGAATTATTGCTACACTTCACTATTTTAATAGCATATCAAACACAATGGGAGAGCCATCATGGTGTAAACTTGATGGATCACCATTATAGGGATATGTAAGTCATTTTATTTTTATATGTTTAGTTAGGGTATGTTCCATGTGCCTTCATTGGTTTGAAGTGTTTCGAAACCTCTTTGTAAAAGTCATTTTTTCACGTTTCATTGCAACATTTTGTCAACTAGGTCATCTGGCTTATACAGGATGTGCCCATAACTTTACAAGCATGTCTATGAGAGTATTTTGAATTATTGCAACCAAAAAAGCATGTTACAAACAATTAGTTTGATGGATGTACTCATTCTATTTGAAACACCTATTTGGGGCAACCTTGAAAAATGTTAGAAAGATTCAAGAGTCTAACTTTAAATTTTCAAATGGTCTCTACTTTAATATCTCTAATGGTGTTTTCAACAAATATGCCTTTTCTTTTTACCTACTATCTTGGCATTCCATAAGATCATTTTTTGTAGAGACATTTTAGTATCTTTAATGTGCATGCCCTAGTAGTAGATGTGGCAGTTGACATTGGATCATATAAAAAAAAATGATAGTGGTCATTAATATAAAGACATAATTTTAGTTGAGGAAGCATATATTAGCTTCAAATGAGTATTTTAATCACAATCAGAATAAATGATGCATAATAAGAAATAATTAGTAGATGAACATTGCATCATATACATTGGCCACACATATACAACTAATTTTACACTTCACTATTTTAACAACATATCAAACACAGTGGGAGCTCCCTTGTGGCATACGATCAATATATCAATATCACAGAAATATAATGGAATGATATATAAAATCCATATTATATTCATATGTTCCATGTGGTTTCATTGGTAGAAAGAATCAAAACCTCCTTTTAAAAACCATTTTGTTCACATTTCATTGAGACATTTTCTCACACAAATTTTGTGGCTTGTACAATACATGCCCACAACTTTACAAACATGTCTATCAAATCATTTTGAGTTAGTGTGTCTAACAAAATATACTACAAATCACCAGTTCGATGGATGTCATCACCCTATTCCAAATGTTGTTTTGGGGCAGCCTTGAAGGGTGATTGCAAGATTTAGGATTCTAATTTTAATCATAATAATGGTCTCCACTTCAATATCCCTAATGACAGTTTCAAAAAACCCACCATCATTTTTACCTGCTATCTTAGAGGCCTTTCCATGTCTTTAGTGTGCACGTCTAAGTGGTAATTATATCATTCGACATTGGCTCATATATAAATAATATATTGACAATCATTAATAAATAGAAAGACAAGCATAATTGAGTGAACACATATTATCTTCAAATATATATCTTAAAAGTGTATGGTCATATAATAATTTATGAATTTTTAAGTGAAAAACTTACCTATTATTATAAGCTATGATCAACATCTATTTTCTAATTACATATATCATAGTTACAAAATTGAAATATACTTATATCACATACAATAAAGTAGACCTCACAACAATAATTTATATCAATAATTTTTATTTATAATATGTACTCTCTTTACCTTGTATATCATACCTTGATCAATTTTATTTATTTTTTCATTTCTTCTCATTTTTTCTTGTACACCATTGTTTCCCTGTTTCCTTCCATCCCCATCGGCATGACAATTGCAACTTTAGGTGCCATTACTAATTGTAATATTAAAAGATGATACTATAAAGATATGACTAGTTTAATATATTTTATTGTGCATACCTGATACGATACTTGACTTGTACATTAAAATGTATTATCGGAATGTTGTTTTTTTAATGCCAGGCATTGGAAAATGCTTCAGGCAACACGGATGATTCTAGTGAGTCGTGATGGCAGCGGGATGGCGGTGGGTGTCTGTGGACTCTCGAGTCATCAAAATTTTCCGACTCCCGAGGATCCAACCGGGAAATGTGCCCAACCCCAAGAATGTAATACTGTAAAAATAAAAAACCCCGAAAACATGAAAATAATTCTGGGTTTGATCGTTCGGTCTTGTATAAAACTCGAAATAATTAGTGGTATTGTTAATCAAATCGTTCGCAAGCAACTGATTTAAAGATAACGTTAACCAGATTTAAGTTCAGATATTGTCTAAGAGCTACCGACATTTACGTTTAATGGAGGCAGGCTGCACTGCACTGCACTCTTCTCTTCAGGTGTTGTCCACTGAAAACACTGTTTCCTTACGGACAAAATAAATTAATGATGGTTGATTTTTTGATATTCAAATTAATCATTCTGAACATTATGTTATTTTAAACTTTATTGTGTCTTGGGGACTGGAGAGACGCCATGAAGCTGAACCCTGAAGCATATCCGCATGCCCCACATTCATTCAAGTACGTTCTCTTCAAAGAAAGCACTAAAACAATCCTGCACCGGATGTTTTTCTATCCGTTAAGCGATTCCCTAAAATATAGCGACTGAAATATTTGTTGAGTTTTTTCACTATAAAGAAAGTAATTTTTATATATTCTTTGATATAATTTTTTTTTTGGAATGGAATGACATTATAAAGGCTTTACAATTATTTAAATGGCTGTACTATCATAATGGTTTGTTACCATTATGTCATTCTTATGGAATTTTTTGATAGATTAGATTTTGCCAATCGTAAGATGTACTCATATTATAATGATATTTTATTAAATAATTTTTAAAAAAATGAATAAATGTTAATGTATTATTTAACTTTTTATATTTAATATTTGTAATTATTTAATATTATTTTAAAATTAATTTATATTTATTTATATTATTTAAATTGGTTTTAATTATATAATATAATTTTTCTATTGACTCCAATTTATTATGATTATTTTATTTTATTTTGTGTTTCTTCTTATTTTATACACCTCTTTGTTTATTGTTATTTACTTCGTATTTTAGAACTCCTTTAAGGAAGGGTACTCCTCTTCTGTGATTTTCCTCTTTCACCTTTTTAGATCTTTGGAAGTTGGTGTGAGTGTTAATATTATTTTAATTCAAATACAAATATCATTTATGAATAGAAAAATATTGTGGCTCATTTACACTACATAGAATATCTAACAATAATTCACAAAAATCTATTCAACAATCATATAAATTTTAAAGATCAAAATAATTACTACTACATTTATCATTGTTGAAACTAATATTTTATGTGGATAATTTTTGGCACATGACCTAAAAAATTTGTCTCTTAAAGTATTTTTAATTATGTAAATTATAGTATTTTGTGTTATTTACTATTTAAAGGTTTGATGTGTAGATAATACATAAAACAAAATACGTCCTATAACACATGTTTCTAAAATATCCATAACTTTCTTTAGGCTTCAAATGTTTTTGATATAGGGCAAAGACGAGAAGATAATATGGTTTGCAAGTATACATGTGTTGTAGATGCAGGATAATAATACTAAGTTAAATTTGGATCAACATCACAAGAAAATGATAAGTACCAAAACCCTTTTGGGAATGGCCTTCATTGGTTTTGGATTAAGTAATTGGGGATTATTTATGTATTGTGATTCCTAGTTGATATTAATTAGATAATGTATGTTGTATTTAAGCATAATCCATTTATCTATATTAAATTATGGTGAATCTAAGTCATCTCGCCCACCTTACCAATTCTTATAATGCATTGTTATCTTACTTGATTATTTTATAAGAATATATAGTGTTATTTTCCATGGACCAACTAAGACTTGAACCTAGGACTCCCCATTTGCATCATTACTATATGTCGTGAAATTAGTGATGTCACCAATTTCATCACATTAGCATTGTCAATTTTTATTTATTTTTCTTAAATATGTCATTTATGACACAAAGTTGGTGCAAAGATGGTAAAAAACTAGTGTTGATGAAACGAACCCCAAAAAAATTGTGTCTCTTCATTCAAAGTACAAGCATAGCTATGAATATATTTCATTATGCATGGTTGGGATTTGTATAATACACCCAAAACCCATAACCAGAGTTACACATGTACAATTCTCTTAAGTAGGGTAATTACCCCTAGAGGATTCAATGAGGAATATTATTTCTCTAAGAAATGCATGCAGTTCAAGGTGTATAATCATGAAATCCATAACTATAAACCTTGAATTGAATAGGAGGAAACATCATCCCAATAAGACCATCCAAATGTCCTTAACCTATGTAAGAGACTCACAAATACGTAAATCAATTTATTGATTTAGGTACAACAATTATAGCCTCAATCAGGATAATTATAAGGAGCATTACTTATCAGCCATTAAACCATATGAACAATATTAAAGATGAAGATAATGATAATAATTTTTTTCCAATTCGCTTCATACACTATTCCAATATTCAAGTAATGAGAAGATATAACATTGCATTTAAAAGCCAAGACTCATAATGCAAAAGAATCATTGCACCAACAAATTTAGGGCTTAACCATAATTAGATCAACCAAGACAAAGCATACTTATATCAATCTATAAGAATATATAAGCTTCCAAGGATGTCCTTGCTCATTAAACTTCCTACATATAAGATATATGTAATGGTACTTTCTTATATGAATATTTATACCAAGATCTCATAAATTCAGGATCATTGCACCATGTTTAATTTTTACATTTAACACTAGACACAAGTTGGAATATAATATAATTATATACACATGCCTTAATCAATTTAAAGAAATCCAAACTTGCAAGATCTATATGCATGACACCGATTGAGCTTACAATACCAACTTTCCAAATCCTTCTTAGGATAAATATGCATGGCTATAATATCAAGTTCTTTAACACAACTTAAAGAAATAATTAAATATATAATTATTTTCTTTAATTTTTATGAATACCAATCACTTGATTCCAGTGTGCATAGGTTTATAATTACATATTCCTCTATATTTGCAGTGGAATGAATTAAAACTTGTTATATTAATAACCTTCCTCTTAAAAATTAAAAATTATTTATTATGCATAACCCATGCTCAAAAAACTCATGCAATAGCATTACATTATATCTACCCTATAGGGCCACTTGCCAACACCAACAACAATGCAGTTAACACTAATAATCACTTGTTACAGCTATATAATATTAAAAAAAAAAAAAACTTACTATAGTCATACAAATAATAAAATCAATAGATTACATAGCTAGAAATTAAATTCTAACACACCAAAAATTCATACATCTAGCTAATAACCAACTCAACTTCATTTTAACTTGGTTTTAGCTTCCTAATTTTATTTATCATAATGAGATAATTATAAGGAACACAACTTTTACCAAGTATCCTACAAGATAAACTTTATACTTCATTCAAATCATGTTATGCATATGCACAATAGCGCATAAAGTTTTGTAAGATTTTTGTTTAACTATACCACTGATTTTCTCAAGCTAATAATAAAAATTTATTTGCAGCCATTAACCAGATTAGAATCAAGATAATATTATCATTGAATAATGCCACGATAATGATGAGTTGAAAATGACTTAATCATGACAATCAAGACACTCAACTCATACTCATATATTACCATTGACATAATTATAGAAGTCTACCAAGATTGAACAACCTTTTACATCACAAGTGGATGCTATAAGATTAACAAATAAAAATAATTTTTAAAATCATGCTACATAAAGAGAATTTAATTACTGCAACATATTTCTCTTTTTAAATAACAAAATTACAGTCATATTAAAACTGAATTTTATTTTTTAATACTCAATAAAAAAATATTTCAGATATGCATTTTGAAGGTTAAATATAGGAAAATAAAACCCAAAAATATTTTTTTATATCACTCTATATGTTATGAGCAGAAACTACTTCAATTTTAGGTATATATGAAGAATGCAATGTACTCTTTTATATTTATAAGAGGTTGCTAAAAGATTAATAAATAGGAGTAATTTTTAAACATGCTACAGAAAAGCATTGAATCACTACAACCAAGTAAAAATAGTGCCAAAGATATCATACAATTTTATAATGAAAGTGAAACTACTAACTGATCTGCACACTGACCTGACCTATCTTATGATCCCCCAATCAGTGGCCCTCACCACACCAACCATCAGTTGGGTGGTGGAGCCAAGCATTCGGTATTTAGGCAAAGGTGTGAGAAATATATCTTTAGCCATCATTGAACAATTTATAGAAGTTACATAACATCATAAAACATGATAACCTTAACATTATGTACCAATAGAGTCAACAACACTACAACAAAAACTTCACAATTTGTACTTACAAAAATGGGCCTACCAAATCTATCAGACATTCAACATAAAATAGAACACCCAAATTTGTATATAGATATTTTTAATCAAGAGCAAAGTAAAGAACTCAATCACGTTTTAATCCAAGAATGTAAAATGCAAGAGGTAAAATAAGGGCAACAACACCTTTACATTAATATTTTCAAATGTATCAAAATCTAGGTAAAATAAACCATAATAAAAATATACAAGCTTGACTATGGTGTCATATTTTCATAGAATATCAATAAAGACTATCAACACTCAGGTCAAATAAAAATAGTAATAATAAAAACTCAACAACTGTAAAATAAATATAGTATAAAATAAACACCCATTTGACCATTAAATAAATATAACACAGAAGAGAAAACACCCAACACGTCATTTTAAGGCAACACTTTCAACCATGAACAAAATAAATAGCTAGGGTTTTAATACCTTATCTACTAAAGTGTTTCAATAATAACTTTGATTTTTAAACCATGTACACCAGGTGTAATTTTAACCCACAATCAGTTATGAAACCTCAACATTAAATTGATTTTAAACCAGAACAAAATAATTTTATGATATTTTAACTAGTTTTGAGAGACTTACAGGTTCATAGAGAAGTCTCATGACTTTCTCTTGAATCAGTAAGTATTTTATAAAAAGATAAACTAGTGTAAAAAATCAATCTAACCCTACATAGCCATAAATAGATAAAAGTTCAGTAAGAATTAAAATTGCATTACTTACTTAGCACAAATCTTCCCTGTGAAGAATAAAATAAAATTCTCCTTGATTACCCTTCACACAAATGAAATTCTTGGCCAACGCCATCAATTTATTCTATGGATTGATCTTTTTTTCTTCTCTCTACCTAGGCATGAATTATTTCAAGCTAATAAACCCTGTTGGGATGAATTTCAATCCTCTATTACTCTCTATGGCTACCATATTTCCTCTAAGATTTATCCATAAGCCAGCACAACAAAATAATATTTTTACCAAACAAAGCAATCCATTACCTCTTTTAAGTGAAGAGTCAACCCCTGATGCCATGCTTTACCCTAATCATTAAACTTTTTATTTTTGCTTTCCTTTATTTATTTGTTGATAAATAGATATAATTTATTTTAGTTTTAGTTTTTAATTTAACTATAATACATGACCAAAGTCCACAATCTCTTTATGGTCATCATGGCTTAATAAGAATTTATTTATGCATGGATTACTTCTTGCCTATATAGTTATTAAATAAATATTATTATGGAGTTTCGATCCATTATAATGCATGGCATTAACCTTATTGAGGCCTCTTGGTAATAAATTCAAGACAAAAATATTTTAATTAAATAATTTTAACTACAATATGATCCATGGTGGTCAATGAGTTAACAGGTCTGATATGATATTTAAAATACTTGAGCCCCTTAACAGTCAAAATAAAGAAAATTGATAGCTAAAACAAAAATATAGCTTATCACTAAGCCAACACACATAAGACATCAATAAAAAAAAAATTAAATACAGACACAACCATAATCAAGCAAAATAAAAAGATAAAAATATCAATCAAGATTAAATAAATAGAATAAAAAATAAATAAAAATATCAAGCATGTTGCAATTGCTCAAGGACTAGATGGTTCATTACCATTATATTTTTTAACTAGTGCTGGTGTTATCCAGCTACTCACTACCTCTACTAGTATTACTCTAATTATCAAAATCTATTGCCAACCTAGCTCATGTACCTATGAGCCTAGTAGCCACCAAAACATGGAATCAACGGTATCTACAATACATAAAAAAACATATATACATGTAAATCTGAACTAAATAATCATCATAATATAAGACTATACTGATAACATCATTAATATGTAAGATCAAAGTATGCTACTATATTATAACATCAAATCAGTATTTATATGTAAGTGTTAGATGATCAGTACTCAAAAATATGATAATACATCTAATAATATTTGTCAAAAAAGAGTCAAATAGCAAGTTATGACATCTTCATTCCCTTAACGAAGAGTCGTCTTGGTGACAAATCGAAAAATCCATGGATAGTGTTGTTTGAATAGATGCATATCTTTCCATGTAGCACTTCTTTCACTCAATAGGTTCCATTGTACTAGGACTTACTAAATCTCTGTGTTCCTTGGTTTAATGCTATGATGACTTAGGATAATCACTAGATCTAACTGCATCTTTTCTTTTTTTATAACCTACATATTTTTTCAATTCAACACATGAGACATATTAGGTACATATTTTCTTAGTAATGCAATGTGAAATACATCATGGATTCTAGATAGAGAAGGTGGTAAATCTAGTCAGTGGGTAATAAGGTTAATCTCATCTACAATGTCAAATGGTCCAACAAAACATGGATCCAACTTGTAGGTTTTTCAAAACTTAATCAAACTTTTATGCGGTCTTACTCATAGAAATACCTTGTCACCAACAGTAAACTCATGTGGTGTTCTTTTTTGATTTGCATAGCTCTTTTACTGATCAAAAATAACTTTTGAATTTTGGCATATTAAAGCCATCTACTTATCATATTCTTGCATAATCTTAGGCCCAATAATATCCATATTATCCAAACTATCCCAACCAAGTGGTGTTTGTAATTTCTACCCATACAAGGCTTCAAAAAGAGCAATTTTGAGAATTGAATGGTATGAATTTTTGTAAAAAAACTCAACCAAATGGAATTAGTCCTCTCATTTGAACTATTGATCCACAACATACATATGCAACATGTTCTCAACTACTTGATTCAACCATTCAATTTGACCATTCATTTTTGGATGATATGATGAGCTAAAATTTAGTCAAGTGCCAAAAGTTGCAGTCAAGATTCACTAAAACCTTGAAGTGAATAATTATCTCGATCTAAAATGTAGTTGTACCACCTCTTTAATGAGCCACTTTACAAATATAGAAATGTCATCTATTAAGTTGTTGGTTATGAAATGACTAACTTTGGTTGCTTTATCAATCACCACCAAAATGATGTCATGTCTACTACAGGATTTAGGCAACCTTGAAATAAAATTCAGTGATACTACTGCCCATTTATCCTTAGGTATATCATGTGGGTACAATAAACCTCCCAAGTGGTAGTGTTCATCTTTCACATGCTGACACTCTAAAAAAATTTCATAAAATTGTTAACATCTAGCCTTAACCCAAATTTAAAATAGTGCCTCTTGAGCTCATGCATCATCTTCACGATAGTTGAATGGGAAAAATGGGTTCTTATATGCACTTTATTCAATATAGCATTACACAAATTACCTATTTTAGGTATAAAAATTCTTTTTTTATGCTTTATAAGGCCATTTAATTTAGTAAAAAAAATCAATAAATGCTTTTGTTGCAAGATTAATAGTGAATTCTTTACTTATTTTATTACAATATTCATCCTCCTACTGTTATTTTAATACAACATTTTTGAAATTTTTTTGTAATACCAACAACATAGCAAGGTAGACACATCTACTAACCACATCAACCACTCTATTTTTCTTACCTTTCACATATGATATATCCATGACAAAATTGCTAATAAATTCCAACCACCTATGCTAGCAAGCATTCAAATCATCTTGTGAAAATAGATGTTTTAAATTGTGATGATTTGATTTCACCTTAAAAAATTTACCTAGTAATAAATGTTTCTATTATTTAAGTGCGTGTACTATGCCAGCAAATTCTAAGTCATGCATAGGATAGTTCTTTTTTAGCTTGCATGACTCATAGGCTACTACCTTCCTATCTTGTGTCAATATGCCACTGAAGCCTTCTTTAAAGGTGTCAGTACACACTTAAAAATTTTCATTAAGGTCAGGTATGATAAAAATAGGTGCTTTAGTCAATAATTATTTATGTTTATTGAAGGCTTCTTCACATTGAGATGTCCACACAGATTTATTACTTTTTAACTATAGAGATGTAATGGGGTTGCTTATGTAGGAGAAATTTTCAATAAATCATCAATAGTACCTATCCAAGCCCATAAAACTATGCACTTCATGCACATTACAAGGAGCATGCCACTCTCAAATAAATTGAATTTTGGTTAGGTCTACTTTAACGCCTTCCTTAGAGATTACATGCCCTAAATAATGAATTTCAATTTGATAGAAGGCATATTTAGACAAATTTTCATATAGTTTATGTTGTCTCAGCCTTTTTAGAACCAACCTTAAGTGTTGATCATGCTCATATATATTCTTGGAATAAACAAAAATGTCATCAAGGCACACTAAAACAAATTTATCCAAAAATTCTTGAACACATTGTTCATTAGATTCATGAATGCAGTTGGTGTGTTTTTTAGGTCAAAAGGTAAAATAGTAAGTTCATAATGACCATATCTAGTTTAGAAGGCAATTTTTTGAATGTCTTCTTCTTTGATTCTTAGTTGAGGACAGCAAATTTTAGATCAATTTTTAAAAATACTACTGCACCTTTCATTTGATCGAATAAATCATCAATCTAGGGTAATGGATACTAATTTTTTATTATTACCTTATTGACCATTTGTTAATCAATGCATATCTTTAAGGTATCATATTTCTTCGTTACAAAGACTACCAGTGCACCCCAGGGTGATACACTAGGTCTTATACTTTCATTATCCAAAAATTTATAATTGGACATTTAATTCTTATAAATCTACCACATTCATCCTATAAGTAGCTTTTGAAGCAGGGGAAGACTGAAGAATAAGGTCAATGGAGAATTCAAACTCATGCTTAGAGGGTAAGCCAATAGATTTTTTGAAAAAAACATCGATAAACTCTCTTATAAAATATAAAATTGATAGGTTTTTTCTTTTTCAAGGGTTATTTTCTACAACTAGACTTCATAAATATTGTAGCCTTTTCTTTCATACCTTTTTAAATGTAAGGATAAAAATAAATTTCATGGTTTAAACTCTTGAAAGCCTTGAATTTTCATGAGTTTCTCATGCTCATCAATGCATTGCATTCTTTTTCCAAAACAATCAAGGGCTGCATGGTGTTGTTGCAACCAATCCATATCCAATATCATATCATAAGACCCTAAAGGGGTCAAAAATAGGTTCACCTTGGTTCTAAAAACACCAATATTAAGTTTAATTTGCTCCAAACACTCTTGGATAGGTATCTTTTTGTCGATACCAAACTCAACTTCCTAGTCTTTAAATGAATAGGTTTCTACTTGCAAAAATTTACTACAACAGGTGTAATAAATCAATTTGTTTCACTAGAATCAATTAAAATTAGTCACAAGGTGTCTAGATAAAATACCTCTTATCTAAATCAGGGTAGCTTGAAGATTAGCCTTATGATTTTTCAATACTACATACACCTGATGCTCAGCTAGCTATCCAGATTTTAGTTTTGGCTAGTCCTTATAGTAATGATTATCGCCTCACCCCCAACACATTATTACAGTATTAACCCTTGTGGCTAGCCAACGTTGGTTGTTTCAATCTTGTTCCTTCTCTAAAGACCCTGATTTTACAATTTTTATAGGTTTAGAACATTTATTCTGCCCTTGACACCAGTTGTAACCTTTATTATTCCCTTGGAACTTATAGTTTTGATCTGATCTTTTAAATTTTTTAGGTACAGAAGACAGGTTTTTGCTTTTAGCTTATTGCTTGTTTAACTTAAATTCTTGTCTCACTTTCTAATGAGACTTTTTTTTCTATCTTAAGGGTAGATTCTATAACAAATGCCAACATCTTAGAATTAGCCATATTGATGTCACACATCAATACTTCTCGAAATCCCTAATTTAAATTTTGTCACTTTTATCTCTTCATCATGCATGTACTTAACATGATGCAATAGGTTCAAAAACCTATTTTCATATTATAAAATAGTCATATTTTCTTGTTTCAATAGCTAAAATTTTATTACTTTTTGCTTTTTATAATTTGCATTTAAATATCTCTTCTGAAACTAGCTTTTGAAAGTAGATCAGGTAAGGGGCATAGGTTGATACCCTTACAAATCACATAGGGGATTCCACCATAGAGAAACAGGGCAATTCAACTGATAAACTACCACTCTAACCTTTACATTTGAAGAGATGTTATGCAAATTAAAATATTTGTATAGCTTTACAAGCCATGCATCAGCCTCATCTCCATATTCATCATCTATGAATATAGGTGGTGGAATCTTGTTGATCTCCTTTATGATAGGGTCTACCACTCTCAATGGTACTTCTTAAAGTGCTTAATCCTAAACATGTTTTATTTCAAGGTGGGGACGTTCTTTAGGAGGATTACCCTCAAGATTTCTTAGCTTGAATTCTTGATTATTTATCTTGCCTTGAATGAAATTCAGCATTTATTAACATCCCATTTAATACTTCTAAATGTTTATCAAAGGGGTTTTCACCAATTGCATTTTTATTTGGTGCCTCTTTGAGATTTTCAACATTATTTATAAGAGGTTCATATCTATTTTTATTCAAATTTTGGGCTCCATGGCCTCTACCTCTACCTCTTCCTTAAATTCTTAAGACTAGCCTACTCTCACCTTGGCCATCAACACCTAGATTACCACCAAATCTGGTCCTAACCATTGTCTTAGTAAGTAATAAAATAGATTTCTAATATGTCATTTTAAGAATCATAAATTCTTCCAAGTTTTTAAGAGTTTTAATAGACTTGCTAGTTCAAGCACAAACTCTAACACTAGGGGAAATGATCCAAAAAAAATTGAGCATCTCTTCATTCAAAGTACAAGTAGAGTTATGAATATAGTTCACTATACATGATTAGGATTTGTATAATGCACCAATAACCCATAACCAGAGTTAAACATATACAATTCCCTTAATTAGGGTGATTACCCTTTGAGGATTCTATGAGAAAGACTATAACTCTAAAAAATGCATGTAGTTTAAGTGTATAGTCATGAAATCCATAACTGTAAGCTTTGAACTAAATAGGACTAAACATCATTCCAATAGGACCATCTAGATGTTTTTACCTTATGTAAGAGACTCACACCTACATAAATCAGTGTATTGATTCAGGTACAACAATTATAACCTCATTTGAGATAATTGGAAGGAGCATTATGTATCAGTCATTAAACCATATGAACACTATTAAAGGTGAAAATAATGATAATAGATGTTTTCTAATTTCCTTCATACACTATTCCAATATTCAATTAATGAGAACATACAACATTGCATTAAAATTTGTGAGACTCATAATGCAAAAGAATCATTGCACCAATAAATTCAGGGCTTAACCATAATTAAATCAGTCAAGACAAAGCATGTTTACATCAATCTATAAGAATATATAAGCTTCCAAGGATGTTCTTGCTCATTAAACTTCATATATATAAGATATATGTAATGGTATTATCCCATATGGATCTTTATACCAAGATCTCATAATATTTTAAAGATTATTGCACCATGTTTTTTTTTACATTTAACGTTAGACACAAGTTGGAATATGATTTAATTAAATACTCATGCCTTAATCAATTTAAAAAATCCAAACTTGCAAGATATATATACATGAAACCGATCGAACTTACAATACCAAATTTCCAAATCTTTTTTAAGATGAATATGTATGGTTTTAATATCAAATTATTTAACACAACTTAAAGAAATAATTAAATATGTAACTATTTCCTTTAACTTTCATGAATGCCAATAACATGATTCTAACATGCATAATATTATGATCACACATTCCTCTATAATTATAGTGGAATGAATTAAAACTTGTTATTATATTAACAACCTTCCTCTTAAAAATTAAAAATTATTTATTATGCATAACCCATATTCAAGAAACTCATGCAATAGCATTACACTATTTCTATCCCATAGGGTTACTTGCCAATACCAACAACAATGTAACTAAAACCAATAATCACTTGTTATAGCCATATGAAATTAATAAAAACTCTTACTACAGCCATATAAATAATAAAATCAATAGATTACATAGCTCAGGAATTAAATTTTAGCACACCCAAAATTCGTACATCTAGCTAATAACCAGCGCAACTTCATTTTAACTTGGTTGTAGATTCCTAATTTTATTTATAATAATGCAATAATTTCAAGGAACATAACTTTTACCAAGTATCCTATAGGATTAGCTTTATACATAATTCAAATCATGTTATGCACATGCACAATAGTGCATAAAGTGTTACAAGATTTTTGTTTAACCATACCATTGATTTTCTTAGGTTAATAATAAGAATTTGTTTATAGGCATTAACCAGATTAGAATAATGTAATAATGATGAGCTAAAAATGACTCAATCATGACAATTAAGAACACTCAACCCATACCCATATATTACCATTGACATAATTATAGAAGTATACTAATATTGAACAACCTTTTACATCACAAGTGGATGCTACAAGATTAACAAGTAAAAATAATAACTTCCAAAATCATGCTATAGAAAGAACATTTAATTATTACAACATATTTATTTTTTTAAATAACAAAATTACATTCATATTAGAATTCAATTTTTTTTAATACTCAATAAAAAAATACTTTAGATATGTTTTTTGAAGGTTAAACTGAGGAGAATAAAACCCAAAAATTATTTTTGATATCACTTTATAAGTTATGAGTAGAAACTACTTCAATTTTAGGTTTATATGAAGAATACAATGTACTCTTTTACATTTGCAAGAGGTTGCTGCAAGATTAAAAAATAGGAGTAGTTTTTAAATATGTTACAAGAAAGCATTGAACCATTGCAACCAAGTAAGAATGGCACCAAAGACATAATATAATTCTATAATGAAAGTGCATCCACCAACTGATATGCACACCAACCTGACTCATCTTATGAGCCCCCCAATCGGCGACCTTCACCATACCAACCATCAGTTGGGTGGTGGAATCAAGCATTCAAACTTTGGGTGAAGGTGTAAGCAAGTTATCTTTAGCCATTATTGAGCAATTTATATCAGTTATAGAACATCATCAAACATGATACCCTTAACATTATTTACCAATAGAGCTAACAACACCACAATAAAAACTTCACAAGTTGCATTTACAAAAATGAGCCTACCAAATCTATCAAGCATCCAACATAAAATAAAACACCCAGATGTTGCCCTTATTTTACCTCTTGTATTTTACTTTCTTGGGTTAAAACGTGATCGAGTTATTTACTTTGCTCTTGATTTTATATATATATAGCACCCAGATGTTTCCCTTATTTTACCTCTTGTATTTTACTTTCTTGGGTTAAAACGTGATCGAGCTATTTACTTTGCTCTTGATTTTATATATATATATATATATATATATATATATATATATATATATATATATATATATATATATATATATATATATATAATCAAGAGCAAAGTAAATAGCTCGATCACATTTTAACTATATATATATATATATATATATATATATATATATATATATATATATATATATATGTATATATGTATATATATATATATATGTATATATGTATATGTATATATATATATATATATATATATGTATGTATATATATATATATATATATATATATATATATATATGTATGTATATATATATATATATATATATATATATATATCAAGAGCAAAGTAAATAGCTCGATCACATTTTAACCCAAGAAAGTAAAATACAAGAGGTAAAATAAGGGAAACAACACCTTTACATCAATACTTTCAAATTTACTAAAATCTAGGTAAAATAGACCAAAATAAAAATATACAAGCTTGACTATGGAGTCATATTTTTATAGAATACCAATAAAGATCAACAAGGTCAAAGTTATCTACACCCAGGTCAAATAATAATAGTAATAATAAAAACCTAATAACTGTAAAATAAATACAGTAGAAAAGAAACACTCATTTGACCATTAAATAAATATAACACAGAAGAGAAAACACCCAACATGCCATTTTAAGGCAATTCTTTTAACCATGAACAAAATAAATAGCTAGGGTGTTAATACCTTATCCACTAAGGTGTTTCAATAATAAAGTTGATTTTTAAACTATGTATATCAGGTGTAATTTTAACCCATAACCAGTTAAGAAACCCCAATGTTGAATTGATTTTAAACTAGAACATAATAGTTTTATGAGATTTTAACTAGTTTTGGGAGACTTACAGGTTCGTGAGAAAGTCTCATGACTTCCTCTTGAACCAGTAAGTATTTTATAAACAGATAAACTAGTATAAAAAATCAATACAACCCTACATAGCTATAGACAAATAAAACTCTAGTAAAAATTAAAAATGCATCACTTACTTGGCATAAATATGCCCTATGAAGAAGAAAATAAAATTCTCCTTGATTATCCTTCACACAAATGAAATTCTTGCCCAACTCAATCAATTACTTCCATGGCTTGCTCTCTTTTTCTTCCCTATATCCAAGCACGAATTTTTCCAAGCCATTAAATCCTACTGAGATGAATTTTGAGCCTCTATTATTCTCCATGGTTGCCATTTTTTCTTTAAGATTTTTTTTGTAAGCCAACATAGCAAAATAATATTTTTCCCAAGAAAAGCAATCCATTATTCTTTTTAGGTGAAAAGTCAACCTCTAATGCCATACTTTTCCCTAATCATTAAAAAAATTATTTTTATTTTCTTTTATTTATTTTTTTATAAATAGATATAATTTGTTGTATTTTTTATTTTTACTTTAACCATAATGCATGACCAAAGTCCACAACCTCTTTATAGCCATCATGGACTAACAAGAATGTATTTAAGCATAGGTTAATTTTTGCCCATAGAGTTATTAAATCAAGTCCATTAAGGAGTCTTAATCCATTATAATGTGTGGCATTAACCTTCTCAAGGTCTCTTGATAATAAAATTAAGATAAAAAGACTTATATTAAAAAAATTTAATCACAATATGATCTATGATGGTCAACGAGTTAATAAATCTGATATGATATTTAAAGTATTTGAGCCTCTTAACAACCAAAATAAGAAAAATTGATAGCTAAGACAAAAAAGTAGCTTATCACTAAGCCAACACACACAAGACACCAATAAAATAAAATAATGAAAACACAACTATAATCAAACAAAATAAAAAGATGAAAATATCAATCAAGAATAAACAAATAAAATAAGATAAAAAGAGAGACATCAAGCATGTTGTAACTACTCAGGGACTAGATGGCTCACTACCATTATATTTTTTATCTAGTGATGGTGTTATCCAATTGCTCATTTCATCTACCATTATTATCTCAACTATCAAAATTCACTGCCAGCCTAGCTCATGTACATCTGATCCCTACAACTATCAAAACATGATATCAGTAATATCTGTTCTACATGAAACACACACACACACACACACACACACACACACACACACACACACACATGATTGAATAACCATTACAATATAATATTATATTGATGGTATCATTAATATGTAAGATAAAAGTATGCTACTGTATTATAACATCAAATTAATGTCTATATGTAAGTATTAGATTATCAATACTCAAAAATATGCTAATACATCTAATAATATTTTTCAAATAAAAGTCAAATAAAAAGTTATCATAGCTAATTTGTGATTCCATTTGGATCATTTTTTTGTCACTAAATTATAAAAAAAATAGGATAACTCAATTTATCTATGTGCTTAATATAAAATTAAGACACATCACATTCTCAATTTACCACTTTTACACAAAACAATTTATAGAGTTGTGAAAGCAATTTGGGTGGATGATAAGAGTTTTGAAACTCAAATCCAAAAGACACGAGTGAAGTGGGTTGATATTTTAGAAAACAAAGTAGAGGAATTTATTTGTTACATGTTTTTTTAATTAATTTATTTCATATTGATTCATTTTTAAAGATTAAAAATTTGAATATCTAAATAGAGATTTAAAAAATGCAAACTAAAAATTGTTTAATTGCATATAAAATTTTAATTTTGTATTACTATTTATTTCAATGTTTTTTGTATGATGTCTTTAAATGAACCTGATTTAACTTTTTGGGAATAATAGAATTTTATTCCTATTTTAGTTAAGGGTCTAGATTAATAAATCAATGCAGAATATTACAATACATACAGTCTTAATTTGTATAATTTATTTATCTTTTTTACCTTTTTAAAAATAATAATAATAAGGATAAATATGACTTAGCTAAAAATATATTGAGATGGTTGATACAAAGGCTAAAACTAGTTGTCCAAGACTGAGACAGTGTCATGAATGTGTATCTATCTTTCATTCAATGAAAGGATAAGAACGCTAAAAATAAGACACTTTGAGGTCCGACACTGTATTCCATCCCTACCTCTATTGTCCAAATTGGTCACAAAGACCTAAAACTTTTTGAGTTTTTATATTGTACCTGTATGAGCCTACCTATAAAATTTTGAGCATTGATTATCGATGAAACTCCCTATAGAGTTGATTTAATCTTCAAACCCTAACCCTCCATCATGCTTGATAAAATAATGTTTGAACCACTTAAGGAAAGGGGAGGTTAGTGTGTAAGATGTATTGAACATGCAATCCACACCTCTTATGTGGGTACATAGCATATATATCAATACTTCGAAGAGGAATCAAGCCATATGTAGTTCTCCCATCTAATGTGCTTTGTGAAATAGTGTGATACAAATATAAAAATGATAAATTGAGAGTGCTTGAGGTGGTTAGGGACGGGTATGAGGGTTTGAGTATGTTTGCAATTGTGTTGGATGACTATATGTAGAGAATAGGAAAGTTTATCTTTGTGCTTTTTTGGTATTCTTGTTTGCTTTGTAAGATTTATCACCTCCCTTTATAAATGAACTGAGTGGGATTTTATAGGAAACCATTGGTCATGGGTTAGATGTATTCATGCTAGGCTGACATAATGAAGGATATGGATCATATGAAAATGGCCATTGGGGCTCAAAGTGAAAATGGATAGGATCACTAAAAATAAAACACCCTAGGGTCCAGCACTATAGTCCAAGTATGGCACTCATGTCTTAGAGGAATAGGATTAGCCTAGGAAAGATAGTCTGGTTAAGGTGGAATCATCATTTATAAGGTTTTAGATGACTGATAATGAGAGAAAACATGTCTAAAAGAGTCATAAGAACATGCAAAAAAGAGATATAGATAGGGTGTCACAAGCCACACTCAAACTACCAATTTAGATGCTTTATATGACTACATTTTCCCCTTTTTATTCTAGTGATGCAGTAAAGTGAAAAACTACGTTTAAAAAAAAAGTAAAAAATGTACTTGAACTTACCTGTAAGGGTGAATCCCATGAAGATATATGATGTTAAGTATGCGTAGAGAGTGTACAGTGTGAAGCATTAATTTACAAGAGAAAATAAGTAGTAGATCAGTTCTTACTAGACACACTATATCTAAAATAAGAATGTATAAAGGTTGGGTAAAAGAGATAGGAAGAAAAAGGAACAAATGCACTTCACTGGGTACTCAAACCAATACAAAACTTGTTGTGATGTTGAGTGACATTGAATGATGTTGAATGATACTAGGTATATGTTGTACCAAGAGTAATATCATGAATGGAGCTGAGTGCTCAATTCTTCAAGGGTGGCTCAAGAATATAAAGGCTAACCCTTTAGCTCCATCATCACCTAAAAAATGAAGCTATGTAATCACGTGTGTGTTAATTGATCTTTGGACTTTGTGTCTAATCCTTCTAAGTAGGTGGCTTGAGATTACAAAGGCTAGCTAGTCTTTTGGCTCCATTGTTTCCCACTATGTAGTGAACTATGAACTAATACCGATATGAATGTGTGTCATATGAGATGGCTTATGAATATCATGATTGCTCTATTATATGATAATGTGGCATGGATAACTGAATGTATATTGAGAACTAGGCCAATTTTAGCCACTCCAAAAGGTAGAGATTAGGCTTGTATGAAAGCCACTCTAAAACTAAGAATTAGGCTTATATAAAATCCACTCTAAAATGATGCCAACCACTTTTAGATATAATAAGGCATATAACTACTAAGAATACTTGGGTAATGCACTTAACTTGGATATAAAAGAAGGCAAATATGTCACACACATTACCCTCAATCATTGGTGTCTATAACATGGATTTTGATTTGAAATTTATACTAACTGCTCAATATAAAATTAAAAGTGAGAGCCATCATATTACACATGATGCCCCTTATATTTGGATACTTTAAGAAAAACTATACTAAAACTACTCAATCTAAACTTTACTATAGTTGAAAAAAATGTAACTAACCTTACTTTTCTATTTGTTTCTATAAATTCTAGGTTTTTTGCTATTTGGACAAAAGCATCAAAAACAAAACACTTTGTTATCTAGCATTGTAGTCCAAATTTTTAACTCTTTTCTTTTACTATTTTTTATGACTTTTTTGTATTTTTCACTATCTTTTTGGTCTACTCTACGTGTTTTGGATTTTGAATGTTGTTCTAAGTGTTCTAAAAACTAATTTTTGATCAGTAGAGGGCTCTTATATCTGTTACAAAACCCTTGTGTGTTGCCCCCTCTTTTGAAGGTATGAATGAAGACCCTACAATGACTACCCTTAGAAAAAAAAATCCATACAAGTGTGTTATGCTATAAAGTACATGATATATAGCAATGATAATTGAAAAGATGTCTCAAGATATAACATCTTTTATATTGGATTGTTTTAGATCAATAGGGGTATGCATAGATAAATGTAAAAATGTAATATCATGTGTAGTATACTAAACTAAAACTAGAAATCTGGTTAGTTATTAGTTGTCAAGAAGGGATGGAGCATGATGTCCATCATGGCATCCAAGAAAGCAAGATAATGCATGATGTGGATCATGTCATTATAAACAACTAAGAAGCAACAAGTAGACAAGCACATAAGGCAAGAAGTAATAAGCATACAAAAGTGGTCAAAAGACCAATCAAACAAGGGACACAGGCACATGTCACTCAAATTAGTAAATTAAGCATACAAGACATGTTCAAATGCCCACATACACATACAAGAGTAAAATCAAAGTTGGCATGAGGGCCACAAGTACATAGAAGAGTATAATAAAAAGACATTGGCAAATATCCAAAGGCACACATAAGACTACAAAATAGGAATTAAGAAATACAATCACATCTAGCTACTCAAAGCAAGAAAAGAAAGCATGTAAATGTTGGAAATACTATCGCATCTAACTAATCAAATAAAGAAGTGTAAGTATGTAAAACATGGAGTGCAAGACTAGGTAAATGCTAAGAAATACACAATTATTATATACTAGTGAGTATCAATAGAATAATCTACGTAAGCTAGTAAGTAATGTACATTAATATGATAACTAGAGTGTGTGGTGTAGGAATGACATAACCTAGATGGTGTAGTCATGAGAAGATGCCCTTAGTGGGTAAATATGTTGATGTATGTCTCAAATGTAAAAGTAAGATTCCCCCTCAATGGTCAGAGTGAAGAAATCAAAGATTTGGGTGTCACTGCACACACTCATAAAATATCAAGTAAAGCATGATAATGTAGATAAATTGATAAACAATAGCATAGAACAACAAAATGTAAGTCTAGCATGGTAGTAGAAATGTAAAGCATGGATAATTCACAAATTTTAATTTTTTTAATGTTTTGAGTTATTTAAATGTTTTTTTAAAATTTTGACATGTTATATTGTTTTTGGTATTTTTATAATAAGTTATGTACAAGAAAAAAAAAATACACTATGTATATGAAAGCTATAAGAAACTATGTACAAGTAAGCTAAAAAAAACTATGTACAAGAAAGACTGAGAAAAATAATACTAACCAATGAGTCTCATAAGAGACTCCCTATCATGGTGTCTTGTATCAATGAGAGGGATCGTGCATGATTGTTAAGCATGATGGAAGGGCTAAGACTATGGCTCTAAAATCTATGTATGTTGTAAGTAATTTGAAATCCATGTAGTGAAAATTGACCGTGGGGTACCCCTGTAAATTTAAGAAGTGGATGCAATTGTGGGGCTCTTTGGGACCCATCTAGTAGTAGAGAGTGCTCTCTAAAAATGTGATCTATGTGTAGAGGCATGAGACCTCAATGATACTACCATAGGTATGAATATTGTAGTTAAAAACTATCTAGAATCTTGAAACTATCACTGATTTAGTGGTCACTCTAATAGAGGCCTCTATGGAAGTGTATGAATTCTCTGTGCTAGTGAGGAAGGCATCTACTGTGTCTAAATCTCAACTAAAAGGAAGAACTATAAATGTTGGAGGAGCTAAAATAGATGATTGGAGAGTAGTAGATGACTTTGAAGTGGGGAGTGGTAATTCATACAAAACTCCACCAACTATAACAACTTGATTAGCGTGAATGAATTTCATGCATCTATGAACTGTATAAGGTACTACACAAAGTTTATGGATCCATAGTCGACCAAGCAACATATCAAAGACTCCTACACTAGGAACAATAGTAAATGGTGTGGCCACATGTGTTGGACTAACCTATATAGGTAGTATAATCTTACCTAATTAACTCTCTATGTGCCCACTAAATCCACTCATAACTATGTCCATTGAGGTGATGTTCTGCTCTAAATATCTTAAATACTAAAGTAATGTCATAGTGCACATGTTCACATTGGATACATTGTCTATGAGAACACTATGAATGGGATGATTATCAATGTAGGCTTTGATAAAGAGTGCATAGTAATTTGAATCATCCTCAACTATCTCCTATTCTGAGAAGGAGATCGAAGGTCTATCTAGAACTATATAATTATACACACCAATCATGTTTCTTAAAGGATGTGACTCAACTAAAGGTGTCTAGTATATATTTGGTGGAGGGTGTGCATGATATGTATGGTGAACACCTGATGTGTCCCTTATCTCTTTTTTAGAATGTTATGTGAAAGGATCTGAGAAATTTTTTAGAGCCTTGTCTTGTGTTTACTTTGCCTGAAGAGACTCAATTGGAGTGTCAAGATCAATAAAGTTTCCATTTATCAAGTCTTATATCTTATGTCACAAACTAATGCATCTGTTCATTGTGTGGCTTGGTACCCTATGCAAATTTCAAAATGCATTATGATCATATCCATGTGGAAGACTTTATTGTATCAACTTTCTAAATAGGAGGGAGTGATATGATATTACATTCCAATAACTATTGTAAGACTTTGGCTAGAGATATTGGTAAATTGGTAAAGGCTCACCAAGAAGGCACAGATAAAAACACTCCTTGAGGGGGTTTAAAATATGTATTAACTATAGGTTGATTTTAACTTTTGTTATCATTAACCTTTAATTTGTATGGGACTTTACTGTTACTCTTGTTTGTTGTTTTTGATACGCTTGTGTACTTAAGTTTGCCCATTAAAATTAATTTGACTTCCCTTTATTTTAGTGTATGACATAACTCAGTCAAGGAAGAGAAGTTTTTTAACATTATTGACTCATGCAAAGTTGGTAAAAGACTCTATTTTAAGAGATCTTGTAATTCTTGATCAGCCATGAGGCTAGTCATTTTAGCCAAGATAGTCTTATATCAAAGAACATAATCTGTGAGATGCTCATTTGACCTTTATTTTTATTGTGAAATTTGGGCATAATAAACCTTTTCACTGATGTTAATACTAAAATGAGCTAAGAATATGTCAGATAAATGATTGAATGCATTGATTGACTAATTTAGCAGACTATAAAACCATTATAAAGCATAATCCTTTAAACTCCATGGAAATAGCTTAGTTAGTAACTATTGATTTGGCACATAGTCCAGGGATGCTGCATGAAAATATCTCAAGTGTGTCTTTGGATCACCCTTGCCATTATATAGAGTGATTTTGGATTGAATAAAACCTAGTGGCAAGGGTGTAGAAACAATATGACATGCAAATGGTGTATAAAGTAAAGCAAAAGAGTCCAAAGCCTATGTTGGTCTAGAGGTACCTTGCTCAATATGTATCACCTTAGATCAAAGAGATTTTGTCTCTTGCATAAGCATAACCACATCAAGAGATAAGGATGTACTACCCATAACTGGTGGTGTCACATAGGAAGGTTGGGTTGTTATAGGGGGTTGTTGAAACATAGTTGCCCCCATAGTTTCATTTGTAATTGGTTATTCTACAAGAATGGAAGACTCAACTTGTTTAGCCCTTTTAATATCCATGATGTATTATAAGATAATGGCATGATCTCAGGTTTTTTCCTTAATTCTCTCTCTAAAACTCTATAAAATTAAATTTTTGTTGATGATAACATCATTATCAACAATAGGTGGAAGTGGATAAATACCCCCATGTGGTGGATCATGAGCATTGGTGTGTACATCATCATTGTTATTCTCATACTGCTCATTGTCAGAATTATCCTCATGCAAATTAGTATAATCTAGATGTGTAGAATCTATAATAATAAACTGAGTTGGTTGTCTATCCATGGTATATGGGTGGGTTGGAGGAATCTAGGTGAATTCAGGAGGGTTACCACTAAGTCTTGCACTTTGTCTCAAAGGAAGAGATGCGAAGAGCTTAGGTGGCATAAAGAAAACAATTTGAAAAATGAAATAGAAGATTAAATAAATGTAATCTTGGATTTTAAAAATAACGAACTAAAATATGCATTAAAAATATACAAAGCTTACTAACATGTAAGGTGATACCTCAAAAGCTTAGGTACCTAGTATAATCAACAAGGTTTTGAAAGAAATGAATTTTAAATTACTAAGGTGAATTTTAAAAATTAAATGTCAAATTTTGATTTAAATATGTACAAAAAAACAAAAAGTAACTAAAAAAAAAGAACAAGTAATATTCTATAAGGTTTTTGTGCACAGATGAAGTAAGTCGAGCTCACCAAAAGATTTATCTTTTTTTGGGAATAATAGAGTTTTATTCTTATTTTAGTTAAGGTTATGGATTAATAAATTAGTGTAGAATATTGCAATAAATAAAATTTTGATTTGTATAATTTATTTCTCTTTTTTACCTTTCTAAAAATAACAATAAATAAGGAGAAATATGACTTAGCTAGAAATAGACTGAGATAACTGATACAGAGGCTAAAACGAGTTGTGCAAGATTGGGATAGTGTCATGAATTTGAATTTAGATTTTGTTCAATGAAAACATAAGAACACCAAAAACATGACACTTTGGATTCCAACATTGGAGTCTAATTCTTTTGTTGTTATCCAAATTGGTCATAGAGACTTGAAACTTTTTGGGTTTTTATGTTGTCCATATATGAGCCTGCCTATGAAATATTAAACATCGATTGTCGATGAAACTCACTGTAGAGTTGATATAATCTTCAAACCTTAACCTTCCATCATGCTTGATAAAAAAAATATTTTACCCACTTGAGTAAAAGGGGGGTTAGTTTTTAAGATGTATTGAACATGTAATCCACATCCCTTGCGTGGGCACACTACCTACATACCAATACTTTGAAGAGTGATCAGGTCATATGTAGTTCTCCCACCTAATGTGACTTGTGTAGTAGTGTGATGCAGATGGAAAAATACTAAATTGAGAGTGATTGAGGTGGTTAGGAACTGTAATGAGGGTTTGAATATGTTTGTAGCTATGTTTGGTGATTGTATGTAGGGAATAGAGAAGTTTGCCTTAGTGCTTTGTTTGTATTCTTGATTGTTTTGTAATATTTGTCACCTCCCTTTATAAATGAACTTTAAGTGGGATTTTATAAGGAAAATTTGGTCATGGATTAGATGTATTCATGCTAGGCTGACATAATGAAGGATAGGGATCAGAGGAAAACAAGCATTAGAGCTCAAAGTGTAAATGGACAAGAACACCAAAAATAGGACACCATAGGTTCTAGTGCTATAGTCCAAATATGATGCTCTTGTCTTATAGGATTGAGACCTAGGAGAATAGGATTGGCCTAGGAAATACATTTTGACTAAGGTGGAATCATCATTCAAAAAAATTTGAATGACCAATAATGATTAAAAATATGTCGAGAAGGGTCATAAGAGCATGCAAAAAGGAACTATAGATAGGGTGTCACAAGCCACACTCAAACTACTAATTTTGACATTTTATATGACTACATGTATACACCCTAAATTATTCAAGAAACCACACATATCATGTCTTTTCACAGTCCTTTCACATGAGATTCTGACTGTATAATATGAGCCTTATTCATATCTAGCCATGTCTTTGGTTTTACTCATCCTAGTCCCATTTCATGCTTTAGACACCTTTTTAATTATTTACAATCACCCATAGACTTCCAAAAAATCATTCCACCTTAGCTAGGTCAGGTTTTCTATGCTCTTTACTTCCTCCTAGGTCCTAAGACTATAGGACAAGAGCATTAGGGTTGGACTACAATGTCAGTGCCAGTAGTGTCCATTTCTAGCGCTCTTGCCCAAAGTCATTTTGAACTCCCAAGGTCAATTTCTTTTGATTAATAGGTCCTAGCCCCTTTATTATCTTCACTCTTAAGTTTTTAAATGTCAACCAAATGTGATTAAAGCTTCCAAATTCATAATAAAGAGTCTCTTATAAAAAAAATTGCACAAGGTATTTTATATCTAGCACTTACTACTTTTGAACGTTACATAATAAAAATTATTCAATAGTATAGATCAGCATTTTGCATCACACATAGACTTGCATACTTAATCAAGAAAGGGCTTATGTAAAATTCATTCTTGCATCTACCATGCACATTGATTATGCACATTCCCTAAGGGAGAACTACATCTGATCTGAGACCCTAGTTTGATGGTTAATGTAGGCAGTGATCAAGATAGCCAGGGTTATAGATCATGTGATCATTCTTCCCTTAACCCATTTTTTCTCCCTTTTCCTTCTGATGCATTTTTTTTACATGTGTGTAGGTAGATACAATGTTTGGAGATTGAAATGGACCTACAATGAGCTCTATTTACTTTCAACCTCTAAAATTTTGTACACAGACCTAGCAAATAAAACCCAAAAAGCTCAGATCCTCAAGACAATAGAGATAAAGGTGGACTATAGTGTTAGTGCCACTTATATCAACTTTTTGTACTCCTATCCAATTATAAAATGAATGGTAGATCTCGACTCATGACATTGCCCTAGTCCTGTACATCAATTTCTAGCTCCTGAATCATCCATTTCAGTCTATTTTTAGATAAGTTTATTTCTTCTCCTCATGTAAATTATTAGATAAAAATTTGCATTTTGCCATACTAAATTAGATTTTTTCCATTACTCCAGACCCCTTATTATTTCTTAACTAAACACTAGTTTTTCCAAAAATAATGAAACATTTGGTGAACCCGACTGACTTCAAACAAATCTAAAACCCTAGGCACCCTTAGGGTTTTTCCTTCATATTTTGTGCAAAAATTTAATTTTAAATTTTTGATTTCTCTAAAAAAAATTGTGCATTTATTCTATTCAAAACTATTTTTTTAATTTAAATATTTGCATAATTTTCAAAATTTATAAAACCCTAGATTTCTAAACTAGGTCCTCAAACCCCAAGCCTTCCTTGCAAATTTTAGAAAAATATTTGGGACTTTTGCAAATTGTTTACTTTGTCAAACATAATTTCAAATTTTCAATATTAGTAGTTTTCTTGTATAAAAATTCAATTTCAAATTTTTTATTTTTGTATAAAATTTTATACATTTATTATATTCAAAATTATATTTAGAATTTAAATTATTGGCATAATTTTCACAAATTCTAAAACCCTAGTTTAAACCCCTAGATTTTCAAACTAGGTCCTCAAACCCCAAATTTTCCTCGCAATTTTTAGAAAAATAGTTTGAAATTTTTGCAAATTATTTACTTTCTTAAATGTAATTTCAAAATCTCTATGTTCATATTTATTTTTGCATTTATTTTCTTAATAGTACTTTTTAATATTCTCTTTGGTGAAAGAAATAAAATGGCCACTAAGGCACTTCTTCCCTATCATCCCATAGATCAATTTCTAGAATTTTCTCATAATTATGACAATCAATGGACAAATTTACAAAATTGCACATAAGTTAAAAATGTGGAAAATGATTTCATTTACAATGAAGATAATTACTATTATTTTAATCAAGAATATGATTATATATGTGAAATTGATAGTGAAGTACAATTAGATGCATCTCCTTCTCTCAAACCTATCTCTTTTATTCCCTCTTCTAAAGAAAATAATTTTTATAAATGAGAAAGATACTTTCACCTCATTCTCCTATGCATAATGCACCGAATGAACAAATTAGCCATGCACTTCCAAGTAAACCTATAGTTGGTGATAATTTGTTTCCATGTCTCTTTCTCTCTCTCTCTTGTTACTTCAATGTTCAAATTACAACAATATAAATGCAATAGAATCAAATTACCACTGCATAGTTCAAATGATACATCTCATGTTCCTAACTCGACTGTGTCTAAAGAATATCTAAATGATAAATCTCTTTCTCTTACTTCTCATGAAAATAATGCATGTACTTCACCCATGGATAACATAGATGTACATGATATTCCAATTTCAAATGATACTTTATTTCATATTAGAAAATAATCAAATTCTTCTCTTACATCTCTCCATAGTTACACTGAAAGTGATAATGAATATGATAGTGAACATGCAAATGAATATAAAAATGAGAGTGATTATGAACAATATTTCAATGATGAAAATGCATGGAAAAATGATGATTATTATGCACATAGTGAAGAAGAATATGCATCTCATGTTTCTAACTCTTCTCTCACTCCTCTCAAACAATATGCACTACCAAATGTTATTTCTTCTTCTACACATGATTCTATTTCAAATAATGGACATGTTCATTCTAATAGCACATATTCTACTCAATTATAATGTGATACACTAAAACATAAAGATACCAATGAATCTTCCAAGCCACCCCTCACTAAAGTGGAACCTAGTTCTCACTCTTCACCTAAAGAGAATGGTATCCCACATCCCTCTAGTAAGGTCCAAGTTACCATTACTCCCAAGGTTCAAGTGAGTACACCCCCTCTTTATGATCCAATTGCTAAATGTAGCATTCATATGGCTAAAATTAACAAACAAATTCAATGATTAAATGAACCACTTCAAGATGTTAATGTACCATTCGAGGAGATTATCTCTTTGTTGCATGTAGTTGGTGAATTACAACACCAAGTACATCTCCTTACCTTAGAAAACAAGGCTTATAAGTCTTATATGGATGCCAATGATTTACATGGTAACCCTCTTCTGAAGACATTTATAAAATCTTCATTACCTAAGTATTTATAGATTCCATCATTGCCTCACTTTGATAGAACTGGAGATCCATTTTTACACCTTCAAACTTTTTACAAGGATTTGCCATCTCATGTGAGTCCTTTGATTCTAGTCAAATTATTCCATCAGACATTAGTGGGGGAAGCACAGAATTGGTTCTTTCATCTAATCCCCGTTGGTTCTTTACACACATATGATGACTTAGAAGAGGCATTTATCAAACATTACATAGCAAACATGGGCCCTTGTTTTACATATGAGAAACTTCAAACTTTACATTAGAATACTTTAGAGCCAGTTAGTGATTATATCTTACAGTTCAAGAATCACATGTTATGATTGATATACAAACTAGTAGATTTAAAGATTCAGCATATCTTTATTAAGGGGATTTACCAACTCTCCTTGAGCATCTACTATATTACACAATGTCTTATTTTAGGAACTTATGTTATATAGTTATAGCTTTGGAAAATAAATTGGGACTGATTAAGGTAGATTTAGTTGATTGGTTTACTCTAGATTTCATAGTAGTATCTACAGCTCCTAGCATCTAGTATCCACCATGTCTTGAACAAGATAGGAGACCACAACTATAAAAGCAACCAGTTAAGAATAAAGAGCTAGTTTCCAAAGCACAACCTACAGTATGCACTATAGAGAATAGTAGTTAGGCACCACTACAATTTGATTCAAATTAGGAAAGCCCATGTGTCATATTATCAACACTATTAGATAGGATGTTAATCACATTGCCTTCTACTCATTGAAAAGATCCACATCTCCTATAGAAATAGCCTCATCAACCCTTTTGTAACTATCATCGTATTTGCGGACATAGAGATAATGATTATTATAGACTCAAAGATTGCATTAATCCATGACTAATTTATCCCAAGACATTACTTCATAGAAATCATCAATCACTCATCATGAGAGAAATGTGGGTTCTAGGACAGAGCCTCATAGGAGATCTCCTATTGCACCTATTCAGAAGGTTTAGAAATTGATACAATGAGAGTAACCTACATATAGCATTGTAGTTCAAGGAGTACATAGTTCAATTCCATATACATATCTAGTAGAGTCATACGCACCACAATAGAGTATTACTCATACAAAGTATTCACTATGACCATATTTATTGGGTTGTATCTCACGTAGAAATTTGCTATAGTTAAGATTCAATGAACCCACATCATAGAGTATTATTCATGAGAAATATTAACTACAGCCAAATTTTTTGGGTCCTATATCATGTATTAATCCACTAAGACTAAGATTAAATGAGACCCCATCACAAGTTTCAGCTCTATCTCGATCTATTGCTTAGTCATACACATCATAATAGAGGCCACAGGGTATACAATTACAAATAGATGGGTCTTCTTCACAGCACACAGATCCTATTATATGTCCAATCAAGTTATATTTTGCAAAATCTTCACATCCTATTATAATTAGTACACAACAAATAGTATCAAATATAGAGCATATTCCTACATAGCATGAGCAGTATGGGTACTTATTCAATTGGCCATCAAGTTTAGATAGTGATACAACATATAATGATATGACAAATATTCATACCAACATTCACTCATATATTTACTTAACAAGGAAATGATGGATCCAAAGGTCTAGCTAGCCTTTGTATTCTTGAGCCACTCTCAGGGAAGTAATACGCATAGTGTGTTATCTTACATCCCCACATACTAATAACTAACGGTCCCAATTCTCAATAACTATCCATATCTAAAACTGGCTTATCATAAATTTAGATCTTACCAAATCCTATCTTACTAACATTAAAAACTAACTCAACTTAGCCAAACAATTTACCAATCTCAAACTAAATCAACTTATCCAAACAATTTACCAACCTCAAACTAGCTCAATTTATTCCAATAATTTCCCAATTTCAAAACCAACAATTTTTTTACTACATATAATTAAAAACCAAATAATTTTTTTTACTTATATACAAATAAAAGTACAAACCTATCATCACACTTTATAAAATAATCAAATCACATATCCCAAGTACCATTTCACCAAGCATAAACAACCTTCAAAACGAATACCAAATCAACTACTTCTAAAACAACCATGTGCAATGAATATAACAATATATTTCAAATCCCATAACACAGTATGCATGAGTCAAAATCCAAATAATATCCATATATATATATATATATATATATATATATATATATATATATATATATATATATATATATATATATATATATAATTTGGATTTTGACTCATGCATACTGTTTAATGTTTTTAAAACATATACATCATATCAAGATACAATCAATCATGGATTGGTGTCATGCCCTCACTCTCAATTTCACTCTTTCCTCTAGTACTAGTCCCATAATCCACTCTAACACTTGATGAACCTATACCTCCTCGAGCTCCTAAATGCCTCTTACATTGACTATCTCACTCCAGCAACTAACTATGTTCCTCGCACAAATCCACATACCACCTCTAAATATATGTGTACTCATCCATAATATGCATACTTATTGATCCATAATCAAGTGGAGGCATCATATACCTATCTAACTCATCCCTCAGCTCATCTGTCTCTCTCTTACTTCTCTAACATATGTAGTTTTTGCTATCACAAATCTATCAAACAAATGAGCATAAACACTAGTCGTAACTATTGCATGCTCTATCAAACCCTCCTCCACCACATCTTTAGGAACATGCCATGTAAGTTCTTAGAGTGTTGACTCAATGATTATCTCATAGAACCCATCATCTCCAACTTTTCCCTCAGTAAATGCTTCATCCTGAGCACATCCTACCCCACCTACATACAAAATTACAAATACTACATTAGCCATATGCTTTCAAAACAAAATAAAATAAGCACAAACTTGTACATAGTTCAAATATAATCAATGCTTACCTCCCATCATCTGGATCAAAGCAATATCCTCATACTCGAGGGCATCCCATACAACAAGATATAATGGATCCCACTAATGCCTCATCCACCATGTGGTATATGCCTCTGTACATCCAACATCATCTACATCAAGAATATCTATAGCTACATCTCACACATCCAAAGGTAATGGTGCTAACTCAGCCATAGTAGGTCTCCCACAAACTCCTAGCCTCACTAGTGCTCATGTACTCCTCACCCACATCCATGCTACATGAGGCACATCCTTACCCTAAACTATCTAGTCATGTGCTCATATTGAAAGTGCTTGTACACTCCAACCCAATAGTCATGTAACCAAAAATTGACCCTCGTCTACCACAAATGTGCTCCATCTTTAGGCCATTTAGGAAATCCTCTATAGGGCCTCCATATGATATCTTGAGCTACCAATCTATCTAAAATTTGTCTATAGGAGACCGAATAGCCAGCATACTCATCCACCACTCTTCAAATGGTTGTGGAGGTACCCACCTCTCCCTTAGTAATCCTATCAGTTGCACAACTACTATATGCTCATAAGCCTAACAATGCAATAAGGTATTTACACTTACACCACCACTGAATGCCTCCTGACTAAACCAGTAAAGATCCATGTATAAGTGGGCAAGCATAGTCCCTACCCCATGAAAACAGAGTGCCATACACCTCTATTTTGTGCATGATCCTATGCATCCTATATGTAATATACACCCCACTCCCATCTACAACAAGGAATGAAGCCAACAACATGACCAACCACTTCAAAAAATTTAGAACACAATTGTATAATAACTGACAATAATACATCATTATCACTGCCTCTCCTATGTATGCCTAAGGTCACACCAACAAAATACAACGATGCATGATCAATAGTATCAGCACCCATGTCATCCTACAAAATCACACATCATCCACTAACTAGCAAATGCAAAATATAGTACATGTTAGGTGTGGAGCCTGGTTATCTTTCAAGATCAGAGGTTAAAAATCTTATGTTAATTCAACCTATTTTTGGATTCCATTCTTTATATCATTGATGGCATGGGGGATTGCAAGGGGTGGAACCCCCCTTGTGAGGTCTTTTATTAAAATTTCCTTGTAAAAGTGTAATTTTTTAGTCAATATGGACCATTGATTAAAGGTTTCTAGATCCAACAGTAAAGGTTATTTTTAGGTGTTTTTTCCCTAAAAGGTATTGTTACATGGTTGAGATGAAACATGAAAACACATTGCACATAGAGAGTAGGTAGAAAGAGGTAGAGAGGTGTAATAGGTTTTGTTATAAGATTTGTTTCTCCCTTGTACTGCTGAAAATAATATGATGGATAAGTTTGGTGGATGTAGCCCGTCTTGGGTGAAACACATTAAATCTAGGGTCTCCTATTTTGTGCATGTTTATGATTATTTTTTGTATGTTTGATTGATTCATTTCATATTTTCTCTTGTAATAAATTTGGGGATAAATCTATGTTTTATTTTATCCTAATAGTACGCATCCTCCAAAGTAATCGTAATCTCTATAGTAAGAAGCCAAAATTACATGTGTCTATATTCCACCTCCCACATAAGGTAGTAATCATATACATATCCCAATGCATAGTGCCTAGGTCACACACATGACCCAATCCTACCTTATCTATCACAGCTCTCTCATCAGCTGACAAAGGTAATAATATTAGTGTTTCCATCACTTAGCCTCTATGTAACTCCCTCATCCATACCTCACCCTATAAAAACACAAAAAATAGCATATATGTCAATCAACCATGCCAAGAAAAATTGCTAAGCTATAAAACAATAGGCAATAACTCAAAATCCTAGAAAACTAGCCCTAGTGGACAACAGCATTGAAAAAAGACACTAACACTAGATAACAATGCTAGAACCTAGATAATAGTGTTAAACACTGGATAGGAGCACTGAATCCTAGATAAGAGTGTTAGAACTAATGGAAATTTCCTAAAACACTTCAAAATAGCTCAAAAATATCAAAAATAAGCTTCCAAAGAAGCAAAAATCACACATTTTAGCTACTTACCAGGGTAACCTCCCCACCAACCTCAATCTACACTGCCAACTACTCAAATAGGGTCATAGTAGGTACTCATGTCCTTGGCATATCTCCTACCCTTAAGGTCCAAAATCTAAAATTATTCAATGCATAAATGAATAAGAATCAATCCAATTTTCTAATATCAAACAACTTTCTCATTCAAATAAAAATACCATTTTGCCCATAACTATAACCCTATAGCTCCACTTTACAAACCATTTTACTCCATGAAATCATGATAATGATACCTTCGACATCACATGAACCTCACTCTTACTACATCATTTTCCTACTATGGTACACACATCTATATACCTATTTTATATCCAAACATATAACTTGGTCCTAACCAATCAAAATGTTTTCCAATTTCAACACTCAATCTAATCAATTCAAACTATAATAACCTTTCTTCTATCATTACACCACTAGTCATCACTTTTGGATCAAACTCTTCTATTATGAGGTCTCATCCATCTCCCTAAAAAGGGGGCATCATTCCAATTATTCATATTATTAAACTTATCTAGCCTACCCATCCACTCTCATAAGTGGGAAAACCATGGTTCTTACACCTCCAGTAGTCAAATTATCAAATTTAGCTCAAATTAATTAATATATACAGTGATTCAGACTACATGGGTCACTCATCATTACTTCAGACATTCAAAGGGATACACCTTTAGTTTATAAAGACACTATGATTTTAACACATCTAGCAGTCAGATTATCAAGTTTTGCTTAGATCGGTCAAGATATACAGTGATTCAAATTGTATGGGTCACTCAGCATTACTCAGGGCATTTAGAGGGACATACCTTTAGTTTACAGTTACACATATTAGTTAGATATAATGGTTCATATTATATGTATTCATAGTGACTTTGATATAGATTCAAACAAGATACCATATTTGGGAGCATGTACATTACTACACATCTCATATATACAGCTTTATATAGCATGACATAATTACATGACTAGATAGAAAATTATAGGCATAGTGTAGAACACATTATTTTGATCTCCAATTTTACACATGGGACATGGAATTATAACTCATATCACATATGGTTATACAAATTACCAAACTATACATAAGCACCACTCACATACTAGATTTAAGGGCATGGTACAGATGTTCATGTTATTCATCATCTAGGATTATTCATATTGGAATGGTAAGACATGTTATTCTCTTCTTGCACATTTACCAAAGTTTTAGATTACACCCAGTTATACCCAAGTTGTCACCAGGTTGGACTATATGATCATCTATAGTGGTTGGTCCATATCATTACCCAGACCTAGACTACATGAGTTTGTGTGGGATAGAGGATAGATATTAGTTTTAGGCCTCTGAGCACTTCCTAGTTTTAGTTTAAATTATTCAGAATGGGGACATGATATACTTTGATCTTCATAGTATACATATTCTATGCACACATTCTATATTACATGAGTTTATGTGGGATACAGGACAGACATTAGTTTTGGACCTCCAAGCATTTCTCATTCCAGTCAGATTCAACATAGGGGCAAGCATTGCCCTCTTTCTCCATGTTATAAAGATTCCACTTTTAGATTCAATATAGGGGGCATCCATTTTAGGGATTCCTTCTTTATCCAGGCACTATTTGGCTCTCCATCCACTTCTCTAGTCAAGAAGTGAATTGGACCCTTTTTTAGCACACTTATCTCCACGTAGGTAGGTTCAACTATACATTTTCTTTTCTTTATTTTACTCTAGTACTTCATTTCATTCCATCACTAGAATAAAATGGGAGTAAATGTATATAGCCTAAATTGGTCAAGCAACCACACATATCATGTATTTTGACAATCCTTTCACAGGAGATTCTGATTGGAGAATATGAACCTTGTTCACATCTGGGTATGTCTTTGGTTTTACTCATCCTAGTCATGTTTCATGCTTTAGACACCTTTTTACTTATTTCCAATCACCTGTAGACTTATGGAACTTCATTCCACCTCATTCACATCAATTTTTCTATGCTCTTTACATCCCCTTAGGTCTCAGGGCTATAAAATAAGAGTGTTGGGGTTGGACTATAGTGTCAGTGCTACTAGTGTCCATTTCTAGTGCTCTTATTCAAGGTCATTTTGAGCTTCAATGTCTAGTTTCTTTCACTTAATTGGTCCCATCCCCTTTCTTAGCTTCATCCTTAAGTTTTCCAATGTCGGCCAAATGCAATTAAATCTCCCAAATTTTAAATAAAGAGTCCCCTATATAAAGGACTACACAAAGCATTTTATATCTAGCACTTACTACTTTGGCACATTGCATAATAAAAATTAGTTAATAGTATAGCTCAACATTCTGCATCACACATAGACTTGCATGCTTGATCAAGGAAGGGCCTAGGAAAAAGTCATTCTTGCATCTACCGTGTGTGTTGATTATGAACGTTCCCTAAGGGAGAACTACTTTTGATCTGAGACCCTAGTTTGAGGGTTAATGTAGGTAGTGATCAGGATAACATGGGTTCTAGATCATGTGATCATTCTTCACCTAACCCATTTTTCCCCCCTTTTTATTTTGATGTATTTTTTGTTTACATGTGTGTAGGCAAATACAAGGTTTGGAGATTGAAATGGACCTACAGTGAGTTGTATTGACTTATAGCTTCCAAAATTTTGTTCATAGGCTCACACAGACCTGGCAAACAAAACCCAAAAATCTTAGATCCTCAAGAAAATAGTGGTATATGTGGACTACAGTGTTAGTGCCACTCTTGTCCACTTTTGGTGCTCCTATCCAATCATAAAACAAAGGCCAGATCCAGATTCATGATAGTGTCCCAGTCCTGCACATCAATTTCTAGCTCCTAAATCATCTATTTCAGTCCATTCTTAAATAAGTTTATTTCTTCTCCTCATGTAAATTATCAGATAAAAATTTGTATTTTTCTACATTAAATTATATTTTTCTCCTTACTCCATGCCCCTTATCATTTAGGAACTAAACACTAGTTTTCCCAAAAAAAATAAAACACTACAGAACCCATATTGATGTTGATGTGTATGGACATTACACTAATATTTGGCTAATGTGTATTTATTTGATACTGAATATTTGAATATTTACTCTAATGTTCAACTTCCTCGACCAAAAAAAAAAAAGTACATCTTTCTAGCCTACCATCTTAAAGATGATACACATCTTGATAACATCACAAGTTATCATAGAGAATCTTATCTTAAAACAATTTATTCAAAATAAATGTTGGAGTATTAAAAGAAACAATGAATTTTCTATAGAAATTATGGTTAATATGTTCTAGTACAATATTGTCTTGGATTTCAAAATATGGTTAACCATTTATTTTACACAATTTATGATGATCATTATTATGATGATGATGTGAAGGGTCAAGTTGGTAACGGTTATCATGAAGAACCTAATATGGATGATAATGTTGAGGAATTTGAAGAAGAGGGAATTTTTTGAAATTTTTCAAACTCCTTTGTTTATGCTAGGACATTCCAGAACATCAATTTTAAGTGATATTATAGCATTGATGGACTTAAAATAAATGATTGGTTGGTCAAACATCAATGTGAATTCATTATTGACATTATATGATAGTTACCTAGCTATATATTATGCTTGATTTATATCTTATTTCGCTTATATTATCTATGATTTATATTATATTTTTGTGTTTTTAATTACAACCTACTAAATACTAATTAATTTCCCAAAAATAACACACTTCCATTCTCATATATAGAGGCACAATAAATATCATTGAATTTAAGGAAACTCATATGTCAATTATGATGCATGCACAAATGATTACATCTTATTTATGAATAAATATGATCATTTTGTGAGGTATCCAAAATGTGGGGCACCATGATCTTAATAAGGAGTTAGAGGCATTAACATTTCAAATAATGTATTATAATAATTTCTAATAATTCCTAGAATTGGGTGTGTTTTACATTATAAGACACTTACAAAGTTAATGTCACATGGAATTACAATAATAAAAATAATAGAGTTTGGCATGTTCCATTGGATTCTAAGGCAATGAAGCACATTGAACAATTTCACCCTAAAAAATCAAAGAGAGATCATGCATTATATGATTTTGAGTGGCAATGGATCATGTTAACCCATTTACAACCATTTCAACTAGGTACTCCTTTTGGCTAGTAGTGTTGATAAACAATCATATTCCTCTATGATTGATTATTTGTATGGAATATTTAATATTTTAATTATTAATCCTAGTAAAAATCATGTCAAAATTATTGATATATACCTTGAATCTCTCATTGATGATTTATAAGCATTATGGGATGGCATTAAAATATATGACCTTTCAAAACCCATTAGTCAAAGGCATTAGCCTATTATGGTATCTTATGTTAGACTATTCATGATTTTCCTAGGATGGTTGTTTGTTCAATTATTTATCATGTGTTAAAAATATATACCTAAGGTCATATATATTTGTGTTTATTCATACTATATACTAAGTTCATAATTTGTTTCTATATGTATGTATTTTGACAAAAGTAGAGCATGTATGTCTAAGGTGTGGTGATCAAATATGTGGGAGATCATCCAGAGATCTAAAAAAGGCTATATATATGAAGGTCATCAAAGGTTCTTGGTGATGGAACATGATTGTTGTATTACAAATAAAAGTAATTCTAATGGAAAACTTGATACAAAAAAACCTTTGAAGATTATTCCCCTTGGATATTGTTATCAAGCCTTCACATAAGCATGAAAAAGATCAAATTGTGTTATTCCTCAATATTGGTGGAAATGTTAGTCATAGATATCACCAATTAGTGACCTATATAGGGCCATTGGTCAACCTGAGCTATATAGTGGAGGCCACTAGCACGAGTGCCCTAGAATATAGGCCGTCATCGACCCAGATCAAAATTATAGAATGGATGAATAAATTATCTATATTCTATAGTCTTCAATACTAGGAGAGTTTATTAGTTGCACATATTTTGGATCTTATGCATATATCTAATAATGTCATAATTTCTATAAGGTATCACATATCTAGTAAATAAAAATATGTACTACAAATTCCAGAGATCTTGAATATAGTGGGACAAAGAAGTATTTACGAAAAGAAGAAGGTGATCCATGGATATTGATAAGAGACCAAGTCAATTTAGTGAATCAAAAAATGTGAGATATTTGCACACCAAATGACTATGGATCCTTTATGAAACATGCATTCACCATTGATATACAGATAACAAGCCTCAAACACATTGGCATAACATTTTGAAGATACTTCATGAGTTTTTTTCATAAAATTAGAGATGTAATTTAGAAATTTTACATTTAATTTTTTTATTTATGCATAATATAATTCCCTTGGCATTATATTTATGCACAATATATTTCTCTTGGCATTATAGCACCCTTTTATGCTACCCAAAACCTATTGTAATTTCTTTTAATTTACATAACCCAATATACGTATGCATGACATGTTTACCAAAGAAGGTATGTGCAATAATGACATATATGAATAAATTTCCATAGTTATCCTTAAATTTTAGTATGGAATCAAAATTTATGATCTCAAGATCAAATACAATAAAAACTAAGATTGCATGAAGGCAGAATATTTGATCAAGGAATATTTGGGTGATGGTATAAGTAGTATAAGGATGGGACAAGTCATATAAATGACCACATTTAAAGAGGTGATCTGCCACCACTAAAATGACTAAATTTCCACCAAATTTAAATAATCCTTATATAATATCCATGGATATTTCTATCCAAATGAATTTGAGAATGGATAGGGGTTAGAGTAAGATGGGTACTATCACTATTTATCCAATGTGATGTTGACATATTTCACACCCCTGAAAAAATGTCTTTATATCTTTCTTGATGCCTCACAAAACAAACATGTTCATAGGTTATTTAAAAACTTGAATACCATGTAGAAGGTGAGACATGTAACTCATGAAAAATGTTGTGTTACAACCTAGATATAGATATCAAGATAAAGCAACCTTTTTATAGTAAGGATTGTCCTTACCAAGTAAAGTTGGGTTTAGAATCTAGGTCCCATACAATTATCAGATGATTTTATGAATGTGACTATCTTCTTTCCACTCTTGTTAGATGTCATGCATACATTCTAAAATAGGGATGGAGAAGGCAAACATTTATGTCTATTCTTAATACTGGTGAGATAGTGAATTAACAACCATATTATCTTTGCCTTTCTTATAAGTGATATCATAATCATACCCCATTAATTTGGAAAGCCACTTTTGTTAAGTTGGGGAAGAGACTTATTGCTTTGAGAAGTATTTGAGGCTTTTATGATCAATTTTGATGTAAAAATGCCAAACCATTAGGTATTGTCCCCACTTACTATTAACATGGAGGATATTCATCATTTTATTTTCATATGTTGACTACATAAAATTGTGCCCACTGAGGGATTTTATGGTGAAGGTATTGGGAGGTTCTTCTTACATCATGATAGCACCAAGAAAATTTCCACATGCATCACTTTCAATGTAAAAATATTCAAAAAGTCTAGCATGGCTAAAATAGGTGCAGTACACATAGCCTTCTTAAGCACCCCAAAAGCTTGTTTAGTCTAGGTGTACCATAAAAAAGAGTATTTTTCTTAGCATAGCAGTCAATGGGGTGTAAATTTTCACATAATATTTGGAAAAAAAATTACTAGCACCTAGTAAAGATAAAAAATCCATGAAGACTTTTGAGTGTCTTGGGTTTAGGCCAAGTTTTCATGGCCTCATTTTTTATGGGTTGACCCAAATTCCAACTATTGAGGTATTGTGGCCTAGGCAGTCCACCTATTGCTAACCAAAGGAAAAATTTTACATTTTTACATAGAATTGGTGGTCTATAAGAAGTTTTAAATATATGTCAAGTTTCTAGAGATGTTCTTCCCATGTTTTGTTGTAAATCAGGATATCATCAAATAAGACTAGGATGAATCTCCATAAAAAGTGGCTAAATATTTTGTTCATCAGACCTTGGAAGGTGGAAGAATAATTGGTAAGATTGAAGGGAAGGAATTCATACTAGTTTTCATGTGTGTAAAAATAATTTTGTAGAATATTTTCATCCTGAAGGTAGATCTAGTGATAGTTAGATTAAAGATTTAATTTAGAGATGAAGTGGGAACTATAAAACTCATAATGAAGTTCATCTATCACTAAAATAGGAAATTTATTATTAATATTGATATTTTCAAGTTTGTGAAAAGTAATGCAGAGCCAAACCGATCCATATTTTTTTAGACTAATAGAATTGGGGAGGAGTATGGGCTTGTGCTCAAACGAATGGCTCCTCCCTAAAGGATTTCTTGAACCATCTTCTTCATTTCAGATTTTGGAAGAAATGATATATGTATGGATGAATGTTTGAGGGTACACTACCTAAAAGGAGTTGAATATAATGGTATTCTAGTCAATGAGGTAATAATTTTATTGGTTCCTCAAATATTGATGCATGCTTGACTAGAATATTTGTAAGTCAATAGACTAGTGGGAATCATGAGATGTGCTCAAGTAAATAAAGGAGAGTTGAGAAATGATTTCATGTGAGCCTTTTTTAAGAACACTTTCAATATGGTAAGAATTGATGGCATTGATAAATATTAATAAGAGGCATTTTAGTGTGTACTACTCACCATTTTTAGATAACAAAATCCTAATTTATAAAAATTCCCACAAGATAGAGCCAACAGTGCACAACCATTAGGATTTAAGAACCACTTCACGTCCACCCAAGCGAAAGGAAAAAATCTATGTTTTTATGTTATAATACCCTAAATATATATGAGCATTGTGAAATTTTATTTTACACATAAATTTTCCTCCATTGGTAATCATCACTTCAGACCTAGAAGAGGGGTTCCAAAAACTGTTAGCTTATCTAGCCAACTGAGGATCACTGAAACTCGTGTGCTATCGGGATCAATGAGAATAGTGAGGTACTATTTCTTAAAACACAACTTTCCTCTAATAATATTAGGAGTGGTTTTCCTAACCAAAACATGCATCAATTTTTTTAGTTGTAGCTTTTTGATGTTATGCTAGTCAAATTTAGGTTCTTCATCATGGGAATATTGAGAATTTTTCCATTATTCATCATTTGGAAATGACTCAACATCCAACAAATACAAATTATATTCAATGTACATGTGTCCTTTAGTGAATTTTCTTTATCATAGTTGGAAAATAGCCTTTTTGTGATGGGCACAAATTTCTACCTCTATAAGGTGTTTAATGGGGGAGAATTTCTTAGGAGGGTTTGTGACTAGTTGTGGTGTTGTATATGTCTTGAAATAACTAAAATTAGAAGATCAATGTTGCGAGGTGGTCTTTTCTTCTACAATGTTGTACTAATCCTAATCCTCCCATCATGTTATATGGTTTAAACATATTGACCTCCACATGAATTATATATTTTATCCCATTGCTTTTTTAAAAACTAGAAAAGGTCATCATTTAACCCTTCAATTTGGTTGGCAAAATTTCCAAATTTAGTTTGATATTTGTGAAATGTTCTGGTTTTCCATAATTTGGTTAGAGACTTGATGAATTCATCATGAGAATTGGGATCAAAGATAAAAAATGTATATATTGACAAAATCATCTAAAGTGGATTATGTATATGATATTTTTGATACCATTGGTCCCACTAGACAATGTCATTCTCCAAGTGAAATGATGTGATGGGTACTTTTTATACCCCATAAGTTTTATATAAGTTAAAACATTGTTTAGCATAGTAAAGCCAGTTGGTTGGTTCTATACCATTAAATTTTGTGAAGTCCAAGTTAGGGCCACACAACATGTTTCACAATGAAAAGATGTCTTTAGAATACCTATCTTCATTGAGAGTATTGGTGAGCATGGTATTTTTTGCATTGATTCCATGTATCCACTTGTTCAACTTAGTGAGGCAAGAGTCAATCTAAGATTAGAATTCAACTTAAAGTTCCTTAATTTTTTGGGTCATGGCCTGGCTTCCCACATGTGTGACAACCATTGACTAGAGGGGTTTGGGGGTGCTATAAAATATGACTAAATCTATATGTTAAAATGATCAACTCGAAGAGATGATCAAAATGTTATAATTGTCACAAGGGTGAAAAAAATTATTTTTAGGATTGCATGTGAACAAATTTTTTGTATGGAACATTATTTCTAAGATTTTTAAATACTTGTTAAATGATCATATCAAGGATAAAATCACAATGGTGTAATTTCCATTTTGGAAAAAAAAAAATGTTTTTTTTACTTTTCTAATGGTTAGCTACTGAAATGAGTTCAAGAAACTATTATGTAACATTTTACCCTATTGGATGCTACACTTACTATGTTTCTGTCAACTGGAAAAATACGATATTATTTTTTTAATTATTTGTTGTTACTACGTTTCTAGGAAATCAAAGTCAAGTTTATGACTATAAGAATGTCAAGGTTACATGGAATTTTTTTATAGGGTGTGTTTGGTCTGTTAGGTTGCAAATATATTAATCCAATTCATAAAATAGTGTGATTTAAATATTTAATATATATAACTATGGTGGATAAACATTATGTATCCCACCATCCTATTTTTGAGGTATGGTGCAAGTAACTTACTAGGGGTAACCACTTACCAATGCATTGGATAAAACAAACAGCCAAGGGCTTCCTATGGCTAGGCTTACAAAATAACTAGGGGGTATTCCTATATACCCAAAGGTATGTGGAAGCATAAGTCTAGATATAACTTGGTTTAATGTTTTGTATATTGGGTCATATTCTCTCAATTCTCACAAAACTAGGGAAAATTATTAACCACTTAACTTGAAATGAAATATTTTGATTAGTTTTAAAATCACCAAAACATGATTTATAACCTAAGGAAAGAAGATAAAAGGGAAAAAAATGGGTATGAAGTTTAGTGTCGCCACCCTATTACCACTTTTTTAATACCATGATCCTGATTGGGATGAGTGAGAGCATACCATAAACAAAAGTAGATAATCATAAACCAATAAATCAACTAAAAAAAATGGCCCTAGAAAGAGCTCTGATACTAGATGTTATGATCCTTCCTATAATAAATTAGAACAATAATGAAAATAACTAAAATAATACTACAAATGAAAATATATATATATATATATATATATATATATATATATATATATATTTCATAAATAAAAGGGAGCATAATTAAATTACAATATCATGAACATCTTTGAAGGAAACCTTCTTTTATAAAGCTCAATATAATATAATTCATGAATGACTTTCCACTTATTTAGACTCTTATTTATACACATTTTATCCTAACTAACTACTACTTTCCATACCTATGAAATTGTTAAAATTATTTCAAAAGATGCCTTAGAAAACATTGCATTTTTAAATTTTATTAAATATAATAATTATAAGTAAAGAATTAAGATAAAGAGTCCAAACAAAACTTTGCTAAGACCTAAAGTCCACTCATGACTCCTTATTGACGCGTGCCTCGTGGGCTGATTTAATCATGGACCCATGACAATTCAAGGTTGGATTTTATATTCCAATATGTTCAACAATCTATTGGAGGTCAATATGAGTAGAGTCAAGCTTGTGACCCTATGATCCATGACTTATAAAGAGTTTCCACTTGGCATATTCTAAGCAATCATCTTTTTAAAGTGCCCTATTTATACGTGATCATATTTTTTACCAAAAGGGGCCTTGTGTCATTATTCATTAAAAGATTTTGGTTTTAAATTATTTTATATGTTTTAATTAGGACAGCTTATTTTATTTCATAGGGAAAATATACCATATGCACGGAGATATCAATATGATATAGTAAAATCACTCATCAACGGGAAGGTTGTAGAGGCCAAAGTGATCATATGGGATCTGTGGACTCTTTTGGTGAAAACCAATAAGAGGATGCCATATGTCTCATTGTGGAGACTACCACATGTCACTCATGAGACCCACTCAATTACCAAATCCAAAGGTGGTCCCATGGAGGATATTAAATCAAATTTGAACAAGCCACATGTTTTCAAATTTAAAAGCCACAAAGCAAAAATTGATCCCATGGACTATGTTCTTATAGCAAATTAAATGATGCCATGTGTTACATTATGATATATCTAAATAAAGCAAAGCTTAAATGAAAGAGGCTACATCAAAATTCAAATCTAGAGCTCACATTACATGGTGGATATTCATGTGGCAGCTGTCACAACATAAAACAAAGTTATAATGCTAAAATTCACACAAAGGCCACAAATAACAAAATATAAGGAAACGTATATAAAGAAAGGTCAATGTCCTGCTGAATAATCCCATGGGGACTAATTGATTAAAATTCACACAAAGGCCACAAATAACAAAATATAAGGAAACGTATATAAAGAAAGGTCAATGTCCTACTCAATAATCCCATGGGGACTAATTGATTCACACTGACCTGAAACCATTTAAACCCATAATGGCCAAAATTGTAAATGTCACAATTGACTCTAAAACAAGTGGTAGACATAGAAACATGTAACTCTTTATATCATAAGGAGGCATGTAATTGATCTTTCGAATCCTCGAATTTAAAACTCGGGGAAGGAATGGTACTCTATTATGAAGTCTAGGCAATCATTAATGAAAAGCAATGGTGGATGATGAAGAGACTCTGAAGGTATATTGTGACTTGGATCTTGATGGTGATTTATAAATAAGTTATTTTTTACCTATTAAAATTTTTAGATGGGAATTCTCTTTGCAATTTTACAAAAATAATTATTATATAAAAATATTAAGAAATATTGGAAACCAACAGGATTGAAGATAGTAAGCAGTTTGGGAAATTTTGGAGGATGTTATGTGGGCATGTGAATGCTCTGCAAATCTATAAAATTTCCTTTTTCTCACTCAAATTAATGCAATGCAATTTTTTTTGGCTAAATAATCACTATTTAAATATGTTTGTCTCATTTTTATGAATTGATTATATTATGTTGTGTTATTATAATTACTCTTGTGGTTTAATTATGATGTTTTAAGTGTTTTGTGTGTGTGTGCGCGTGTGTGTGCTTGCATATAAAATTTTATATATTGTTTCATTTTTAAAAAAATTAAGTATAAAGATTCACTCACAATCATTTCTATCTTTTGGGTTTTGCCCTATATTTGTTTAAATGTGAGTTGTCTAACTAGGTTTGGGAAATTTTAGTTTATTTTGCAAATGGATCTTAGATTTTGATTACTTAAATAAATAATAGCTGAGATAATATTTGAATATATATTTTCTGCCTTACCCTTCTCTCATTTTTTTAAAAAGATCTGTTTTATTGTACCATACCATCATTGTATATATCCGAATTTTAATTTGTTTTTGGTGTAGATAGGAGGTAAAAGGGGCCAAATTAATAGCTACCTCACTCCAACATAATTATCACATAACACTCAAACAAAAAAAGACACCACTTTAATTATTGAATCAAAGATAACATTACATCATTGTTGAGAAATTTGAGATGAAAGTCTCATTACACGTGCAAACTTAAAGCTCTACTTCTTCAAAAAACTCTGCCTTGATCTTTGATCTTGTTGACCACTTGATCCCCAATACTCTTCCAATTCCTACCATCTTCTTAATCTCCTCTTCCTTTTATCTTGTAGTGAATATCCCCTTAAATCTTTGCATGAGATCCCTACTTTTTTCTTAATTTATGGCATTCAATGTTTTTTCCCTAGCATCCCATGTTTTTGGTGATAATAGAACACATGTTAGTGTTCTTATTTATCATTTAAAACAAATTGAAGTTATCTTATAATCTTTCCAATGAGATCCTAAATTTCAAATTTGGTGCCACCATGCAAAAATTGTGCATGTTTACAGATCTTAGTGTCACCTTTCTTTCATTGTGGCTAAATTAAATTGCAACTATGATTATGTTATGATTGCACCATGTGGTATGATATTATGGTCATTGTATCTCAGACTCCAAATTTACCCCATGATCATTATGTTCCACAATTTTTCAAAGTGGTCCCTATGCAAGCACACGGTGTTTCCATTTATCATTTTTCACCAAGTCATAGACTCCATGATTTTTTCTTGAGACTTTATGGGGGAAATTAATATTATGGTCTCCATGATCACTTATGAGTATAAAATCTATTTTTTTGAGTTGCATTTGATCACAACACCTATTCCTTTTCTAAGTATGATACATGTCCTCTTTCCACTAACTCATAGAATTTGTGAAGTTAAGTGTAAGTTTTGAAAACTCTGTGGACTCCATAAACACGAGAAATGATTTTAAGGGCTTGTAATCATCACCTGTGTGTGAATTTAACATAATATTATGAATTATACCATGAATGTTTTAGGATTATATGTTTTATTTGATAGTATTTAAGTTCATAACTTAGTCATGAAAAATATAGAAGTCATGGGTCTTGTGAACTTAGAGATCTAGATAATTAAAGTTGTGACCATTGGTAGCCTTTGGACTTAGGAATATAAGATGTGGATGTGATGACTTTAAATGGTAAAATGTGACTGTGTAAACCCAGATGTGACCATTATGAATATCATTACGAATAAACTGTAACCCAAGAAATATTTTGATCCATGTGAACTCATCAATCCCCAAATGTGATTATCTGATATTTAAGACCAAAATGTGACCTAAGGCCACTTTTGAAAAAAATATAGAAGATAAAATATTTATGACTAATCCAATATTTAACATACACCATGGATGCTCCTGCAGTATACACCCAGGGTAATTAAATTTTTCATAAGCTCCCACTCATGGGCCTACGAGTTTTACATCTATTTAGCCATGTTTGGAAATATCAAATGCATTCATCTAGGTTGCATCCTTAGATAATCTATTTTTCAACTTTAACAGGTAATCATAATATCTGTTACCTCTTTTATTTTTACCAATTTATTTGTCTAGAATTTCTCCTGTATATTCCTTCTTCTTGACTAATCACTATTATTTCCAATCAATAAATGAAGAATCCATAACTGAATATTTCTACTCTATTTGTTCTTCTACATGTGAATACAAGTCTGACACATTAAAAAATTGAGAGATATCTACCCTATACGGTAACTCAATTTCATATGCATTCATTGATAATTTTATAAGGTTTAATTTTATTCCACTTGAATTTATTAGAATCGCTTTTTGGAAATATATCTTTACACAAATGGGCTAAAACTAAGTCTCCAACTTCAAAAGCTTGTTCTCTTATTTTTTGATCAGTATGTTCCTTATATTTCTTTCTATTATCCCCTATTTTACTTTTGACTCCCAAATTTATATCATACATTATTTGTGAAAAATCTTCACCTTCATCTCTTCTTTGACTCAATTTAGTTGTACTTCCTAATTCACACATGCCTTTGGGATTGCTACCATAGATAATTTAAAAAGGAATCATGTGCCTGCACTCCAATTTACCATATTTTAATAAGTGAATTCTTATTGTGCCATGTTAGATCCCATTATTTGTTACTTTCTCTAATTAAACATCTCAAATAATTACTGAGATTACGATTCACAACTTCTATTTTCTCATCATTTTGAGGGTGACAAGCTGAGCTAAAATATAATCTTATGCCCAATTTTAAACACAATGGTCTCCAACTATGCCCAACAAATTTAATATCCCTATCTAATTCAAAACTTCTTACAAACCCATGCAATATCACAACCTCATTGAAAAATAGGTTAAGAATATTCATGGCATCAATATTCTTTTTGCATGCTATAAAATGCACCATTTTTTAAAAGCTACTAACAAAAACAAAGGTAAAATCATTCCCTCATTTTGTTATCAATAATCTAAGAATTAAGACTATGTTTAATGCATCAATGGTTTTTTTGAAACAGGTAATGGCTGATATAAACCCATATTTTGAATTTTCCCCTTACATACTAAAACATTCTACACCTTTGTACAAATATTTTCATGTATACATTCAACTTTGATCAATAATATTGTTCACTCAGCTACACTAAAGTTTTTTCATGCCCAAAGGACTACTTTAAGTTCTACGATGTTTCTCCTTAAATAATTTATCTCACATGGATTCTGAGGTGTACATAATCTCCTTCCTTTAAACAAATTTTTTTTCTAAATCATGTATTACAACCATATGTTATGTCCATTTCAATGGCATTATTTCACATTTCCTAAGCATCCTAAAATTCTTCATAATGTTTATACAATTATTTAATTGAATCAAAACATACAACTTCAACTCTAATTTCATTGACTTTAAGAGTTCACATATTTAAGGCATCCATAACCTTATTATGTTTCACATTTACATGTTTCAACACAACAGAATAATTATATATAGATTATACCCATTTCATATGTCGTTGGTATAATTTTCCTTGGTTATTTATAAACTATAAATATTGGTATTCTATATAAAAAATAAATTCATTCAGCATCAAATAATTATGCCACTTCTAAAGATCTTATGCTATTGCATAGAATTATTGATCATAGACAAAATATTTTCTCTTTGCTCATTTAACTTCTCTCTAAATTATTCAATTGTCTCACCTTATTGACTTAGCATTGGGTTATTAACTATTCCACTCAAATCATAATCCACTTGGAATACTTTCCCAAAATTAAGCACTGCCAAAATGAGTGTTTTATTATATTCTTCTTAAATATTTGAAAACTTTTATCTATTGCAACAATGAATGTTCATCTTGTCTCCCTTTAAATTCTATGTGATTGGAGAACATATATCACTGAAGTTTCTAACAATTTTTTCTTAGAAGTTGGCTAATCTATGAAAACTCATGGCTTCCAACATACTCTTTGGTAAAGGACAATATATAATTACTTTACACTTTATCAAGATCCATATATAATCCATATTTTGTATTACAAATCCTAGATATACTAATTCTTCTTACATTAAGTGAAACTTATTCAAATTAATCTATAATTTTTATTATTTTAACTTACCAAAACTATTCTCAAATGATTTAAATTTGTTATTCCTTAGAATGACTAAAAACTAAAATATCATTCAAATAAACAACAAAAAATTCACCTATGAATGAATTCAACACCTTATTCATAAGCCTCATAAAAATATATGGAGCATTTGTCAATCCAAGTGACATAATCAACCAGTCATACATCTCATCATTTATTTTAAATATAATTTCTATCACCACCTTCTCTTATTTGGATTTGATGATACCCACTCTTTAAATATATCTTCATGAAGTATTTAGTTCCACTTAAGCAATCCATCAAATTATCCATCCTCAGTAAAATTAACTTGTACTTGATAATTATCTTATTTATTTCCATTAAATCTATACACATTCACCATTCTCTTATTTTATTTGGTGCTAACACATTTGTAAATACACATGGTGTCAAAATTTCTTCGATCAGACCCCTCAACCTTCACATTAAAGTGTTAAATACTTAATATAAATTTATAAACAAATATCTATTTCAAAGTTTCCATAAAGATAGATAGTATTTATGATTTTCTTTAGTCGTTCTCTTTGTTTCATGGTTCAATTTTAGACTCATTTTTTAACCTCAATTTCAGAAGCACAAATAGACTCACTATGTTATTCAACAATCATAGATTGTTAGGAAGATATTTTCATCAATTTAACTCTTGTGTTTTATGTTAAATATCACCTTTTTTCTTGGAAATTTTTATATTTGAAATATACTTTTCTTGATACCTTATTACCGTGTTATATTTAATTTTTGACATTAATATATATACTCATATATTCAAATATTGTATAGTCTTTTATAAATATTAATATTAAAAAACAAGTGGATGTTGTAAAAATTTAATAATATACCCTTGGGGGTGTGAGAAGTGCATGAGTGTTTTTTTTTCTAAGGTGGGTTTGGGGATAACGCCATCATTTTGTACAATCTAAACTTACCAACACATTTTTACATACATACTCGATTTTACACTTTTATTTTTGAATTTCAATAATAAGAAAAAAAATTAATTATGATAATAGAAATTTATTTATGATGAAAAATTTTGAGTAAATATTTTAACCATATTAAAAATCAATATTTTAGAAGAATCCATAATTATTAGATGATCATTATATTATGTAGATTTTGGCTTGTATAGAATTATTGTTACACTTCACTATTTTAATATCATATCAAACACAATTGGAGAGCCCTCATGGTGTACATTTGATGGGTCACCATTATATAAAGAAAAAGGAAGGATATGTAATTTATTTTGTCTTTGTATACATTTAGCTAGGGTATGTTACATGTGTCTTCATTGGTTTGAAGTGTTTTAAAACCTCCTTGTAAAATTTATTTTTCACCTTTCATTGAAATATTTTGGGACAACCTTGAAAGTTGTTAGAAAGATTCAAGACTCTATCTTTAAATTTGTAAATGGTCTTTGCTTCAATAGCTCCAATCGTGTTTTTAATAATTATGTCTTTTCTTTTTACCTACTATCTTGACATTTCATAAAATCAATTTTCTTAGAGGCTTTTTAATATCTTTAATGTGCATGCCCAAGTAGTAGATGTGGCAGTTGACATTGGTTCATGTAAAAAAAATGGTGGTCGTCGTTAATGTAAAGACACAATTTTGGCTAAGGAAGCACATCTTAGCTTTGAATGAGTATTGTAGCCAAAATCAAAATAAACAATGCAAAATAATAAATAATTAGCTGGAGGCCATTACATCATGTACATTTTGGTCACACGTATACAACTAATATTACACTTCACTATTTTAACAACATATCACACAATGGGATCTCACTCATGGCATACAATCGATTTATTAATATCACAAAAATACAAAGGAATGATATATAAAATACATATTATATTTATATGTTTGGTTAGGGTATGTTCCATGTGGCTTCATTGGTGGAAAGAATCAAAACCTCCTTGTAAAAACCTATTTGTTCACATTTCATTGAGACATTTTGTCACGCAGTTTTTGTGGCTTGTACAATACATGCCCACAGCTTTGCAAACATGTCTATCAGATCATTTGGAGCTAATGCATCAACAAAATATACTACAAATCATTGGTTCAATGCATGTCATGACCCTATTCCAAATGTTGTTTTGGGGTAGCGTTGAAGGGTGCTTAAAAGATTCAGGGTTCTAGTTTTAATTATATAAATGGTCTCCACTTCAATATTCCCTAATGACATTTTAAAAAAACCCAACATCATTTTTACCTGCTATCTTGGCATTCTGTAAGATCATGTTTCTTGGAGGCCTTTTTATGTCTTTAGTGTGCATGCCTAGGTGGTAGTTGTGGCTTTCGACATTGGACCATATAAAAAATAATATGATGGCAGTCATTAATAGATAGACAAACAAACATAGTTGAGTGAACATGTATTATCTTCAAATGTGTTTCTTCAAAGTATATGCTCATATAATAGGTTATGAATTTTTAGGGAAAAAGAACTTACCTATTGTTGTAGGCCATGATCAATATCAATTTTCTAAGTTCATACGCCATAGTTATAGAGTTGAAGCACACTTATATCACACACATAATGAACACTGTATAAATGAACTAGATCTCACAACAACTTTCCATATCAATAATTGTTTTCTAATTTCATATGCCATGATTACAGAGTTGAAGCATGCTTATATCACATACATAATGGACACTATATAAATGAACTAAACCTCACAATAATATTCCATATCAATATCTATTTTCTAATTCCACGTGCTATAATTAAAAAATTGAAGCACACTTATATCATACATATAATAAATACACTATAAATAAACTAAACATAACAATAACATTCCATATTATATATATATATATATATATATATATATATATATATATATATATATATATATATATATATATATATATATATATATATATATATTAATATATGCTCTCTTTTTCTTGTGTTTATATTTCATACCTTCATCATATTTTTTATTGTCATTTCTTTTACTTTTAATGGCAAGGAAACTTAGGAATGGCGAAACGCAGACAGAAGGCAGAGATCACGAAGAACGCAGGAAACTTAGGAATGGCAGAGCAGGCATAAATTTTGACAGTCAAGGCGCCCCAAAAAGCATGTAGTGGCAGCAGGAAGTATCACAGAGAAGAAACACGGAAACAAAGATACACTAAAACACTGACTCAGCAGGAAACCGATAGAGAATAACCCCCCAGCAAGTTGTGGGCTCCACAGTGGATAATTTTGCCAACACCATTGGAGATATAGAACCGTTCTTCAAGTATGAGGTCTGGCATGTAATGTCGGCAAAAATTACCGCTCAAACATTTCCTATTTAATGTAGTAGCAGTTAAAACTTCCACTGGGACATCAAAAATAGGACTTGCATTGTGATCCCCCACTCCATGCTCTGTTGGCACTTTCTGCCGCTCCTCCACACTACAGATGCAAAGGTGGTGATTTATGCCACCTAAGCATCTGTAAAGGCAGGGATCTCTGCCACTCTTGCACACTACAGAAGCAAAGGCGGTGTGAGAGGGCAAAATTTTTTTAAAAAATAGTGTTTCGAGGCGAGAAGAGCACCAGCAACTGTTAATTCTTCTTCCTCCATCACCCGATGTGGTAAACAAAATATTTACCGAAGGTGTTGAGTTGACGTGCGGTAAAATCGATTTACCTTTGCAAAAAAAATGTATCAAAATAGATATATATTCTTCTTGACAGGAGTCAAAGGTGAAAGGAGCACGAAACCTGGAAGTTGTTCTTGACAGAGGCCAACTTGTTACAACATTGTTCTTGATAGAGGCCAACTGGTATTCTTCCAGGCTCGAATCTCGTCGACTGTTCTTACAACATTGTTCTATCGCTCTTGCACACTACAAATGCAAAGGCAGTGATTTTTGATGCCTAAGCATCTGCAAAGGTAGGGATTTCTACCACCTAAGCATTTTTCATTTTTTTTTGCTCGAGAAAGGGGTTGAAAATGGTGACGAAATTTTGAGCAAAGAAAATTACAATCACTCTGTAAAGAGAAATATTCGTAGGTTGAGGTGGGACCCTTCTCAAGAAAGCTAAGCTTCAAAACAGGGGTGGGGCCGTATAATAGAGATCACAGAGTATAATATTTCCCCGACAGACTCGGGAAACCCAATGGAAGTTAGAGAGAGGCTCGAAACTTTAAATAGCTCAGTGCAAACAAAAATTCCAACCTCATTGGGAGGTAACATAGGGAATGAGGAAACAATAATATAGATTTGGGGAAATAGAGACACCCAGAGGCCTGTGATGGAGAAGTTAAATGAAAGGGGGGGTATTATACCATTTAATCCCTCGTCGCACTTCCCCGCTGACCCCTCCAGAAACCTCTTCTATTCTAGCATTTTTGCTCATGTAAGGGCACCTAGGAATGCTTGGGCTTACGTAGTAGGGCACCCACATGCCAACACTTCAAGAACAGGGGAGCAATACATCTATGTAAATGCGAAGCATTACAACAGGATATTAAGGCGCAGAAAAAATAGAATTCAAAAACTTGCGAGAAAGATAAATTTCACAACCATCTATCCCAGAAGTGCAATCAAGACCTTGGGAAACACAATAGGAAATCAACAAAAATGAGAAGAGCAAACAAAACAAGATAAAGGAAAAGGGAAGGGGAACCCAGTGTTCTGATTAGAAGAAGACACCAAGAAAACTGTAGACATAAATCAACCAACAGGATCTGAAGTTAGAACTAAAGGTAGTCATAATCACAATGATACCTATAGTCCTAATACAGCACCACTAACATGGTCATCAAAATTGTATGTCAGTGAGCTAATGATCTTGAAAAAAAGAATCCAGTCCCTCGAGAAAAGAAGCCAAGTCAAGGATAACAAGTGGAATGAAGTAATAGAAGCTAAGAGGATACTAATCAGGGAAAATGAGATGCTTAAAGAGTAGGTAAACAAGCTTCAACACTCTATGGCAAGAGGTGAGCTAGAGCTGAGAGAAATAAGGCAGCTACTAGAACAAAGGAAAATAGAAGAGAAAGATAAGATACAAGGAGTGGAAGGAAGTAAGGACTACCACTTAAAAGAGATCCAATCAACGATGGCCAACATGGAGATAAGAGAAAAATAGTTAAGAGAACAAATAGATGAGGCTAAATCTTGGGCTCAAGTGGTGAAAGGACCTTCAGACACACAAAGAGAACTCATAGAAAAATAGGTCAGAAACCAGATAAAGGAAGAGAAAGACAAAAATGACAGGGCTGTCAATATCATTATAAAAGGACTAAAAGACTATGGCGACAAGGAAATCACAAAGGAGTTGGCAAGAGACTTTCTTAACAATCAAATTCAATTTACAGGAGTCATACAACAAGCAAATAGGACAAGAAGATGGATAGGAGGCAAAAACAGACATGTAAGAATCACCTTCAAGAACATAGAGGACAAAAATAGGGTACTAAGGAATAAAAGATTCCTTAAAGGCACGCAAATTTACATTGATGAGGACCTCACTATAATACAACAGGAAGAAAGGAGGAAAGAGTGGGAGAAAGTAAAGGTGGCAAGGGATGCAGGAAGATGGGCTTGGCTACAAAATGGCAAAGCTCAAATAGGTGACAAAATGTCACATAAGAAATAGGAAATCGGGGCCCCCCAGGAGTATCTAACAGTGGTAAGTTGGAACTGCAGAGGATATCCATGGAGAAGAGGACCTGGATTAGGGCCCATAGCAGAAGGAAAGGATGTCATCATCCTTATTGAGACGAATGAACACGATGGGTGTAGGATTCTAGATTTTGAAGGGTATAAAAAGACGTCAGTATAGAATGAAAGAACTGATAGTGGCAAGGGACATGGTGGAGTGGCAGTTTTAATTAAAGAGGAATGGGACAATATCATAAAATTGGAGAAAGAAGATCCAAATAAGTAGTTCATATGGCTTAAAATTACATACAACCAAGTCACAACAAGGATGGCAACATGCTACTTTGCTCCAAAGGGATCAAAGTTTTATAAGAAAAGGAATCTAGATCGTGAAGATCCATTTGCAGCTCTAAAAAAAGACATTTCTATTTTTAGTAACATGGGAGAAATAGTAATAATTGGAGACTTTAATGTAAGAACTACAAACAATCAAGCTCTCAATTTGAAAAACAACATAGAGAAAGATAACCCCCTATGGTTAGAGGAAGAAAACAACCAACTTTGGGACAGGGTCTCACGAGATAGCAAAAGTGCAGTGTCACACTTCGGGGCTGAACTCTTCGGGCTTTGTAGTTCTTACAACATGGTCATCTGCAATGGTATGAGAGCATGGCCCGAATCAAGAAAAATCACATGCAAAATGTATAATGGCCAAAGTGTAGTAGATTATGTCATTTGTTTGCAGAGTTACACATCGAGATTGATGGAGGTTAGGATTGGGGACAATATATTGAGCTGAAATCAAACCATAATCCAATTCATATTAAATTTCACATTCTCATAAGGAAAAAATAGGAAGAACAAGCCCACTTTGGCCAAAAGGACACTCCCCAAGGTAAAATCCTTATAAATCATGAGAATCAAGAAATCTTTAGAGCCGCAATCAAACAATTGCTCAGAGATCACAAAGAAAAAACAACTAACATAAAGAACCAGCCTCTCAGAGAGAACATGTTGATTCCCCTAATACACAAGGCCTTAAATGGTTGTAAGAGAGCTAGACCCAAGAGAGGAATAAGAAATACTTTCCTGGCAAACCCATGGTTCGACGAGGAATGCAAGATAGCAAAAAAAAATCTGTGAAAGTGAGGTATGGACAAAGATCATAAGAAGGAGTACATAAAGATGCTACAGAAATAAGAAAGAGAAGTATGTAAACAATAGAAGAATAGAGCTGATTGCCCTCAGAAAAATAGCCCTAAAAGATTTTGGAAAGAGCTACGTCAAAAGAAGAAACAAACAGAAAACAATATCACCGAAAATCAATGGCTTGAGTATGCGAAGCTACTATATGAGAGGGACCAAGATAAATCTAGACCCCCAATAATCTATGCGAATACAAAACTCTTCAACACCGAAGACATCATTCAAGGCATAAAACAATTAGCAAGTGGGAAAGCTTAGGATATTGATGGGTTGCAAGCGGAGTACTTAAAGTGGGGTGCTGACATATTGGCACCTCATATCAAACACATCTTCAATAGGGCCATCCAAGAGGGCTTCCCGAAAGAGTGGACAACTAGTGTGGTTATCCCTATCTTCAAAAGCGGGGATACCAATAACCCGTCAAATTATCGTACTATCATGGTTAATCCCCTCCTTGGTAAACTCTTCAGAAGCATGATAGAGCGCAGAATCAGCATGTGAGCAGAAAAAGAAGGAAAAAGAGCTAAGGGCCAAGCTGGATTTAGACCGAAGCACTCTACTATTGATCATGGAGCTACACTTAGGTTCTTGATTGAAAAAATATGGAACACTCAGGGAGACGAGGCCTTTTGTTGCTTTGTCGACTTCAAAAAAGCCTTTGACACGGTCCCTCATGACAAACTTTGGAACAAGATGAAGGAGCTGGGGGTTCCATATGAGCTTAGAGCTGTTGTCCATAGATTATATGAGCAAGTAAAGGCTAAAACCAGAAGTAGTGATGGAATGTCAGAGTGTTTTGACAGTGATATAGGGGTCAAACAGGGTTGCCCACTTTCACCAACTTTATTTAAACTGTACATTGATAAATTAGAAGAATGGTTAAATAAGGATAGTGGGGAGGGGATTCAACTAGCTAAGGATGCTATAAAACTGCTTCTTTATGTGGATGACCTCATTTTAATTGCCAGAATAGCCAGCAGCTTGAGGGAACATTTGAGAGCACTTGAAAATTTTTGCCAAGAGGTTGGAATGCAGGGGAACACAAGCAAGACCAAAGTAATAATCTTCTCTTTGAAAAGAAAAAAGAAACAATATACATTTACCTTTGAAGGCAGCCTGTTAGAGATAGTCGAAGAGTACAAGTACCTCGGCTTGATTTTCATCACAAGATCAGTTGGGAAACGTGTAGAGCAAAAAGAATCCAAGGAGGATGGAAAGCATTGTACTCTCTTCAAAATAGGTGCAGGACTGCGGAGCTATGGGATTGGAAGACTAAGAGAACACTCTTCGGTTTTTTGGTCATCCCGGTGATTCTTTACGGGTGTGAAATTTGGGGCAGCAGTATGTCAGATCAGAAATGGAAACAGATAGAGAGAATTCAAAAACACTTCATCATAAGCAATCTCAAAGTCAAGAATTCAGTGCCATATGAGATACTACTTGCTGAAACGGGGACCTTTCCCCTAGAGGCATCGGCGATGATACGGTTACTAAGCTACCTCAAGAAGATTCAAAACATGAAGAAGCACAGGTGGCCTAGACTAATTATGGAGGAAGAGCTAACTAGAAGAAAGAACACTTGGAGGAAGCAAAATGACAAATGGGTAAAGAGGTGGGATATTAGCATGCAAGAGTGCCCAAATACTAATGAAGAAATAAAAAAAATATGTGAGAAGAAAATTCAAGGGCATCATGTGGACAAAACAAATGGGCCATAAAAAGGAATACTACCTCAAAGAATTCAACCCTACAGGGGATTTTGAAGAGAAACCCTATATAGGAGCAGACATTAAGTGGAAAGCGAAAATGTTGATTGCCCAACTTAGGATGAGCTCTCATCATCTTAGGTGTGAAACGGGTAGATGGCTAACTCCCAAAGAGGATTGGGAGGAGAGAATATGCCTCTTTTGCAACAAAGGTGTGGTGGAGACGGAACGACACTTCCTCTTGGAGTGCGAGGCATACAAAGACATCCGATACAGTTATGGTGAAACTTTGAAAATCGCCAACCTTGATACCCTGTTTGAAGCAACAAGGCTGGGTAATATGGCAAACCTCGTGATCAAACTTCACCGCAGAAGAGAAGATCTCAAGACGAAAGTTCAAGGAACTTAGGGAACGGTTTGTGGCCGAAGTCTCGTTTTGAAGAAGATGTGCATGACTGATGGGTCCCATAGACTATTGTAGTCTCGTGGACGTTATTAAAATCATTCATTCATTCATTCATTCATTCATTCATTCATTCATTCCTTCCTGTACCATTGTTTCCCTGTTTTCTCCCATCCTTATGGGCATGACCATTGCAACTTTGGATGCAACTACTAATTATAATATTAATAGATGACTGGTTTTATATATTTTATTGTGCATAACCTTTTAGGGTACGATACTTTACTTCTTGTGCATTAACATGTATTATCGGAATAGTGTTTTTTCTTTTTTTTTACCATCACGCAAGGCATTGGAAAATGCTTCAGGCAACACGGATGATTCTAGCGAGTCGTGATAGCAGCGGGATGGCGGTGGGTGTCTCTGGACTCTCGAGTCCTTCAAAATTTTCCGACTCCCGAGAATCCAGCCGGGAAACGTGCCCAGCCCCAAGAATGTAATACTGTAAAAATAAAAAACCCCAAAAACATGAAAATAATTCTGGGTTTGATAGCTCGGTCTTGTATAAAACTCGAAATAATTAGTGGTTTTGTGATTCAAATCCTTCCCAAACAACTGATTTAAAGATAACGTTAACCAGAGTTAAGTTCAGATATTGTCTAAGAGCTACCAACATTTACGTTTAATGGAGACAGGCTGCACTGCACTGCACTCTTGTTGTCCACTGAAAACATTGTTTCCTTACGGACAAAATAAATCAATAATTCTGTAAGAAGATGGTTGATATTTTGGCATTCAAATTAATCACTCTGAACATTATGATATTTTAAACTTTATTCTGTCTTGGGGACGGGAGAGACGCCATGAAACTGATAGGGCATAGGGTTGTTTTTAAGGGTAATTTTGATATATTATATTTTCTAATTGTAAGATGTATTCCTATTATATATAATCATATTGAATAAATGTTAATGTATTATTTAAATTTTTATATATAACTTTTAAAATATTGAGTGTTATTTTATAATTAATTTATTATATTTGTTTGTGTTAATTAATTTGTTTTAAATTATATATATATATATTGGTTGATTTCTAATTTATTATGATCTTTTTTTTTTTGGGGGTATTTTTTATTTTATTTTATACGCTCCTTTTTAAATATTTAGAATTCAATATAGGTGTTAATATTGTTCTAATTTAAATTTAAATGTCATCTATGAATAAAATATATTATATCTCATTTATACTATATAAAGTATTTAGTAATAATGCATAAAAAAGTTATTGAATAATCCTATAAATTTTAAAAATCAAATAATTATTATTATATTTATCATTGTTGAAACTAGTATTTTATGTAGATATTTTTTGATACATGAACTAAAAAATCCGTCACTTTAAATATTTATAATTATATAAATTACAATATTTTATGTTATTTACTATTTAAGGGTTTGATATGTAAACAATTCTTAAAATAAAATCTATCCTACAACACATGTTCCTAAATATCCATAGCTTTCTTCAGTTTTCAAATGTTTTTTATATAGGGCAAAGACAAGAAGGTAATATGGTTTGAAAGAATACATGTGTTGCAGATGCAGGATAATAACATCGAGTCAAAATAACTAGGCATTATTAATGTATTGTGCATGTATTGTGATTCCTAATTGACATTAATTAGATTATGTGTGTTGTATTTAAGTGTAATCCATTTATCTATATTAAATTATGGTGAACCTAAGTCATCTCACACACCTTCCCAATTTTTATAATGTATTGTTATCCTACTTAAGATTATTTTATTGCATCTCCTTTATTTTTACTATTGCAAATTATTTTCACTCCCTTAGGTTTGATTGCTTGAATATGTGTCCAAGTTATGTATTATAATGAACCAAAATTACTATCAAGACCAAAAATTACAATAGCCAAGATCTGAAACAATAACTTAGAATTGATTCATTTTAGTTGCCCGAAATAATTATAAGCTCATGCATAAATAAGACTCAACTCGAAATTAGATTTGACATGTAAAAATTTGAAAAAAAACTAAAATCTAAAAAAAAAAATCTATTTTTAGCAGTTGTTATTTTTAGTAAGTTTCGTATGCAAGCACATGCAATTCTAAAAATATTCTAAACACTAAAATTATTCTACAAGATGAATTTTAACTGAATTTCATGTCCGGTCATAAAAATATGTAATTTCTAAAAATAAAAAAATCTCAAAAAAAATATTAAACTGTAATTTTGGACTCTCAGATGGTCTCGTTTGGCCTCCAATTTTTTTTGAAAAAACACCTCTAAGCGGAAAGAATGGCTTAAGGCAATAACGAACTTTTCAAGATGGTTATTTTGGTGCATATAAGAGCTCAAATGAAACTACGAATCAAAAGTTATGGCCTCCAAAATTTGACTTTTTTTTTTTTGTATCATATTATTTAAATTTACTTATTTGTCCATAATATTGTTCACACATATAGACAATTTAATAAATAGTGTTATTTTCCATGGACCAACTAAGACTTGAATTTAGACTTCCCATTCGCATCACTACTACATGTCATGAAATTAGCAACGTCGTCAATTACATCACTTTAGCATTATTCAATTTTTATTTATTTTTTACATAAGTATGTCATTTACGACACAAAGTTGGTGCAAAGGTGGAAAAAACTAGGACTAATTTATGACACCATTTAGGCAACTTTTGTGTCACTAAATTAGGGAAAAATTAGGACAACTCAATTTATCTATGTGCATAATATAAAATTAAGGCATGTCACATTCTCACTTTACCATTTCTACACAAATTATTTTGTAGAGTTGTGGAAGCAATTTAGGTGGATGATAAGAGTTTTGAAACTCAAATCCAAAGGACACAAGTGAAACGGGTTAATTTTTTAGACAATGAAGTATAAGAATATTTTTGTTATATGTTTTTTTACTTTTTTTATTTTATATTGATCTATTTTTTATCAAAGATTACAAATTTGAATATCCAAATAGAGATTAAAAATATTATAAATTGAAAAAAAATTAAACTTGTTTTCTTTTATGCTATAGATAGTATGTCAATCAATCATCACCTATACGGAGCTCTTATTCACCTCTATAGATGTTTTATTTGAAATAAAAAAATCTCTTCATCAATTAATATATCTACAACACATGATTTTTTATGTAATCCTAATATTACATATAAAATTTAAATTTTGTCTTACTATTTATTTCAATGTTGTGTGTGTCCTATAGGAAATTACTTTATTTAAAGTAAATAATTTTTGTGTATGTTATCTTCAAATGAATCCATCTTAATGTTGATGTGTATAAATGTTGCACTAATATTAGGTTAATGTATAGGTATTTATACTAAATATTTTAATATTTACTCTAATGTTCAACTTCCTTGATCAAGAAAAAAGAAAAATTAAATCTTCCAACCTACCATCCTAAATATGGCATGCAGCCTAATAACATCACAATGTGCCATAGAGAATCTTGTCTCAAAACAATTTAGTTGAAATAAATGTTGGAGTGTTGAAAGAAACAAAAAAATATATATAGAAATTTTGGTTAATATATTCTAGTACAATAATGTGTTGGACTTCAAAATATGGTAGACCATTTATTTTATATAATTTATGATGATCATTATTATTATGATAATGTGAAAGGTCAAGTTGGTAATGATTATAATGAAGAACCTAATATGGATGATAATCTTGAAGAAATTGAAGAAGAGAGATTTTTCTTTAAATTTCTCAAACTCCTTTGTTTATATTAGAATAGTCTAGAACATCAATTTTAGGTGTTATTCTATCATTGATTGACTTAAAAGTAAAGATTGACTAGTCAAACATCAATGTGAATGCATTATTGATGTTATATGATAGTTACCTAACTATATATTATGTTTGATTTATATCTTATTTGGCTTACATTATCTATGATTTATCTTATATTTTCATGTGCTTAATTAAAACCTACTAAATACTAATTTATTTCCCCAAAAGAACACACTTCAATCCTCATATCTAGAGGCATAACAAATACCATCGAATTTAAAGAAACTCTAAGTCAATTATGATGCATGCATAGATGATTACATCCTATTTATGAATAAATATGAGCACTTTGTGAGTTATCCAAAATGTGGGGCACCGTGATTTTAATAAGGATTTAGAGGCATTACCATTCTAAATAAGGTATTGTGATAATTTTTAATAATTTCTAAACTTGGATGTCTTTTCCATTGCAAGAAACTACATAGTTAATGTCACATGGAATTGCAATAATAATAATGGTGACGAATTTTGGCATGTTCCATATGATTCTAAGAAAATGAAACATATTGAGCAATTTCAGCCTGAAAATTTCAAATAGAGGTCGTGCATTATATGATTTGGTGTGGCAATGGATGGCGTTAACCCATTTTCAACTATTTCAACTAGCTACTCCTTTTGGCTTGTAGTGTTGATAAATAATTATATTTCTTCATTGTTGATTATTAGCAAGAGACATGTAATATTTTAATTATTGGCCCCTAATAAACATCTGGTAAAAATTATTGATGTCTACCTTGAACTTCTCATTGATTATTTTCAATCATTATGGGATGGCATTATAATGTATGACCTTTTAAAACCCATTGGTCAAAGGCATTAACCTGTTATGATATCTTATGTTGAACTATTCATGACTTTTTTCAGATAGTTATTTTTTCAAGTATTTATCATTTGTTATAATTATATATACTAAAGTCATGTGTGTGTGTGTGTGTGTGTGTGTGTGTGTGTGTGTGTGTGTGTTTTTCTTTGAATTATATACTAATTTTGTAATTGTTTTTTATATGTAAGTCTTTGAACAAAAGGAAAGCATGTATGTCTAATGTGTGGTGATAAAATATGTGGGAGGTCATCCATATATCTCAGAAGAATATATATGAATGTCATCAAAGGTTCTTAGTGATAGAGCATGAAATTTGTATTAAAAATAAAAGTAAATCTGATGGAAAAGTTAATACTAGAAAACCTCCAAAGATTATTTCACTTGGAGATTAGTACCAATCTTTCACATAAGCATGAAAAAGATCAAATTTTATTATTGGACTTAGTATTGGTGGAAATATTGGTCATAGATATCACCAATTAGTGAAAACATTAAAATTCTATCAGAGATGAAAAAACTATCTATATTATATAGTCTTCAATTTTGAGAGAGTTTATTAGTTGGAAATACTTTGGATATAATGTATATATTTAATAATGTCAAAACTTATATATGGAATCACATAGTTAGTAAACAAAAATACACTACAATTTTTAGAGATCTTAAACCTAGTGGAACAAAGAATTATTTACAAAAAGAAGAAGGTGATCCATGGATATTGAATAGAGACCAATTCAATTTAGTGGATCAAAAAATGTGAGATATTTGCACATCGAATGGCTATGGATCCTCTATGAAACATGCATTCACCATTTATATACCCATAACATGCCTCAAACACATTGGCATAACATTTTGAGGTATTTAATGCAATTTTTGCATAAAATTAAAGATGTAATTTAGAAATTTTACTTTTTTAATCCCTAATATATTTCCCTTGGCATTGTAGCACCCTCTTGTGCTACACCAAAGCCTATTGTAATTTTTTTCTTATTTACATAGCTCGACATACTCCTTCATGACACGTTTACCAAAGAAAGTGTGGGTAATAATGATATAGATATCAATAACTTTGTATATTTATCCTTAAAGTTTAAGATAAAATTGATAAATATATAAATTGTGATCTCGTAATATTGTATGTTATGTTATAATGTTGACCCTATAGGTTACGAACTCAGGAAGATCAATCTTCATCCAAGTTCCTCAAATTCAATTTTTGACACCACCAAAAAAATTTAAAACCAATAAAATGACTATAAATGTGTCTTGATTAGACATTGGGTGTAATTTCACATTTGAGTTGTGGGACATAGATTATATTATAATTTAATATAACCTTATTTTTATTTTCCCATTAATATATCATTCACATTTATTTATATATTAAATTATTCACACTAATAAATCATGTGTCACAACTTCTAAGACAATAAACTATATAATAATAATGTCAACATTAATAATCACTCAGGCCACAAGAGGTCATTTTATTATCTTATTGAAGGCAAGTTTTATAGGTTTTAGGTTTGATATTAGTGGATTTTCATTACCCAATCATAGTGTAACATTTTTCAAATGTAAATTTTAATATATAATTTGGTTTAAAAATGAACATTTTGTGAAATGATATTTGCCTTGCATTTTATTGGTAGAGAAATAATTTTCTAACCATAAAATTCTATTTTAAATTGATGAAAATTAATTCTTTTTTCAAGTATAATGAGAATTAAGTATTTAAAAATATTATTAATTGAACTATAATCTTAAGGAGAAAATAATATTTTATTTTAAACTACCATTATGGTGGTATGTGATCAAATCATGTCATATGTCAGAGTTGCAATGGCTATTAATACAAGTTCACAATGAAATAAAAAGACATCATAATTAATATTAATGAATGTAAAGTGGCTATGCTAAGTTTACTATGATAAAATATAGTTTATATTTTTTTTCATATCTATAATCATTTATTTTTGTTTTAAAATGATTAAAGATTGGCATCACAGGAGTTAGAGAAAAATCATTTTTTATTTGTCAATTATTTGGATGTTTGTTTTTAATGAGAAGATAGTTTAGAAGGCTACATTTTTTATTTGGTTGTGGTTTTTCAAAACCCTAATTAATATTTTGATGGTGTATTATGGAAAGTGGCATTTTATTTATTTGTTTGGATCTTTAAATATATTTTTGGTTAGGCTCTTCCTCAAATAAATTTAATAATTAATTCCTCTATTTTTCAACTATGAAGGAAATGAAATTTTAAAGTTTAATTTGATTTTTTTTTAAAACATGAATCTAATAGTTTTTTAAGGTTTCCTAACCTTCATCATTTCCTTTTAAACAATTTACATCAATAGAAATAAATGAAGTGAATGAAATCTAGTTTTGTATTTGTTAGGTTCAAGGAATTAGAATTGACCCAAAGCTTTCAACTAGGTTTTGTTTTATTAAGGAACATATTTTATTCATTATCTCCATATTGGACTTGGCTTTATGACTATATTTTTATGGGTTTTTTTTAGATGTTTATAAGTTGATGTTTGAAGTTTATGTGGTTCATTTTTCCTAAATATTTGTAGTTGAGGTAATAAGGTGTTTATGAGTTTATGAAATGTGTTGGTAGTCTTCAAGTGAGATGGTGCTAAGCCCCTTCTTCTACGAACCTACTGAACATTGTTGTGTGACAAACATAGATTCTCAAGTTATGTATTACATCATCGCATAATGAAAGCATTGTAATTTTACCAATGTGTGCTTATTCTTTGATAAAAGAACCTTTTAAATTTAGGATATCAAAGCTTATTTTTAATTTATGTGCATGTACATATATATTTATCTTTAAATTACCATAGAAGGTCTCTGAATTGCCTAGTTATACTATAATTCCCTAGGGATTGTAAAAGATGTCAAAATAATTGTTTAAAATTGTAAAAACTTGCCTATATAATTATCTATAATTCTACCACCATGAATAGTTGGAAAAAAAAAATCTGAATTTTGAAAAGAATTTGTTATTTTTAATTATCTAAAAATCATGGGTTTTAATTTGGTAAAAAAAATGTTTATATTATTAATATGGTCACTTTTCATGGACTTGTGGTATGTACATTTCTGTGTGTAAAATAGGAGATAAGTTTTTCCCCATTACTCAATAAAATAAAAATCTCAAAATGGTTCACTAATTTTAAAGTACTTTTTGTTATGTTTTTAAATCAATATTGGATAAAAAATGGGATTCATTTAATAATGCTTATATTTATAGAACATGATACTTGCACTATATTCAAGAATTTAATCATGCACTCAGTGCACTAGGAAATACTCTTAACTTTGGATGTATTTTCCATTTGTGAAGTACAATTTAACATGCACATAGTCTTGCACACCATTTAGATAATATATTTTTGTATTTCTTTGATGAATTAAGAAGTAAAATAGAAATTAAAGAGTTATATAATAATTTATTATTGACCATGTGTATTATTATTCTTATTTAATTATAATATTAGTTTTTCCAAATTTACCAATGTAGTTGAGCTAAAAAGTGGAATGGATGGCTTCTTAGTAATTATGAAAGATGGCAAGCATTTCAAGTGTGTATTTAGTAATCTTGAAAGTGGTTTAGTCATAGAATGTGATCCATAATTTTCAATTATACTTAAGATGGAGTATGGAAGCCTGCTTCCTCCTATAATTAATGGTAAGTATTTATTCATGAATTTTATCATTTATATGACAATGTATTCCTATTCATTTAACTTTTTTTTTCAAATCACATGATTGCATTTTTTCCTTTATAACCAAATTTTATTAGAAACATGATTTGATAATGTTGATTTTAGTTTTAACATGGTCTTTTGGAAGAAGCTAATGTGTCTTTGATTGTGTGGTAATATGAATGGAAGTTGTTGAAGATCTCACTGCCAAAATAATGACTTCCTTAAACTACAAGAACAAATTTTTAACTGTACTTCTACCCTCTTTGTTGAATAACTCAAGTAATGACATGAGTTTGAGTCATTAAAATATCTAGATATATAAAATACACACATGTAATGCAATGAAATTCATAATAATTAACCTACATATAGGGTTTCTAGTCATTCATTCTCTCTATATAAACAATCTAACACTCTATCTCCCATTCCATATATTTCATTTATTTTGGATATAACCCATTTCATAGATTTGTCAATACAAAGATATATTTTTTTAGAATTGTTTAGGTTTCAAATTGGTTATTTTTTAGATTTGTGCATATGATTAAATTTGTGAATAAACCTGAAAAAAATTGATTTTCAAAGTAATAGTCTAAGACCTTTGTTCCCCACTCTTACAAAGAAAATTTTGGGCTTCATATTCCTTTGCTTGATTTATCTTTCAATGCCTTCACTACTATAGGGTTGTGCATCTATATCATTTAATGATTCATGATGGTGAGAAGTGATCAAATTCAAATGGTAGCTTTTGTTTTTTCCCTTCCTAAAAATTAATTGGTTGAGATATAAATCATATATATGTACATGGAAGCCTTTAGGCTAGTTGTAAGTTGTTTTGACCATTGGTAAACACTTTGATATGAAACAATAAAATTCCAAGCTACATTTTGTAGGTTGTTTTGACCATTATAAAACACTTTGATATGAAACAATAAAATCCTAGCTGCCTTTTTAAATTTGTTACTGCAATTTTTTAAATTTATGACTTTAAGTGTTTAATATTGAGTATTTATACATTCATTTCCATGTCTTATTTATCTACTATTTTCTAAAAATTAAGGCATATATGTCTTATATTTTCTTCATTATTGTGTATTATTATTTGTCTATTTTTTTTTAAGTGCAATGGAGTTGATGATAGAATTAGATTTATTAGCTAGATTAATTCATCATTTCTCAATAAATCACTTGTGTTTAGTGTGATAGTTATTTGCAGTTCTCATGTAGCTCAACTCAAATTACTTATTGAGTGATTTAGTTGTACTTGGGTAGATTAATGTAGTTAATTTTTGTCACTCTCTTTTAAGTGATCTTTGTTAGTCATTATGGAATTGATCTAGAATTCTAACTTCCTTGTAAATAATTGTTCAATATATATAAATATTGTAACTTGGTTTTCAATAATAGAATGATCAGATTTGGTGTTTAATCATGTGTTTTTATCATTTGGTATCAAATCCATGGATCTTTGAACCTAGTTAAAGATTACAGAAAGAAAAGAAAAAGAGGAGGAATTTGTGCACTCTCACTTCCTTACATTTACATTCTCTCCTAAATGGGATTTATTCAAGAGGAGAATTGGAATCATAATTGGTTTGAAATAGATATGAGAAGGAAAGGCATTTTGAATGACCAACTACATTGACATATGTTTGAGTGCATTAGATTTGTATATAACATTCATTCAACTGAGTACTAACATTCAACCAAAGTAACAAATCATGAATTCAACATTTAAAGGACTATTCTAAAGACTAGCATAAAATTTGAGAATTAAAAATCACTTTTTGAATAATAATTGTATGTATGGGTATCATTATTCAAGCTTAAAATCAGTTTTAATGTCATTATTCATGCAAAACTGCCTTCTTGGTTTTCAAAACCAACATCCTCATCACTCAAAATGTTTGTAAAAAGGTTAGATCAGCTTGAGGATGTGATTCTAGCTCAAAAATAGGTTTGGAAGTTGCAGTAAGACACCATACATAACTAAAACCACATTTTGATACACCAATCCACCTTGTAAAATTGTTTGTTATTTTTTCCTTTGTTGGAAATTTCACATAAAATGACTTTTTTTTTTAAATTGATATTGAAAAAAGGTATAATTTTTCTATTTTTTAACATTTAAATAGTAACTTTGTCCTTTTATAGACTAGATGTGATGCATAGAGGAGTAGGTAACTTACCTAAACCTAGCCAAGAAGAGGTTTAGAGTTCAAATCACAAATCTCTCATTTTATTCAAATTTGTATTTATGCAAAAAGGCAAAAAAATTGGGGGGAAGGGGTTCAAGGGGGACTATTTAAACCATTTTTCTCATTGAAACAAACCAAAATTTTACTTCCAAATAAAAGGGGGAGTTTTTTTATTTCTTTTACAATTTTTTTTATAAAAATATTGTAAAATTACAAAGTATATTATGAAAATTTGATTTCCTAAAAAATTTAAACATCTAAAATATAAATTAATGCATATTACATATTTCATAGCATTCAGTGCAAGTGATGCCTCTATCTCACATTTACGGGCAATGTCGTCGTGCTTTGCACTATTGTATACATAACCTAACATAGCTTAAACAATGACATCTATGAACCATCCCTATAAATCATCATGAAAAAATAAGGTTCACACATCTTCATTAAACCATCCCTTTATTACCCATTTGCCATGGTCATTTGGTGTAAATATTGAAATAGGGAAAATCTAAGCATATAGGGAAATTATGCCCATGTAAAAGGATTTTATTTTAAGCAAGTTTCATTGATCAAATGAATTATTATCACATATTATCCTATTACCAATTATCACTCCCTTATATATGTTAATGCCCTTTCACATACCCTTAGGTATATAGAAAAGATGAGCTTCTTCTACGTAGTAACAAGTATATAGCTAGTGTGTGTTTATTGAGAGGTTTAGTAAATTTGACTAAAAATTTATAGAGAGGGGAGCCATTTAGGAGTGATACAAATCCAATCCATCTACCATACTTTGTGCGCAACATGTAAATGGTCAAAACTTTCTTCTACCATATTTACAACTCCTACATGGAGACAACTATGCAGCAAAGAAAACTAAAATCAAGACTTGTTTTAAATACTAGGACATCTATAATTTAATTAATGACTCCTTTACCTAACATGTAACCAACATTGACCAACAGTGCAAGTTTGATAAATCCAAGCTCATTATCGTGTTTGGAGTAAAAAAATGAGGTACAAACTCATATCCAAGATACCAACACAACCAAATCAACTTCAAACAAAATCAAGATAGTATATTAACTACATATTCTCAAAATCAATTCAAATGAGATAGTTGAAGCCTTTTCATAGCATGCCTCGATCCTAGTAATGGGTGAATCCTTGAAAAACACCTCTCTTGTACCCATTTTCTTTATATGGATACAACAATCCTACAAAGTGTTCATGACCACACTAAACCTCTTAGAAAACAAAACCAACATTTGAACAATTGGTAAACATAAAATTGATATCTATTGAATATTGATGTTCTTAAAACCCTATTTTAATGAATCATGGATCAAGAAGAAAGAATCAAGTAGATTATGGATATTAAAAATATTTTTCAAGATTTGAAGAATTATATATGGAGAATACAAAGTAAAATGGTTAAGCATGAGGAGGCAAAAACTGAGGATGAGGTGGAAGAAGAGGAATAAAATAATTATGATGATGGTAATGAGGAAGATAATGTAGATGAAATGAAACAAAATAAGAGTAACATAATGAGGAGGAAGAGGAGGCTACAGATAATGTATATGGAGAGGTAGAGGACCATGATGAGCAAAAGGAAGAGATTTAGGATAAGGGTTAAAACATTATAACTCCAAAGAGAAATGCAAAAATATTTTAGTTTCATGGATGCCTTCAAACAAAGAAGACTATTATGTCCATAAACCATAGCAACAAATATAACTTCATCAATATGGATGTGGCTCAGCATAAAGGAAGTTCAAGTAGATGGTAAAAAGATTTAATTTTTTGAAGACTTAAAGCTCACCATGGACAAATATGTTTTACATTCATATTTGTATGCTTTATATATGGATGATTTACATATTATTTTAGGGTATCCTTGATTACAGACTTTCGAAAAAATCAATATTAATGTGTAAAGGAAGTTCATGGAGATTTGGCATTGGAGAAATAAGGTCACTATTCAAGATATCACACTTAGTGAAGAAAAAATAAATTTCAAGGTAGAGCATGAGGATGAAGTTGATAATGGTGAAGAAGAGAATAAGAAATATTCAAATGAAGAAATTTTTGAAGAAAGAGTATAAGTAGAGAATAACAATTCAACTACTCAAGAGACAAAGGAATGGTCAAATGAAAATGTGGAAAAGGTAGAAGAAAAGGTTTATAATGTCAAAGTATCAAAAAATAATACTAAGGTTTAATCATATACCCACATCATCATGAGAGGAAAAAATCATGGAGGCATGTTAGGGATCATTATAGAATCGATCATTTTGGCTATACAAGGAATAAGAGGACTAATGACTATGGCTATATAGGGAATCAGTGGATCAATCATTATGGATATGCATGGAAGCCAACTAAGAACTAATATGATCATGTATGAAATAATAATAGCACAACAAAATTATAGAACATGAGGAATCATTATACATGGACATGAAGGAGGTACAACTATGATCATGATTGTTATATTAATAGCACAATGGAATGGGGAAGCAAGGTTGGCATTCTATCACCTGCCAAAATTACATACGAGTGGCTAGATGATATGGCTTGGAGACAAGTTTATTGATTTTAAGAATATTCATTACTTAGTTTCTTCTCATGTTTCAGAGATAAAACAAGTCAAGGAGGGATGGCATGTTATGTACTTAGGGATATGATGTATTAATGTATATGGATTGATAAATATGTCAACGTGTGGAAAACATACCCCTTATTTAGTTGTATGGTTCAAATATATTGGGTCAAATGAGTAACTTGTAGAATTATTACATTGGGTAATGAGTTGACCTACATTGGAATTAGGTGTGTACCCATCCATTATTACTATTAGAGGTATATATAGAGGAGATGAATATTATTGTAGAGGATATCAATTAATTTGTGAGACTTGTATTTGTTAGAATGATATTTTAGGTGTTCCCCTCAAAGTGTAATTATGGACATATTCCCTCCTAAAGGAGTATCGTAAGGTGTTTCCCTACCATAAGGGTATTATTCTACTTCTGAATATATTACATATTTGGTCATCTTGGTCCACCAATATCTCTTGAATAATTATATTATTATATGGGTGGATCTTACCACTTAACCTTGTTCAAAAAATGACTACAATATTTACTACATGTTTCACATATCGGTTGTTTCAGAGATCACATAATAATTGTGACAATTAAACTACAACAGTTTTTATAGGCATCTACAACATTTTCTACAAGTATCTCCAAAATTGTTGTGGGTATGAAACATCTTGTGAAAGGGACTATAACTATGAATAATTGCATTCTTCCTTTACTAGTAGTAACACCAAATTAATAAAATTAGAAATCATACTATTTTTATCTAAAAGTCATAGTCTTTAAACCATAAAAATAAATATATGCAACATTACACACACACACACACACATAGGGTAACTGTAGGAAGTTAGGGGATAAAATGGGGCCTACCCATAGATATATTTTTTCTAAAAATCGATAAATCTCAACTTCTATATATTATTTTAGATGGCTACATCAAAATTTAAAGATGGTATAAGAACATGAACTATAGAATTTCAAGTATAATATCTAAAACTCTATTTATTTTTTAAATGGTTAAGTATAAATAGGTAAAACATCTAAATTTTGAAGAGGAACTCCTATTTTTTTTAGAAAAATAGAGTAGATAATTAACCATAAGGCGCATCAATTTTTTAGTATAGTTTATTATTATTTAAAACCCTTTGTTGGAAAGATGATATTAAAAAAAATGAATATTTTTTAATATTAATTTTACAAGTAAATATATCTTGAAAACTGATAAAAAATAGATAGATGGTCATATGACCTTCATAACTACCTCAAAAAAAGGAAATTCAGTTTTTTTTAATGCGTATAGAAATAGGCCTAGTTTGTGACCATTTTTTTTTTTAACATTTGGATCAACAACAAAAATTACATAAATATATATAGGCATTTATATTTTTAGTATGTAGTGGCCTAAAAAATCCATAGTTATAAATCAAAATAGATGGAAACCTTACAAAAATCAAAAAAAAAAATCATATATTTGGAAAGAGGAGTGTGCTTGATGTTGTAGTAATAATTTTATGAATTGTCTCACTGAAATTCATATTGTTTTTGATGATGGAAGTTGGATTTTTTTTCTATCAAAATCTTGGATTTGGTTGTCTATTAGTAGGTCCAAGCCTTAGGCTCAAGAATCCAAGCCATTTTTGAGCCAAAAGGCATGGCTTTTGAATTCAAACATACCAAAGCATGTACACATTGCTTTAACATTGCAAAAAAATAAAATGGATCTATGTATGCATGTTTATGTTTGTGTATCTATCTATTCACATTCATGATTTTATGTTTTTATTTTAAAGTGGAGTGTGTCAATTTATAGACTACCACAAAAAGGACATAATGGATATAGTGATGCATTTTTGGTGCATTTTCACTTGTAAACATAACTTTGACTATATATAATATGATTTAGGGTTTAACCAGGCCCACTTTTATTATAAAATGAATAAAAGATTCAATTGTTTCAATGATGGAGAAAATTAGGGCCAATTTGAATCCCTTGAATGTACTACAACTATAAGATGTGATTTGAGGCTAAATTAGGTTATATTTCCTAAAATATTGAGCAATTGAATGAATTGGTGCAATCAGTAATGTAATTTAAGTGAAATTGAGCATCGTGAACTTAATTTTGACTATAAAATATTTAATTTAGGGTTCTTGATCCCGATGTCATAGGAAAATAAACCAAATAGTGCATGGGTTTAATCTAAAGGCAATTGGGGCTAATTTGAGCCCCTTCAACCTAATTGTGACTATAAAATGTGATTTGGGGCTTAATAAAATCTAATTTCATTAGAGAATGAAGTAAATAATTGTTTGGTCCAATTATAGATGAAATTTTGACATGTATAAAATGTGGTTTGGGGCTCACCAAACTCTAATGTCATCATATAATAAATTAGTTAGTTAATTGGTTCGATTGTGGAGGCAAGTAGGGTTAATATGAGCCCATTAAACCTAATTGTGACTATACAATGTGATTTGAGCTTAAGTTAGATTTTATTTCATCATATATTGAGCCAATTAATCAAATGGTATAATCAATGACATGATTTTGGAAATGTTGAGCCATATGAACCTAGTTTCAATTGAATATAATGTGATTTTGAGTGAAATTGACCCTAATGTCATCATATATTGAAGTAAATAGTTAATTCATTGAATAAAGGAGGAAATTGATGCTAATTTGAGCCCCTGCAACCTAACTTCAAGAGTAGGATGTGATTTGGGGCTAAATTAGCTCTAATTTCATTATAAATGGATCTAATTAGTCAATTGGTGCAATCAGACATGAGATCTGGGCTAAATTGAGCCTTGTGAACCTAAATTATATCTTAATTGATTGTGTAGGATGTAACATATGGATTAATCAACCCTAATTTTATCACAAATACAAATATGGAGGTAATTAGGGCTAATTTGAAGCTGTTAAACCTAACTACGAGTCTAGGATGTGATTTGGGGCTAAATTAGCTCATATTTCTTGACATATTGAGCTAATTAGTTTATTGTTACAGTAAGTGATATAATTTGGATGAAATTAAACCCTTTTAACCTAATTTTAACTATATAGGATGTAATTTAGGGGTCAGTCAACCCCAACATCATTAAAAAATAAAGTAAATGGTCCACCAATTCAATCACAAAGGAAATTTTGGCCAATTTAAAGCCCTTCAACCTAATTATAATATCATGACATGATTTTTTGCTAAATTAGCTATGATTCCATCATAAATTTATCTAATTAATAAATTAGTACAATTAAATATGTGATTTAGGCCAGATTAAATCCCATTAACCTAAATTATAGCTCAATCAATTATATAAGACGCAACATATGGATTAATTAACTCTAATTTTATCAAGAGGCAATTAGGGCCAATCTAAACCTGTTGAACCTAATTTCAAGTCTAAGATATGATTTGGCTTTAAATTAGCTCATATTTCTTGAAATATCAAGCCAAATAGTCCATTTGATCTAGTTGTGAGGTTGACCCATATCCATATAGAGTCTAAATAGGCATATATATATATAGGGAACCAATGATTATAGTTCTGTTGATATAGATAGGGAGGGTGAGGTCCCCTATCTACCTCATCCTCAAGGAGGTTTAGGGATGATGGCCTAATATTCTACCATGTAGTTGGGCAAAGAATGTATTACAATCAATTATGCAATTAGGATGAAATTGAACCCTGTGAACTTAATTTTGACTATATAAGATGTAATTTGAGGGTCAATTGACCCTAATATTATAAAAAAATAAAGTAAATAGTCCACCTATTCAATCATAAAGGAAATTAGGTCCAATTTATACCCTTTCAACCTAACTACAAGAGCAAGATGTGATTTTGGGTTAAATTAGCTCTAATTCCATCATGAATTGATCTAATTAGTCAATTAGTGCAATTAAAGATTCATTATTAGCTAAATTAAACCCTGTGAACCTAAATTATGGCTCAATCAAGTATATACAATGTAACATATGGCTTAATCTACCCTAATTTTATTTAAAATGTAAATACAAAAGTAAATGGGGCCAATATAAACCTATTAAAGCTAACTACAATTCAAGGATATGACTTGGGTCTAAATTAGTTCATATTTATTGACATATCAAGCAATTTAGTTGATTTTTACAATAAGTGATTTAAGTTGGATGAAATTGAACTCTGTGAACCTAATTTTGACTATATAAAATATAATTCAGGGGTTAATTACCCTACTGTCATAACACCCAAATCCAAATAGTCCACCAATTCAATGATGAAGGAAAATTGGGCCAATTTGAGCTCTTTCAACCTAATTATGACTATAAAATGTGATTTAGGGCTCAATTGACACCAATTTTATCATAAATGCAATCACAGATGTAATTGGGGCTAATATAAACCCCTTGAACCTGACTATGAGTATAGAATGTTATTTTGGGCCAACTGAACTATTTATGAACCTAATATCATCTATATGATATGTGATTTGGACATCAATCAACCCTAATTACATCACATAATAATTGTATAACATATTTATATGATATATAACTATATAGCTATAATGTGTATACATTATAGCACATATGCATTACTTACACAATAGAAAAAATTATTTCTCTAACATCTACTTTTAACCTATTTTGAGAATTATGTCCCCACTTACATTCTTTGCATCATTTTATGCCCTTCACGTCAAAGACAAAAATGAATCAAGTTTTTTTCAAACCCCACCATCAAAATCTATCAAGTTTGTCTAGTCATTGGTGATAGATCTTGTTCAACGAAGAGGAAGCTGTTAAATTCAAAAACATCAGAGTAATTATAAGTGTTGAGAGAAAAACAAAAGGTAGGAATTCAAACATTTCCTCAAGACAATGTACAAACAATGAATGTCTTAGATAATGATGAATTGAATAATGATTATGAATATTTCCCTCAAAGTCCAAATTATGTTGCAAATCCACATTCAAAGTATGAAGTTTTAAATTTTTTTGATGATGAATATATGCATGATGATTTACCCCCTAAAAATGAAGAAAAATACATAGAAACACATAATGATGAAAGTAACAATGAATAAAATTCCATGGAAACGCTAAACAATGAATAAACTAGTAGTGAACATAATGATATGGAAATTCCATCATTAGTAACACTTCCAAGGATTTTGCGTAAAAAAGACAAGTACTTAATTGAAGTTAATGAAAACATTTTCAAACCAATACATAATAAAATATCTGATCAACATTCAAGAATATTAGCTAAAATAATTTGAAATAATTTCTTTAAGAAAATAGAATTTGATAGTCAAAAATTCTAATTGTTTGTTTCATTGATGAAATTGCTTAATATGAGACTTGTAATGTATACCCTATGACTAAGAACATCTAACATAGATGGTGAAAATAAGGAAAGTGTTAAAAATATGTATGATGCATATCATACTGTAAGTGTGAAAACACGTAAAAAATTATTATAATGCTTCCCAACTCATAATTACAACTTGTGCATTAAGTGGTTAAATAGGGAGAAAATGTTAGATTTCAAAAACTAGTTGAGCACTGAACATAAATAGAAAAACAATAATGAAATCAATTGTATTATGTAAAATACTTAATGATATCAATACTAATGAGCTCTAGACATTTTCTAGTAGACTTATATAAAAAGACAAGGCTATATCCAATGCTATCAAAGATTAACTTGTACAATTTTGAAAAGACAATATAAGAGTTTCACCCAATACAAGAGATGTAGTGAAAATAAGAGTTGGTTCTCCTAACTGTGAATGGCATCCAAACATTTATTAGATATGACCCAGACACAATTATAATCTAATATTTTACAAAAACATCCATAAATTTATATTATTCAAAGATATATTTAGATGGCCGAACCCTTTCATGTAAAAATAAATCACACATGAACCACTTTTTATTATAGGCAACATGTTGAATTTTCAATACACTGTGATGTTTTTCTCTATATAAGTTCTACTTTGCATACTGACAACATTTCTTCAGGAGTATGGCATAGAATTTCTATCAAAATAAGCAAAATAATTTGTTCCAACCATTTTTTGTGAAAGACCAAAAGGATAATTTTGTTTTATAACAAAGCAATTTTAGATGGAAATTCAACATTTGTGGTGGATTGCCAAAATTAAAAAATTGTATGCATGAGGAGATTACAAGTGAAATTGGACACAAATTAGTTGGTTTGAGTAAATAAAAATCTAGGACATATCAATTAAAATATGTAAAATAATATAAAAGGTTTGAGCTTGTTACAAAACAAATATTTGTTTCAAAATTTATGGTCAAATTTTGGGAGGAAATTATTTATGAGTATATAAGGCACACACATAGGGTTAGATGGTTGGATGAATATTTTAAGTTAATCAATGACAATTTCCAACTTGGTTCTATTATTTCAATAGTTGACTTTGTTGAGAATTACACATTCAGACAATAAATGCAAGTTCAGTCACATTATTACAACTTAGTACAGGTTGCCATATTCATGTATATAACATTCATACACGCACCTAATAGTATAGATCAAGATCAAAAAATATTAAGGGAATATCATTTCTATGTTTGTGATGATTGATCACATTGTATAGAGTACATGCAAGGTTATTTTGAGATGTTCTATGGAAAGTTGACTGAAAGAAACATTAATTTCAATCAACTATCAGAGTTGTTGCCAAGGTACGAATAACGCGAACGCAATGGTCAAGTGATCACATGAGATGAAGCTAGTGCACACCACAAAGAAGCTAAAGCAAAGTGAAAACACTGAAAGAGATAATTTGCAAAAGACAAATAGGATCAAAACCCAATATTCAATTAACTTAAGATGGCCAAAGTGAAGAATACATATATGAGAGCATGTAAGTAACTCCTCCACAAAAAGTGGTCAAAGCACCAAAAGAATAGACTGTAACTCCTCCATGAAAGGTGGTGAAAAGATGCTAAGAATAGAGAAGTAACTCCCATACCCGGAATAGCTGGTCAAGGGAGTTACTTATGACACCTATGACACATCTATGACACACATCTCCACATAAGCTAGCCTATACCACGAATGTAGGAAAACTCCATGTATGCACAAATATATAATATTCCCTAATTAAATAATAGGGAAAAATAAAAACCTGCATTAACACCCCCCCATAAGCACAGCTTAGGTGGGTAGTGTGGAAATATAAAATGGGTCCCAGAAACTAGGCCTGATGAGGTATCCACGTATAAATGCAATCTCCCATAAGATAGAGAAAAGGAGAAAATCTGTAGGAAAAAACTCCCCCCCAAAAGAGATACATAAAAGAAATGAAGAGGCTAGTGCCCCCCCCAAAGATGATGTTGTTGTCAATGTGGACCGCACCTGAAGTAGATGAATGAACTTGCTCTCGGTGAAAGTTTTGGTGAGTATGTCTACAACTTGTTCTAAAGACTAGCAAAATATCAAGTCAATGACCTGACTATGAATAATCTCTTGAATGAAATGCATGTGAATCTCTATGTGCTTGGTCCGCTGGTGTTGAACCGGATTCCTACAAATCTGAATGGTACTCTGGTTGTCATAATAAATGATGGTGGGCTGCCTGATAGGCATGCCAAACTCAAAAAGTATCCCCTGAAGCCAAATAGCCTCAGTAGTTGTATTAACAGCTCCCCTGTACTCTGTCTCTATGGATGATATAGCAATAGCATTTTGGTTCTTCCTAGACCAACTAATAGGACCAGAACCTAGAGAAAAATTGTAACCAGAAGTGGACTTACGAGTCTATGAATCACCAACCTAGTCTGAATCTGTATATCCAACCAAGTCAACCTCTATGCCAAATCTGTAATGAATCTCGTATCTATGTGAACCCTGTATGTAATGCAAGATCCTCTTAGCTACTTTCCAATGCAGCTCATGAGGTTCCTGCATAAATTTGGAGACAAGTCCCACTGCATATGATATGTTGGGCCTGGTGTGAGTCAAGTAGATGAGACTATCAACAAGTTGTTGATACCAAGTGGCATCAACCAATGGTGATGAATAGTCAGCCTCAAGATTGACTCATGATAGAAAGGGAGTCAGAGATGGCTTGCAATCAGCAATGTGAAATCGAGCCAATACGTCAAGAAATCCCTAAATCTGACTGTAAGATCTTGATGCCAAGGAAGTAGTGCAACAAACCCAAGTCTATCATGTCAAATCTATCCTGGAGAGATGTCTTCACTGCTGTAATAGCCGATGAAGAACTCCTGATGATCAAAAGGTCATCAACATATAAAACCAAAATTAGGAGCGAATCATCCTACCACAAGAAGTAGACATTAGAGTCAGAATGGCACCTAGTGAAACCCACTGTGAGAAGGAAGGAATCCATCTTGGCATACCAAGCTCGAGGGGCCTGTTTGAGGCCATAGATAGATTTCTTAAGTCTGCATACTAAGGAAGAATCCTGAACAAATCTTGGCAGCTGCTCCATGTAGATCTCCTCCTCTAGGTCTCCATGAAGAAAGGCACTCTTCACATCCATCTGGTGCACATCCCAACCATGTGTTATGGCAATAGCCAAGGTGAGTCGGATAGAAGTCATCTTTGTAATGGGTGCAAAGGTCTCTGAGTAGTCAATGCCTGCCACCTGTGAGAAACCCTTGATGACCAATTGTGCCTTGTACTTATCAACTGACCCATCTGCTACAAACTTAGTCTAATATATCCACCTACATCAAACCATCTTCTTTCCCTTAGGAAGTGATGTCAAGTCCCAAGTGTGATTTTTTATTAAGGAAGAATATTCTTCCTCCATAGCATTATCCCACTCAGGTTACCCTGATGCCTCTCAAAAAGTCTATGGATCTAAAACTGAATCAAAGAAGGCATGTGGATCTCTCTGATAATCCCCCCTAGTACGTCTATCATTTGTAGGATCTCCTGCCCAAGTGCCAAGACTCTCAAGTGTCTGTCTAGCCCAAAGTGGCCTAGAAGTGAGCGAGTCAGGTGCTAACTCCTCATCCTCTGACTGACTAGAGGTGGATGACTCTGCATCACTGTCCTTGTTGTCTGAACTCGAAGAAGAAAAAGATGTCTCTGGCTTAGGAACCTACTATGGCTAATCTAAATCTGAGGAATCATCATGAAGAAGTAGATTTGATGAGAGAGAAGTGCCAAGTGTTGAGTCTCTAAGACTCTCCTACAAGTGGACACTTCTCTCAATGAACTCATGAGTGGTCAGATCTAGAAGGCGATACCCCTTAACACCATTTGAATATCCTACAAAGATGCAAGGCTTGGACTAAAGTTCCATAGCTTTGTGTTTCTTATTCGGTATGTGGGCCATGGCTGGGGATCTAAAAACCCTAAGGTGCTCAACATCAGGTTTCCTATTATGTCAAGCTTCAAAGGGTGTTATCCCTTTTAAAACTTTGTGAGGAACCATGTTTTGAATGTAGCAAGCACAATTGATGGCTTTGGCCCAGTACCGTGGTGATAAGGATTTGGAGTGAATCATACAGCTACCCATCTCTTTCAAGAACCTATTTTTGCATTTTTTAACCCCATTCTATGAAGGATTGTAAGTGACTGTGCACTGCAAATCAATCCCCTCTATGGTTCAAAACTGCTTAAACATGTTGCTAACATACTTCCCTTTATTATCAGTTTAAAGAACTTTGATGGATTTCTCACTCTATTTCTCAACAAGAGCCTTGAAGTCTAGAAAATTTTCAAACACTTCAGACTTTTGTTTGAGAAAATATATCCAAGTGTACCTAGAGAAATCATCAATGAAAGTGAGGATGTACTTGGCCCTTATGAAAGATGGTTTGGGAAAGGGTCCTAATACATCACTGTGGACTAACTCCAAAGGTTGTGAAGTCCTCCAAGCTTTGTCTTTGTCAAATTTTGCTTCGGGATGCTTCCCAAGGAGCACCCCTCACAAAGTCCTTTTGAGAATTGGACACGAGGCAAGCCAATGATCATGTCATGTTTGCAAAGTTGCTCAAGGTAGCGGTAGTTAAGGTGGCCAAATCGTTCATGTCATAATTTGCTAACTCCATCTGAATGAGTCATCAATGTTGTTGGAGAAGAATCAGGTGAAAAATGTGAGGTGTGTAACCTTGCTTGGTGATCTACCCTACCCACTACCACTGTAGTATCACTATGCAACTCCCTGATAGCCATGAAATTTGGTGAAAAATCAACTCTCATGCCCCAACCAATGTGAGTGATTTGGTACACTAATAAGAGATTGGTTGAGAGAGAAGGAATAGTTAAAACATTATTGAATGTTCCTCCTTCCATTTCAACTGACCCTCTCCCTACAATAGAAACTGATGTGTCATTACCCAAACTAATTGAAGTCATGCTACAAGGCTCTAAAGATGAAAACTCAACTAGGCAAGAGCCCATGTGGTGAGAAGCACCTGAGTCAATGACCCATAAAGATGTAGAAGATGTTGTAGCTACAAGGGCCTTGCCATTTTGTTTCTCCTTACCCTTGCCTTTTGCCTTAGTAGAATCTTGGGTAGATGAATTTTGTTTGATGGACTCATGAACACCTGTGTTGTGCTTCTGTAGAAAATGAGTTAGGTGATCTATTTGTTTCTTCATGCATTTGTGTTCATCATGCCCTATCTTCTTACAATAGGCACACTTAACATTATCCTTCTTAGGTTTAGCATTGGAGGAGCAAGACTCAGTGTTGTTTTTGGCAAGATTGTTGTTTTCTTTCTTCTTCTCCTGGTCCTTGTTTTTTTTCTTCTTCTCCTTTGTTGAAGTCTTATCCTTACCATTTCCAGCTATCAAATCTTGGGGTTGAGTAGACTTCATTGTGACCATTTGAATTAGTTTATCTTGCTCCCTAATCAAGTCGGTAATGAATGAATACAAAGAAGGCATTTTCCATGTAGTGCCAAGGGAACTTTTTGTGGCATGGAAAGTGGAGACAAAGACTGAATAGCTTGGACCTAACTTTGCGAGAATAGAAAGGATGAGTTGATCATCTTTCTTCTCTATCCTACATTCTTTCAATTGCAATCTAAGGGCCTTAAACTTAGTGAAGAAGTCCTATAGGGTGTCAAAGTTGCTAGGACTTAGACTTATGAGTTCATTTTTGAGCTCATGACCTCTCATCTCATCAAGCTTCCCAAATAAGGTTTCTAGGGTGTCTCATATGTCTTTGGGAGTCTTGGAGGTTTATAAATGGAATATAAGCTCTAGATAAATGGACAAGCTCGATAATCCATGGGCTTCATCACTACGATTGTACCACTTGACCTTTTCAGCATTAGTGATGGGTTCTACTTCAGTACCCATGTTGATCCTATACAACCCTTTACTTCTAAGAATGATTGAAATTTCAGCCTTCCATTCATTATATTTGAAGGGTGTTAGGAGTTTAAGTTGAAAATAATCTATTTTAAGCTGAATTTAGGTGAAGTTGTGTTGATTGCAAGTTGTAAAATTATGCAGAAAGGAGAATGAAAGCAAAGATTGCAAGTGCTGAAAAGTAATCACACCTCCCCCAAAAGGTTGATCCCCCCCCCAAATATGCAAGTGCATGCTCAAAAGATGTCTGGCTCAGCTGAGAATGCATCTTAGAGTAATCAGTGCAAGACTTTAAACAAACAAGATGTCAGACTTAGCAGAAAATGCGTTCCAGGAGACCCAAATTTTTGGCACTTTATAAAGTAGTGCATTTTTGACAATTATCTAGCCTAAGTTGTCTAAAATTGAAAAATAAGCACTTTTGTAAAAGATAGCACTCAAATCTGAGCTACCGTTTGCAAGATTTTAAAGTTTTAATTTCTCATAAACTAGTAATTTTGCAAAAAAATAGCACTAAAACATTAAAAAAATCCCTGTTTTGAGAGATAAAGTGGCCTTCCAACCACTCAATGGACTCAACATGGAGAGAAGAATGAATTGGTTTAGTCTTTTGAGGGGGATTCAGCGCCCTGCCAATCCAAGCCTCAACTTCGTCTTCGTCAAGCGAAGATACAAGTTTTTAAAAAAACTTTAAATTGCCTTCAATGTTATTTTCTCAAAAATAACTTAATTCATAAAATCATAAAATATGATCTTAGAATATAAAGATAATTCAAATGAGAAATAAATAGCAAAATGTCAAATTGTGTTGGATTTGAAGTGGGCCCACCAAAGAGAAGCGCCAAAAATGAAGCGCCCAAACCCTAATTTCTTTTGCTGGCATTTTTCTGAATAATGATATTGGGCACTGCCAAAAGAGAAATACAGGGCTAAGATGAATCAAAACATTTGTTGGGAGGTTGATAAAGGTTGTGAGCAGCTACCAGAGACTTATAGATTGAGAACACGCAGTGTTTTAATGACCCCTGATACAAAAACATCGCTAAAGGGACGTTTCTTCAGTCAGAGCCTTAAAAAATGCCTTCTAGAGATCTGAGGCTACATGTAGAGGCCAAAAAAACTCTTTTCAAGGGTTTGCAACTGGTCAAAGTGACTTTTTACTCCATTCCAGGGCTGAAATAGAAATTATGGGATGCCAACTTCCACCAGAGAGCAAAAAACGTGATCTAATTTTTCTATTGGTCTGCAGGATGTTGGAAGAGCCGTGGAGATCCTTCACACAGCTAAGAAACTCTGCAAATGAGCTGTTGAAACCTCCTTGGTAACCAACAAATGGATTTGTCCTGACAAATAACGAGAACCACAACCAAACCAACAAAAAACAATACCACAAAGGCAGTCCACAAGAAAGATAAATGCAACACAAGAAATGATATTGAAAGGCTTTTTCAGATCAGATCTAGAAATAAGAAAAAATAAATAAAGAGAACTCCACTCACATTTTCAAAATAAACTAATAGCATAACCAGACACACGATTACTGCAGTGGCTCTGATACCATATCAGAGTTGTTGCCAAGGTTCGAATAACGTGAATGCAATGGTCAAGTGATCACACGAGATGAAGCTGGTGAACACCATAAAGAAGCTAAAGCAAAGTGTTTTGGTGCACACCACAAAGAAGCTAAAGCAAAGTGAAAACACTAAAAGAGATAATTTTCAAAAGACAAATAGGATCAAAACCCAATATTCAATTAACTTAAGATGGCCAAAGTGAAGAATACATATATGAGAGCATGTAAGTAACTCCTCCACAAAAGGTGGTCAAAGTACCACAAGAATAGACTGTAACTCCTCCATGAAAGGTGGTGAGAAAGTGCTAAGATTAGAGAAGTAACTCCCATACCCGGAATAGCCGGTCAAAGGAGTTACTTATGACATTCTTATGAAACCTATGACACATCTATGACACACATCTCCACATAAGCTAGCCTATCCCACGAATGTAGGAAAACTCCATGTATGTACAAATATATAATATTCCCTAATTAAATAATAGGGAAAAATAAAAACCTACACTAACATCAACGTTATATTTGGTCAAACATTTGCACATCACAATTTAAGAATACACAGATTTTTTACTAGTTGAGTAGGATACACATTACCACTGGTGTTGAACATATAGTTTAAGTTTCACTGAGACTAGCCATGGAAAAGGCGATCATGACAGTATTTGATCATGTGTGAAAAGATTCATTTCAAGAGAGGATTTTAATTTTTAATATGAGATTGTTTTGACTGATGAAAACCACATTATTGAATGGTGTAATGAGAAAATGTGCCATGGTGCTCAATAAAATTCTAGTGTACATATATATTTCTGGTTGATGGAGGAAGAAATTTTGATAAAATATGAGGATTGTATGACCTTAAAGGGATTAAGTGAGCTCCACTCATTTCATAACTAAAATGTAGACACTATTCATATGAGACACTTGGAATATTTTTGTTCTACATGCATGAACTTTAATTGGAATGAATTTGAGTTATAAGAGTGGGTGTATGAATGGAATTGTATACCTTTAATTATAATCGACACATGTCAAGTTCCTCCAGCAATATAACTTACAAATATGACATCATCACATGAAGTTGACTTTTTTTATGATCTAGTGTAACCAGGTAGAAGATTAATTATTATGTATTATTTATTCTCATTATCTATCATGACATCATAATTGAAAATTGTTTTTATGATATAGGGCATGTTTTTACAATTATTGTTGATGAGGACAATAAATAGGGAATAAATTACTATTTGTATCGGTGTATAGAGGAAAATAAATTATCTTCCCCAGACATAGATGGGGAAAGCATTGACCATCCCACTAGGTCTATGGTAGTCACTAAAACTTGGCTTGGATAATATCCTATCATAAATTCAAATGTATGGTTGTTTGAAGACTATGAAACACATATCAAGATACTACACTATTCAACCTTAATTATTGTAACAAATATTCAATTACTCAAATATCATGGGAGGCCATTAAACAATAATCTATGAAAAGTTTATGAATCAGTGCATGAAGTTATTCTTTATACTATTAATATTAGAGAAAATCCTAGTGGTTCACTAGATTGAAATTCTAAGGTAGGTTGTGTTTTCAAATGTGGATGTATTTAATCTTTCCAAATTTTATTGATTTTTTTGGTACTACTTATAAATTTTATTTTTAATTACTTACTAGTAAAAACTATATAGGTTAGTGGTGCCAAATAAGCTTTCACCTTCATACGGTTGGAACTGTTAGTAAATAATTTCATATCCTTGAAGCTAAGAGAAGCTTAATAAAATTACTTTGTTATTATAGAAATGGTGTTTTTAAGGTCAAAATGGGTATTATCTCTTGACTGGGCATGATTAGAGGCCAAAAACATGGTCCCAAACATTATCCACCACCCCTAAATGTTATCAATGCTAGTTTCCTTCAACAAAGCACTTGAGGTAGTTCTAACCACCTCTTCAATGTTGACAACATTTATTATCAGTGTTTCCAAGCTCTTGAATAGTTGTGAAAACATGCATCCAAATGGATTTATAGGTCATGGTCATGAGATCACATGTCATTTGCCTATTTAGACATGTTCAATGTGATGGATTTGCATGTGGAGGTCCTAGAGTTGAAAATGTCATGAAGGATAAGAACGTATTTCTTCAATAAAAAAAGTTATATTTCAAGATTGATTACTACAGCATGTGTCATGGATTCATCTCTAAGGTTTCATCAAAATAATCTAGGGTAAAACTAGAGGGATTCAAAATGCATGTGAGGGTTATTTCATTTCATGCCAATGACTTACGATTTTAATTTTATGCATGTTTGAACTTAGCTTGAAAAACTATAATTTTTCATATTGGAAAGGGCATTCTTGAGGCTAAAATAGGTAATTCATCTCTTGAATTGGTGTGATTGGAGGTCAAGAACTTGATCCTAGACCTTACCCACCACCCCCAATGTGTTGGCAGTCCCAGATTACTTCCATGAAGCACCAAAGGTGGAGATCTCAAACTACTGCTTCAACATTGACAATATTTATTGTTAGTGTTTCCAAGCTCTTAAATAATTATGAAAACACTCATCCAAGTGTATTTTGAGGTGATGGTCTTGGCAGAACTTGTCATTTTTATTTTCAGACATGGTCAAAATGATGGATTTACATGTGTAGGTCCGATAGGTGTAAATATCCATTGGAGGACTAGAACTTGTCTCTTCACTATAAAAATTTACATTTCAAGACCGATTACTACAGTGTGTGTCATAGATTCATCTCCAAGGTTATATTGACATGATCCAGTATGAAATTATAAGTCTTAGACATGCATTTGAGGTTTATTTAAGTTTATGCATCTGCAAGGTTCCATTGATGTGATCCAAGATGAAATTATAAGGCTTAGACATGCACATGAGGTTTCTTTAAATTTATGTAAATGACTTACAATTTTTGTTTTATGTGTCTAAAGTTAACCTAAAGACTATAATTTAATCATATTAGGAAGGGAATTCTTGAGGCTATAATGGGTACTTTATCTCTTGACCAGGCATGATCGAAGTCCAAAAACATGCACTGGATGTGGAGATCTCAAACTATCACTTCAACAGTGACACCATTTATTGTTAGTGTTTCTAAGATCTTGAACAGTTATGAAAACATGCATCCAAGTGGATTTTGAGGTTGTGGTCTTGGGAGCACATGTAATTTTCCTATGTGGACATGTTCAAAGTGATATATTTTCATGTGGAGGTACCAAAGGTGGAAATATCAGTTGGAGGATAAGAACTTGTCTTTTCACTATAGAAAAGTTATATTTTAGGACTAGTTAGTGCAGCGTATACCATAAATTCATCTTAAATTTTACATAGACATTATTTGGGATTAAATTAGAAGGATTCAACATGCAATTTAGGTTATTTAAATTTGTGTAAAATACTTATGATTTTTGTTTTACATGCATCTAAATTTATCCTAAAAACTACAATTTTATCGTATTTGGGAAGGATATTCTTGAGTCTGGAATGGGTATTCCATCTATCAAACAAGCATGATCAAAGGCCAAGAACCTGATCCTAGACATTATATACCACCTGAGATGTTTTGATTGTTCTAGTTTATATCCACGATGCACCGTATGTGTTTATCTTCAATTGTCACTTCCACGTTGACAACATTTGTTACCAATGTTTCCAAGCTCCTAAACAGTTGTGAAAACATGCATCTGAGTTGATTTAGATGTCATGGTCATTGTATCACATGTCATTTACCAATCTAGATATTTTTGAAGTGATGGATTTATATGTGGAGGTATCAAAGGTATAAATGTCAATTGGAGGATAAGAAATTACCTTTTCACTAGAAAAAAGTTACATTTTAGGACTCATTATTGTAACATTTTCCAAAGATTTGTCTCTAATTTTATATCAATTTATTCCAAGGTGAAATTATAGGGTATCAACATGCATGTGTAGGTTATTTAAGTTCGTGCAAATGACTTAAGACTTTTATTTTACGCACATCTAAAGTTTGCCTAAAACTCTAATTTTCTCTTATTGTGAAGGGGGTTCTTGAGGCCTAAACAAGGACTTCTTCTCTCAACTGGGTTTGATCAAAGGCTAAAAAAAAATTCCTAGATTTTATCCACACCTCAGACATGTTGGTAGTGTTATTTTATAGCCACAAAGCACTGGAGGTGGGTATCTCTAAATATCACTTTAACATTGACAACATTTATTGTCATTGTTTCCAAGCTCAAGAATAGTTGTGAAAACATGCATCTGGGTGATTTACTTCACTAAAGGAAATGAATTATACAAACCAAATGTATAAGAATCATGTATGACTTGTACTCTAAACAACACAATTTGATAAATATTTGAAAGCAATTTGGAGGAAATTTTTCTATTTATGTTAGATCAAAGGATGACATCTCAAATATTTTATACCATAAATCATCAAATAATGTAAATACGGATAGTAATCTTGGCACATCATATCAAAGCATTATATCCATCCACAAACTAACAAAAGCATGAAATCTCATCAACAAAGCTAATAATCATGAAAAGATTGTCCATAAGTAGCAAGCATAGTACCCCATTCCAATTAAGGATCACAAATAAAATCATCAAATGGTGTAGCCCAATCATGAGAGGCACTTCGCACTAATATATGACTATATCTCAAACATTATACCATTTATCCCATATAGTTTTAATTTCAACACATATTAAATAATTGTAAGTTAGTTTTAATGATTACACAACAGAAATATTAAAGATGATCATATTTAAATATGTCCATGCAACCATCAAATTTTGTTTTGAAATAATAATAATGAGCCAATTTGTAAGTAAAAATATGATCACCACAAAATTTGAACATATATGTATATATCCATAAAATCCATAAAGGCATATAAAATAAGAACATAATAGAATGTTGGGTGAATACCATATGGCCATACAATGTCAAAAACTCACGCATTGCCATATAGGCATACAAAAAATTACATCATCTAAGAACATAATAGAATGTTAGGTGAATTTCATATAGGAATGTAATGCAAAAAAATTGTACATTGCCGTATAAACATATAAAAATTACATTTCTAAGGCATTTTACCCATCAAAAATCCTCCATCTCTTTTCCTTCCCTGAAGAAGACGCTCCCTTAGATGCCTTGTTCATAGATAGAGATCACTTAGATGATTTGGATTCTTCCAAGGTCTAACTATGAGTCTTTTTACACTTATAGCTTGCATAAAGTTGAACCTATTTATATACAAATATTATTATAAACTTTACATAATATACATGTAACAAAATTTATAAATTAATTTTAAAATAATACAAAAAAATTAAACATGTGTTTACCATAATCTTATCATCATGCTCAATTTTCCTCTGATGCTCAATAGGGTCAGTGACAGTTCAAGGTGCATGCATATGAATGTGAAAGGGGGAAAAAATATTAGAAGGTACCTTATTAATCATCTTAATGAGACTATCATATGTCATTAGGCAACCCTGCATACTCAATACATTCACATAAATTATATTTACCCCAAGTGTAGAGTAAAACTATTAAAATAAATATATATTTATGATTTAAAATTATAAGTTAACATACCTCAGTGAGTGTTACATAGATGAAATTGTAGCAATAATGCCTATGTTTGTTTCAACCCATATAGATGGACGAGTCTCCATTGTGGTCAACAACTAAAAAAACAATATATGATTATTAGTTGAGCATAGATCTATATACATAAATACATGTATATGAAGTATAATATTAATGAAAAATTACCTTCATATATGTAAACATTGGTTGAGTAACATCAATAAATGTAGTAGTAGACAACCCATAAACTAGTTGTGAAGATGATGGTATCATCTCCTCCTACAACATAAAAAATTGTGTATATATTATTGAATTTATATGTAAATTAATTGTTACCTTTTACATACAAATATAAATAAAATTTAACATGTCAAATATATAAGAAACTTATTTGTGTAGTTAACGTTTTCACATGAAATGTATGTGTTGAAAACTCAATGATCAAAACCATAGCATCTAAGCCATCAACAGAACCACCATCATCATATGAAGGTCTAGTGCATATAGCACCATAGGATATGCAAGGTTGTGTTTAGGCATGCACACTAGGTGGAGTATCCCCATGTCAACCCTCTCTAACATCAGTCTCAAAAAGCTTACTTGTATGTAGAACAAGTGTGTCAATAAGTGTATGAAGTGCATGCAATGTAATTCTTCAGACATCCTTCACTCTAGAGGGAATCTCAAGCTAAAGTGGCCTTTTGGGTAAGGACTTTTGTAGACCGATTAGGTGCATGACATGAATCTATTCTATCATACACATAGTTTTTCCCTTGACACTCAAATTCTTAATTAGGAATCTCATTGAGGATAAACTCACAATAGAGTTTCCTCAAAAAATACAATAGAACCTCATGGTTGTTACAAGGTGGATGATCAAAAACCATCCACCGTCAGTCACAAAAATTATTTCTTATTAAATTATGCTAGCATCTGTGGACTGGGAACTATTTTATAAATAATGGAAAAGGTGCATTGGTTAATGGATCAATGAATAAGGCACAAATTTGGACTTTTATTATTTGTTTATCTTTCACTTCACATGTTGATAATTTGTCGACATAGTAAGCCCTACATCTCTCCTATAAGATTTTCATCTATTAATTTGACTTGTTATCAAGTCAACTTAGCCTAGTACTCATTATAAGGTATTAGTTAAATAAGTACGATGGGTATTGGTTGAATCGGGGTCCCTTATTCTCCTAATTTTCTCTTCAATTTGTATTTTGTTCTTAACTATGTCTACAATCAAATCCCACTAACTACTTGGGGCATCTTTTCAAATTATAGGAGGACTAGGAGGGTTAGGAGGGTTAGGAGGGTTAGGAGGAGGATTAAGAGTGTGTTGTTTTGCACTTGAATGGCTTGTTCAAACAAAAAATAATAATAATAACAAAAAAACAATGCTAGTAAAAAATAATTGCTAAAATTTCATGTTAATAGGTTTGAATTTTGATTGCTTACCTCCGCTCTATGGTGGCATTGTTTATTTGTCAAGATAATTGGAAATGGTGATGTGTTTTCTCCTCCTAGAATCAAAACATGAATGCAGTTCCATGATTGAGAGCAGAAAAAGACACAAGACAAAGTGAAATGGGTTTGGTGGTGTTTGGACGTAATTTTTTATTTTTATTCTAAATAGTACTAATGCATATATGTCATAACATGTATGAATTTTTAATACTACGAAAAATATGTATACATTTATTACACTATATAACATGTACACATTATGGCTTAATGATTACCAAGCTTACTTTTTAAAAATGTGTATACGTTATGCAATAATATGTATTAATTCTACAATAACATGTACATGTTACTCAAAAATACCTATAGAATTATCCCCCAACTCTGTGCATGTGTGTGTGTGTGTACGCGTGTGCATATGCATGTATGCACACACATATGCTATAATGATCAAAACATGGATAAAATGCTATATTAGTTTCATGAAGCATTATAATATAAATGGTTTTAGATGAAAATAGATATTAAGATGAGGAAAAATATTGGGACTTGTCACAATATATGATTCTATGCAATAGGCCCAAAATAGTATAAAATGGATAGGGAATAAAGAGGAGTGGAGAGAAAAGGTAAGGGGGAAGATACTTCTAAATAGGGGAAAAAAGGGACAAATGCACTAATAAGAGCCTAATATAAACCAATAATAGACAAACAGACAAGTAATCTAAAACAATACAATTTGACAACTAAAACTATCCCTAAACAAAATTAGGTGTCTAAAAATTTAAAGTATTTTTTTTAAAATGATGTTTTTTGCATTATTATTTCACAATTATTTGATTTTTATTTTTGTACAAGAGTATAAGCTGAGTGTTATTCCATTCTTAGATGTCATCGAGTCATCATAAGTAGAATAGAGGAATTGAGTAAGAATATGCGAGGAGGTCAACATCCTCAAACATACAACACTTTGTTGTTGGTGTTGAACCAATTATAAGAATGGACCAATAATTAACTACTATCCAACATCTTGGAATATATCTAATTGTTTGTAAACTTATAATGTTTGTGAATTAATACGATATATCTGATTTCGTCACTTCATTTCCTTTTTTAGACTTTTTTTCATGAGGTTCAAGTTATTTGGGGGTCATACATCTATAAAATGTTTTATTTTTAAATATATAGAAAAAATTATATAATCACCTAATTTTGAAACCAAACTAACTAGTTTATATTGAATTTCGTGTACTCTCATCAAGACAATGTCCAAGGTAAAATAAAAATGTTCCTACACATCATGTTCCTACTCGTGTAAGTATTTTTATATCATTAAATTAAAAAAATATAGCTTAAAAATAGTTTTAATTAAATTATCGTGTATTTATAATTATTAATAATTTGTATTATAGGTCATGTGCTCCAGCCAAAACAAGAAGGGGGAAGGAGGCAGTGTTCCAACATTTTCACCAAGACTACTTTTGCAACATAGATTGACTCCACCTCTACCATGTTTTGGCTCATGGACACTACATTGTAGTATATGTGGATCTCTTATGAGAATTACTGATGCATGTAAGAATACACACATGAACTAGTCTTAGGGTTTTATATGTGTGATTGTTAGACATTTGTTAGTGCAAATGAACTCACATTGAAACATTTTGCAGTATTATTGGATGTAGACAATTTATTTTATTATATTTACATTATATATATATATATATATATATATATATATATATATATATATATATATATATATATGTATGTATGTATGTATACTAACATTATATATGCAACTTTTAAAATAAAATGTTGAAATAAGTGTTTTAAAAAAATTGTTTGTTTCATTGCAGTGTAATATTAATTAATACTTAATCATTGATGTACACATTTAGTAATGAATATATAATTCATTATAATATTAATTATTAACACATTTATTTTTATTAATGAAAATAGTAATTTACAATTATTAATGTTAGGTCAATTGATACAAATTATATTTACTTTATGTTTTTTTAGTATAAATTTATTTTAATGTTAGAAAATAAATAAGTTAGTTTGGGAGGAACTCATTGGAGTCCCATAGAATAACTAACTAGAAAGCTTATTTAAATCTTTCAACCTTTGCAAATATAAATATTGAATAATATAAACAATTTTAAATTTTTGGAATTATTTATCACAATTTACAATGTAGATATCCCTGTTTACTCATGCATTATCAGTCATAATAGTGGTATCAGAGCTAGTTAAGAAAAAATTTCCCTGATGAAAGTGGAGTTTACTACAAATTCACGTGAAGACAAAAGTGTGGAAAAGAGAGATAATTGAAAGAAGAGATTGTAGATAATTTCAAAGTATTTATATTTGACATTATTTAAAAGATACATTATTCCTATGCATACTTTATTTTCCCCAAGTTCAAAAAAATCAAAAATGGTTTATTGTGCCTCGAGATATACTTGTACAACATTTCTCATCTCAAACTTACAATAGTATGATTTTAAATCAGTCAAGGCCTTAAATTTGTTATTTATTTGTCATGTAAACTCATTTGTATGACTTTTTAAAGCCTAAAAGCCTCTATTTTAATGGTCCAACCTGTTATAACTTCCCAAGAGATTTATGGTATTTTGATCCAAGTTTTGGAGCTTTTACCTACATTAAATCTCATACAAACTAATATGTAAGCATTTTGAACCTATTTTTTGATCTGTACATCCTCCATGTGCAACAATAGCATCCCATCCATTTCAAAATTGATCTGTATGCTTTGATTTTACCTCTATAAAGCTTAAACTTGTAAAAAACCCTGATTGTGTAACTTTGTACTATTGAGGTATATTCCTATTGTTGTACTTGAAACATCGATGTTATCATTGATGTCAAAGGTAGTCAAAGGTCATTGATGTCCCAAAGGTGTTCTTGTGGAGAGACATGGTAAGTATTCGTGATGACTCAAACATAGTCTAGTAGAATCTTGAGTTCTATATGAGAACTTGGAACTATTTTGTGATATAAAAATCCTATGAGAATGTGGTTTGGCATGAGAATGAGTCTTATAATGTATCTACAGTATCAATAAATTCTAAAAAAGGTATGGTACCTAGTAAGTCTATTTGATAGACTAGTCCTTGAGCATGGACATGGCTTGTAAAGGCATGATGATGGTGGTACAGAGATGTATGAGATTAAATATGTGGAATTAAAGTGTTAGATCATGAGAGAGAGGTGTTGATTCAATTACATGACTCTCAAAGTAAGCTAAGAGGTAAGTCCTTCATTGGAGATCTAAGCATAGACCTTATCTTAAGACCTTAGAGAATATGATGGCACTTCATGATCAGGCTTGGTGGCTTATAAGCTTGTATGAACAAGGTTGACAGTGTGTGAACATGGTATGAAGTTATATGACATGTTTATGATTTTTTAATAACAATGCAAAATGTTTCCAATTGGTTTCAAGATCCAAGCATGATTAGCAGTTTTAGGATTAGTGTGCATAAAAGACCTAGTCTGGCCTAATGAAGGGTCAAGATGAGTTTTCAAGGCGATAGAGCACATGTGAGAATGGATTGAGGTGTACTAGGTTATTTCAAGGGTGTTGACCAATTATGAGGTCCTGATTTGGAAGGGAAAGCAATAAAACATGTTTGTAGGTCTCCTATGCATACAAAATGAAGAGATGAGAGCCAGAGAAGGAACTTTAGATTCTCATTGGCATGTGTGACAGTTGCATGGGAAGTTGTTAATTTTAAGAGAGATGTAAAAGGGTCCTAATAAGTTTTTCCAATAATTATGAATTGGTTTAAATGACAGAGTTGTATGATCAATCATTAAGGATGGAAACTGGTCCAAAACCCTCTCAAAACCCTTATAATGACCCGATTAGAGAGATCTTGATATAAAGTGCCTAGAATGGTTTTTTTTTAAGATATTTTGATGATTGGATGTGGTATAAGACTCCTCTAGGCATATATAGGTGGTAGTAGTGTGTCAGGATAGTGAGTAAAAGCTATAGAAAAATGCTTGTTTCTGAAGAATTTAATCCTACAGGTAGGGTTGACCAAGTCAATGCATGCAAGTGGACAGAGGTTGAAGGTCAAGACTTTTTATTCATGTCCATGATATTATTTGGATAATTTATATCATTTTTTTCAACTAATTTTCTCATCCAAGTTGATCTATCACTAAACTGGCAAAGAATGAAAATAGTGAGAAAAACCAGCCAAAGTGAAAAAGAGATTAGGAATCGGCTACATAGGATTAGGGATGGATATATTTGCTTGAGGTAATTTTTCAATACTTATTCTTTATATTAATTTTTTTTATATTCTTTTTATTTCATTTCAAATGGTGAAAATAGTGCTCTCAAGATGACATGTCTGTGTGAGTGAAGACAGTTAAAGAGTGAGGTTCAAAGTTTGATCAGTTTGGTCTATATTTATCATTTGAAATATATATTATTATGATTGGAATTGAGATAAATATGTATGAAGATAATCCAAATTCATTATAAGTTCAATTAATTATTACTACAAGTTTGGTAAGTCATGTTCACCATAACTGGCTCTTAAGGCAGCTTGACTATTCTAGGTGTGTTAGGTGAAGTGAAGGGTTTGAGACTCTATGACAAGACTCATTGTATATAATGAAATTTTTTATTTTTTTAGACCTAAATGACCTATTAATTCTTTATTTAATTTGGATAAATATGTTAATAATTTGTAACATGGAAGCCAAAATGGCTTATTAAACTGTGTGAGGACTAAGAAAGAGGCTTAACAAATTGATCTATAAGACCAATGGTTGGTGCTATAAAAGTGTCATATCTATTGTAGGTTAAAATAGAGATCATATATAAACTGTTAATGTGAATTATAAGTGTTTAAATTACCCTTACATGAGCTAAAAATAGTATGCCTCAAGACTGTGTTTTTAGGGTATCTGATAGTTTTATGTGTGTTGGTAAGCAAGATGTTTCTGAGCTATTTTTCCTAATCCATCAGATTAAAAAGCATGGGATGATGTTGTATATATTAAATATGATATAATTCATGATTTTGGAGTGTTTTAAAGTGCATATATAGTTTTTAAGAGTCAAAATTTCTTGATTGTATTTTGACAGTATTTGACCATTCGGAGTGGTCATGTTGCAAGAGTAGGTTTGAGGCATTTTGGATTTTTGGGTGATGTAAAATGAGAATGATGGTGAATATTAGGTTTTAGGATCATTTAATGTGATTTTATCATATGGTTATATGGGAGAATTGATTTTATAGTTCATGTTTATGAGATAGACTTTTCCTATGTATAAAGGGTTAATGGCAAGTAGGCCTAATAACATGGTTCAAGTGGTGAATTAGACATGCAGGTGGTGTGTTCCTAAATGTATATCATCATGGGTATATTTTAAAAAAATTTGAAGTGTCAAAATCATTTTTTAAGGCTAAAGGTGTTCCAAGTGACTCCAAGTATAATGTGTGCTTAAGACAAAGCTAATTACATTAGGTCTCTTTTAGGCCTAATGGAAGTGTTGGCTCTTAAAGGGTATGACCTACCTATGGAGTGATTTTCTCACTTGTGTAACATGTTTTTGGGTCTAATCCAAGGGTAATCCAATTATGAAAATATTTTTGGCTGACCAATATGGGTAAGATCAAGTGTTGAGTATATAAGCAAGACTTAATTGGCCTATTTGAGCTAGTTAATAAGATAAGAAAAAAAAGTGAAGGAAAGAGTTCTTGGAGGAGTAGAATTAGGTCATTAAGTAACATTATAAGAGGAAATAAATCATGATGAACATCTAACAGATCTTCTGCAAGTGGATGATAAGGTCATTTGACCTAATGAGCCTAGAAGAGGCATGTTGAGCGAGGAAGCCTAAGACACTATTTGAGAAGGGGTATAAGGTTGAAGTGAGTTAAATGAGGTGAGAGACCATCAGTAGATTCATCATAAGTGTGTTTCAGGTATATAATTTTGAGTGGATTTTAGGATAGAGAAGAGATAGAACTAAAGAAGAGATCACCATTAGTTGAGAGAGAAACAAAGTATCTTGAGGTGATTAAGCTTGCCTTGGTTTGGTTGGTGCTTAGTCAAAAAAGGAGTTGGACTTGCCTTTTAGGTTGAAGCTTGTAAAATTTTCCTTTAAGTGTTTGGGTTGGTACCAAGTCACTTAGGGGGTTGTAGCCTCCTTGAAAGTTGGAGCTTGGTAAAAGACTAGTTGGGTTGGTACCTAACTAGTGAGGGGTTGGTGTTCCTTGTGGGGTTGGTATCTCACTAAATATTATTCATTGCTTATAGGAAAAGTAGTCCAAGTGACGTAACAGTGGGTTTTATCCCCCATGAGGGTTTCCCATATATCTATGGTGTTCATATGTTATGTTCTTGCTTCATGCTTATATGATTGCTTCTATATGCTTTGTTATATCTCTATGTTAGTTTGAAGGGGTAATGAATGATGTATGGAATTGAGTGAAAATCTAATATCCCCTATGGATATTTTCCCCAATTTTCCAAATGTTCCACAAACAGTTTGCATGAACTAATTTATATTCATCCAATAAATTGCAATCAAATTTCAATTTAAAACATATTATAAAATTTTTAGAACAAGGATCTGGAATTACATATGAATATTGCTTTCCAATCTTCAGTATAATAACAGCAAAAATATCCAATCATAACCATAGAACTTACAGTCGGATTAGACAACCAAAAGTATGAATTTGAAGCACAAAGTGAGACACCTGAATAATATCTCCAACAAACAATGGGTTTCCATCCACTACCTCCAAGCAAGAGGGTTTCCATCCTCAAACCTTCCCCAAAATTCTCCAAGAGAAAATAATAACCAAACATAAACCAAGCATATCCAAATGAGAGCACTTTTCCCTTTTTTATAATTTTTCAATTGGGAGTTTCTAAATCCTCTTGCATATGGTATAATACATGAGGGAAAATAAATTATAATTCTCTTTAATTCTTTTCTCAACATCACCCTTAAAGTCCCCTCTTTTGAAACAACATTAAGTTGTGCCTAGGCACCAAGGTCCAATATTAAATAATAATGTTTAATTTACGGACTTTAAAAAAGAGGCCAAGATGATGTCAGAAACCAATGATCTATAGCTCATCAAAAATCCCTCGATGAGACGAATCCAACCCCACTCTGAAAATCCTAAACCGACACTATTCCCAAACTTACTAAAAATAGTAATGACCAAGAGCAAACAGAGCCAACTCTGAAGGTACCAACTAAATCCACTAAACTCAAACCACACCAGTGCCCAACTAACCACAGTTACCTAACCAAACTGATAGTCCATGGGAACCCAATTATGGACTAACCATGTATTTAGAAGGGGGCATTACACAAATGCCCTAGATTGACTTGCAATGAAAATTTCCTAGGCTAGAAATCCTCAAGATTCCTTAAAATCCTTGGTTAGCCTACAGAACCAAGGAGAAATAGGCTAAAAATGACATCACACAATGTGCGTTAGAAAAGGGGACATTATAGTCCTCCCTTCTTGAGATTTCTTGTCCTCAAGCAAACATCAACCAACCCGCTGCACCACCCTGATAAAACACCATACACCACAAACTGTGAAGCAACATCATGGAATCCATAAGAGACAATACACCAATTGTGTTAGTACCTAGATCCTAAACCAATATGTAGAACCCATTGTAAGAGATGAAAAATAATTTTGTCAACCAAGTACCCTTATGTAACCATCCATGCATGTAAGACATCCAGCCAATGTGAAGATGAACCCCCTTATGCCCATAAACCAACACAAATGGCCACCAAACCTTGTTGTCATAACTTTGATTAGAAACATAGATGATATCAAATATGTCATCAAACCAATGCCCATAGAGGAAAATTACTCCACACTCCAACTCAACCCACAAGAATTGCCCTTCAACATTCCTATACTACTGAATCACTGATGTAGCCAATGCAAAATCATAAAGTGCTATATGATTCCAACTAGGACAGCCATTAGTCCATAATAAATCGAATACTATGAAGTCATCAAAAAAAAATATATTGCTACCATATTAAGAGGAATAGTTAACCAACTCAAAAGTGAAGTATGTATGCCAACACTGCTCAACACAAACAACTCTTGAGTGGCTGGCCCACTAAGACATTCATCAACCCAATCATTATCACCATCATGGGAATGATCAACTATCTCAAATGGAGACTCTGGGTTAGGAATTCATGTCTCTCATCATTAAAAAAATGGCAAATATCACAAATATGTTGAAAGTGAAGCTTGGCTTGTTGAACCACAATCTTAGCTTGTTTAGCTCTTTCCAACCATTTTTCATTCAAAACTTGGGTATATTCTATATCAGCTGTATCAAAATGTATAGACTCAGTCCTATGACAAGAGACACCATCAAAATTACCATGTACCATACTTACCTCTTGTAGTCCATCAATAGGTGAAATTGTACCCTTATTTTCTTCATGATTGTTAGTGGCAACATTATGAGAAAGGTGAAATATATCACTATTGTTCTCAAACTAAAATTTAGGACTAGTTTCAACCTTTGTGTCCTTGCCTATGCTATCTTCCTTGGAATGATGAGGAATTTCCATACCACGATGGCTTGAATCCACCCTATATTCCCCATAGTTATCACACACAATTTGGGTGCCATCATAGGTGGATTCCATAACGCTATCCTCCTCATGTAACCAAGTCGTTACCTCCTATTGAAAAATAGGAATATAACTATTGTCATTCAAATCATAATTATTGTTATATGCTTGAGCCATGTTTTTGACCCCTTTTAGCATATCATCATTAAAAATTTCTTGTCCAACACTTGCAACATTGTCTTCATAAGTTTTATCAAGTGTAAGTGCCACAATATCAAGAGAAGGAGGATGTAATCTATCACTAAGCATTTGCAGGTAGTCCTCTTTCATCAACTTCAATGCTTCCTTGAAAGAATGCAAGTGCATATGAGAAATTCCAAGTCCCATTCCATTTTGTCTTTCCTCCCTTTGGGATGTCCAAATGATGTCCTCTAGGTGCTTATGAATAGAATCCATCTTTGATAATGCTTGAGCAATTTTGTCTTCCGTTACCATCAAATGGTCTTGCAAATCTTCCCATACCAAAAGCTTTTATTCTGATTTTTCTTCATGTGGAGGAATTGTGTCATCATAGGAATCAACTGTCACACTAGAAGATGCATTATGATCATTCCAAAAATCCACACCATCATTATCCAAGTAAACCTCGTGTTTTACATCAAGGGAAGCTATGTTTACAATATCTCTAAAGGGTTGATCCAGGTTTGCATTATCTTCCACTTTGTGATCAACCAAAGGAACACCAATAGAAACCATACCTTCATATGGATTGTCAAACATAATCTCTACGTCACCCACCAAGAGACTCATGCACCCTCTTGTAGATGCCTCATAATCTCTATAGGAATGATCTAGATGCAAGGCTAAGGCTATTGCCATGTCCTCATTTCCACGCAACTCTTTATCATATGAAGATTCTGACAATTCATTAGAGACATTCTGAGACTCAATCATACTCCCTTCTTGAGTTAAGCGATCCTCTTTAAAAAAATTAACCTCATTTGTTGGTATGTTTTCAACACTACTTGGTTGCAATGGTTTTTTTTCCTTATTAACTCCACATGTGCGATTAAATGACCAGTGTTCCTGACAAGTGAAACAAATCTGCTCTTTCCTCATTTGGTTCTTGCTCTTTTTGGGTGATCCTAGGACCTGTATACCCAAAGAGATTAGCTCTGCAGCTGTCATCTGTTCTTTGAACCTCCCAATTTTCTATTTGACCAAACCTTTTGAGAATGCATGGGCTATGGGGGAAACACACTACTCCTTCCTCTAAATGGACAACAAGTCTGATTGCAACTGCTTGCAGATATCTTCATCCTCATCTAAGATTAAGGACATAATAGTTTGCATACAAGCCCTCACATTGTCTGGATGGTGCTTCCTAATTTCAATTAAGAAGCATTGAAACATTCAAAGAATCAATTTATCACATCTGAGATCCAATAAAATGATAAATGATCTAGTTTTTGCCATGCTTTGTAAAATCTTAGCCTTCTTACCAAAAGTAGGGGCTTTGACATAATGTAACCCATGTAGGCTCTCCACGATCAGTTGGAGAACATTCTTTAGTATGTCATCATTATAGGGTGCTACAGGAGTTGTTATCCTTATGATCTCACTGTGACAAGAAGCAACTGCAAGTCTCACCTCTTCATAAGAATGTTCCACAACCCTGTGCTGAACTAATGTGAGCATTGAGGGTTGCAAGGCCCAATTTAGTAGCCTCCAATCTGACTAGTCTAATTTGGACAAATATGTGTCTAATTCCTCCAACTTAGAGAGAACATCATCAGGAAATTTTGTGGACTTCAATTGTAATCTAATTACATAGAGTTGATTCCCTACTTCCTTTTCCTTCTATAAATCCCTTATCTGATTACCATTAAAAGTATCATTGAATTCTTTTGAGAAAAGGACACTTTTCAAATCTGCCATTGTCTTCATTTTATTTACTGGACCCTATTGCATCAAATATATAAAAATCACCCTTCATAATGCCATGCATACCCAAAGGATTTTGTATAGTAATTTCACCCTTTTCCACTAAGGAGTTTCACCAAACAGTTGTCCTGTGACTATTGTATGTTGTTTTATTTTAATGTTCTATTTTGAATGATGATGTAAGGCCATAAAGACTCAAAATAACTTGCAATGGGAAGGAGATATGCAAAAGCATAATTTTTTGACTTCCCAAATGAAATAATGACTGAAAATGCATATAATTATTCAATTGCAGCAGTGAGACATTTAATCAAACACTTGGTAAGCATACTCCAACTCCTCTTAAATACTATTTATATTCAAATTAGAGATTTGAATATAGAAATGTTCTTTATCGTTGTTTACAATCAGATTTCACCATTCAACAGTTCACATGAGTTTGAAAACATACATACCAAATTCACTTTCAGTTATGACTGCCTTCATATATAAATCTCCAAATGAAGCTTTATGATCTATTGAGTATACTACCCTAAAAATAGTTTCCTTGTGAATGTAGGTGCTACTCAATTATGTAGTCTAAATAGATATAGCAGGTACTGGTCTGATTTGGCACTTTGTAGACAGCAGTTAAAGCTCCCAATAGGCTGATAGTAATTGTAATAGGCATCTATTCTGAGCAACGACATCATTCAAAACTGTAAACCATATGGGCGCTTTCTTTTAGACTCCATGATTCTTTGAATTTCCCTTATATGATATCGAATAAAGACAAGTGCTGACCTAGGGATTTTGTCTTAAGATTAGATTCTGGAAATGGCAAAGAGTATATTATTTCTGAAAATAAACCCTTTCATACAATACCTCCAATCTTGTCTTCAAACTTCTACAAATCTGTCACTATCAATCCTAAAAAAAACTCACAGGCTAGGCAGGATTCTTAGCTCTGATACCACTCTAACATCCCTTATGGATATTTGCCCCAATTTTCTAAATGTTCCACAAACAGTTTGCATGAACTAATTTCTATGCATCCTATAATTTGCAAGCAAATTTCAAATTAAAACATATTATAATAGTCTTAGAACAAGGATCTGGAATTACATATGAATATTTCTTTCCAATCTTTAGTATAATAACAGCAAAAATATCCAATCGTAACCACAGAACTTACAGTCGGATTGGACAACCAAAAGTATGAATTTGAAGCACAAAGTGAGACACTTGAATAATATCTCCAACAGACAATGGGTTTTCGTCCACTGCCTCCAAGCAAGAGGGTTTCTGTCTTCAAACCTACCCCAGAATTCTCCAAGAGAAAATAATAACCAAACATAAACCAAGCATATCCAAATGAGAGCACTTTTCCCTTTTTTATACTTTTTCAATTGGGAGTTTCTAAAATCCTCTTGCATATGGGATAAAACATGAGGGAAAATAAATTATAATTCTCTTTAATTCTTTTTTCAACATCACCCTTAAAGTCCCCTCTTTTAAAACAATATTAAGTTGTTGTTCCTAGGTACCAAGGTCCAATATTAAATAATAATGTTTAATTTACGGACTTTAAAACAGAGGCCAAGATGATGTCAAAAACCAATGATCTATAGCTCGTCAAAAAGCCCTCGACGAGACGAATCCAACCCCACTCTGAAAATCCTAAATCGATACTATTCCCAAACTTACTAAAAATAGTAACAACCAAGAGCAAACAGAGCCAACTCTGAAGGTGCCAACTAGATCCACTGAACTCAAACCACACCACTGCCCAACTAGCCACAGTTCCCTAACCAAACTGTAGTCCACGGGAACCCAATGATGGACTAACCATGTATTTAGAAGGGGACATTACACAAACGCCCTAGATTGACTTGCAACGAAAATTGCCTAGGCCAGAAATCCTCAAGATTCCTTAAAAGCCTTGGTTAGTCTATGGAACCAAGGAGAAATAGGCTAACAACAACATCACACAATGCATGTTATAAAAGGGGACATTACAAAAAAAATTGTACACTAATTCACCCCCTCCTCCCTCAATGGTTGTGCTTCCAACATATACAACATTCTACATGCCCATGTGTGCTTATATGGATCTATAGATAGATTTACAGAGGAAGAGTGATACCTGGGCATGAAGATGGTGTTCCATATCTGAGAAAAGCTTCAAAAAATTATTTTATTTGAGTCAAATGTATTTAAAAATATATTAGAGTTTCTTGGGGCCCACACAAATTTTAAACAAAAACACTTTTAAACAAAATTTTCACAATGATAAAAACTACTACCTGTAAGTTTTTTTTTCTCCACATAAAAAATCAAGTTTAAATAACAAATCTTCTATTTTGGACATTTAAATGCTTATAGAGAAATCAGTAGTGCATAATCTGTGTAGTCCTTGTAATATCGGTGGTCAAGATTTTAAAACCTCTAAAGCATTCATTTTGGTCACATTTCATTATGTCGCATTGTCATTGTAAACATTGTATTGCGATATTATTTTTGACTACACGTTATTTTGTGTAAAGATGGTTTTGTGACCAATCAATTTATAGGTTTTTAAACATTTCAGACAAATCAAAATGGTCAACTATATGATTTGAAACTTCTTTGTATGGTTTTTCTAACAGTTATATTGAAAATGATGTATAAAAATGCATTTTTGGTGGAAACCGATACCTTCAAAATGAAAAATTTCAAAATGTCATCCCATACTTGTGTTATTGAAGAACATGTCATCCATTATAGGTCCATCAAGATCCTTTTGATTGACAAAGTATAAGTGTCAAAATGGAGGTTGGAGGATCGATTGAACGCTGGAGGATAACTCTCATTATCTAGTTAGTTATTCGCTCATAGTTTGGGTTAAATGCTTTATTAATATTTTTTATAACAATAGTGTGTTTTTTTAGTTTCAATTTTGGTTTTTTTCACTTTATTGATATTCCTGATAAGGAGCAGACAGAGTAGTTTTGATTTAGTTTTTTATTACAAGGGCTTCTCACATCTCGCCTAATATGGGGAGAAGATATTCCATAGATTTTGATCAATCGCCAATGATTGTATGGGTTGACATGAGTTTATAGCACCATAGTGTTGAGAAAAGGTCTATCAACAGTGGTTGGACATTAAGAAAATGTGCCATACACAATACTGATTAGTCACTTGGACGAGTTTTTGTGTGAGACCTTATGTGAATTGATGTGGTTGAACAGGGCTAAATTGTGTTCTAGTGCAGTACAGGAAAGAATGGTCAAAAGGGATGAGTAAACCTTGATTTAGTTCATCATTCATGCCACAACTTGTAAGGAGGATTTTATATGGAACGACACCGGTTGATCAGTACCATGATGTGCAGTGTGTTAGTTGCAGGGGCAGTAGATACTTTTAATGACTTTATAGTTATAGCTCTGGATCATCTTCTATATCCATTTTTAGATCAAGGGAGGTTTGTTGGGTCAATTGATCCAAATTATATTTACTTTATGTTTTGTTAGTATAAAGTTATTCATGTTGGTAAATAAATAAGTTAGTTTGGGAGGACTTGTTGGGTAACTAGAGAGCATATTTAAAGCTTTTAAAATTTGTAAATATAAAGATTGAATAATATAGGCAATTTTACTTTTGTGAATTATTAATCACAATTTACACTGTAGATATTCTTGTTTACCTATGCATCACCGGTCCTAACAATTAATATTTTTTTAGTAAGTAGACTCTATAATGCTACCTTCAACTAACCCTCTCTACATAATGTTGTGAATTCTACATAGCCTAATGTGTTGCATATTTTGAAGCATTGCACTCCACAAGACCCAATCAATACAACCATGAAAAATTAAATTAGTATAATTATTTTAAAATTTTACAACAAACAAATGACATACTTACGACACATTTACAAGAGATAAAAGACATAATTTTAATGACAAAGGAATGATAGAAAATTGAAGTGCCGTAAATATAATATAATAACATAATAAACATGATGTAAAGTTTTCTTTAAAAATAATTCCACTCATTGGATAGATTTAAGTAAATTTTATGATGCCCAATGTTATGTCCTATAGGTAACGTAAATAAAAATAAAAAACTGAAGAAATATGTATGAAAAGTGACATAAATATGATTTAAATCCATCTTTTAATAAACTTAAAACCTTATATATATATATATATATATATATATATATATCACACTTCTCTAACAATGAGGTTACTACCATTTAGAAGTAACAAAATAACTTCATGGATACCCCCTTTGGAATCAAATGTAACGCAAAATTTTGATGGGATTGTCAAAGGTAATCTAAGCTAGGCTAGCTCGAGAGGAATCTCTAGGGAGAATAACGGTACCCCTCTTTTAAAATTGATATTAGGAACTTTTGTGGAAGCTAAGGTGTTGTGGTGAGGTCTTTTGCTCACAAAGTAAAAAAATTGGTCGAATTTGGTAATTGCAATTAAGTCTTGACTAATCATTGAACCGTTGAAAAAGAAGACAAATAAACATTTACAACTTAATATTTCTATTGAATAATGTGCTCGGACAACAACCCAGTTCACTTCCTTATCAATCTATCACATAAGTAGAGATGGTAATATAGCGGCTGACTAACCTTGTTATGGATCAAACTTTTTTTAATAATTCTCATTTATTAAACATCCACCATCATGATTGAAAATCTTGATTCCAAAGCACGTCAAACTATGTGATATTCAATGATACTTGCATTGTAATTATTGGTTCAATTTTAGAGTTTGATCTCCAAAGCACTTCAAACTCTCTGATATTCAATGATACTTTCATTATAATTAGTGATTCAATTTTATAATTTGATTTCCAAAGCACTTCAAACTATGTGATATTCAATGTCTGCATTGTAATTAATATGAATTATGTTGGAAGGGTAAATAAGATGTGATTGGTGTTGATGTGTGGCAGCAAGGAATCTATTTGAGAAGCTATAAATCCATTGCTTCTCCCCTACCTTGGCCATTTTGGCATGCAATGGGAGTGACAGTGGAAAATGAGCCTCTTTAAGTATGCTTTAGTTCTTGTTCTTGCTTTTGGGCATTGTTTGCACTTGGGGTATTCTACTATTGCTCTGGAGACTGATGTTTTATTTGTCTTCTAAAATTATTTTCATAAAAAGTGTTGGCATATTTGTTTTGGGGTTGGGCATTTTTGGTAGAAGATTGTGAGAACAAGAAATTAGGTGAATTTGGTTGGTTCTTTGTATGCATTCGATTTCTGGGATGTTGATTGTTTGTCTTTTGATAATTTCATAAGGTTTTGTGCTGCATGACAAATGTTAATTATGTTTCTTAATTTATTTGATATTTCTCTGAAGATGAAGATGCTCTGAGCAATTGCATTTTTCTTTACATTTTTTATTCTTAGTGGTTGTTTATCTTAATCATTAGAGATTGCATTTCTTTCAAGGTTGTGGATTTTTTCTCAGTTAAATTTAGGATTCACTTTCTTTGACTTTTTTATTGATCTTTTTAGCGTACACATACTTCCTAAAGGTTGGTTGGTAAGATTATGTGGTGCAAAAAACCTAGAGTCTGGCCGTGAAATCTAAGAATGCACGGTGGTGACGGCTCGAACTGCAAGTTGATATGTCTTGCATAGCTAAAAGGGTTTCAAGGTCCTAAGATAGAGGAATTTTGTTTAACTTGTTTCCAGAGTGGGGGAAGGGGCATTAGTTTACGGCGTTTTACAAACAATGAAGGGCCCAAACTAATATTGGCTTAATTGATCAATGTTCATACAATTAGATTTGATGAAAATAACAATCACGCCATTTATGAGGACGTTGAATAGTTGGGCTTCAACGTGATGTATCAATGGATCATGTGTGAATGTTATTGAAATCTATGGTGGTTAATGATATCTCCAAAAGACTAAAAATTGATGCCCTCTGCTCCAAACTAGTCATCAACAACTCCTCTTTCGCTTCATCCTAGTTGCTTGAGACTCTTAGTGCTTTGTTTTTGGAAGACCGAAAAAAATAGTAGACTTGTTATGATGGTCACAGATTCCAATAAGAAGGCAAATGATTAGTTGTTTGCAGTTTGTTATTTTTTTACTTTTATATTTCTAATATCATAAAACCATTTAATAGAAGATAAGGAACTTTTGTAAAGACTTTTCTAATAATATTGATTTTTTTATTAATTAAATATATTATTAATTAGGCATATATAACACCGTAATCAACAAAACTCCAATTTAATACATTTACCATAGGAATTCTTTAAAAAGAATAATAATACAAAAAATATATATATAAAAACTTAAACCTGAACTATAGGATGGTGAAGGGTTAAGAAAAAAAGAAAAAACCCAAATAAACATCACAATTGCACATTTAAATGTTTCAAAAAAGAATTTGCAAACTATTATAATAAAGTAAGATTTATTCTTAATAATTTTACAAAACAAGTAAAATTATTATCCATAATAATGAAGTTTATCAAAAATATATTTATATGCATGTATGAAAAATAGAAAGTAAAAATATAATAAATATTTATCTCAGTGAATTATAGTTTTATTAAAAAAAAAATGTCAAAACTTCACAACTAAATTTTTTCTAAATAATATATAAAAAATCAGATTTCAATTAACAGCTTGCTTTAAATTCTTAAAAATTGTTCCCTTGTACTTGTCCATAAGTGGATCTTTAGAGTTTTAAAAACCAAATTTACACCTAACTGTTGCATTAAAAGAACACCGTTCTTAAAAATTAGCTTTTAAATTGTACATATCTTTTCAAATATCTTGATTTAATGGTTTGATAAGGATTTATCAAAATTCATAAATAACATGTATACCAAACCAGTTAAAAACATCCCATAAAACACTTACAACTAAAACTTCGGATTTTCCAGAATCAAATTTACAACATATACGATTTTTACAATTGCTTCAAATTGCCCACCCATAACTGAAGCTTCAGATTTCCCAGAATCAAATTTACAATATGCATCATTTTCATTTTTACAAGTTGCTACAAAATTCACAACATACACCATTCTTACAAGTTGCTCCCTTACGCCCACCCATAACTGAAACTTCGGGATTTTGACAACCAGATTTACCACAAAATTAGCCACACTAATCACCCTATTGTCTGATATATTTACAGTCCGTGTAATAATGCATGGTGCAAAACTACTCTAATAAATATTTCTTCTTTCCAATATTTTCTGATTCCGACGATTTCTGGGCTACAATGTTTGTAATTTCATTTTGAAAAATTGAATTGCATTAGCTGCATTCCCATCGGTTTACATTCAAATATTCATTTGTATAGTCATTTTGGATTCTAAGCGTTCCTCAAATTCATATGTGGGATTTCCATATAGCTATGACAAGAATTGAAAATTACAGGTCATGTAGAAAATGAAAATTACAGGTCATGTAGATGGTACCTGTAAATAAGCTAACCATTGAATTGAAATATGCCAGTTCCACTATTATTAATTTATTGCAATACCTACTAATTGTGAGGTTTATATTCGTTCTTTCAGAAATAAATTAGAACAAAAATATTTTGATTAAAAAACCACCTCTGAAACACAGCAATCCTAAATGCCTAGGATGCTTGTTTCCTCAATGCTCAATACATATGAAAACATCTGTACAAACCATTTCGAAAATCAATATAATCACAATACAATATATATTTATAATCATAATGTGGTTTAATAAATTATGAATATAAAAACAGTTTTGTTTGAATTATATGCTTTTAAAGCAATGTCTATTTAATAGGGTATGTACTACAGACATCCCTGTTTAGGCTAGTGGGCACACAAGAAATACAGAATGGCTTCATCTGGTTTCATCTAAACGAAAAGCAGATCAGTCGTTCATAGATGTCTCTCCACGTAAAATGAACCACTATGAGAACTGTAACTATCCATTACCACAAACGGCATATCGTCAGAAGGTTTCCAGTGGCGTTTCCTCTGGTTTATAAACCAATTATTTATTTGCTTCTGATCCAGCCCTGTACATTCAGCCAAAGCTACCTTTTCAATCTCCTGCAATCACAATGAAAATATTACACAGTTCCATTAGTACCAATCTGGTGGTATAACAAATTTAGGAATAGAGAAGTCGAAAACAAGAGGATCCACTCCTACGTTGTTGGACCAAGTCCTGTTCATTTATAGAAGCTGAAAAGTAAGTGATGGTTACCGAAGGATAAGGCCATTTGTAGTGCAGATTCCACCAATCAAGTAGTTTTTGTCGTGCTTCCTTAGGTAGTTTTCCTTTCTTTTTCTTCTTCATAAACTCTTGTTTAAGACTGCTTAGATATCCACTATATTTACGAAGCAGACGATCCTTCAGTTCTCTGTCTTCTGAAGTGTGATCCACGTCCACGTACTCCATTTCACCGGTGCTGCAATCCTCCTCCTCTGAGGATCCACCTCCCTCTGTTTTCTCATCACTCTCGGCTGTGATAAAACCAAATTTATATTCAGCTGAGAAAACGAAGACATACAGAAAATAAACCTCTCCAAATACTACACTATTGTTTACAAATTACAAGCACACAAGTTTCTAATTTATTTATTTATTTATTTATATATATATATATATATATATATATATATATATATATATATATATATTATTAAAATAAAACTATATTTCCTTAGAAAAAAATTACTACATACCATTCACCCAAAAAAAATGGTCCTTAAAGACTCAGTCCCCAAAGTCTATCAAACTAAATCTAAAACAAAAGGCCCTGGGAAAGCATCAAAATATCAGATTTCTTAGATTTTTACCTGTATATATCTGTTTAATTTTGCCAGCAGTATCAGCAGAAACGAATGTAAAATTCTCAATCTATTGCTTTACTCAGGAAACATATACAACAATAACAGCAGTTTGCTGGAACAGATTTATGATCAGCAAAACAGGGGCCCTAGTCAAACATGACAAACATTGGATTCTAATCTTTTTATTTCTAATGATGTTGTCGGACTGCAGAGAGATGCAGTAAATTTAAATTCAATGCAGTTATAGCCAAAAATCTCTTACATATTGAATCACTACCAACAAAAACTTAAGACCAAAATAAAAACTAAAAAATCGTAGAACTATATAAAACATGGATTGACATGCTTATTGACAGTAACATATAGGATTGACATACGGTAACATACAACAGCAGCTCTTGACTTCTCAGCTCTAGAAGGTATTTTTATGATTGCATCTGCGGCTGATGGCAACCCTCTACCATCCAAACTTTTCCATCTCACCTTCATGCTATATGTTAAATTTTAAAAATAATAAAAATCGTTATTGTAAGTCTAAAGGGTTTCCTCTCTACCTACGTGATGCCAATGGAATTCAATTGATAATGGGAATTGAAAAGGTTACATACAAAGAAACATAATTTAGAATATATATAAATCACAATTATTTATATAAATAGATTGTTAAAATATATATAAAATTAATTATAATATCTATTAGAAAGTCAAGTTAATTGGAGATAATTTCTCCCACCTCCCTTCTTTTGTCATGCAAGCAAGTAGTTAGTACACTGGGAGTTAAGCATTGAGTTAGTTAATTTAAAATTAGATATTAGTTATTTTTGCATGTAAAGACTAATTTTAGTCTTGAGTTAATCTTGAATTTATTTTCTAATTATTGTATGGATTCAAATCTATTTAAAGACGCTAAGGGCGCACAATGTAATCAAGGGAAATTTGAAGATTAATAAAAATCTCATCCTTCAAGAAATTGCTGTAGCAATTGTTCAGTTCTTGTTTAGTTATTTGAGTTCTTGTTTTTGCTCTCTAATTTGCCTTCAAATTGGTATCAGAGCTAAAAAGGTCAGACGGATCGTGGGAAAGCTGTGGTGCGCTCAATAGAGAAAAACCCAGCAAGGAGAAGCGCCAAGAAGAGGCGACCAGCAGAGAGGCTACCAGCAGCAAGAAAAGCGCAGCAGAATTGCGCCGCTGGCAGGTGTTTGAAAACGCAGCCAGCAGGAAAGAAGCGCAGTCAATTGGAAGCGCAGTCAGCGACGCAGCAGCAGCAAGTCGCATGAAGAGAAACGCAGGCGCTCAAATTGGTAGCAGTCAACGCAAAAAGACAGTGAGCGCAGCCAAAACACACGCAAGTCAGCAAAGTAGTGTAAAGCGCAGGGCGAAGCGCTGAAGTTAATTCAGCAAGTAATTCACAGAAGTCAAATATTAAAAGCGCCTTGTTTTTTGAAAGAGTGCACAGCAGTTTTGGTAATCAAAAAAAAAAAAACTGATCGGTCAAAGAAAAGCGCAGTCAGCGCAATATTTTTTTATTATTATTATTTCTTCTGTATCTTTCTGTTATCATTGAATCGCAGCAGTTAAAGAAGAGCCAGCAGGTTAAAGACGCTTAGTCAGCCTCTAAAGAAGCGCGCAAGAAGCCGTGAAAACAGATCGTGTAAGAAATGGCAGCGTATAACAGTATTTCACAGCTTCAAATTCCCGTTTTCGATGGTAAGAATTACAATTTTTGGGGAATTAAGATGAGAACTTTATTTTGCTCACAAGATGTATGGGATTTGGTAGAAAGTGGTTTTGTAAAACCGCAGGACGAGGCAACCCATCCGGCGTTAAATCAAGCACAAAAAAACCACCTTAAAGAGAACAAAAAGAAAAATGCAAAAGTCTTATTTATAATCCAATAGGGATTGGATGAATCGATATTTTCTAGAATTGCAGCTGCAACAAGATCCAGAGAGGCATGGAAAATCTTGGAGACTACCTATAGAGGTAATACGAAAGCAAAAATTGCTAAATTGCAATCTCTAAGGAGAACTTTTGAAATTTTGCAAATGAATGAGTCAGAATCAATAGATCAGTTTATGAGTCAAGTTTTGAATATAGTGAATCAAATTAGATCTAATGGAAAAACTATGATAGATCAGTAGATCATAGAAAAAATACTCAGATGTTTACCCAGTAAATTTGATGCTATAGTTGTAGCTATTGAGGAAACCAAAGATTTAGAACAATTATCTGTAGATGAATTAATGGGTTCTTTGTTAACACATAAATCCAGAATGAATAAGAATAACTCTTCTCTTGGGAATGCCTTCAAGTCACCGGTATTAGTTGGCAAAGGAAGAGGAAGACCTAGGTCAAGCTTCAGAGGAAGAGGCAGAGGCCGATATGGAAGGAACAATTTAAATGGTGAGAACAGTAATCAAAACTACAGTAGTAGAAGAAACTATAGCAACAGAGGACGTGGTCACAACCACTCACAGCAAGGTTCTCAAAAGTTTGATAAATCTAATGTTCAATGTTATTACTGCAAAAAATATGGTCATTATGCTAGTGACTGCAGAAATAACCCAGGATATTTGTACAAGCAGAATGCTAATTACAGAGGTGAATCTAGTTCTAATCTTGGAAGCATGTTTCTTACTTGTAATGTTACTTAAGAAAAAGCTAAAGATATTTGGTTTTTAGACAGTGGATGCAGTAATCATATGACAGGGAATAAAAAAAAATTTGCTAGTCTTGATGATTCTGTAAGATCAGAAGTGAAACTAGAAAATTATATCACAGTAGATGTCATGGATAAAAGTGTCATAAATGTTTTAGCCAAGAATGGTGAAAGAAAGTTTATGCCTGATGTTTATTTTGTACCTAAACTAAAACATTATCTTTTGAGTGTTGGTCAGTTAGTGCAGAAAGGTTACAGAGTATCTTTTATGGATAATGTCTGCACAATATTGGACAAGGTTCCAAGTGACAGGTTGATAGGAAAAGTGGAGATGACCAAGAATCGCATGTTCCCTCTTCACATTCAGTGCATCCAAAGAGAAGAGGAAGCACATTTCAAATCGATACAGCTAGACCAATCATAGTTATGGCACTTAAGGTATGGACATTTACATTTTGGAGCTTTAAATTTGTTACAGAAGAAAAATATGGTGAAGGGTTTACCACCAATAGAACAGCGAAGAAATTCATGTGACAGTTGTATTCTGGCAAAACAACATAGAGAGAGTTTCCCAGTAGGAGGCTCATATAGAGCTAAGATAATATTGGAGTTAGTCCATAGTGATTTATGTGGACCAATGCAAACTCCATCATTTGGAGGTAGTACTTATTTTCTAACTTTCATTGATGACTTTAGCAGAAAGACTTGGATCTACTTTCTCAAAAACAAATCTGAAGCATTTGAAAAGTTTAAAGAATTCAAGGCAATGGTTGAAAAGCAGAGTGGCCGTTATATCAAGGTACTCAGATCAGATAGAGGAGGTGAATATATGTCTAATCAATTTCAAGATTTTTGCAGATATCATGGAATCAAAAGACAGTTGACTACAAGGTACACACCACAGCAGAATGGTGTAGCAGAAAGAAAGAACAGAACAATCATGGAAATGGCAAGAAGCATGTTGAAAGCTAAACACTTGTCAAATGAATATTGGGCAGAAGCAGTACCCTGTGCAGTGTATATTCTGAACAGAAGTCCAACAAAAAGTGTCAGAGATCGAGTTCCACAAAAAGCGTGGAGTGGTAAGAAATAGTGTAAATCATTTCAGAATTTTTGGTTGTGTAGCATATTCTCTTATACCATCTAAATTGAGAAAGAAACTTGATGATAGAGGTGAGAAATGCATTTTTATTGGCTATTCTGAAAAATCAAAGGCATATAAGTTGTATAACCCAATTTCAAAGCAAGTAATTATTAGCAGGGATGTTGAATTTAAAGAAGAAGCATGAGATGGTAGCACCATCACAGTTGGGGCACCAATTTCACAAGATGAAGAAGTTTCTGAAGAACAAAATTTGCAAGGTGGACAATCCTCTCCACAAGCAGGTACAAGCACTCCAGTAAGAACACCTAGAAGGTTTGAACAAGGTGAATCTAGTCATGCAGGTCACCCTACTCCAAATTCACAAGTGATGAATCAGATCCAACTCTTGCTACTTTAAGAGCAAGATTGAAAGGTAAGAAAATGAGAAGTTTGAGTGAAATTTATAATCAAGAAGAAGAGAATTTAGATTTGGTTTCAAATTTTGCTCTATTCACTCATGACCCTATGTATTATGAAGAAGCAGTTAAAGAAGAACATTGGCTAAAAGCAATGGATAAAGAGATGAATGCTATAGAAAGAAATCAGACATGGGATCTAACTACTCTACCTGAAAGTAAAGATTGTATTGGAGTCAAATGGGTTTATAAGACTAAATTTGATGCAGATGGAAATGTTGAAAAGCACAAGGAAATGTTAGTTGCAAAAATTTTTGCACAAGAACATGGAGTGGACTATAATGAAACATTTGCACCAGTTGCTAGATTGGATACTGTAAGAATGGTATTATCCATAGCTGCTCAAAATAATTGGTATGTATATCAAATGGATGTAAAATCAACTTTTTTGAATGGATTTCTAGATGAAGAAGTATATGTGAAACAGCCCACAGGGTATGAAGTACAAAGACATGATGAAAAAATTTACATATTGAAGAAAGCTCTTTATGGTCTTAAGCAAGCACCAAGAGCATGGTATAATAGGATTGATTCTTATATGATAAGCAAATGATTCAGCAGAAGCGATAGTGAGCCTACTTTGTACACAAAAATCAACAAAGAAGGTCAAATTTTAATTGTATGCTTATATGTTGATGATTTGATTTTTACTGAAAATTTCTCTGTAAACACTTTTAAATCAGCAATGAAGAATGAATTTGAAATGACAGATTTGAAATTAATGAAGTATTTTTTGGAAATAGAAATTGAACAATCAGAGAAAAAAATTTGTATCTGTCAAACAAAATATGCAAAGGATGTGTTAAAGAGATTTAAGATGCTGAATTGTAAACCAACACCTACACCAGTTGCTACAGAGACTAAACTTAGCAAAAAAAGACCAAGGTCCTAATATTGATTCTACAATATTCAAAACGCTAGTTGGTAGTTTGATGTATCTTACAGCTACTAGACCAGATATCAGTTATGGGGTTAGTTTAATCTCAAGATTCATAGAGTCACCAAAAGACTCACATTGACAAGTTGGAAAAAAGATATTAAGATATGTGGCAGGAACTACAGATTATGAAATTTTATATTCTACAACTAACGATTTTAGTTTGATTGGTTTTACAGATAGTGATTTTGCAGGTAGTGTTGATAGGAAGAGTACTTCTAGACATGCCTTTATTTTAGGCACAGGTGTGGTCACATGGGCATCCAAAAAGCAGCCTATAGTGACACTTTCTTCAGTTGAAGCAGAGTATGTTGCAGCCACATCAGCAGCTTGTCAAGCAACATGGATGAGAAGAATATTGAAAGATTTACTACAAGCACAGAAAGAGTCCACCAATCTTCTGTGATAACAAATCAGCAATCGTTTTATCAAAAAATCATGTGTTTCACAAGAGGAGCAAGCACATTGATACAAATTTTCACTTTATCAGAGAATTAGTGAACAATGGAGAAATCCATCAAGACTTTTGCAGATCTGAAGATCAATTCGCAGATATATTTACAAAGGCATTACCAAAAGAGACCTTTGATTATTTGAGACAATTTAGGCATTGTAAATGCTAAATTGTAAATGGTAGAAATTAAGGAGTGTTAGAAAGTCAAATTAATTGGAGATAATTTCTCCCACCTCCCTTCTTTTGTCATGCAAGCAAGTAGTTAAACAAGCAGTTAGTAAACTGGGAGTTAAGCATTGAGTTAGTTAATTTAAAATTAGATATTAGTTATTTTTGCATGTAAAGACTAATTTTAGTCTTGAGTTAATCTTGAGTTTATTTTCTAATTATTTTATGGATTCAAATCTATTTAAAGACGCTAAGGGCGCACAATGTAATCAAAGGAAATTTGAAGATTAATAAAAATCTCATCCTTCAAGAAATTGCTGTAGCAATTGTTCAGTTCTTGTTTAGTTATTTGAGTTCTTGTTTTTGCTCTCTAATTTGCCTTCAATATCAAAAATAAAATATATTAATTTATTTATTTAATATTTTTTATATATTGAAAAAAAAATATTATAAATATAAAAACGACCTCCAAAAAAAAAAACTTAACAGAGCTAACATGGCACTTCAGTTCAAATATCAACAATAGATTTTTTGGTTTTTATTTTGATTTTCCTTTGTATAAGGATTAAAGCCAAAATATTCATCTACTTACTTAACTAAAGTTCAATCTCAAGGTAACTAATGTTTTTAAAACAAATAAATTAAAGTACAGCCAGTATTTGTATACTTAAGCCTATATTAGCGCAGGCTAAATGGCCTTCATAAGGATCCTAGGAGGAGTTATAGCTAAGATCTTAAAAAAAACAAGAACAGACAGACCAGAAAGCAAATTAACTCGAATAAATTGATCTTTTATCTCTAATGATGTGGTCAGACTCCAGAGAGACTGGTAAATTTAAATTCAATGCAGTTGTACCCAAAAATCTTTAACATATTTGAATCACTACGAACAAAAACTTGAGACCAAAAAAAACAAAATACAAAAGAATTTCATAGAACAAAATACAATATGGACTTATATGCTTATTGACAGTAGTAACCCTTGGCTAACATACAAACAGCAGCTCTTGACTTCTCAGCTCTAGAATGTTTTTTCTGATTGCATCTGCGGCTGATGGCAATCCTCTACTATCCATCCTTTTCTATCTCACCTTCATACTATATGTTAAAAATAATAAAAATCGTTATTGTAGGTCCAAAGGGTTTCCTCTCTACCTACGTGATGGTTATGGAATTCTATTGAAAATGGGGATTGAAAAGGTTACATACAAAGAAACATTTTAGAATATATAATAAATAATTATTATTTATGTATATATAGATTGGGAAAAAAAAATCATTACTATTATCATAAAAAATCATAAAATTAATTATGATTTATATTAAAAATAAAAATGTTAATTTATTTATATAATATTTTATATTTATTAAAAATTAAATATTAGAAAAATTAAAAAATGGGTTGAAATAACCCCTAAAAATGATGGTTTCCAGCTGATTTTCAGGGAAAAGGGAGGCAAAGGTCAAGTTTATTCTAACAGAGCTAACATGGCAATTCAGTTCAAATATCAACAATAGATATTATTTGTTTTTGTTTTGATTCTCCTTTGTATCCAGAAAATTAAAATCTAAATATTCATCTATTTACTTAACTAAACTTCAATCTCAAGGTAACTAATGTCATCAAAATAAATAAATTAAAATACAGCCAGGATCTGTATACTTAAGTCTATATTAGTGCAGGCTAAATGGTCCCCATAGGGAGCTATAGCTAAGATTAAAAAAAAACCAAGAATAAACAGACAGGCCAGAATGCAAATTAACTGCAATAAATTGATCCTATCACCAATTTCAAATATATATATTGGTGGTTTTTCTAATATTATAAAATATCATAAGAAAATACCAAAAATATTGGCTATACACTTGGCTTAATAATTAGTTGGTTCAAATTTCAGGAATCACATCATGAGTGCCGGCCAAGGAAAAATAAGAAGTGTTACTTATCTAGAGTGAGAGGGCATCTGAGCAAACATTGACACCGCGGCTCACATCAGCAAATTATTAACTCCCGCATTTTTTTTCAGTCAAATAACATAAAACAAAATATTTCTAAGAATATTACCCTGTAGATTGAGTGGAGCATATGTTTGAAAGAAGCCTACTTCATATCTTTTGAGTTTTATGGTTGTGAGAGCTTGAGTGTAACTCAACTATTATTTAAATTAATTCAGTGATAATTGTTTGGAAGTCTTAGCATTGGATGAATGCAAAAGATGAAAGAAGTTCGGAAGAATGGAAATGGGTTACATCAGAATGGTTAAGCGGTTATCCTTGACAAGAGAAAGATTTGAGATTCAAAAATGAGGATTTTATGTTGGTATGTTAAGTAATAAAATAGTATATTTTTGTTGACTGTCTATACTTCAACATATAAATAAAGAGAAAAGCTGTAAATATATAGAATTTTAACCATCACAATTTTTTATTGTGCTTATATCATAAGATGGTAAGAGGTACTAAACAATCAAAAAGTTTAGAGATTGAGTTTCGAGATGTGAGAAAAGACAACATTTTACTTCCCAATTTCAATTAAAGTTTAAGTTAACAAAACACTAATTAATCGTAATTTTATATATAAATATGTGAGAAAAGACAACATTTTATTTCCCGATTTTAATCAAAAATTGAATGGACAAAATACTAATTAATCAGATCTCAAAACTCTCTCTTAAAATAATAAACTATTTTAAAGAAACTAAACTTTCAAAGTCAATATCACAAAAAATAAAAAATTTGAGAATAACCATCAATAAACATATGTTTATTCTAAAAAATTTATTTCTTATAATAATTATTATTTTTAAATTTTTAAAAAAAAATAGTTCTCAAGAATTTAATAGTAATAAATTAGCATGATTGGAAGCTGCTTTTCTAATGGTCAATTATTTGTCAAAATTAAATGTTATTTCTATTGGAGCATTTGTTGGTTTTTGTGGTCTTCATCATTCCTCTCTTTCCCTCTTTTTCTCTTTCTTATGAGGGGCACTATGCAAGAAGCATCTCAATGCTTGGCCCCCTTTTTGGTCTTTTATAAAGTTAGGTTGTACGTCTTATTTGTTTTGATTTTTTCTTGAATTTAATTGTTTATAAATATATAATTATTATAGTTTATTTTACACAATAAAGATATTGAACATTCAAAGAGCATTATTGAACACTCAGTAGTATTTTAGACAAAGTATTTATTAGAATACTTTTTATTATCTGAATTTGTATTATTTGGGAGCATTTTTAGTATGCAATTAATATTTTTATTTTTAAAATTTTATTATTTTTTGACATATTTTCATCAAGTGGTTTCTACCATTTAAGGGCCTAGTAATTACACACTGTTTATTGACCATTGCTAATCTTTAGCACATGCCCCTAAAACTCACATTATTTTCCTTAAGTTTCAAATATGTTTGTCATTCTAGAACAAGGAGAAGAAAGTTTGTTTTTCAAGTTACAAGTGTTGCAACACACAAATTGGAGAAAGGAAACATAAAATCATAACGACGAAAGTACAATCGTCAAATCATTTCAGACATTCCCTGTTCTCTACGAGAAGCATCCAAACAATTCATACTTTTGTTAGAAGTGTTGAGATGCTTCTAACAATCAACTTTCATCATATCTATATTTGTGTGAAGCTCCTTTCACTTCTAGAGGCATGTTTCTAACTTCAGATATGTGAATGCCCTATATTCCCTATTTTTAAATTTATAATAAAGTTTTGTTGTTATAATTATTCTAAGTATATCTTTTGGCATCACATGTTTAACTATTTTTTTTTTTTCAATTATTTAATTAAAAAGTTAAGAATTATATAAATATTGGTATCTCTGTCTATGTTTTGAATTATATATAGCGTACATTTAAATTGGAGAGTTCTTTCGGCTAAGCACCCATGGTTAGGGGCATCCAATCTATCGAAATCACCCATGGAACAATTCCAATTCTAATTATTTAAACTCTCGGTATCAAATATATAGACATATTTATACCTTAATAAATAGTATAACAAATCATCTTCCTCACCAATCAAACTACAATATTACTATTAATTATAATCAATTTACTTTAAAAATACCAACCAATTAAAAAGAAATAAATTTTTTATTCTCAAAGCTTTTCTAAAGAAGGGGCCAACGACTAATTTGATCCAAAACAATATGGATATAATGATATTTAAGACTAGCAGTTGCCCCCATGATACAAAAAAAGCCGGAGGTTAGAAAAAAGTAGTTCATATTTGGTTTACTGCAACAATAAAGTTATTATCCACTAGGCATGAAGCACTCTCCATCAAGAGTATCTAATCTTCTAAGACCTAAAAAAAATGTCTAGTGTGTTGCTCTGCCTAACACTAACCGACCCCACCTCCATGAAGCAATTGAGTGTTAATATAATGAGAATGAAAAACAATGTATTTCTTTTTACATAATTTCTTTTTGTAAAACAACAGTGGTCGTGGACACGTAGCGGCATTAAAAATTTATATTGACGGGCAACACATGCATTTTGTAATGGCATGTAGCATACTTTTTCCATTACAGGTGTCAATGTCAATAGATAACATGTATTCTTTTACAAAGGATAATTCCATCATCTATCTCAATTCAACATTTGAGTTCCTTGCAAAGATTGTGAAGGGTTCTAATCTAATGAGGTCTGGTCTATCAGTTATAAGCTTTCTTCCCCATTGTTTATGGTCTGGTTATTGATATAGATAACTCTGTTGCTCGACCGATTAAATGCTTACGATATTGGCTTTAAAGTCTCAAGACTTTTCGTTTGTTTTCTTAATTTCTTTTTTATTTTTATTATGGTTGTATGCGACATAATGAAGGGGTGGTTCATATTGACGAAGACATGTTCGATAGCATGCCCCATGCAGATGTCGTATTCATGAAAGTACATACATTAATACTCCACTTACGTAAGGCTTGGATTTACGTACACAAGACACAAGAAAAAAACCCTCGCCACCGATGAGAAGCAAAAGCACACAACGAATGTCATGTGCAGTGTAACATAACTAGTGTTGTTGTCGCTACATTTACATTCACAATAGCAATTGAGTTGATTTGATTATATTTTACTTTTGTGGTCTTGGGGGAATCAGAAGGAGGCATGGCCACGAATGGTGCCCATGGCGTTGAGCATGGCGAAGGTGCTCAGGTCAGAGGCGTTGGAGGTCAATGGCCCTCACCTCACTCTGCTACAAGCCATGGCCATGGGAATGGGAAACGATGCCTACACCACTCTCATTAAGGAGTCCTTTGTTGTGTTATTCAATGCGTACAGTTGTCGAGGCTTCTACTCTGCCTCCACAATGAAAATGCTGCTCATTCAATCCCTCTTTTAGGAGGCCACCTCTATCCAAGTTACCTGTTTTCACATCGCCACTCAAACATGTTCATCAATCTTTAATGACAAATGTCAGCTATAAAATGATCATAAATGCATATTCGTCTGTTTTGTCTCTTGTGAGATGAATCTACAAGGATTCCTCCATTGTATAAACCTCCAACTAATAAATAAATAAAGGCATCAGCTATAATTTATTATAAACATTTTAATAAATAGCAGTGTGTACGACAAATATAAATAAATACTTGTGAATTGGCAGGACTACCGTTGCACACGATCTCTTAAAACAATATTTATACCCAAATCCCAGGGTATTAAGACACTAAACTCGAAGCACATTACATGTAGCATAAAATAAATACTCTTTTATTGCGTCTCGTGAGTCATGATTCTCTACGTTCACGATATTATCTCCGCATTGTAATTATTACATCGCATCTATTTAAGAATGATCGCGACTCACAATATTTCCGTTGTATTATGCTAACAAGGACGACATTTCAGCAACTATACATGGCTGGGAAGTTCATATACACGGCTGGGAAGTTCAAAAACATGGAAAACAAAGAGCGTTACATCTTAAAAGAGTACTACAATAAATAGATCAAGCCTCTATTAGATAGAGTGGATAAACTCTACGGTTTGGGAGCTGTCCAAGAAGGAATTTCGCTCCCCACCATTGTTGTGGTGGGCGATCAATCCTGTGGAAAGTTTAACGTTTTGAAGTCATTGACTAGAATAAATCTTCCTCAAGGACAAGGTATCTGCAGTTACAGAATATCAAAAATGGGCTTTTCCACATGTAATGTGACCAATAATGCACTTATCAATGCCCTTTGTAGGGCAAGAAAATTGGATGAGGCTCACAAAGTCCTAGATGACCAGATAGCCACTGGGTTTACCCCTTCTAAACATATGTTTATTGACCTTGTCAAATCATTTGAGAAAATCGGGAAATTGGATGAAATGCAAGAGATCATTGATGCATGGATCAAAAGTTACAATTTGCAAAGTGATCCCACATGTGTCACATTCATTTCTGTTCTCTGTAATGCTGGTAAAGTTGATGACAATTTTTGGGTCCCAAAAAAAATGAGAAAGAATATTCTTTTGAACAAAAACACTTATTCTACATTAATACGGGCCTTTTGTGTTGCGAAAAATGCTAAAATGGCTTCCAATTTGTTGCTTGAGATGCAGGAATATGGTCACCATCCAAGACGATACATATTCAGATCCGTGATTACAGTTTTATGTGAACAGGGCACTCAGATTAGGTTATTCAATTGTTAGAGAAGGCACTAACTGAGCCACAGGTTCGGCACTTAAAATGTTTCTCCCATGTTTCGAACATGCGACTTGCTGCAAACCAAAAATACTTCTATTGGATGAACATGAAGACAACTACCTAAGAAAAGAATACATCCCAGGGGGCCTTCTGTATCCATAGGACGATACATATGCCATACGATTATTCGAACCTCCCGAAGCAGCATTTCATCCAACAACATTAAAATTGTTGCCATATCAAATTTTTTTCTTTTCTTTTCTTTAACTCGGTGCAAGAACAACACCGCCACCATTCTTTTTATCTCAGTTATTTCAACTCAAGCGAAACCGCATTCCATTTCAGTTAGGGATTTCAACGGACTCACAAAGCCCCTCAGTGCTTTCGATAGACTACAAATATGCGTTTATCTCCATGTCTGGAGAGGACATAAATATATTCTATATATGTACTGTGATCGTGTTTCATTTTGAGAGTGCAAGCCGCTTCACGTCTATTTCCTGCATTTAACAATCAATGGCTTCATGCGCTAAAAAATCGCTCTGCACCACCACCTCTTCAAACCAGTACCATTCAAAACCACGTTGTTAACATTGGAATATGCCATTTTATCGTGACGTGCGATGAATCTTGAGACTTCACCCACTGTATAAGCCTCTAGCTAAATAAGGCATAAACGAAAAATGTAACCCTGACTATTAAGTGTCAGTTTGGGCAATTCTACATGGGGTTAGACCTAAGGCTAGTCAGTTGGATGAATATGAAAAATAAAACATAAATTTATTTTTTGAAAGCATTCACTAGAGCTTGGAGGAAAAAAATTATGGTATTTATGTAGGGTTTGGAATGGGGAATTATAGAGAAAAAATAGCGAAAAGATAACGGTTAACGGAGGAATATATTTTGATGTTTATGGAACCCCTGTAAATCTATGGGGATTGATAGTATTTGTAATTTATTTCACCTTATCCGAGAAATATTTGGTCAAGATTCAAAAGAAGATAACTAACTTGTAAGAAGGAACAAAATTAAATTTTGAATATTTAATTCCAACCATCAAGAATGCATGTATGTGTGTGTATAAAGCAGTTGGTAAAACTTTTGGCCGACATAAATGAGGTTGTTGCATTTCCATTGAGGCAGTGGTGCCTCAAAACATTGGAATAAGTGAAAGCTCATTTATGTGCAATTTCTAGCACTGGAATCAGAGTTTGTAGTGGGCCAAGCATAAGTGAAAACCCTGGAAAGGGCTTGCCACAAGCAAAGATCCTTGCATACATCAAAGAGCAAAAAGACGTATATGTCGTTATGGGGCAAAGATCAAAACATCCTTTGAGAAAGAAAAAATCACCTCCTGTTGATCCATCTCGTATTAATGTGGTTACCCCATCACACCCTTTTCTTGCTGCACCCATTGCGGCCGAAGAGGAAGAAGATTCACCTCTTGGTCGCAAGAGAACAAAAGATGCAGACCCATTGGAGAGGGCATTCCAAAATGACTCCAGAGAAATAGCGGAGCAGAGCATCGCACGTTGTATTTACGCATGTGGGTTGTCATTTAATACTGTTAAATCACCATACTGGCAGGAAATGGTGAGATCTATCAATGTTGCCCCTAAAAAATTTGCCACCCCATGGTATGAAAAGGTGCGCACCACCTTATTGACAAAAGAAAGAAAACACATTGAAAATGCATTGCAGCCCATCAGGGATTCATGGATCGAAACAGGGTTGTCCATCATTTCTGATAGATGGGAAAATACGGCAAATAAGCTATTGATTAATGTGATTGCAGTGAGTCCTAAAGGAGCAATGTTTTTGAAGGCCATTGATTGTGAGAGGCAAGTGAAGGATGCACAATTCATTGCTAACATCTTGATAGAGTCCATTGAGGCAGTGGGGCCTCAAAACGTTGTTCAAGTTGTAACGGACAATGCTAAAAATTACAGAGTTGCGGGCATGTTGGTTGAGGCAAGGTACGAGAACATATTTTGGACACCTTGTGATGTTTATTCCGTCAATCTTATGTTGCAAAAGTTGGGGACAAAAATTGATTAGATCAAACAAGTCTATGAGGAGGCGAATGAGATCCAAATGTTCATAAACAACCATCACATGTCCCAAGCCATTTTTAAGACTTTCTCAAAATTACAATTGTTGAAGGTAACTCTTAATTTTATTTTATAAGTTTGTAATTTGTAGTGTTTTATTTTTGAACAATTTTAAGTTTATTAATTATTTGTTTTAATTTTGTATAATTGTATTAGGTTACTGAGACTCGATTTGCCTCACACACCATCGTCTTGAGACGACTTGTTAAAGTGCGTGAAGCATTGAGTAGCATGGTCATCAACAACATTTGAGGTGTATGGAGGCAAGCAAACAGTGAGAGGGCCACAAAAGTGAAAGGGTATATTCTTGATGCGTGGTGAGAACGTGTGGAGTATTCGCTGAGTTTTACTAATCCCATTGTCAGCATGTTGAGATATGTGGACATGGATCATCCATGTTTGGGTGAGATTTATGATGAAATTGACTCAATGATTGAGAACATTAAATCCATCATAAATGCCAAAGAGCAAGATCCCACAGAGAGGTTCTTCAAGGAAGTGCAGTCGCATCTCATTGAAAGGTAGAACAAAATGACCACCCCATTACATCTTGTTTTTGCCTTGACACCCAAATACTACAGTACAGAGATTCTTTCTTTGCCCAAGAGGGTCGCACCATATAGGGATGTTGAGGTTGCCGAAAGATATAAGACAGCATTCTCTAAAAATTTTCTCGATCCAGAGGTAGAAGACCAAGTCAAAGAAGAGTTTGTGCATTTCATATCCTCGATGGGTCATTCCCTTGGCGCTATCCGTGACAAATACAAGATAGACGCTCACTTTTGGTGTTACCTCCATGGGCAAACATCCACCCACCTTCAACCACTTGCAATAAAAGTTCTATCACAAGATTTTAATTTTTTTACTCTACCCTTCTTTTGACCTTTTTGATGTTTTGTTTTAAGTTTTAACTTTTAGTCTTTTAATTTTTTATAAATTTTAATTCATTTTGTGGCTTCAATAGGTTGCAAGCTCCTCTTCAGCTGAGTTAAGGCAGCTATGGCTTATCCACTCAGTTAAACGCAATAAGTTGGCTGCAAAAAAAACGGAGGATTTGGTTTATATGCAATCCAACTTACGTCTTCTCTCACATAAACAACCTCAATACAAGGAAGGGCCAACAAAGTTGTGGGATGTGAACCCAGAGACTGCTGATTTAAATGCCTCCCTTACATACCTTTCTTTATTTGACACGGAGCTAGACAGTGCTTCACATGACTTGCACAGTGGAGCTAATGGGAGTGGCACTGCTACTGCTTGAAGTTCTAATGAACCACATGATGATGAAGACATTGCAGGCGAAGAAGAATATTAAATATATCATATAGTGAACAATGAGAACGTTGATTTGTCTCTATTTTTGTCCATACATTGTAACATTTGCACCATGTACCTGTTATAATTTATAAAACTAATATAAGTTCGACTATTGAATATTATGATATTTGGAATTGAATTATGAGTATATATTTTGTGGTTATATAACTTATTTGAAGTTATTTTGTTTCCTCTATGCATATTATGTGGTTAATTTTGTTTATATGGCTATATTTTTATATTTTTAATTTTCTATATATATTTTTGTACGACCGTATCCAGCCGTATCCAAACCACCAAAAAAAAAGACTTATCCCCGTATCCGATACTCGTACCCGTATCCGTATCGGCAACTTAGATAATTATAATCATTTTGGGCAAGGATGATGTATCTGATTATAAACACCTGATTTTACCTTTAAAATTAAGGTAATTATAAGTACAAATATTTTAAATATATTTATTTGAAAAAGGTTGAGATATTAATATCAAGATTTTTATTTTAGATTTTTCATATTCAACAATATTAATAATTCTATTATTTTTTTCATAATTTTTCTACTGTTTAGTGACAAATTTTGATAATCTAACTACACTAATGTGTTGAGCTCGAAAAAAAGAATCTGGCAAAAGGAGACACCAAAATCTATCCTATGGTCAAGATATTACTATTATTTGATTGAATTTTCCAAAAAAAATTGAAAATCTAAGTGACGATCAAATGGGTATCAAATTTAAGGTTAAAATTAAAAATGAACACACGAACATTACAGCACACTACCACCCATTGGATATCATTGTCAAACACCTTTCAACGTAACTAGTTGTGTAATTGCATTGTTCTATGGTGCTTGAGTGTTTGGATTACAAATTCATGTTAACGATATTATTGGCTCATGTTTCCACATATTTTAGCTTTGTTTTGTCATGTAACCTATTTCACTTTCTCTATCCTCTCTTTCCTCCATCACATGTTTTCTTACGTATTAGGCCTATTGCCTAAAACCATACAATGTACAGTTTTTGGGGCACCATTACCCTATAATGTATGGTTTTTGGGGCACCATGACCCTACAATGTACGATTTTAGTGTGGGCCCTTCTAACCCTTGTGTTAGTTCTCGTGTCTTTTGTAGTCTTTTCTTGCCCATTGTATGTTAACTTGTGTGCCAATTTGGTCCTAATTTGAATTTTATAAGTCTAGAAATGCGCATGCATTAGTGTATTTAGGACAAAGGGGATTGATAAAACAAGAGCCACACATTTATTGAATAAATATATTATGAAGTATCAAAGTGAAAATCAAGCATTTAAAAGAAATTTAGAGTGAATTTGAGACATTTATTTTTGTGTGCTACTTATTCATTCTAGCACAAAAATTCATGTAGGACTAGGGCTTGCATCTACGAATTGCTTGCTAAAGTGTATGAAATGATATTTTTCAAATTTGTTCCAACTTCAAGCCCTGTTAATAATGAAAGGATAACCCATGGCCCTCATTCACTCCCCAATTTTGATTGTTTTGTGACATATTTTTAGGGATGTAGAGAAGGAGATCAATTTTCTAGTGATGTGGGTGGAAATTTAAAAAAATAGTGAGGTTTTTGGATCCTTGAAACAAGCAAACAAGGCCACAAAATCAATTTATAGGACTTTTCAACTGGACACAAATAGCCCGACATTTCTAGACACGGCTTCACACTACCGATAGAATCCACTCTGAAACACTATCTCCAATCATCTCAAGTTTTATAAGTTTTGTTCACCTCACTATTGGGACTTATTTTTTGTTGTGTGTTTCTGACGTCTGTCGCTAAATTCACAACTTATGTATTCTTATTAAACCCCCTATTATTATTTATTATTAATTCTAAAATATTCTTATTAATTAGGTTTGGTTTACTATTTTTATTTGGTTAAAATTTGATTAAGTATAGTTGTAATGTTTTATAGATAGATGTGATGTGTTTAGATCCATTTATCCATGTCTATATTTTAGTGAACCCACACTCTCTTACACCAAAGTTATATCTTGTTTTCATTGTCGTAAATATTATTGTTCTAGGGATTATTCTATTTGTTTGAAATCATTAGCATTATCTCGTGCGTTATCTTTAAATGCTAGGGTATTTTCATGTTACATATGTTTTTGTCTAATGTTATCTAAAATAATTAGATCTAATAGCTATGCTAAATAAATTTCAATTATATTGATTTTGTTAAAATTCCATTTGTTAAATCTAAAAGTTACTCAAAAAATAAAAGGGCGTCTCTCAGTGATGTCAATGTTACTTCTATTGTTGTATGTTTTGCTACAAATGATGTTGAAATTCCCTTTTAATGATAATGCTCTAAATGGACCTCAAATTGATAATGATTTTAATAGTGAACACGATGATGAAAATAATATAGATGAAAGACTTGCAGAATTTATGAAAGATATCACCACTAACCCCAAATAAAAAGCAAAAATATTGTATGTGTTGAAAGATGTTCAATGCCAAACCCTAAGTCAAGAGCCTCCAATTGAAATAACAAATCCAATATATGTAACTTATAGAGTGAAAAATAGATATTTGAATGCAAATAATATAGATTAAGCTCTTAGACGATCACCTTCCATCCCTCATAATGTAGACATTCCCAACTTTTTTCTAAAACCATTCCTTTTGTTTCTATCACATTGCTTATGCTCTTGTTAGTGTTTCTATTACTTCTCAATATGGTTTGATTGCTTTGCAAGTTCTTCCAATTCCATCATTTTTTGAGCTTCTCATATTCCTCAACCTTCTCAACATGCTACTCAAATTTACTTTTGTTTATAATACTTCTCAATGTTCTTGTTTTAACAATTCTTCTATTCCAAAACATTCTACTACCACCTTGCTTCCAACCCTCAAAGTGACTACTATGATGACAAATCTTGTGTGATGTACAGCAAAAGTAAAAATGCTTTCTCAAGGGTCTCAAAAGGAAAGTAACAAGGTCACTTTGCATGATATTTTATTTAACCCTTTAACTTATGAAGTTCTTTCTTACCATTTTCTAATAATATTTTTTGCTCTAAAGTTTGAATTATTAAATTGCAAAGAAGACCCTTCATAGTAATATAAATCATTTTATGCCTTGTCTAGATTTTGTTCATAGTGATAAATTATTGATTAACTTATTTTTAGAAATTTAAAGATTATATTCTTGATTAGTTTTATTCTTTGAAACATGGATCTTTGCATTCTTTCACAAGATTAACTGATAATTTCTTAGCTCATTTTTCAATAAATATTTGTATAAAAGTGACATTTCCACAAAATTCTCAAACTTAAACAAGGACCTAATGAGACTATTAGAATGTGTTTATGATCAAAACCTTGGTTACAAGAATAAGTCACCAATTATTTCATAGTGAAACATCAGAGTATATTGGTTTTCTTTTACCTATTAAAAACAAAGAGTTCTTCAACACCTACCCATCTTTCAATGATTTTTGTCATGCAGTAAAAAACTATGAGATGAATCTTTTAGAGGCCAACATGCTTAAATATGGGACCAATGTCCCTACCTCTAGTGGAGTCAAGTAAAACAAATTTCAAAGCCAAAAATAATAAAAATACTTTTCAACCTAAGAGTGAAACCAGGAGTGTAGTGAATGCAAGGGAACAATCACCTAACATGCTAGTCTTATCATAACAAAGAGAACGAAGACAATTTACAAAATTGAATGTGTGTCCTCAAAATGTGTTTAAACGATTACTTGAATGCAATATGCTTACTTTATCTCCTATTAGATATTTGGATCTATCTAGGCCTATTTCGCAAGACCTGTGATGCTAATATAGCCTCTAATTATTATAGAATCACACAACACTCTTCAAACATATGCATTACTTTGAAACATAAGCTCTAAGATCTTATTGATAATAATCAAATTTAAATAGAGGGTCTCAATAAAAATTGAATGAATCAGTGGATCAAACTAATCAACATTTGAAAATCTTTACAAATCCTCTACCAAATCATGCCACTCAATTTAAAGATCAATGCAATGATCATATGATAAATTAAAGAGAACCACCACAAGCTTATAAAAACCTCCTCCAATTAAATTAAAGATCATGCCACTCAAATTAACTTAATGATCATGCCACTCAAATTAAAGATCTACTTGACAGAGTTAAGAAGCCTCCTCCAATTAAATTTAATGATCATGAGATCCCATATGATATTTTTAATAATGGACCACTACTTAACAAGCTTTTATGAGAACTTTTATGAATGAGCATACACTAAAAAAACATGGAATTATAATCCTATACATGATCCTATACAATATAATCATCTCCTATTTCATTCAATATAATGGTTAATAATGATTCAAGTATTAATGTATACACCGAGAAATTTATCAATCGTTTCAACTTTTATCAAAGAGATTTAGCAAGTACTATGACTATTATTGGGGAATATGATGGCATTACTAAGAAACCACTTGCGTACATTATTTTACCTATCTCAATTGGTCCTAAAACTATCTGAGTTTGATTTCATGTACTGCCAAATAATGGATCATATGATGTTTTCATTGGAAGACCATGGATTAATCAAATGTGATAATTTCCATCAACATCACATAAATGCTTAAAATTTATTCATGATGACCAAGTGATTACTACTCGAGAAAGATATTTTTTATCCTCCACTACAAATTCAAAATGAAGTTTTACCTAAAGAATTACTAAAGTAAAATTTAATAATAAGAAATCAAACAAGTGATCCCAAAGTTCAAAAATCTACTATTCCACCTACAAGGATATGTGTCATAAGCTCCAACACCTATGCAAGAAACATATATAGATCATCCAATCTTTCAAGCAAACATTTAAATAAGAGAATGCACTATAATACAAGAAGGTGCAATAGATAATATGGATGCCTACAATGATGATAATTATACCAATAATGATTACAATAATGATGATAGTGAATTATCTTTATGCAATTCATGGGAATTTAGATATATTGATCTTTCTCTCGATGATATGACAACTTCTACTTATATAAAGAATGATGATGATTCACCTAATGTTGATTACAGTATTGGTTAGATTGGCTTGCTAACCCACTACTAACCCCCTATGTTTGCACCTGAGTTTTCTTTATTTTCACCTGAGATGTCTTTATTTTATATATATAGTTTGATTTTATTTATTGATTTTCCTTTTGGCTTCTTTTGCCTTTATTGTTTGCCTTGATCATATTTGTTTCTTAACTTAGTGTGTGGCTTTTGGGAAATTTGTTTTTCTTTTAGTTTTTTTATATATTTGTTGCCTACTTGGGTTTTCCTCTATTTATAATTTCTTTTAATATTCATGTTTCTTATTTATTGAATTTTTAACTTCCCTTGTTCTTCCTCATCTTTAATATGTTACTTATCTTTTGTTTGAATACCTTTCTCCAATTTCTTTCATTACTTGTGTGCTTAGGATACTTTCCTTTATATTTTATCTTTTATCCTCCTATGATTCCTTCTTCCTTTACATACTCATCATTTTTCTAACCTTTAACTTATTATGTTAGATCCATTTTATTTGCGACCCCTTGCCTTTGTTTGTAGTATCCCATCCAAAAATCTTGTGCTAATTAAATTCCACATGATGACAATACATTATATTGAGGCTGCATGGCCCATAGCTCTCACAATTTTGATGGAAGTTGTAGGTTAATAGAGATCCATCTCCTTTCATCTTATTTCTCTTACCTCCAGTTTCCTTTATGTAATTGGATGATTTCCTTGAATGTTCTGTCTTATTAAAATACTTTTCCTAGATATATTGAACTTTGGTTGGTACATATCTGGGATTGATCATTTTATATCTTCTGACATTCCTTTGTCATTATCTATTGAGTTTTGGTTAGTACAAATTTAGGTATGCTCATGATTATCTACCTATTGATGGAGGTTATATTGCATATATACATGCTACCTATGACAATGTCTAGATAAATGTAGAATCCACATGCAAAAGGGAAAGACATGTGACTATGGATTCACAATAGGTGGAGGCATCTTTCACGCTCTCTATGGGGGCATTTCTAGGGGAATCTTCTAGCAACACTTCAAGTTTTATCTTCATGATTTCCATTATCATACTTGGCTTTCATGTGATCTTACATATTCTAATTTGTCTTGCCCATTGCATGTACCTTTAAGTGCTTAATGATTTTGTGTATGCTCACATTCCCACAATACTTACTATGAGTTCAATATTGTTTTGTGCTTTAATAATGTGGGAACTTTTGCTTGCTATCTATAGCTTTGATTCTAATATGTCTAGTGTGTTTACTACATGTGCTTGTTAATTGGCATGTTTTCCCTTTATGTTCTATGTTTGATGTTTGTTCTTTGCTTTCTCTGTATACTGTGTCACATGCTTGTGCACTATGTTTGCTCTCATTGCTCTGATTTCTCTACTAATTTATATGTGACATTATTTGCCTTGCTTTATTTGTTTACTCTATATGTGGCATGCTTACTTTATGCTTAGTGTGTATTCTTTGATTGCTCAATTTAGTCTGTGTTTGTATTAGATTCATGTTGTAATTTATATCATTCATAACTCTCTTTTTTTCCATGATCCATATAATGCAAAGGTTTCTTATTTGTTTGGTTGTGTTTCAATGATTACTATCATAAATATATTGGGGACAAGGCTCCATATGTGTGTTGTACTTTGATATATTTACTGCTACATTGTTTATATTGGGATATGCTACCTTAATGCTTCATTGATTACGTTTTGTCCATGAGGGGCATATCATACTTGTGTTTATACATTTCATATATGATTCTCATAAGGGGCATGTTGCTATTGTGTTTATATTGCTCATAACTTGTCTACTTGAGGCATACTATACTTGTGCTAATATAGATTACAATACATACAAGTGTGAGGAAATTTATTTCACATATAGGGTTTCATGATAACATCTTACCATGTTAGACATAAATATTTATATTATCCATTCTTGTTTTCTATAGCTAGGACTCGGGACAATTCCACATTATTTTCTCCTCTATCTGAGAACAATGACAAATTAATGTTTTGAGACATACACCACATGATACTCATTCTCATCACAAGATATCTCCAAGACATTTTCTAAACCTACTCTTTCTTATTTATATCAGATAAGGTTAGCTTAGGCTTTTTATTTCTAAAAGTTGTACTAAGAAAGCATGCAAGATAACAAAGGTTCCGAGACTTGGATTTCTACTGTGGCAATCTCACACATTCCAAGCATCCTAAGTGCATTGTTTCCATTTTATCTTTTTTGGTTTTCAGCAAGATATATTTCTAAACACTTATACATGCATTTGTTGCTCTCTTACGACTCACAGAGCACCCACTTTAGATTTTGAGATTATAAAAACTCACATAGGATTGCTACCATAACCACGTGTAATAATTCCAATTCTCCTTTTTCAGATTTTCGCAGGGCAATGATTATTTAGACAATTATCCACATGCACATTTTCTTCTCATGATTGTATTGGCACATGTTTTTATATCCCAAAACACAAAAGTGTGGATGTTAGTTCTAAGATCTTCACAACCCTCCATAGTGAAAATCAGGTGATCTCCCTTTGATTTTAACTTTTCAATTCACTATTATTCCTATATTAAATTCAAGCACTCTTACAAGCTCTCAACAATCAAGGTATTTTCTCAAAACCTTGCAAGTAAGCTTGTTTATTTTACTTTGATATGTATGCTCAAACACACATCAAAGTGGGGAATTATATAAATAATTAAATATGGGCCAGGTGTAATTATTAATTGTAGAATTACATTGTTCTACAGAGCTTGTATGTTTGTCTATTATTAGTTCATGTTAGGATCTTATTGGCACATTTTCCTCATGTTTTAGCTTTGTTCTACCATGTTCCCCATGTTTTCATTTCTCTCTCCTCTCTCTTTCCTCCCTAACCTATTTTCTTGGGTTATGGGCCTACTCTTGAACCCACAATGTATAATTTGGGGCACTAATACTGTATAGTGTATAGTTTTAAGGCACCAAGACCCTATTAAGTCCAATTCTAGCATGGTCCCTTTTGACCCTTGTTTTGGGCCTTTTATGCTTTTGGCTCCTTTTTCGCGACTTTTCCATCCCGTTGTATCAGCTTGTGTGCCAAATAGGTCCTTATTTGAATTTTGGAAGTCAATAAATACACAAGTGCATTAGTGCATTTAGAACAACTGAAATTGAAAAAGTAAGAGCCACACATTTATTGAAGGATTTATTTCCTTGTGCCACTTATTCATTCTAACACAAAAAGTCATATAGGACTAGGGCTTGCATCAATGAATTGTTTGTTTAAGTGTGTGTTGAAAGATATTTTCAAAGTTTGTTCCAACCTAGGGCTCTGATAATATTTGAGAGATAACACAAGCCCTTCATACGCTCCCCCAATGTTTAATGGTCTATGATAAGCTTCTAAGGTTACAAAAAAGGGATAATTTTCCCAGAGATATGCATGAAATTTACAAAAATTGAACGAGGTTTTTGGATTCGTGAAACACGTGAACAAAATTGTAATATTAGTTCACTGAAATTCACTGTTGGACATGAACAACTATATGCTTTTGGGAACATCTTCACACATTCGTTAGAGTGCACTCCAAAAAACTATCTATTCATCTCAAGTTTTTTGGGTTTTGTTTGTCTTGCTTTCTGAACCTTATTTTTGTTGTCTATTTCTAAACAGTTATCCCCAAATTTGTGATAAATAGATATTTTTCTTGAACCTCCTCTTATCATTTACTTTTTATTTTAGAATATTGTTGTTTACAAAATAAGTCTAATTTGCTATTTTTATTTAGTTAAATATGATTAGGCCTAGCTTCAATGTTTTATAGATAGATGTGTTATATTGTGATGTAGTTTGACCTATATCCATTTATCCATATCAACAATTATAAAGGTATTCACGACATTTCATCCAACATACGAGGGGTATAAATTGAAAGAGATACAAGAAATTGTTTATTTTAATTGTAACCATGTATTAAGAACGTATTAACAACATAATACTAGGAAGATGAAATAAAATTAAGAGAAATCTTTAATACCCTACAAATGCACATGTTATACCATAGGTTTACTAAGTGAATCATGTCATCCCTTCCATACCCCTTCTTCTCCCCCACCTCTTTGGTGTCTTTGGGGAGTCCCAACCTACATGCAACTCTAAGACTCGAACATAAGACCAATGAGGGAAACTACTGTTAATCTAACACTAGATAATAATACACACAATAAAGTAAAAAATTATGATATAATTACTTGTTATTTTAAATCAAATATAAGTATTTTAAATTGATCATAAAATCAACCACCAAATTATATGATCTAAATAATAAGATGACAAAAACTACCATTTTTCTTTATTTGTTACTTTATTTCTAATAACCCCACATTCTACTTTAAAAATTTGACCTTTATAGATTTTAATTCTCAAACAACAAACAAACAAACTACTATTTCTTGACATTGTACAAAGCCTAATCCATTTGTTAGATGAAAACTTACAATTAATTTGAATTTTATACAACCTCTCAAATATAACAATTTTGACCAAGAATACTTAAATAAATAGTATTCATGAGTCAATCATCTATAACAAGCTAAAATAATGGCCCTACTCGAAAACCAAATTGGAAGTATTATTCATATTTAACATGACCACAAATCCTACTCAAATTATAAACCAACTTGATATAATTTAAAACCTCCAACTTCCTACTACCATACATAATTTAAAGTTCCTAATTGATTCCTCCTCCACCTCCATCAAGTGGCTCTACAACACATTTACCTCTATTTTTTTTTAATATGTTTATTAATTTTACTCTTTTCTTTCAATCCTAGCCCATGTAAAACCAATAATTAGTATGACTGATTTTAAAACTACTACAAAGAATATCAACCTCAACCAAAAACAACAAAGATAAAAAAAAGAAAAGATCACCTAGAAATAAAAAATAACAGTAGAAAAAAATCTTGTTTCTCTATAAATAAAACACAATATAGTTTCAAATACATGTCTTTCTTAAATAAAGAGATTAAAAAACTTATATTAATCTTAACAACTGACATTGTGATCTCAATAAATTGTATGTTGTACCAAACAAGTCAATTAAAATCATAAACTCGACATATCCTTATAATCAACTAAAACTTTTCTCACTCATTGACATCAAAAATGAAATAAAATAAAATAGTAGAAAATAAAAAGTTATCATGCTGAAGTCCTGTAAACATTAGCTCTTTGTTGGACCCTAGTCTCTTATAAGTAAAAATTTATATAAAATTATAGTGTTTTACCAGACAATGGATTGAAGACTAGTTCTCCTCATCTATCAATAAAGTTATTGTAGAAAAAAATCTTTAATTTCAACAAAAAATAATAATGATTGTATTGTTGATCATATTATTATACTTAGAATTTACACTAAATCTTTCCATAATAAATAAGATATCTTTGCTTTGATAAAATCAAAAAAGCTTTTTACATTGAATGAAAGGAAAATTTTAAAAATGTGTCACGAAAATAGAAATCCCTCATAATAGCTACACAAACTATATGAATAAGTTATTGCCAAAATTAAAACTAACCAAAGGTATTGTAGGTTTCTTCTTTGCCCACTACCCTCTTTTTAGAAGATACATAAATAAACCCTCTTTTGGAGGATACACAAATAGATTTTAAAAAATATTTAGAAAATGTAAATTATATAAGAATTAACAACTGAACCTCTATATTTTTTCTATATGCTAATAATATTTTCCTACTTTTAAACTTATTAATATTTACATAAACAATTGAGAATTATTTAAATATTTTACAATAAATTTGATCTCATGATAATTACTAATAAAACCAAGATCATTATAGTCAAATGTGGAACAAGTTATCCTAAGTTGTCTTTCAATAAATTCTTTCTTAAACTAATTCATTCTTACAAATATTTAAGACTTTGTATTAAAAAAAAAATTCTATAAACTAAAATGTTTACTTGTAAAGACATTGAACTTTAAAATTGGGACAAAAAGAAAACAACATTCTATTTCTTCATCACATTGGTCTTCCTATACATATATTGTGCGACAATAAACATATTTGTAGAAGTTCATGAAATAAAATTATATTAATATCTACACATAATTAAAGCATGGAGTACGACTTGGACTACATGTTCCAATATAAGTGAGAGGGTAAAAAGAACCCTATACAAAGATAGCGAAAATAAAATTAATCTAAAGAAAGAATGGGTAAAGATCTAGAACATGTGAACGCGGTATTATTGCTTGAAAAAACAATCAATAGAAATGTACCTCCAAGTACAAAGGTCCACAAGTTAATGGAAATCAACACACAGAACTTGTACCACTTACACCAGAGGGCTGCAATGTCACGGCATAAGATTATGTGTGTGAGGGTTAATTGAAATACATCCAAAATGCGTATAAGATCAGGCATGACCAGGTAGTCAAAATTAGAGAGTGCTAAGGACTAAGAGGGTCAAGTTGGATGACTCTCTAGGGGAAGTGTGTTGCTCCTTCAAGGAAGTGAGCATCCTTCCCATCAAAAGCAAAGCCAAAAATAAAATTTATAGAGTTATATATTATGTAAGCAGTCTCATCATTGCCCAACGATCACGTTTAAGCCACTTCACTAGCAAGAAAAAACCAAGTAAAAAGTTGAGCATCTCATAATAACAAAGGTTAACAATCTGAAACCAAACATCCAAACTAGAATCACTTGCACCTTTTGGATTAAAAACAAAAATAAAAATAAGAAAAATATCGGGTACTATAAGAATATCATCAAGTCTGAACTACAGCATCCAACCTACCTTACAAAATGCCTCCAAATCCTGCCTATGCGAAAAATGTTTTATGAAAAGTTTGAAAAAGCAATATGACTTCATGGATAAAGGCATACAATATCTCAGTAACACACGTGAGAAATAAAGGCATGAATGGAAGATTGTAAGAGGAGCTTCCTCAATAGTCTGACAACATGGATCTCCATGATTAGATATTATATGCACACTTAAATCAAACTCTGAAACGTATCCATTCTGAGCTCATTCATGCGCAAATCCAATGACTTCGTGTGCATTTGCACCACAATTGGTTTTTTTGGAGAGTGTGTATGAATCAGATCACTAATAAACTCAATGCATATGCAGATACACCGGTTGAGGATTTGGCTTCTAAATTCTGTAATTTTCACTCACAAATGGAATTTATCTTATGTACTTGGTTATATCTTCTACGTAGGGTATTGGCTTTGATTTTTTATTTTTATTTTAAAAGAAAGAATACACTTCACAATATTTGCATTAGCTTCAAATGATACTTTAAAAAACTAGGATACCTAACAATATGTTAATATGTATATTTAATTTCTCATATTACTAATTACACATTTGTCACAAGGACGGTTATTTTACAGTGACCCTTGTTTTAATTTAAGTTTTCTTTAATAGTAAATAGCGAGCCGGTATATTGACTCCATTTGGGCAATAATTGAAGGATAAGCATCGCTTGGAAGCATTTCAAAAGAAAAAGGAACGTGGGTGGTTGCAGACCCAAGATTTGGATCATTTTTCATAATTTAATATACATATAATAAGAAATGTAGTGTACACTGTATGGTATAGTGATATAGAGAATGTGCAATACAATTAGGTGGTTACCCTGAAATTTAATTAGGTGTGAATTGTTAAGGAATCTGATGGCTTGTTCTAATACCAGGTTGGGAGTTTCAATCAAGGACTTTCTGAATTTGAATTTCCTACATTAGTCAGGTTTTCCTTCTCAGCTGGTTTAGGTAGCATCAAACATTTCTCAAACTTAAACGATTCTCAAGGAAAAGATATCTAGAATCCTGTTTTGAATGTGGGATGCATCATGTCTTTATTTTTGTTATACATCTTCAACGATCTTTCAATTGTTTTTGAAATAAATTAATAAATCAAACTAGTGGTTTGAACCGAAAAAAAAAAATCTGAAATATAAAACCTGAATAGCTTGCGGACTTAACCTAATTAAATTCAAAATCTACTTCTAGTTGAATTCGCCGGAACTTCACTACTTTATCTGAAATTCTAAATAGCTTGGGGACCTTGTAGATTTTCCATTGAATACTTGATAGTTGGAACGTTCTTTAAAACTTCAGATTTGTCCATCCCATTTGCATGTGTGGGTGTTGTATATCTACAATGATTTACGGTTCTTCTCTTGGTTTTGTTGTCAACTATTATTTTAAACAATCACGATCTGAACGCGGTTGATGGCCACTTCTAAATTGTAATATATCTGAACTATAATTCCAACTCTTCAATCCGAATTTTTTCACTCTATCTGGAGGAAATCCAAAACTATTATGGATGCTCCTATATTTCTCTTAATCTATTTTATATATAATCCGTTGTACCTGTATCTTACCCACTATTAAACCTCTTATATCCCCAATAAGAATTCATTACAACGACTTAAGAATATCAAAGGCAGCAATCCTGGTTTTTGAGTCATGAAAAATACTAGGGAATACAAACATTTCGGTCTTGAACGCTCGTACCAAAAAAATTAAATCATAATTCTAGATATTGTGAATATGCTAATGGATTGGTTAAGGTGGGATACCCCTCTTAACCTTGGAGAGCATTTTGAATATGAAAGTAGATGTCTAACAAAATGAATCCTGTTTCCATTTTGTAGAGCACTCGAATTTTAAAACAGAAAAGTAGTTTTCTTCTACCATGGCGACATATATGATATAACCTTTAGTTTTTGTTTTTTTTTCCAAATCCCGTTATTTATTGATAAGACAACATTGGCATCCTTTCAATTTATTTACTTGTTTAAGATATTATTTCTAAAAATTTTAAGTTTCAAGATAAATCATCCAATTTTTATTTGATTTTTTTTTCTAAAGATATCATGCAGTATTTATTAAGGTTATACATTTTCAATTCTTTCTTATATTCATGAGATAAGAGAGAATTCAATATAGAGTTGGCCTTTTATAATTTTTTGTTTCATGATTTAATTTTAAATTTCATTCTTCAATATCTATATTAAAGGTATAAAAATGTTCATTGTTATATTCAACAGTTAAAAATCATTAGAAAAAATAATTGACCAACTTAATTCTCATTTTTTTTTTTTTAATCTTCTTTTTCTTTTACAAATTCTTATTGAAAATAAACCTTTTTTACAATCCTATTAACAAGTTATGGTTACTATTCAAGACTCATATATATTTTCAAAACCACGTCCCAACTACAGATGATGATGGCACTCCAAGAATGTTTGAGTGCAAGTTGCATGAGAATGGGGTTCCTGGACGGGTACACTGCCGCTAATTTTACCGTGAATGTGCCTCCATCAAAGCTACAAAATGGGATTTGAAACATTCCCTCCTTTTCCTTTTAGTACTGTCGTTTGTGCTTGATAAGTGTATTTTGAGACTTTTTTTCAAATGGTGATCAACCTGTTATTTTTTATTATAAATTATATTTGTATTTTTATTTCTAGATTTTTTTATTAATAGATATGTGGATGAGTTTCCAATTAAAAAGATAGAGAAAATTAAGAAGAAATTCAATCGACATGTGAAAGGTATGGCACCTTATCAAGCTTATAGATTGTCCAATGAAAACAAAATGTTGAAGAGAAGAGGAATAGGAAACTTGGAAGGGATTTTTAGGACACAGATTTCACATATCCTAGTAAAGCTACTCTTGACTTTGTGCTAATCTTTTATTGTTAAGTAAATGTTGGGCATTGGTAGAGAGAACCTGGCTCAACCAATATTAAAGAAAGGGTAATGTGTAGAAAATAATGAAATAATCATTTTAATGTTCACTATGTAGTCCAGAATGATCGCCAGCAAAAAGACTTTAATTACAGTAGCTATTTAACACCCACTGCAGTGTTAGTGTGCATTCCTTACCGTAAATGGAATCAACAATTTTGCATTACATCATATCGAATACTATGTCTAAACCTTCGACGGACTGTTTATGAACAGCTTTTGTTACTTTATTGTATAATATTCTATTTAAAAATCAAGAAATCCATCCATAACTACAGCAAAATGGTTTGGGCTAGATTTTAGCTTCTGTATAATGTGATTTTTTTATTATAATCACACACTATTGTCGAAAATCTTAGTTTTATATGCTAGTCTCATCTCAGTTGGCATATGCCAGGCTTGCAGGGACGCGACAAGACATGACATATGCACAGTTATCAATCACGTCGTGACATGATGTGCTCGCTGGGAAAAAATTTAGTCCCGCCATTAACAGTTTTTATTTGAATTTTTCCGGCCTATTTAGGTTCGATAATTAAGACAAAATAGTTGCATTGGATTGTGGTCATACATTCGCTTACTTATTTTAATATTTTAATTATAAAATCATAACACTGAAACAAGATGAAATTAAAGTTTTTTTTTGTTTTTATAGTTTATAAAAATTAAATTTACAGTTTTTGGAATAATTTTGAGCCTGTTTTCAAATCGATCCAAACACAACTTAAAAATAAGTAACAGTTCTTTCAATAGATAAAATTAATTAGATTTTTAATTTTCCATCGATTATTTATTAAATTTTCTAAAAACTGAAAAAAATTCCAAAACCATCATGGATGCTCGTATATTACTCTCAATCTATTATATATATGATCCATTTTATTTATATCCTAACCTAAGCCTCTTATATCCTCAATAAGAAATTATTACAATGACTTAAGAATATCAAAGGGAATTGGTATTCTCTTACCAGCAATCCTGGTTTTTGAGTCATGAAAAATCAATCTTAGGGAATACAAACATTTAGGTATTGAACACTTTTTTTATTTTGGAGAGAATTTTTTATATGAAATTATCTAATAAAATAAACCTTGTTTTTATTTTGGAAAGTATTTGAATTAAAATAGAATGGTAATAGTTTTCTTTTAATATGTAATATATAATTTTAATTATTAATTTTTTATAATTAATTTTAAGAAAAATTATGTAAAATTTGATTTATCTTTTAATTTAAAATTATTATATAATATTTATTAAAGTTACATACTTCCAATTCTTCCTTATATTTATTATAAAGATAATTCAATGTAGAAATAACTTCAAATAAATAACACAACTCTTTATTTTATAGTTCTTTTTTAGACTTTTTTATTCAACATCTATTTAGAGGTACAAAAGAATCTATTATTCTACTTAATAATCATTAGCTATTAGACTTAATTTTTATGTTTTATTTTAATCTTTTTTTTTTCTTTTAAATTCTTATTTGAAATATATATTTCTTATAATCTTATTAACATATTATAATTACTACTAAACACTAATATGCATATGTTCATCTTTATATTCATATTGACAATATAACTAAAGGAAGAAAACTACAAAACCAAGTAATTTGCCATCAAGAAATGGTCCTATTAACTCCCACATATCAAAAGTATGGCTATTGTGGTCCCATGACTCCAAATAAGCATTGCTTCCCTCCTCACATAGTGGTAGTTGGGTATTGAAAAAATTATAAATAATAAGCATAGCTGCCTATTCATGACATGACTATATTCATGGCATAGTTTCCTACTCATGACATGAATATGTTTGAAAGATTCCTTATTTGGGTATTTAGAAAATTTATAGTAATTATAATGAAATTTGAAAATTAAATCTCAATTATGAATAGACATCAAATCAAATTTTCAATAATTTATCTATTTATTATATTATAACTTGTGTCCCTATCTCAATTCCCATCCCCATCTCCATTAACATCTCTAATTATAAGGTTAAGGATAGGAAATCTACTTCAATAAAGATTAATTTTTAATATTATAATTTATTAAAATAGTTATAGTCTAATTAGTAAGGATGATAGTTTGTATACCAACTATTAAAATACAAATCCTTTTAAATTAAGATCAAGATTATTAAATTTTTTATGAAACAAATTGAATGTCTTAAAAAACACTTAAATTTAAATGTGCATTTCTTTATATTTTTTGATTCATCAATATATAAATAGGTTTCTTTTTAAAAAAAGAGAAAACCTAAAGGAAAAAAATTCAAGCTACCCTTAGAGATATGAAAGGTATGACATTTCATCATCATAGATATAAGATATATGAAAGATATGGCAGCTTATCAAACTTATAGATTGGTAAATGAAAGAAAATATGTTGAAGGGAGAAGGAATAGGAAACTTAGGAGGAGTTTTAAGGACGTGGATTTCACTTATCATAGCAAAGCCACTCTTGACTTTGTGCTAAGCTTTTATCGTTAAGCAAATATTGGACATTGGCTCTGGGACATTAGTAGAGATACTGAGTCAACGGATATTAAAGAAAGGTTAATGTGCAGAAAACGCAGAAAATAATTATTTTAATATTCACTATGTAGGCCGGATTGATCGCTAGCATAAAGGACTTTGATTACAGTGGCTTTTTAACACCCACAAAAAGCATTCCTTACCGTACATGGAACCAAAAATTTTACATTTCATCATATAGAATGCTTTATATAAACGTTCGACGAACTGTTTATGAACAGCTTTTGTTACTTTATTATATGATATTCTATGCACAAATCAAGAAAACCATACATCACTACAGTATGATGGTTTGGGCTAGATTTTACCCGCTGTGTAATGTAATTTTTTATTATTACATAAGCACATTATTGACAAAAATTTGAGATTTATATTCTAGGTTCATCTCAGTTGCATATGCTAGGCTTGCAGGGAGGCGACAAGACACGACATCTACACAGTTATCAATCACGTCGTGGCATTATGTGCTCGCCGGGAAACAACTCAGTCCCACTATTAGCAGTTATTATTTGAATTTTCCTGGCCTACTTGGTTTGATAATTAAGAAAAAATAGTTGCATTTGATTGTGGTTATACCTTCGCTTACTCATTTTTCAGGTTTTTAGCCATAAATGGAAATAAGATGAAGATTTTATACTTTCACAGTCAATAAACATTAAATCTAAAGAAGTTTCTAGTATAACTGTGTGCCTGTTTTTAAAATCAAAACGTTAAACTAAAACCAAGCACACAGTTATTCCAAAAGATGAAATCGAAATTAATTCAATTTTTAATTATCCATTGATTACTTACTAAATTTGCCTACATTAAAACTTTTACCTGCAGGAGAAATCCTTATCGTCCCTTTGGTCAGGGAATTGAACTGAGTTTCGATCTTCTTAAAAAATGCCATGGCTTCCTTGAATGGCTTCGTAAGCTCCTCCTGGTACTTATCTAACATGTCGCAGTAGGCCTCCTGACAAATAAATAGACACAGCATCACAATGGATTTCGGTTTTCCGCACTACCTATAGATTTTCGTCCTCCTATGTCAAAACCGTATTTCATAAATTCATTCAGATGCGCCGGTTTAAAACCTTAATGTGCAAAAACAGGCCAGAAAATTCTTGTTTCTCAAATTAAATTATATGGTTGAAAATCACCATGAACCTGTCGAGTTCTCGATCCACTCCGATGCTCATTGTCGTCACGTTGCGTCGATTTTCGTATTCTTTAGCAGCTGCGTCTAACCGAGCCACAACTTCTTGTGGAGCACCGACCTGAATGCACAGTTACAAACAACGAGAGGGCATTACAACAAGTGAAAAGGTCTGCACACTCGCATGAAATGGATGTAATTATTTTAGGGGGTGGACATGGAGAAACAAGTAGAGAAAAACCCGCTTTAGGTGCACAGATTAAGGGTGGGTTTACCTTTTGACAGTTGATATAAGCTTCCATAAGGCGACGATACTGTGGGTGCCCTAATATTTTAGCTTTCATTGCATCCGCCGCCTCCTCATCGGTAGCTGTAGCAGTAGGAACCCTACTGTTACTACTGAAACGAGGGCTATCTGCTGCATCCCCGGTTTGTGTGGCTGACTGGCTACGCAGCTGAGTGGAGGACGACTCCCCAAAGCAATTTACAGCCTGTTCTCTCTGAAATTCAAACCGGTTTGTAATGTTATGGCAACCTCCTTCTATCTTAACCAGCGGCACAGAAGAAACTGGTTTGGCGGTCAAGTGTTGTTCCATTACAGATTGGGATTGCCGTTGCAGCCTATTTGGCTGAAAAACAGGCGGTGCAGAGACAAGGCTTTCGGCCGCGTCCTGGCCATGAAATGACGTATAAGAGCTGTGCAGTGGTACTGGTACTCTCCTCGTCATGATGCTCTCGCCGTCGCCGGTCGGTTGGTGTGCGGTCATCAGCTCCATCATGGAGCTCACGCCCACGTCTTCGTACTCGGTCATGTTCGCCCCGTAAAGTGAAGACACCCGTGCATTCAGATGCTCCATTCTACAGATTTTATGGGTACTAACCAAATTTAGATGGAGATCTACTGTAACATCATATTTTTATTTGGGGATTCTTCTGTTGGAACCTCAACTGTGACGCATGAGTCCATGACCTTTCATTTCCCAGCAGCAGTAATCAAAACCATGTGACGCATTCGTCTATCTCACCGTAGCAATTTCTAAGACATTAAAGATCGTCCTCGGTTGCTTTCATTTTAGAAAATTGTGCCCGTGCCATGATTTCCTATTCCGCCCTTTCCGAGTTCTGCATCGTTAGAGACAGAGACGCAGATCACCTTCCTTTTTTGTTTTTCATGCTTGCTGTCGCATGGATTGCCTGCAACGCAACCCACAAAGCTGCGCCAACAAAGGCTGCCTCAACAGTTCCGATCCCAATCCATCAACATTTTCTCATCATCCACCCAAGATCTCCCCACCCACAGCTATTATGCACTTACCCTTTTCCCTGCCTCAAATCTCCCCTATCTTTGGGGAAAGTACGAGAAAGTACAGTCTGTGCTCACCGAATATAATGTTCGACCAATCGTGATACCGATCTCCACAACCTGATTGTTTGCGTACTATGCTAAACCAAAGAATTTTGCTGTTGCTGTGTCTGTGTCCGTCTCTGTGTCTTAATGCTTCTTCCTCAACCCCCGCGAACTTGCAGCCGGTGGTACCCTATTTTTGAGATTCGAGTGCTGTGTTTTGGTAATTGCCTTTGGTGGTGTGGTATTCTATAAAGGCAAAGAAGAAAAGACATCATCCCCATTGCTCAACGCTAATCTTCTACGGTGGTTTTGCCTCATCCACGGCTTAAAATAAAAGAGAAAACATTTATTCCATGCCGTACAGATGACGTGGTGTAGAATCTGGCCTAGATTTCCTCCTGCCCGCTTGCCTTCAAACCCGCGGGCTTCGGGACCCCTAGGGGTAAAGAACAGGAACTCCCTTGTGAGAGTCACGTGCAAAGTGCAGTGCAGTTGGGAGGAAATCGTGGATTCCAACTCGAGTACGTCATGGGGGGCAGAGCGGGTGGGCCCGACTGAGGAGAGAACGGATCAATACCTTGCTGCCAGCTTGAATGACGGCTGACGGCGCGGTCAATCAAAATCTTAGTATATGTCCTACATTATTATAAAATTGACGGTCTGTATGATGTTAGTCAATAGTCTTAACCAGCCCTACAAATTATTAACTCTTTTAAGAAAATTAAACGGTCATTTGGCGCGATAAAATTAATCCAAAAATTATTGGATCAAAAAGATTTAAAAATTTGGAAACTGTCCTAAAATAAAATAATTAAGCTGTGTGTAAAATAATTAGGGTGTTTTTAACCGAATATAATAGTTTTTGGGAAAAAAATTGTCTTTTTATTTAATTTGATATTTGGGATCAACTCTCTAATCTTTCATAGGAAAAAATGATTAATGATTGAAGAGTAAATCTATATTACTTAAATAGTGTAGAGTACAATAGTCAAATGAAGTATTAAATGTGAAGTTAGTCATTTCACCTCCTCATCTTTTCAATTGCAAGCTGGCATCTTAAAAATGAAATCCTAAAAAAAATTAATTAAACTTATAAGTAAATAACGAGTCTTACAAATTTAAATTTAAGATTAATAGATAGGTGTTAAGGATTTACTAACACACTAATGATTTACAAATAAAGATAAAATTATTAAGACCATAAAATTAAATTCATCTTTAATGAAAAAATTAACCGAAATAAGCTTAAAAGGATTTACTAATTTTAATTAGGAATATAGTTTCCTTAATTAAAAGAATTTAAGAGAAAGATTGTTGAGAATAGGTTCTCACACGTAACCTATCCTTAGACCCTCGTCTCTATTAAAATTAAAAGAGTGTTTCTAACTACCAAAAATAAAAAATATTTATTTAACAAAAAAAAACAATTTTATTGACAAAATTTTAACATGAAAAAAGGAAAAAATAAATAAAGGGTCTTATTTTTTGTTTGGAAAGACGAAAAAATATTAGAAGGAATTTACTTATATGTGATGCAACAATATTATGAAAAAAATTGATATTAAATATATTTTAGATTTTTATCAAATGAAATTCTCTATCCATCAACCTGATCAAAATTATACAGAAAGTACTAACATATTAAAAAGTTTATATAGATAAAATGTAGATTGTATTTTTAAATAAAGAAAGTGTATAAAATATATAATGAAATGTATATTATTTTCAAAATTAAGGATTTAAATTTGTTTATTGTACTGTATAGAAAAGAGATTTGATGTTTTCATAATCCATCAAATTTTGATTGAATATTTTTTTTAAATATTAAGAGAGTTTTTTTATTTTATTAAAAAAAATAAAAGATATAATAAATCGGAGATATTGAAAATATCAACTAAAAAAATTCTTATATAATATTTCAAAAAAATAATCAAATAAAAAATAAAATCTACCATCCAATATTAATTTATTATTAAAAATAAATTTATTTTAAAAGTATAAAAGAAACTAACTCATCAACACAATTTATTTGAAATTCCAAACTTATATCCGATCAAAAGCTTTTTACCCGTGGTGAAAACTTTCTCTATTCCTATTGAATTTTTTTAACTCGTTAAATCATGACCGATTAAATTTGACGGTCTACTTCACTTATCAAGTAAAAACTTTTTCGGAGTTATCCATTCATCATTCCTTTCAAAAGGCTAGGATTATTCCCTTTTTTAAAGAAGAGGGTGATTATTCGTATAGCCATTTCTAACGGAATGGTAAAAAATATTTGATGTTTATCTTCCAATTAGTGTAAAGTGTTGTCAAATTTATTTATTTTGATAGTTCACTTATAACTTTTTTCAACATTTCTATTTTTTTTTAAATGGTTTTATTTATGATTAAAATGATTGAATATATTTATATAGTTGTTAAATTGATTTATTTTTTTATTGGATAGGGTAAACATTTTTTAATTGGAGTTACGAAACGATGTTGAGGTATAAGATAAGGGCCCTAATCTTCAACAATAACGAGCACACAAACATCCTTTTAGGAGAGTCTGAGGAGAGACAAAATAAAAATAATAGAAACAAAAAATAAAATTCAGCAACAAGAAAGACACCCCTCAAAGAGGAGAAAAAAAGCAGAGAAAATTATTCATCTCTTCAACAGAAGATCAACAAAAAATCAGCGACCATCATAAGAGCATGTCGAAGAATGCATGGGATAGACAACCCACCGAAGAGCAAAATGAATGAGGAAAGAGATTAGCCACATGTTGGGACCAATCTTCTTCTATGTCTCAAAAGGAAGTTTTCCATCTTCCATTGAGTGTTATCCTTCAACATTACCTCTGCTTTCGCTCTCAACCTTTCAACCTTAGACCTTCAACCTTTCTTTTTAGTCGTGGTACCCACTTTGGCTTTAGGTCTCAAAGATCTAGGAAGGGGGAAGAATCCAAAACACCACGCTAAGGAGAACTCGTAGCCGCAACAAGAGCTTTCGCCTCTTCCAATGGGTCCTCCTTCCCAGAGAGGTCCATAAGAGATGGGACAAGAGACCTGGGTACCAATAGATGAAAAAACTTGCCATAATTATGCCAAAAAAAGTCTTGGTCCAAGGGTCCTTCCTTCTTTATCCAAACACTTTGAGAGTGGGAACTAGATGAGCATCTAGTTGCGTAATACCCACGGAGGTTGCATCCAAAGCATTTAAAAGGTAAGCCTTCAAAGTTGAGAAATTGGGTCCACTTACCTCGTGAAGAAACCACATTGATCGAATAGAAAAGGGGTTTAGAGAAGTCTATGAGAGTACACACTCTAACAAACCTACCTTCCTAAGAAGAAACATTAGTTTTCATGAAGGAACCCACTTTATTAACCAACCCAATGTGTGTTTCTCATTCCCCATAATAGGCACAAGATGATATAGTTTAATCCAAAGAGAGAGAACAAAGAGAAGCACCTTTGTAGGGTCAAATAAGGGCAACCAAGGGCAAGAGAAGAAACCATGGTTGCCCAAGAACCATGGTCAAGAAAACTAGACAAAGTGTTTGTCAATAAAACATTAAAAGACAACCTGGAAGAACCCAAACCCAAACAACGAGAAGGAAAAAGCAGCTAAAGATCTCTAGACAGATGAGACCCAAATTGAGAGATTAACCACTGAGCGATAAGAATAATACATTCACCAAAGAGATATTTGTCGTTGAAATCACCTTCCATTTCTTGAATAGAGAGGTCAAGAATTTTCAGCTCTGGTAAGTCCTTCGAAAAAACCATAGGGACATCCCCAAGCTTCTAGATTGGCAAGAATGGGAGAGCCAACTTCTAGACTGGCATGTTGGGAAGACACATAAAAGTTGGGCATGCTCAATAAGGGTGGAACAATAGTTCTATGGCAAGAAGACAACTAGGACAATCAAAAAATTATATAGTCATGGAAAGGGTTCCCTAAATTTCTACAGTTAGCATAAACTAATCATTGCTTGAAGAGCAGAAAATCAAAACCAACAAAGTAGGGAGCGATCAAAGGAGCCCTTGGCTGAGAAGAAGATAACACCTATGCAAAAGACTTGTTGTCGATGGATGCAAGTTGCAAAGAATCTACCCTTGGAACGAAGAATTCGTTAGAAGGCTTAGTTGCATCCTCCTTGTTCGCATCCCCCTGTGAACCTTTTGACACCCTTTCCTAGACTCAAGGTAAGACTAAGGCAGGGAAATCGAGCTGCAAGAAAGGGAGGAAAAATGAAGATCAAGGAAAACCTTTGAAGCTAAAGCCAAAGGGCCACTCTTGTCAAATGCATGTGACATGCTAGGGATCAAAAAACCCTATAAAGCCCAAGCACATTACATGTAGCCAATTTGGGGACCTCTGCTTCACTGCACACCATAGAAGGGGAAGCCTTTTCATGCCCAAGAACATCCCTCATTGGAACAAAGAGCAAACCATCCTGGGAAATAGCCTCCTCCAACTCATCTTGCTCAGAGACATCCTTGGATCATGAAGCATTTGTATGCATCTATTAAGAGACAAATGAGCTAGAGATTTAATTTTGAATCTTAGTTTCCCTCTTGTTTTCCTATTCTAAGGCAGAAGGAGCCTAATGGACATGTCCAGGTCATCTAGTTCAAATTAAGGGTTATTAAATTGATATGTTAAATTATTATTAAGAATAACATTATTAAGAGAGAGGAGTGAATACGTGTAGACCTAGGTATAACTAGTAAGATTATGTTCTCATTATTCTTTCATTTTGTCTTGGGAAACATAGATTTGAAATTTATTTACTACAAAATAAATTCGTTCTAAAATATATAATTAGAGTTCTAATACTCGTGTTACATATATAGCAAGTTGTTATTAACTCTTATACACTATTATTAAATATAAATTAAATGAATATTAGTTCCACTTTATTTTATTTTTAAAAAAATTACTAAAATATCATATCATATTTATTTGAGGACTATAATAAATTTTATGTCATATTTTTATTTAAAGACTATATCATATTATATTTATTTGAGGATAATAAATAAATCAAGAGTCAAGTATCTTAAAAGTTCATTCACGTCTCTTAAGAATTTTTATGATAAGAGTTAATTATTCAACATTATCTTTTAAATGTTAATATATTTTATAATACAAAATCAAAACGCTAAATAGTATATAATAATCTTTTACAATTTTTATTCTTTATCTTAAATTTTATCTTACATATAATACATTATACCAAAAAAAATTATTATATTTTATAATTTTAAATTATAAATATAATTATATAATCATCAAATCCAACCTTTAACCTAAAAAATATTTTAAATATATTTTTTATATATTATATAAATTTTACTATCTATAAAAATATTTATAAACTTTTAAACAGAGTCAAATTTGTTTATATTTTATAATATTTTAATAATTTTAAATTAAAAATTATGAATTATTTTTAAAAACTATATAAATGTAAGTTGAGTGTCTTTGCCTCATATTTAAGATGTTGTATGTCTGAATTTAATTTGAAGTGGCATTTTCATGCACCTGGTCGATGTTAGAAGCGAATGGAATTTACCGCAAGGTGGAAAACGACCCGAATTCTGTATTCATAAGACTATATGATGATATACAACCAGGACTAGATTTAAATATTCATGACGTCCGACGAATCACGAGGAGGGACAGAAAAATGGTCTTGCCGTTATTTAAATATTAAAGGACAAAACATGCAATAATTTCTTCTTAATTCTGCGTGGAAGACAATATCATGTCTACTTCTCTTGTTATTCTCCGGGTCGCTTTTCAATTTAAGGCATTCATGGGGAGGGTAACAAGACGGAGCATTTTCCCTTGCTGGGGTTAATTCAAAGCTGGAAGGAGATAAAAGTAAAATCTATTGGAGTATAATATTACACATTTATAAACTTTGTGGAGACTATTTTTAAAAAAATCAGATTTAATTGTATAAATCATTATCCGTGATGTAATGGATGACAAGAGTGTTCAAGAAGAATATTCAATTTCTTATAAATTTAGAGATAGCCATCAAAACCAAATAATATAAGGTATGTTTATACAATGAGGTGAAGTAAACCCTAAAAAACTTATGGCAAACAAATATTGTTTTTAATTTCATCTAGGTGTTCTCATAAAAGTAGGGTTGTTTTTAGATTGAATAAATGACAAATATATTAAAAAAAAATAATTGAAGATTATATTCATCAATTCTAGGGCTCTGAAAATGTAATTCTACATTAATCTTTGGAAAACTAATCTCTTTCTTATAAACCCTGATAGGGTCGCCGCATCTAAAAAACTTGAAAAAAATGAGGGATGTAATTCGGGACATATGTTATGGTTAGCTTGATTCTTATAGGGCACCTAAAATGCTTGTATAGTTTTGTAAACACCACGTCAAGTATAATGCTTGCTTAGTGAAGCGGTCTAGGGATGCATTGTATATACCCTTTGCAACTTTTTATGCTAGAACAAATGCATGATGCAGTAATACATTCTTCAAATTTCTTTACATTCTACTTTAAATGTTTGAATTAATTGCTTTGGCACGTTCACAATATATGTCTTGCATGTGTGGCATTGATTGTCTTTATATATTAATGTCCTAAATGCACTAATGCACATATGTATTATAGACTTCTCGAATTCAAATTAGGGTCCTATTGGTGTGTGCACATGCATACAACATACGGGAAAGCTAGAAGGAAGAACCCATAATCCACAAGAGACCCAAAGACAAGGGTCATAAGGGTCGACTATAGAACCATACATTGTAAATTTTTGGGGCCAAAAAATTGTACATTATACATTTCTAAGGAAAGACTCAGAAACAAAAGGAAACATGAGGGGAGGAGATAGAAATGAAACAAGAGGGAAAGTTGGTGAACAACCAAAAACATTAGAAAATATAAATAAAAACCTAATCTGAACCGATCATCGACAAACATATAACCACCATATGATAATGAAAATTTACAATTAATAACTACCTCAATTTCCCCACTTTGATGTGTGTGTGCATGCTTACATAGCGATCTCGAATCTCATGTAACAACTCTAATACTCCCAAAACAACTCAACTATAAAAGACATGTGCCTGCAAATAAGTGCCCAATCAATCAATAATATGCTGACATATAGGAAAAGAAAGAATACAATTGATATGCTTGGTTTGGTTAGAGGTTCGGTAGTGACCCATATGAGTCCCCAACATATTATTTTATCCTAATTTGGATTAATGGATGAGATAAAAATAAAAAAAAGATATAACTTTGCAATATAATTTAGATCAATAAATATGACATTTAAGCATGCATCTGAATGTAAAAGACTAATATTGATTCTTCTAATTTGACAAGGGCATATGTTAAATATAGAAAGTACAAAAGAGATCGTGATACTTAGCTCTTTTGATTGACTGTCTGACTGTGACTGTATTCTAAAAATGAAAATTAGAAAGAAATAGGCATGTGGTTCTTTCAATTCCAAAATTGATTTGTTGTCTATACTAGGTCAATTTCACAGGATCAAGCCAATATTATCGATTGATATTAACCTACTAATTAGTATTGATTTACGAGGAAGTAGGGAATAATGACTATACAGTCACCTATGATTATCTTTGCTTGCTCTATGTTTGTGATCCTAAACCTTGATGATGTGCACATATATAGAAATCAACCTTCTTGACCTTGAAACCATATATGTGCTTGTGAGGGCTAGAAACCTGCAAAAATGGGGGAAGTATAATAGACTAATATGACCCCAATGACTCCTGCCTGATGATTGGTCGCTACCTATGTATCTAATACTCCAATGAGGGAAATCAAAACACACATAGTTCTCCTACCTAGTGTGATTGTACACTTGTGCTTCTTTGTTATATGTATGCAACTAATGATGTGGTTTTGGTACTTAACAATGATTACTTTGACTTGGAATTTGAGAACTCCAAACTTGACTTGTGACTTTTCCTAGTGATAGGTTTGAAAATTGGGAAGAATAGGGCAGGGTTTATTCAATGTATAATAGTGTATATATGTACCACATATAAGTGTCCAATATCTTTTGAATGAGAGCTTTATTTATTTATATATGAATCCAATTGAATAATTCGTCATGTCATCAACATGCTACACTAATGGATCAATGCTAAGGATGGGTTTGATTTTAGAAATTAGCCATAGTTTAGAGCAGGTTGGTTCTAACCAATGCATGTTGCTATCAACTGGTGATAATGACCATTACTAGTGGAATCACCCTGTGTATAGGCAGATTGAACTGAGAGTCTAGAGATGTCTGCATATTATATTTAGTAAGTTTGAATTAGATAATCAAGTTCTTGTAGGTGTGTAATAACAAAACTTAAAGGTTGACTCATAAAATAACATGCGAGTTAAAGAGGATGGTAAATTAAGACCTTGTTTAAGTGCTTAAATCATGTGTGGTAAATGTGTGCCAAGCTTATAATTTTCAAGTACTGTAGACCATATTTTAGTATCTAAAAAATCCCCCTTTTTATTACAATAATATGATTTATAGAGTAAAAAGATAAAATATACATGAGTGTGTACAACACGCTACATTTTATGAGATGGCTCCAAATGTACATCTTTGCTCCATGCAAACTTGAAATGAAAATGAAGTAATTAAAGTCCATGTGTGAAATTTGAAACTAGAAATCAAAATAGCAAGGGTATAGTATAGTTGTATGTTGGTGGGAACCATGTTTTTATTTCAACTTGTTGGAGATGATGCTTCCTTATTGAAGCATTGGATAATTATGCTTCCTCGTTAAATCACATGCAGAGTTAGAGTGATCATGCCCCAATGATGTGCATAGGTTTGAGTGTATAGTTTTACTCAATGTATAATAGAATGCATGATTGAAAGATAATGGATAACATCCATGTCCCCATCATGACCGTAGATCCGATAAGTGTGAATTGAAATGACAACCATTTATCATTCAATTGTAATAGTGCATGAACCAATATCATGTCTCTTGAATCTATACCAATTGATATAAAATGTTATGCATATATATGTTAAATTTGATAACCTATATCATAAATGTATGTGTATGTGAAAATCTATAATTATGTTCTTGTAAACTATCATGCATATGCCCATGCATGTGCACCCAAATGTGTATGAATGTGTGCTCAAGTGCCTATAAAGTGAATTCATATGCATGGCATATGCCCCTATACTATGTATCAATGTGCCAATATCTAGCATGTATATGAACCAATCTGATATTTGAGCCATCTAAATCTTTAAAATATATACTTTGCTCTGATTTTCTACTTGTGGAGGCTTATGTGTCTATGATGATCCCAATATAATGCCTCCCTTTTGAGATGAGGGATGTATCATATAAGTCACTCATCTCAAAAGAGGAGTTAACTATATAATGTCATATATGTAGATAACATCATGTAATATCATTTGATCACGTGGGGAATATATCATCATAATAATATGTATATATCAATCAAGACATGTATATAACATATGGAATGTAAGACATATAAGTTTCATGTATAGATAGATGTATCTTTGAAGTATGCAATAAAATTGTAATTGAATAAGACTTCGCAATGACAATGCATGATATAGATCATGGCACCCCTTAATGTCAACAAGCTCAACAAACAGAAGTGTTTGTGTCACACATAAGGCCAGGGGCCATATACAAGGGACATGAGATGTTGTAATAAAAAAGACAAGAGCCACACATAGGAGGACATAAAAATGTCACAAATAAGGGAAATTAAGGATGTTGCATCAAGTAAAGCCAAGGGCCACACACAATATTCACACATAGAGTAACATATCATGTAAAAGAGTAACAATATCAATGGAGCAAATAACAAGGAACTAGTATACACCATCCATATGTATCAATGTCACATCACATTATAATATCATATCCTGAATCACTGTTTAAGAAATGAATAACTAGAAATACATTTGTAAGTAAAATAGGTAGCTAAATATGGTACAAAGGTCATATAAATATATAACTTATAATATTAGAACATGTGGATATAGATGCTCCAAATATCGACATGGCCATTAGGTAGAGGGAAAAAATTATTTGTTTGTCCATGTATAACATGTATGTCCTACATAGCACTCAAATATGGTGAAATACATGTGTATGCAAATAATACTCCATTTACTATATATATGATAAATAACATATATAAATAGTGTAAACTAACAATCATGCCATGTTCAGGTCCTGATTTTGGATTTTTTTAAATATTTGAATGTTTTTGTATTTTATAATTATTTTATTTTTTTGTATTTTTGAAATATGTAGAATTTAGAAAAGTTAACCAATGACACTTAATGGAGTATCATGGGGAGTGCATGTATTTGATAGTGGAGGGTTTCCCTTACATGGATGGTAGATACTAACTGGGGATGGGTCAAAATCTAAGAAGAAGTCAAGTGGTTTACCATATATATATCATGCTCACTACGTGTAGAATTTGGGTATGATGAATGGATATATAAGGCCAAACACTATGTAATGTTCATTGTGTATTAGGAGGGTTTTTTTTTACTTGTGTTCCTTGTGGAACACATTGAATTACGTGCAATGCTAATTGAGTATGTATTGTAGAATATTATGGCTTATGTAGTCTTTGAGTAAATCTATGATGTGATCAACACCAAATAGTTGCCTACATAGATGGATCATGTATATGTATAACAATGAACTTTTTATGGTGATCTTGAATAGGTGTATCAACCCTCTCTAAATAATGATTTTGTATAGTATCAACCCTCTATGAATAATGATCCTAAATAGGTGTATGGAATTCCTCTGATTGATGATCTCGAATATGTGTATCAACCAGTCATAGTGGTGGTGTGGGTGGTGGAGAAGATATCACTATCTATAGAGGATACTCATATCATACACTTGGAACTATAACCATTTTATTTCAATATATGTACTTTAGGCATCCATGTACTGTAGAGGGAACTTCATAAATTTTTGCATCCATGGGCATCCTAACAACATATCGAAGACCCCATTACTCTATAAAATTATGAATGGTGTGGCTAATATGGTTGATCCCACCTGAAGAGGTAATACTATGCATTTCAATGTACTTTGTCTCTATCTATAAAATCATTTAATTATTTTCATTATATCTTCTAAGCCTTTTCGTGTGTACCCAAGATATTGGGGAAGTACCATCGTGCAGAAACTCTCACATGAACCACTATAAATAATAACATTATGTATATATTGTTCCTCAATGTAGGTTCGTATCAACAATGCATGAAAATTTAAATCATTATCAACTATCTCATTATCATTAAATGTAATCATGGGATGTTAAGGTGGAATATCCCTAAGTGTACCAGTGATAGTATTTAGTGGATGATCACATGTTATCGGTGGATGATGCATGTTGTATGCATTATAATGCACCTTTGATGTTTCCTTAGTTTATGTTGACTCATGTTTAGTAAAATTATCACTAAACATATTCAAATTTCTATTTACATTGTGTTGTGGTCAATATTCCTCCATGGGAGTGCCCAAATCAATAATGTTGTCATCTATGAGATCATGTATCTTATGTCTTAGATTGAAACATTTGTTCATTGAGTTCCCCTCAATCTGATAATACTCACAATATGCATTTCCATCATAGTTAATTGGTCTAGGTTTTCTTGGATCAATATCTTATGGAGGGAGGAGTGTTATAAGGTTACAATCGAGCAACTTATTTAGTAGCAAATGAGGAGGTAATGGTAATTGTGAAAACTTCCACTTTGGTAGATATTTTAATTGTGATTGGCTTAGAGGTTGTGACACTGCATTGACTATAATATTTGCCTAATTTTAGTTATCACTTATTTTGACCTTATAATTTGGCTTGATTTGAAAATTCATTGTTGAATTGGTCATAGGAGTTGATGTATACATAAGTTTGTTCATTCCTCATTGTTTAGCATAACTCATAAAATGATTTTAATTTATTGAACATAATTGAATCATGAAACAATGATAGAAAACTTTGTTTGAGTACATCTTGAAATTCATTCTCAACCATAACATTAGTCATCTTGGCTAGCATGGTCTTGTATCGAAGCACATAGCCACTAATTGGTTCATTGGATAATTGCTTTAGCTTTGAAATTTATGCAAAGGATGAATTATCATCAATGTTAATGGAAAAGTGTGCTAGGAATTGGTTAGCCAAAGGTTGAATGCTATTAAAAATTGAAGAGGAAGATCATATAACCATATTAATGCATAATCATTAAGACCTATTGGAAATAACTTGGCCAATAATTCGTTATTGTATGCATATCCCAAGCATGTTACCTAGAATGATCTAAGTTGTTGCTTGGGATCACCTTTACCTTCATATAATATGAGCTTGGGAGATATGAATCATGTTGGTAAAGGGTAGGCTACTATCCCATGGGATAATAGGTTAGGGAAAAAGGTTTGAAAATCCTTGGAATGACTAGCTCTTAATGCACCTTGCTCTAATTTCAACACCTTGGTATGCAAAGAGATAACGACTTAATCAAGGGAATGTACATTAGGAAAGGTTGGTAATGGAATATGTGTAACAAACATGGGAGGGGTGAAGGTTTCCTACATAGGAATAGGCCTAAAAATCTTTTGAAGGCCTAATGTTGCCCCCAAAATTTGGGTGGATGTCACATAGGTCATTGAAGGTGCAAGCATAGGAACAATACCTATAGTAGTGGTATGAATACTTGATGTAGAAGTTTGAGCCAAATTTTATGCTCATCTCTTGTTATATATAACATTGCATCAATCTGATGTGGATTCATATTAAGGTATTCAATGAATTTTTTATCTTCCAAGGCATCTTGTTGATCTTTAGCAGTTGTATCATCAGTCTCAATATTAATTACAAGTCCATCAATAGGGTGGATAAGATAACTTGTATAATCTATAATCTGAATAATAAAGGGAATCATGCCCACACGGTTGAATAATATTTCAAGAACACACAAATAATAATTCTATCTCTGAGAAGAGATGTTTTATTTCTCAAAATTGTAGATACAACATATGCCTATCTCTAGGAAGGGATGTTTGATTACCTTTTTAGGCTACATCTATTTTTATACATACTTTAAAGGTAGGAGGAGGATGTGGAAGGTCACAAATATCAAGGGAGATTAAGTGGTTTGACTTACATGATTTAAAACATTACAAAATTTGAAAAATTACTATTTCTTGAAACTTACTATTTTTAGATTACACTAATAAAATTGAAATTTGGGGAACTTACATTTTATTTTCAAGACTAAAAACCATTAGGTAGATCTTGGTGACATATAATAGTGTTGCCATCATTCTTATCTTTGTAATGGTTTAAATGGGGAGTCAAACAGAGCTATGGTGCAAAAGTTATGGCTCTTAAAAGTTCTACCACCAATTACGGTCAGACCATCTCCCAAATTATTCCCTAAAGTGTTGCCCAAATCATTGCCTAAAGTGTTTTCTATATCATTCCTCTCTCCTTAAGAAGAAATGGTCTCCATTTCATCAATATTATTTATCAAGTGTGATAGTTGTGTCTTGATCTTATTTTCATCCACTAGAGTAAAACTCTATAGATCAAACTCACCAATGTCTAATTGTTTTGTTATGACTAAAGTGTTCAATAGAGGTGGATGATATGGAATAGATATATCATTTGGTGTTATGGGTTGGAACCTGATGCATACTCAGAATGAAATTTTCTTTGTGGATCTATGAAGGACCTGATTGTTCACCATTTCTATCTGACCATCAATCTATGGATGGAAGGCCATGCACTTCCTTATCTTGGTATCCATTTACTTTTGTTGTTATGTTGATTATGAATTTAGGTCTGCAACATTAGACCTTTTAGATTTTTTTGGCTTGACCACCATGAGAATGAATTTCTTGGCACTAATTAGGGAGATACATATAGAAGGTAATACCTCTGGTACCCTATATCACTATGTTCAAAGAGTGAGTGTGATCCTTCGAGTTCTTGATTCATATATGCCATGTCGATTATAAATGAATGGCTGACTAAGGAGTACATCATAAACATCTAGATTGACCACATCACACAAGACCTCATATTGGAAAGGTTTTATTTCATATGAAAGAAGACACTGGTGGGTGACATAGAGGTTTCTCCCTAGACTCAACCATATAATATTGTATGGCTTTAGGTGAGGATTCATGGATAGATTTAGAATTTTCACAACATTAGCAAAGATTAAATTATTTTGACTCCCACTATCAAGAATGAAATGTAGAGGCTCACCTTTCACCCATAACTTAGAGTGAAATAACTTTTCCTTGTCATCTGGTCTCTCCTCATGGGTTTTTGATGAAACAACATGGAATTAGGCTCAACATATACAATCTATTCTTCATTCTCTTTGATTATAAGGTGTGTATGGTAGAGCAGTAGATGTTGAGGATTGTAACTCAAAAATCAAATACTTGATGGCTTGACATTCTTCTTTGTAGTGAGTTCTAGATTTATGGTAATCACACCATTTCCAAGTCTTCCCTTCCTTTTGCTTCCAATTTTGGCCTCATGTTTGACCTTCTTTGTCACTTTTCCATTTTGAGGGCTGACTCTTCATATTCATTCTTCCATGCTTCTACTCAATCTTCACCATGAACTTGTATGCCTCATTGAAGGTCTCCAAATTAAAGATTTCTATTTCCCCACATATATACCATTGTATTTTACCATGATATTTGATAACCTTCTATTTCTCACTTTCCTAAATTCCCAATCTCATAGATAGAGAATAAAAAATGTTAGTGTAATCTTGAGTAGACTATTCCTTACCTTGACAAAGTTGTTACCACTCTATGTATAGATCATCATATGCTCCAATGGGGTGGTATTATTACTTTATAGGTTTTATGAAATTTTCCTAGGTAGGTTCCACCTCAAGGACAATATCAACTATACTAAATCTCTTATTGTACACTTCCCACCAATTTTTTATAGGCAATGATGTTTTCAAAAAAGCCAAAGTGATCTTCCCTTTATTGCTGAATTTATTTATAGAAAAATATGATGACAATTGATCCATCCAATTTTATACTACATCAGCATTGATTTTGCCTATAAATGTAAGGATATCAAAATTCACCTGAACCTTGAAGGGTGTTGGGGCACTGAAAAAATGTGGAGTTATAGATGAGGAACAAGAATTTCCCATAAAAATTTGTTGGAAAATTTTGGAAAATTATTGTATCATATATTTTGCTACTATTGGAGGGATTTATTCACCATTTCCTTTAAAGGATCAGATGTCTCAGTGTTATCTACCATTTGAGGTCATTTGGAGTGAACAGGTGGATAGTCTGTTGGATCTTATATTTTCCACCCACGTTTCTTATAGTCTGACCTCATCCTTAGGATCATACACTCTTATGACAAACCACTATGATACCGCTAATCTAAAACATGAAAAGTATTGGTTGAATAATATTTCAATAACACACAAATAATAATGATATCTCTGAGAAGAGATGTCTTATTACTCAAAATTGTAGATACCACATATGCCTATCTCTAGGAAGAGATGTTTGATTACCATTTTGGGTTACATCTATTTTTATACATATTTTGAAGGTAGGCAGAGGATGTGGAAGGTCACCAATCTTAAGGGAGATGAAGTGGTTCAACTTCTATGATTTACAACATTACATAATTTGATAAATTATTATTTTTAGACTACATTACTAAAATTGAAATTTAGGGCACTTCTATTTGATTTTTGGAGGTCAAAACCCACTAAGCAGAGCTCAATGACATCTCACGGTGTTCCCCTCATTCTTATCTTTCAAACGGTTCAAATGGGGAGTCAAATAGAGCTATGGTGAAAAATTTATGGCTCCCAAAAGTTTTACCACCAATTGGGGTAGGACTGTCACCCGAATTGTCGTCTAAAGTGTTTCCCAAATCAACTATCCATGTAGAATAATATGAAAAGAGTTCATTAGTTGTGTTAACAAAAAATGTTCATTCAACATGTTCATGATTAATGTGTATTTTCAGGGACTAATTAGTAATCAAGTCTGAAAATAAAAACCCTAAGGCGAAAATTTGAAACCTTAAAAATATGAAACCCTAATGGAAAACCTAAGGTTTTAAATTGTTTGATGTGTATAAGTTCACTAGTATTTTTTACCCTAGTTTGGATTAATGTGTGAGATTAATCTAATTAAGATATAAATTTGAAATATAATTTAGATCTATAGACATTCAAGCATACACATGTAAAAGATTGATATTAATTATTCTTATTTGACAAGGCATCTGCTAAATATATAAAATACCAAATAGATCACAATATTTAATTTTTTTGGTTGATTATTTAACTATGACTATATTCTAAAATTAAAAACTAGAGATAAATAGGCATATGGTTTGCTAAGTTTTGGTATTGATTTATAATCTGCATTAGGTCAATTTGGTAGGATCATGTAAGTATCATTGATCGATACTGACCTACGTGAAATTAGGGCATAATGACTGTATGGTCACCTGTGATTATATTTTATTACTATATGTTTGCAATGTATAACCCTAAAGATGCACATAGATCTAGAAATCAAAATCCTTCAATTTGAAACCATATATGTGCTTTTGAGGGCTAGAAACTTACAAAAATGGGTGAAATACAATGGGTTGAACTAACCCTAATCACGCCCACCTGATGATTAACTACTGCCTACATATCTAACACTTCAAGGAGGTAAATTAGTCCACATGTAGTTCTCCCACCTAATATGACTGTGCAATTTTGTTCTTTTGTTATATGTATGCAACTAATGATGTGTATTTGGTATTTGATAATATTTGCTTTGACTTAAATTTTGAGTTCTTTAGACTAGGTTTGTGATTTCTCCTTGTGATATGTTTGAAAATTGAGAAGAATAGGATAATTTTTGCTCAGTGTGCAATAGTGTATAGATGTATCATAAATAACTATCTAGTCTTTTTTGAATGAGTCCTTATTTGTTTATATATAGATCCAACTGAGTAATTTCCAACATCAATGGCACGCTCAGTTAATGGGTCGACCCTAATGATGGATTTGATTTTATAAAATAGTCATTGTTGGGATTGAGTTATTTTTTACTAATGTAGGTCATTATCGATCGATTGGCCATAACAAATATAACTATAACTAGTGGAATCAACTTGTGTACAAGAAAACTGAACTGAAAGTCTAAAAATATATCTAAAAGATTTTTATTAGGTTTTAAAAATAAATAGTAAGGTTATTATATATGTGTAACAATAGAAAAAAATGGTTGACTCATAATAAAACATGTAAGTGTGAGAAGATGTCAAATTAGGACCTTATTTGAGTGCTCAAGTCATGTGTGGTAAATGTGTGTCAAGATTGTCATTACCAAGTACTAAATACCAGATTTTAGTATCCACACATATCTAGAACTATGTGAATGTCCCTATGAAATGCAAGAACAAATATATGTAAATAAATTCTCACAACAATAATATGTTGAAATGTATATTTTTTTTCTTATTACGTGATTAATATGATCTAAATAAGTTTAAACTATGAATATTCTAATTATGTAATGCAGGGAAATAATCATACAAATTTTAATATAAAAGGGTATATTGATATAATACTTACTACTTTTAAAATTAAAACATCAATGGAGGAGAGATGCACTAAGCTAATTTCTATTTTTTTTCTTGTTGTATTCATCACAATCTCTGTAATGAATCTATATATGTTTTATGACCACTCAGATCAAGAAATAGGAGTTAAGACCCTGGAAAACACTACCAATAAAGCTCAGACCCCTATGTTGATTAGTATTATACATGATTGTTGGTAATGTCCCTGATGATTATGAAAATATGTGCTGCCTCAAAATGTTATGCTTGCACTTGTAAATACCTTGTGTGTGTTCTTGTCATCATGCTTGTGTACCTAATCATTATTTTTCTTCTCAATCCTCTGAAAACCTTAATCATACTCGCAACACAAGATAAACCTTTAAAAAGGGGTATAAATGTAGGTTAGATAGTTGAACAACTCCCCGCTAAGTGACTGCTTATTACCTATGCTCTAATATTTCAAAGAGGGTTTAAACTGTACATAGTTATCTCACTTAAGTGTGTGTTCACCATTATGACCAATATAGAATGCAATGCATTGTTTGGATTAAAAAAAATTACACCATGCAATTTTGACCTATGTTTATATTCAAACATGGCTCTAGTGTTTCTCTAATAATGGGGTTTTAGATGTTTATGCATTTGTGATAATGTATCAAGTGAGTGTTAATTAATTTCTCAATGTGATTTTAAAGTAGTGACCAGATGACCAAGTGAGTATAATTTTATGATTGATTTATATTTATATATGAATATTTGATATTTCCCACTATGACTACCCCATGAAACATGTTGAGACCAACCTAATGGAGATGTTCTAATTTTAAAATATCCATTGAGTGTTCCTAGACACTATTGGTAGAGACAAACACCTATAACAAAACCACACATATTTAACTATTGACAATACTATCATGGGAGTGAAAAGTAGTGATCTGATATATGGAGATAATGTTTAGGATTCTAGAAGGTTATTTCACATATTAGGGTGATCTTGAATAAGTGTATTTGACAATCTGGGTTGACCAAGGAAACAAGTAGGTAGACATGTAAAGGAAAGTGTGAATAAGAGTCAAATGTGTATGCAAAGTCAAAGTATGTCAAAGTGTGCCAAAATTAATGTTTCAAGTGTCAAATACCAAATTTAGGTATCTATAAATGCCCCCTATTATTATAGTATTGAAAATGCTATATTAAAATGATAAAATAATAAATTTGGTCCCTATGATTAATCACACTTGGTGTTGATAGGTATGCCTCAAATATCTTACTTGTTCCATGTAAAATATGTGATTGACCACACTTGTTGTTGACATGTATGCCAAAATGTTCCATGTAAAACCTAGAAGGAAACATGTATATATCAATGTCCATTCATGATATAAAATCTCAAAATAATCTAAATCATTGAATTATTTAAATTTGAAAAGTCAAGGAACGAATACATCTGACGATACATGAACCAAGCTACTAATTTTTGAACGCATTTAGAGAATGTCATGGGTGATTATGCCCCAAGGAGATGCAACTGCTAACACCATGTGCTAAGTAATATTAATGTCTCAACCATTATTGGAGAAGAAGAAGTGATAGAAGTTGAGCACCTTAAAAACCTTAACTACACTACTCTAAATACCATCATAACTCTTTTGTGGAACCCTAAAACAAGTTTATATGTAAATTAGAACCCCATAATAGGTTTGTATGTCAAGGTAGAACCCAAAAATAGGTTTGTATGTAAATTAAAACACCAAATCCACTACTCCAAACAAAATTTATATCCAAAGTGCTTATATAGTACCATTAATCCCATCAATACTTAATATAAAAAAAAGTAAAGTGTTTGCATGAAGAACATTCATGCCCAAAATATTATCCATTTTTAATTCAAATAAATATTTAATGCCATCATTTATTTGTTAATATTCTCAATTTGATAAAATATGCTCAATTTAATCCATATAATATGCCTCAAAATATTATAGAATATCCCAAATGTTCATCAGAATCATGCCGAATGCCCCACATATGCCTTAATATTCTCAATCCATATCATACAAGTTACATAATATGAGCCAAATTATAATATATATTTTCCACTACATGCATCACTTTTGACATGCACGATGAAGCTTGTAAATCGCTCATCTCAAAATAAAGAGTTATGCACACCATGTTTATTAATAAAAATGTATTCATGTTAAGCATGCATATAAACATGATGTGTCATAATAAAAATATTTGATCATTCAATCACATATTTAATCTAAGGAAATGGTTATACAAGTTTCATCTCAAGTAGATATATCATTTACGCACATAGTAATAAGAATCACAATTCATGAATGATATAAATCATGACATTGCACATAATAGAAGTATGCATGATATAAATAATGACATTATGATCAATAAGAATCCTATATTCATCCATGCAAACACACATAATATCATTATCATGAACAATTTGAACACTTAAGTCACAACATGATTCTGAATTGACTTTGCCCTAACATGGATAACATGGCCATGACTTGGACTGGAGGATCCCCTAACACAACCAATGCATAACTTGAAAAGACACAATCAATTCAATTATATAATACACATTATATCACACATCAATGATCAAATAATGTAATAATTATTACCATCAAACATGAATTGTTGGTGTAAAATTTAGTCACCTTGGATTTTTGACTCACCCAACAGGTAGTGAAGAAAACTCACCAATAGTTGGAGATATCACCATAGAGAATGGTAATTATCCTCTGTAATTGAGAATGGAATTTCCCTCATAAGATATGAATAATTTAGATTTTTTTGTGTACTTTTTATCTTAATGAAAAAAATAAACAAAACATAAATAAAAATAAAAAGAGTGAGAAACCCACAACAAGATAAACACAAAGAACCACCAAGATAACTCAAGAATATATAATAGAAATAAAAATACTTCCTCTCACACAAGAATGAACATAGAAGTAATAGGGGTTTTGGGAACCAAAGGTATGTTTGAAAGTATAAAGTCTCCTCAAAAATATGATTACACACACTTGGTACAAGGTTTTAATGAGATTAAACACACAAAAATTCATGGACATCAAGAAATATTATAGGGGGTTTCCAACATAAAGTTTGGAAACACCATAGGTTACATATAATCAAATTTAATGGAGTATTCATCTACATATAAAAATTTAGAATTCATAAACAAAGAACATTAAAATATAAAAACACCTCAAAAGAGTCTCACCTACTTGCTTGTATTTCATTGGTACAATCTGGAAATAACATGGCTCCACATAAAGCTACAACTACTTCTCTCCCAAAGCTTGTAAGAAAGAAAAAACTCTACAAAATTTAGATTTTTCTCTCTTGTACAATCATTACCCTTTGGAATATGAAAATTCATTCATTTGCCTCTCTTTTGCTTTTATTTTTATTTAGGCAAATTTACAATATTCAAATGAACTTTTCAATTTATATTTACAATAGATATTTATTCTAAAAAGAATTAGTTTATCAAATGAATAAAAATTTATAGTCATTTAATGAGTTTAATTAACATTAATTAATTATAAAATAATTATTAATATAATTAATTTCCCATCAATCTCATAGTATCAAATCTGCAATATACTCCTTGTGGGCTAATCAAACATGTTTCTTAGCCATTGGGATATGGGGTCTATTGAAATACTAAAAAAATAAGACAAAAGTTAAAATGATGGGAAAATGATAAAATGAGGCGATGAATTTTGGATGACCAAATTTCACTACAATAACTAGCTTTGATTGTATGACTGCTCTCCCTAATGGAATGTAGGAAAACTCTAGAAGATATTGATGACATATGCCTCATCCAACCTACTCAAAATAACACTACTCTCATTCCATGATTCAACCAATTGGTAGCCAATTCACCTATCCCAATTGTATAGGAATGAACATGAACTGACAGGCCAAATCTATGTTTAAAACCTCTACCAATTCCCCTGCCACACTGAAATCCCATTACCCTTGTACTCATCTCCCAAGAATTTATTTTTATTTTTCAATGTGCATATATCTTGGTATGGTCTCTAGGATTTTTTGTGTTTTACTTACTGAAAAATGTCTTGTATTCATCCTTTAAGTCCATCTCTCTGATTTTGAATCTATTCGGTGCATATCTATCCAAATATACAATCACCTCAGGTGTGAGCAAATAAATAGAGTCTATAACACCAACATAACTCCTAATTGAAATTATAGAGAAATAATATATCACCACAATCTAATTTTAACTTATCCACATTCCATTTCAATCATACATATATGCTCATTTTGTCTTTTAGAAAACTTATTTTGTCATGTGTGTTAGATAGGTTCATTAGTTATTGTGTCAACCAAGGTAATAAATTCATCAATAATCAATATGCAACTGTGTTTTAGCAAAAGTCTTTAAAATCAACAACCTATTATTAACTAACTACCCATGTTGCATGACCCTCTTTGGTAACCTGGCATTTATAGATTTGTTGAGCATACTAATTTTTTTTCTCACATTCCATGAGACTACCTAACATAATTCATACAAAGAGGTGACATATGTCTCCTTAAGAGTAGGAATGTGAGTATTTTTGGGAACATCTACCTTCATCATACCAATATTAATTCTAATTTATAAAATCAAATATGTCATGTCTATGAGGACCAATTGAATGACTTCATTATTCAATCTAGTGTCTTTAGTAGCCCTCTTTTATAAGTTATTAAAATAGGTAGGCACAATAATCATAACATTATTCACATCACAATCTAGGTATTGTTTGGTAATCATCTTCATTTTCACAACTTTCATAGAGGGATAATTATATCTCTTTCTATTATTCAAGACGGTATTTTATGTAGCCCATATATTAAGAGCCTTGTACTATGAATAACATATTATGCTCAGCCCTTGAGATTCTCTTCATCATTTACCATCAATCTTTAACATCTTGATTCAATCTTTAACTACATTAAGGGATGTGAACTATTTGGAAAAAATGTTTCAATCAAGATTTGTGCTCAATTGACTTCTCGCTACTATTGAAGTTTCAAAATGGATGTCGAAGATGGTGTTAGTGACATGTGACACATAAACTATTTAAAAAAATGTCTCATTAAATTTTTGCACCCAATTTTCTAGTTATCGGCTCTTATCAATTACATTTTACCTTGACTTGAATTTCACCCATTTAACTACCTAAAAACTATTGGAAAAAATACATGAATTGAATTTTATGAATGAGATGCATTTGACTTACTCCACTTGGCACCAGTTGGAAGGAAAAATGACACCCCTAGGTTTTTGGTATGGTTATCACTCGAGAAGGATTAAATATTAAATTTGATGATATATATGCCCCAACTAAAATGTTTTGAAATATGATATCAAATCCATAAACTTTTCCTATGCATCGATTAGATTACTTTAATAAAACACCTAATTTACTTTCACAAATTCTACATACCCTTATTTGTTATTAACTAACATGCCATTCAATTTGTCAATGACACTTTATGTTACATCTTCTTGGTCAAACTACACAAAACCATAACCTTTAGACTGACCATTTATATAGATTATGATTTGAATAATCTAAAATGATGACTGTCTAATGATGAGACATAATAAATTTCAACATTTCCCTTATTAATTTTCACCAATCCATCAAATCAGAAATAGTTTTGACCCTATTATTTTCCATAAAGGGAAATTTTCCAGTTGTCTAAGGAATGTTGAGAGCCTTCACCTACTCCTTTGTTTTACCTATTGATGTTACCTCTATATGTGCATAAACAATTCTAGGTACGAATTCATAGTCCATGCATCTAACTTTATCAATATTTACCCCTAGTCATGATGCATTGATTCAAGTCACATTAGTTTTCAACATAAACTTCACTTCTTATTTCCCTAATATTTTTCTTGAATTTTGTTTGCACTTTGCCATTCACCGTTTGAACTATATCAAAGTAAAAATCTACTAAAACACAACAATTTTATTTTATATTTTCACTAGGGTATCTAAATCATCTCTAAATATCACCAATCCCTCTAGATGCATGATATGGTCCATCTTCAAAATAATATCATCAATATCACATCTCTCTTGATGCATGCTTATGACTCCATCTGCATGAATCAAATCATATGACCAAGGGTATGTGGAAAAGTCTTCTCACCAATATTGATAAGTACTGATTAATCCCCATTCATATATGACACCAAGTGTGTTGTTTTTAGCATCTGTTGGAATGACATTCATAACCCACACAAGGTCATTAGCTAAGGCAATAATAAAACCACCTATATGAGCATTCATGTCCATGATGTAGTGATTGATAAGCATGTAGGTGAGGCTATTTTTGTTAGAATAGAGTAAACTAAGTCTCCAGAATGTATACCCAATTTCTCAATGTGATCCATGATACCATCAACAACCACATTACCAATAGAATCTATGAAATATTCTATATCAATTTCAAATACATCTAAGAGTTACTTGTCAACAAGTAATGGCCTTTTTAGGTCTATTTCAATTGTAGTTTCTAAGTATTTATTCAATTTATCATCAGTATAGGCAATTTCCATTGCATGACCACCTAAAACATAAGATGGTTTGACAAAAACAAGGTAGCTAATGTTTTATACTATGGCCAATGCTTATTTTTTAGCTGATTCAACATTGCATTGAACCTTTCCCTATCTTGTATGCTTATAGAGTTATTCACCTACAAAAACAAACTTCTGTGAAAGATGATTCAATATTACACCCTCTATAATTTTTGACAAGTTATTTTTGATCTGTACCAAATGGAATTTTATCCATATTATCTACAGTAAATAATGTGGTCTCACAATAATAATAATTTCCTTTGGTAATTCAAACTATGCTTGAATTATTTGTCCTTTTGGAAATCCCTTTCATTTTCTCTAACATCAATAATGCATTTATAATCTTCACCATTGGATACACTTGCCTGCCAAATCCAACTATGCTATTTGATACATGAGAACTGATACTTTTTAATGTCTTAAAACCAATCTCATCGAGCAAGATATCTCTAAAAACATGTGCCTTGTAAATAATACTATATAAATTCTCTACTAAAGCCTCAAAGACAAGGTGTTTATAAAACTTATTCATCTATATTATTTCAATCTCTTGGAAAGACCAATATACCAATGTAGAATCAATGAATATTATTTAAAAACAAGTGCACACAAGCATTAAGGATCTCATTTTCTCATCCCAATGTTCATCTTCAACATGGGGAACTACAAGTATCTCTCTCTACTTTCTACTACTTGATTCAAAAGATTATTTTTTAAAACACATCAGTGAATTTAGAAGTATCATTACCACTAGCCATGAAATATGAGGAGAGTATGTAGATCCTTGATCTTGAATATGAGAGAGTGCTAAAAAAGGAGGCATGAGAAAAATAATACAGTCACCATTGTCCAAAAAATATTTATGAACTATTGCTAACTGGTGGAATAAATTATGGGAGTAACCATTAGTAGAAGCTTATAGTCATATATGATCTAAAAACCATTATTCTTGGTTAGTATGTAGCTAGAAACTCATAAATTTGGCTTGAATATTTTCTATCCTCAGGGAGAACGGTATAAACTTCAACATCCTCCATGCATAAACTTCTTATTAAATACTAGAAATTCTAACTAGCCCTGGTATGAATAAGAGGAAACCCAAAATGGTCCAAAGCAACTCACACTTGATAAATAGTTGGTCCTTCATATGTAGAACCAATCTCTTAGATAAGCTGATATTGACTAATAAACTTCATAAAATCTATGCAAGGGAGGAAAAAATGTTTGTCTCATCTAAACAACATAAAAAACTTTGAAAATTTGCCTACAAGTATTAGAGATGAAGCTTCTTTTAGCACAATGAAAATTTGAGAGTCTCTGATGCAGATAAACCTTAAACCATTTGAGAATCTCTTTATCATTTGATATAATTGAATGCCAAAAATTGCAATATTGACCTCATACAAGGAATGAAAAATACATTTCCAAAAAAGAGACTTCTCAACAAAGGATGCCTTCATAAAACTTTACTACTCATATAGATTTTTTCATGATAATTGAGTGACCACCAATAGCCATAACATGCTAAAAGCTATATAGGGGAATAAGATTCACCCTAAAAAACTCAAATTCTTCAAAACAATCAATCTTCTATCAAAGATCACAAATACTCAAACACTTTACATGCTCAAGAAACCAACATGGGGAAAAGGGGAAAACACCACAATGAACAAGCTAGGTTTATTGAACACCAACACACACACAACAAAAAAATGAAATGGAAAAAAATACAAGCCAAAATTGTGTGGAAAGGGAAACTATTTAAAAAGGGATGGAAAATCAAACAAGGCTAAACAAATCCATCTACCAGTTGGGAAAATTATGAGCCTTTGCGGGTCAAAATTTGGCATGGTGAGGACCTCATTTGTAAGCACAAGAGTAAAGATAAAAAAATGTTTTTAATTGCATAAATGGGGACGACATGAGGCATGGGGGGGAAATAAACATGAATTCACATACTTGGTCATGCATAACTGGAAAGTAAATATTATTTGCATTTTATTCATGAATGAGAAGGATTTGCATTAACTTGAAATTTGAAACATGAACAACATGGGACATACCTCTAACATCTTCACCTCTTGGTTGTTCTTGTGATTCAACAACCATAAGTGGCTGAATCGAATCTCCCACAAACACCTCCAAATGTGAGCTTGGGATTATGATCTCTTGGCAATCATAATGGTAAAAAATTTCTTTCAATGGTTTCTTTTTTGCTCTTTAAAACATGTTATGCACTATTTTAACATCATTATACACATTCTCTTCACCAATAAGAAGCCCACTACCTTCATGATCCATCTCATGCTTTTGAAAGGTGGTTGAATTTTCCTTTTTTGTGCATTCTTCCGCTTGGGCTGAGATTTGAAATGAACAAATTTATTTCTTTTTTACTTGTACGTCTCTATAGAAGTATTAAAAAAACTGCGCTCTTTTCTTATCATCAATAACTTCTTGAATTGGATATTATTTAAAATTTGGTATGAAGAGAAAAACATTGTTTATTGTATCATTATTTGCATAAACCTAATTAGCCCCTAATTTGGGCTCATTTGAAACACTTATCTCTTTTATTTATTCTTCCTTTTGCCACCCAATGTTTCCCAAGTATGCATACTCTTTTTTTAGCTAAAATATCTTCATGCCTACAAAAAAAAAGACCATGGGCAATACTAGAAAAATAAAAAAATTAGAAGCACAGGGTATGTTCCCTCATTTCTGGGACTCTTTTCAATAGAGTTTCCAATCTTCTCTTTCAAGTGGAAGACTTCCTTAAAATTTTAGGAATCAAAAACCACCTTTTTTATCCCTAGTGTAGTCATAAAAAACTGTTGGTGTAAAATTTGGTCACCTTGGATTTGTGACTCACCCAACAAGAAGCAAAGAAAACTCACCAATAATTAAAGATATCATCATAGAGAATGGTGATTCTCACCTACAATTGATAGGGGTAGTTCTCTCATAGGATATGAATAATTTGGGTTTTTTTTTTTTTTTTTTACTTGAAACCATGGAAGGAAAAAAAATGAGAATAAAAATAAAAAGAGGGAGAAACCCAAAACAAGATAAACATAGAGAACTATTGGGATAACTCAAAAATAAATATCATAAATAGAAATCCTTCCTCTCACACAAGAATGAACATAGATGCAACAAGGGTTTTGTGAAAAAAAGGCATTTCTAGAAGCACAATGTCTCCTCATAGACCCAATTACACACACTTAGTATAAGGTTTTAATGAGATCAAACATGCAAAAACTCATGGACATCAAGAAAGCTTATATAGGGGTTTTCAACACAAAGTTTACAAACACCCTAAAAGAGTCTCACCCACTTGCTTGTATTTCATTGCTCCAATTTATAAATAACATGGCTCCATACAAAGTTGTAGTTAGCTCTCTCCCAAAGCTTTCAAGAAATAATAACCTCTATAAAATATGGATTTTTCCCTTTTTTACAATCAGTTCCCTTTGGAATATGAAAATTCATTCATTTACCTCTCTCTTTTCTTTTCTTTTTATTTAGGCAAATTTACAATATTCAAATGAACTTTTCAATTTGTAATTACAATAAATATTAATTCTAAAAAGAATTAATTTATCAAATGACTAAAAATTTATAGTCATTTAATGACTTTAATTACCATTAATTAATTATAAAATAATTAATAATGTAATTAAATTAATTAATTTCCCATCAATCCCACAATATCAAATCTATAATAAACTCCATGTGGGATAATCAAACATGTTGCATTGTCCATTGGGCTATGTGTTCTAATAGAATACTATGAAAAATAGTAAAAAAGGCAAAATTATGAGAAAATGGTAAAATAGGGTAGTGAAATTTGGACTACCAAATTTCACTACAACACGCACGAAGCAAGGAATGTTAATTCACATAATCAATTAATGTCATCATCCAATAGAGTAAAGCATAGTATCCATAGGAAATAACACTGTAGAATATATAAGCTAGAGTAAGTCATGTGTAACAATATAATATGATAAATGGATCAATATAGAAAGATACAACTTGATAAGTGTGCGAATATTCACCCAGTGTAGGCATGATCATGGGTGTAAATAATGTCACACATTTGTATGTCCATGAATCATAAGTAACTAATCTATTCTACATCCCACTCATGTTTACCATAAAACTTATGTGTGTATAAAATTAATATGTAATCAACCATGTATATCATAAATAACATCAATCAATCATGTGTACTAGCAATAAATGTCATATATAGGTTCAGATTTTTTTTTTTTTTTTTAATATTTGAAATTTCTATTTTTTTGAATTTTAAGTATTTTTGAAATTTTTATATTTTAAAACATGTCCATAATAATCAAATATGCCATCAATGGGATGATCACATGTGGGTCTTGGATCAATCAATGTGAATGTCACACATTGTGGGTGAGGATTAACATCTATTTCATTGTCTACATTGGAGAAATGATCACGAACCATAAAATATCAATCATCATCATCATAGTCAACATGATCATGTACAAAATGTATAAATGTAATATCTATTTTAACTTATGTACTTTTGTGTATGTAAGGAGAACATGTCAGTGTTCGTTGTGGAACTTGCATAAAAGCTTCCATAAAACTATCACAGGATGTGATGGAGTAAGTAAAGCCAATTGAACTTGAATGGTTCAATGATGTAATGGATATTTGAGAATTAGTATTCTAGGAATATAAATGACCTATCTCTAATTTTAATTTATATGATGAACTTATATAGGTTATATAATAGGCTATTGCAGAGACGATACAGTAAATATCTCCACCTAAAATGGAGTACTTATATAGAATATATGAAAACTTAACCACTTGATTTCTATAAATATACTTTAACCATGGATGCAATGAAGATGGTATTTTACATATACTATGTATATATGGACATCCTAATAGCATGTTGAATTCCTTAATAATGGGAAAAACTAAGAACTGAACAATAGTTGTTAACCCTACATTAGTTGTAACATAATTACCCAAAGAGGGTTTTGTCATTTTCCATCAAATCCTTTTACCATTTTAGTCATACTAATCAAATATATATGTGTATATTGAAGAATATTAATCAATGTCTTGTGGATATGTTTTCACTTGACCCATTATCCACATGACATTGTATATAGTACTTGAGTCAATTAAAGCATGTATAAACAAAGGTGCATTGGTAGAATCATCATTAATAATCTCATGGCCATCAAATGTAAATGAATATATTTATAATTTTGTATCTTATATTTAACCAATGTGACAATCTATAGAATAATCCTCCTCTATTATAGAAACATACAAATTTGAAGGAGGATATACATTGTAAGTCATATACACCTCAAGATTAGTCTTGGTTTCTTGTGTTGCATGTTTAGTAAATGGATCAAAAAACATATTAAGATTTAAATTAGGTTTTGAAAAATATTTTTTTGTAGGTATATTAACATATTTAATTACAATATTGTTATCTTAAAATAAAATATTATGTCCCAAACCATAACATCTATTAGTATAATGTCCTACCCATCTATGTCAATGATAACATGCACTAATATCAAACTCCTTAGATTGTGCCTTTATCATATAAACCTCATTGGAAAATGAAGATATATAATATCACACTTGAGTATCTTTTATAACACCTTATAATGTGGTTATGATAATTGTGTAAATTTTTTGCTTTAAAAAGCCAAGAGGACAAGCCTATTAGTTGGTTATGAAAAAACATTAACCATTGTTTTAGCCTTGTGCTTAGTATCATTAGCCTTATATTTGAAATTTGGTTTTATTTGAAAATTTTAATTATAATATGTTATAGGATTATTCCCATACTTTATCTTGTTCATAACATTTAGCTTATTCTCATGATCTTTAACTATATTGCACATGTCATCAAAATATTGGAAGCATTTGAACATAGTTGACTCATGGATATGAGTGAATAATAGTTTAGTGAATATGCCTTGAAATTCATTATCAGCCATGTTATTTTCATTTTTGAAGCATAGTCTTAAAATGAAACACAAATTCACTAATGGGTTCATTAGACCCTTGCTTGAGGTTTGGAATTTGAGTATAAGAGACCTTATCATTGATATTGATAAAAAAGTGAGATAATAATTAACTAGCCAAAGGATTGAAAGCATTTATCTATTAGAATATAAGGTCATAAAACCATGACAAGACATATTAATTAAGACTCACAATAAAATTATTTGTTAGTAACTTACCGTTATAGGAATAATCTAAGCATATTACATGGAAGGTTCTAAGATGTTATTTTAAATCACCTTTATTATTGTATGGTGTAAACTTAGGTGAAACAAATATTGTAGGAAAATGATAAGTGGAAATATTTGGGGCCAAAAGGTTATGTAATAATGTGGTGGATACACAAATTTGGGGGACAAAAATGATGACATAATGAAAAACACTTCTTTTGAAAAGGGCATGTGCCATAAAAAAAAAACCATACCAAATTTGATTTGGGTTGGTCTCGAGCCTAAATGGAAAACACCCTTTTTCACAAAGGGCATAAACCCTTTTTATAAAATGGTGTATTCCCTTTTTATAAAAGGGCTTACACTATTTGGAACATGTTCTTAGAGGGAAGGTTGGAAATTTTGTATGAAAGGGTATATGCCCTTTGATAAAGTGCATACATCCTTTGAGTTAGAAAATGTTTTGTACTTGTTTGTGCTTTATTTGAAATATGAAATATTTAGTAAAATAAATGTAATAAGTATAAGTTTACATTTAATTTATATTACATTTTATATTCTGTATATTTATGGTCAATACTATTTAGAAGTTTGATTTTCAAAATCTATTATGGTTAATACTTAGTTTTCATAATTTTAGGATTGGAAGATAGAATGAGAAACTAAGTTTCAAATCATGTTGTGTATGTAATAGGTATATATCATTGAGTAATCCCCATGTACGTTACCTAATATAAAATTCAAAATAAAGACTTATTGAAAGAGTGTACATCCTTTGCAAAGGGCACATGCCCTTTGAAACACATTTTTTAGGAGGGAATGTAAACATTTTGAAAATTTTGAAGCAAAGGGTATACACCCTTGGGTAAAGGGCATATGTCCTTTGTGATATAAAGGGTATACACCATTTGGTTTTCTATGTTGTTTGTGTGTGATATAGTTTGTTTATGTTTTTAAGCATAAGTTTACATTTAATTTATATTCTTATACTTTAAATTTATTTTACTAAATATAGCAAATTAGGGCCACTCTACATATTTTGAAATCAATTTTAGAGCCATAGGATTTACCATTTAGAAGTTATTTTTTCAAATTCCATTTTGGTCAATACTTAGTTTTTAAAATTTTAGGATTGGAAACTGACTAAAATATTAGAGTTATTAAGCTCTAAACTAAAGTATGTATGTCACTAGTTGAGATAGAGATATGGAGCCATATATATAAATAGGGGCTTATGTATGGATTGGTCAAGATAGAGATAAGGCATATGATAACACAAATTTAACATCTACCTAATATGATGGGATGGAGCATATATGGATGAATTGACCTATCTCGACTAATACACCCAATCCTTGATGAAAACCCATATTGTTCTTCCCATATCATACTCATGGTCTAATTTATAATGTTAAAACTATTATAGGTGGCAATATTCACAAATTGGGACCTTGTCATACTTTGAGTATGCCTTGGTCCCTAATACAGTCAATCTAATGATATCATAATAATGACCCCCCATCATAGATATGTAAGGGCACCATTCTAAAGGCCCTATACTAATCTCAAGCATGCCTTACCTAGTAAGTCAAGGTAAGCTTTCCCTACCTACTTAATCTATTCCAAGGAGCATGGAAAGGGAATCTTATATTCTTGATATCTATCTTTGCTTCACCTAATAGCATATCGAGGGAAGCTTTTCTTATCGATAGATAGAAAGTGAGTAAGGAATAGTTTTCAAAGTAATATTGCCTTCTTTATATTTGGATTTGCTTTGCTTCTGGATCAAGGAGTATCTATCAAGGGAAACTTGCTTACAAATAGATAGATTTATTCTTGCCTTTCCTATTTAGCTATGCCCTACTCGATATGGCAAGGGAAGCTTAATTTTTGATATATAGATTCATTCATGTCCTAGCTACTTATCTTTCTCAAATAAATTATTATCTATTAAGGGAAGTTTGCTTCCCAATATATAGCTTTCATATATTCTTACCCTACCTACTTAGCTATTTCATACATACTTAGCTTCTGTATTTGGTAAAGAAGTTTGTTTCCTGATAAATAAAATGAGAAACAAAAATTTAAATCATGTTATGTATGTAATGTATTTATACCATTGAGTATGCCTTACCTACTTTAACTACTTGAGTATTCCCTAATCGACTGAATATCAGAGCCATATCTTGATCTCGACTATGCCCTACCTAAATACCTGATCCTTATCTTGATCTTGATTATGCCATACATACATTATTGTACTTGAGTATGTCCTACTTAATTTTAACCTACTTGAGTATGCCCTACCTATCCTTATTACCCTACCTACTTGAGTATGCCCTAGTTACGTGAGTTACCTACTTGAGTATGCCCTACCTAATTGAACATTGATCCATATCCTTATCTTGAATACCCGCATCTAATCTTGACCATATATGTCTTACCCAAGCCATATCTTGAATATCCAATACTTGATTGAATACCCAAACCATATATTGAAAGGAAAATGGGTATTATTGGATCAAGAGATAAAGGAGAGGTGTCATTATAACCTATATAAAGAAAGGAGAGGGAGATTTTTTTAAGACATATATTAAAATCAGATGGGGTATTCTTACCTATATAGAGGAGGGACTAGAGATGATCAAGAAAAAGGATTGAAGGAAAATTTGGGTTGAGTTCCTAAATAATTTATGGGATTTTTGATTAATATGTCTATCAACATGTATAAATGATTGGCTTGTAGCATATGGTCTATATCATACTTGTACTCATGATATGGTCACTCATACATGATATCTATCATATACCTAATACTACATATAGATATGAGATCACTCATACATGACATTTACTTGTAATCATGATATAATCACTCATACTAGATATGAATGTAGCTAATCACCCTAGTACACTCTATTCAGAATAAAAGGAATCAAAACACCATTCAAGAGTCATCCTAAAAAGATAACATTCACTCTGAAACAAATGTAAAATAGATGGGTAAATCTACGCATGATTCAATTCCAATATCACACATGCATGAATTGACTACTTTAATCCAAAATCACATAGAATAGAGTCATCTTTTAGAATTCCAAACTCACATAGGACACAATAACTACCATAACCACTACCACTACATTTTAGAGTGGATGGGAGTAATTTCAAATACTATTTTCCTAGGCTCATATCAAAATCACTCATATCACTATTTACCTATCCTCAAACCATATGGAGAGAGGGTAAAACACATAAATCATCATTCATCACAATCACTCCCTCATCATTTATCATCATCCCTCATCCCCCTCTCATCAACTCTCATTATCCCTCATCATCCATAATCATTCCCACATTATCACTCATCATCCCTTATCACTCTCTCATCAACCTCATTATCCCTCATCATCCATAACCATTCCCACATTATCAACCTCATCATCCCTCATCCCCCTCTCATCAACCCTCATTATCCCTCATCATCCGTAATCATTCCCACATTATCAATCATCATTCCTTATCACTATCTCATCAACCTCATCATCCCTGATCATCCCTATTCACTCCTTCACCATCCCTAATCACTCCCTCACAATCCCTCACCATCCCTAATCACTCCTTTAATGGTCTTCATTGTCCCTAATCACACCATCATTGACCATCATCATCCCTAATCACTCCCTCATCATCTCTCATTACCTTTCACCATCTTTTATTATATAAAAATGCAAAATTTGGTAACTTTAGTGTAGTTAATGACACCCAACCCATCGTTCCCTCTTGCTCACTCTAATGACCCTTATAAACACCTTTTTGCCTATTCCCAGTCGCCCATAAACATTTAACATCTAAAATTTTATAATCAAGTTCAAATAAGGACAATAAACAAAACCCAAAAAACTTAGATCTCTATGACTAGTTTGGACAATAGCATCAAGACCTGTACTATAGCACCAAACCTCAAAGTGTCCTATTTTTGGCACTCTTGTCCAAGTGCATTTTGGGCTCTAACGGTCAGATTTTTCTAATCCTTATCCTTTTCCTTGTTGGCCTAATGTGAATATAATCAACCCATGACCAATAGATCCCTATAAAAGCCCATTCAAATATCATTTGGAAAAGGTTGAAAAATATCACTCAAGAAATCAAGAATACAAGCAAGACCACTCAAGCAATATTCCCTATTCTCTGCATACAGTCAACCTATAAAATTTTAAGCCAATTTAAGTCCTTACACCAGTCCCTAGTCATCTCAAGCATACCCATTTTTATCATTTATTTCATTTCATTCACTATTGCACTAAGCACTCTTAAATGGAGAACTACATATGACTTGATCCCTCCTCAATGTATTGACATGTAGGTAGCGTGCCCACACATGGGGTGTGAAGCATGTCCAATGCATCTTACACACACTCACCCATTTTTACCATTTTCTAAAGTTTATTTTAATTACATAGAAGATATAAGTACATGAAGAATCATCTCGACAAGGAGCTCTATTGATAGCAAGGACCTAAAAATTGGTACATGGGCTCATATTGAGTAGGCAAACAAAACCTAGAAAGCTTAAATCCTCAAGACAATAGCACCAAAGAAGGAATATAGTGCTAGATCCTAGGGTGTCTTGTTCCAGAACTCTTGTCTAATCAAATGAAGTCTAAGATCCTATTTGTGACAATTTCTTAGTCATGCATATAAATTTCTAGACCTTGTCTCAGTCAAAACAATCCAAAATAAGTTAAGTTTGATTTTCTTTCTGTCACTTCTATTTTTAGAAAAGGTCAAATTATAATTTAATTTCACAAATTAGTAGCTTTAATTAGGAATATTATTTAGTAATTTATCCTACTTAGACATGTTTATTAAATAGGAATAAAACTCCATTATTCCCAAAAATAACAAATCATTGGTGAACCTGACTTCAAATTATGCATAAAAACCCTAGGGTAAATTCCTAGCTATTTTTTACCATTAATTTTTGATTTTTTCTTGAATATTAAAATTAAAAATTCCTCTCAAATTTTAAAATTTTGTATAAAATTTAAAAATAAATTTATTTCAAACCCTAGTTGCATACACTAGGTCCCATTAATTTTCTAGCATTAATCTAATAATTACCTATTTTTTTGCTTGCATATAGAAATAATTTTTTTTTTTATCTCAAACCCTAGTTACATACAGTAGGTCCCAGTAATTTTTTAGCAGTAATCTAATTATTTCTTGATTTTTTTCTTGCACATATAAATAAAAAATTTATCTCAAATTTTAACATTTTATAGTAAATTTTAAAATAAATTTATTTCAAACCCTAGTTGCATCAAATATATCCCATTAATTTTCCAATCATTTTTTGAATTTTTAGTTACATATTAAAATAAAAAAATCACTTCAAATTTCAATAATTCATAGTAATTTCAAAAAAATTATTTCTTTTAAAACCCTAGTTGCATCTACTAGGTCCCATTAAATCAAACACTTTCCCATAAATTTTGAAAATTTTCTTAAATATTTAACTCAAAAATTCAATTTCAATTTAAAAAATTTATAGTATGTTGCAAAAATATTTTAAAAAAATCCCTAGTTACATGTACTAGCTCCTATTTTGCTTTTTGAGGTATCACCTTACATGTTTGGCAGTTTAGTATCCTTTTTGCACAAATTCCAGTTCACTAATTTTAGGACCTTGCATTTCTTATATTCAATAATTTCCCTTTATAACACATTGCCTATTAAAACTTATTGTAAAACATTCAAACACATTTTAAATTGTTTTCCTACTTTAATAGTGGCTCAATATACCAATTTTGATGAAACTGATAAAAGAAAACTTCAAGAACTCTTAAACAAACATCTAGATATGCAAGATGACATGCTTAGAATTCTACAAGAGGAATAATAAAAAGTGAACAATGGTCAATCTTATCAAACTATAGAGCCACTAGTTGCAAATAACACTATGGGAGTAACTATGTTTTTATAACCTCTTATAGCAACCCAACTTGCCTCGATGCTGCCAGTTACAACTAGTACATCCCTATTTCCTGATGTGGTAGCCCTTGTGCAAGAGATAATATCTATTCAATCTAAGGTGAAACATCTTGAGCAAGGTACCTCTAGACCTACATAGGATTTAGATTCTTTTGATTTATTACATACACCATTGGCATGCCACATTGCTTCTACACCCTTACCACAAGGTTTTATTCAACCCAAGCTTACTCTTTATGATGGCAAGGGTGATCTAGAGACACATTTGAGAACATTTCATGTAACAAGCTTGGACTATGTACCAAATTACTGGCTACTTACCAAGCTATTTTCATGAAGCCTAAAGGATTATGTTGTATAATGGTTCTATAATATATTGAATCGGTTAATCAATGCATTCAATCCTTTAGCTGACATGTTCCTAGTACACTTTAACATCAACATGGTGATAAGGTTTCATATGTTAAAATTGATCAATAGAAACAATGACCAAATGATCACCTCATAGGCTATGTTCTTCGGTATAAGACCATCTTGGCTAAGATTACTAGCCCCATAGCAGATTAGGAGTTATAGGACATTTTCAAACAAAGTCTTCTACCGGCACTTTATGAATCAATCATGTTCAAAATATTCTCTTCCTTCACTGAATTATGTCACACATTAAAGGAAAGAGAAGTCAAACTAAATTCAATGGGAAAACTAAAGTACATAATACATCAGACACACCTAATAAGAGTAACAACAAAGTCCATGTAAGGTCAAGTTTAATGATACTAGAGATCATAATCAACCTACAATCAATGCATCTTTAGAGCCCCCTCAATGAATAGTTTTATCAGTATCCCCTTGACATACTTTTTCACATCTTCCAGTTCCTCCAACTAGGGTTTTACAATAGCTTTTGGATTGTAATATGATATCTCTCCCTCTTATTCAAGAAGTTGATCCAACAAATCCTCTTCCAAATGGATATGGTCAATAGGCATTTTGTGACTACCATAAGGCACCAAAACATATAACAAATAGATGCATCAATTTAAAGCATAAGATACAGGACTTAATAGATTCTAACACTATTGATCTTGGCACTTTAGTTGCACCTCCACTGGTAAAGCAAACACATGAAAAAGCATTGAAAATCTTCTCAGATCCATTTACAAAACATTCAAAATAGGATATAAGGGACACATCAAGGGTTCATCATGCATATCATGCACATCCACCACCAGATACATATAGGGTACCTTCAGTTGAGTTACATATTTTGAGCAACATGATCGATGTATACAATTCTAGAGTTTTGGGTAGACCTTCTATCTGCTTAGAGTAAGAGATTATCAAGGATGATTCAGATTATCATGCACCCTTTATCAGAGCTCACATTCATAATCAACCTATTCACAGTGTGCTTATTAACAATGGTTCTAGTCTTAACATGTGCACCTTGACATTACTACAACATTTGGGTTATTTAGAGTAGGATATCACTCTAACAAACATATTTATTAGTGGTTTCAATGGGTATATATAGAGTTCATTGGGTGAGATATTACTTCCACTATAGGTTGGTCCTACACATGTGGCTACACCATTCACTATAGTTCCCAATGGAAGAGTTTTTGATATGTTATTTGGTCAACCATGGATTCAAAAAATTAAAGAATTACCTTCTATAGTTTATAGATACATGAAATTCATTCATGATAATCAGGTTGTTATAGTCGATGGAGTTCCATATGAGTTACCACTCCCCACTTCAGAGTCATCTACCAGTTTGTAGTCACTAGTTTGAGTTTCACCACCAATTTCAATTTTGCCACCAGTTTTAGCTTCTCCTCTAGTTTCAATTTCTCTTTTACTTTATATTCAGACAAAGTTAAGGGTATCTATCACTAGTACAGAGGGTTCATACACCTCCACAAATTTAAAATTCTAGATAGCTTCCAGTTATAGTATTCACACCCAAAGTAATCTCATTGAGATATCATGCATCTACATATAGAGCACATGTTCACAAAGCTTCTCCTCCTTCAAGATGGGTCCCTAAGAAACCTACAATTTCATTCACTTCTTAGAGTTATAGAGGGACCCCATAGTTGGTTTTTACTTCAAAGATTTTAGAGCATCTACAACATATATAGCTTTTAGAGCCATAGTCTCAGCATTTCCATCATACTTCACAATCATGCATGATTCCACTCCTTGATACAAGACACCATGATAGGGAGTCTCGCATGAGACTCATCAGCTAGTATCATCTCTTTATAGCTTTGATTGTACATAATCTCTTCTACTTGATTGTATATAGTTTAAATATTTCAAAAATATAAAAACAATATAACATTTCAAAATCTAAAAAAATTCAAAAATGTCAAAACACTAAAAACATTTTGATTGTATGCATCATCGATGTTTTACAATAATACTATGCTAGGACTTACATTTGTTGTTTCATGTTATTGTATGTCAATTTATCTACATTACCATGCTTCACTTGATCTTATTTGAGTATGTGAAGTAACATCCAACTAATTAATTTCTTCACTCTACCCATTGAGGGGGTATCCTACTTCTAAATTTGAGACACATGTCGATATACATACCCATTGGGGGAATCTTATACATGACTACACCATCCAGGTTATGTCATTCCTATACTACACACTCCAAGTTATTATGCTAATGTACATTACTTACTAGATTACATAAATTACTATATTGACATTTCATTAGTATTTATCACTTGTGTATCTCTTAGGATATACCTAGTCTTGTACTAAACATGTCTTGTATACTTTAAATCTTGCTTTGATTAGTTAGATGTGATTCTTTCTTTTTATTTATTACATGTTTTCTCTTCTTGATTAACATAGCTCATTGGATTGTATTTATAGTTCCTACTTGCCTCATGTATGTGCCTTAAGACATTTGGTAATGTCCTTTGCTTCTATGCATGTGTGTGCCTTAGGATATTTACCAATGTCCTTTGATTGTATTTTTATATGTGCCTGTGGCCCTTATGCCAACTTTGCTTTCTCCACATGTATGTGTATGTGGCATTTGAACATGCCTTGTATGCTTGCTTTTTGGTTTGAGTGACATGTACCCATGTCCCTTGTTTGTTTGGCCCCTTTGCCACTCTTGTATGCTTCTTGCTTCTTGATTTGTTTTCTTGTTGCTTGATTGCTTCTCGATTGTTGCAATGCCTTGATCCACATCATGCATTTTCCTATTTTCTTATATTCCATGATGGACTTCATGCTCCATCCCTCTAACTAAAAACTAACATTTATAGTTTTAATTCAATTCTAGTATATTGAACATGATAATATATTATTATATATATTTAGGCATACCCCTATTGATCTAAAAATATCTCAATTCAAACCATACTATATCTTGAGATATCTTATTGATTATCATTGCTATATCATGTATATTTCAAGTTTAATACACTTGCAAGGATTCTTCTTCTGAGGGTAGTAATTCCAAGGTACCTATTCCTACCCTCAGAAGAGGGGGCAACAAACAAGGGTCTTGTTATAGAGATCAAGGCTCTTATTAGTCAAAAACTATAGTTTCAAAACAAATAGAATAATAACAAATCATCAAACCACTCAGAAAAGACCCAGCAGATAGTCAAGATTCCAGAGCAGTGATCAGTTTCAACCCAAGACAATAACCTTGAGGCTAGACTATAGTGCCAAACACTAAAGTATCTATTTGTAGTGATCTTTTCCAAATATCATAAAAATTACGTTTTCCAAAATCAAGTAGAAAGATAGGTTTAGCTATAGTTTTTGCATAATCAACCCAGTTTAGATTGGCAATTTTTAGTACAGTTTTATCAAAGAATCTAGACATAGGGGGAATCATGCACATCATGATTGGTTCTCACTTATAATTTTAGATATAGTAGTTGGTATAAATTTTAGATCAAAATCCATGTTTTAGAGACTAGTGATTGGGGGTAGATTGCATAAAACTTTTTCTTCTTGTTCTTTTAGTTTTTAGCATTACCCAAACATTCTCAGTAATTGCATACCTTATTCCATATGTAGGTGGTTGGCATAATTTCAGAGTGGCTTTCATACAAGACTAACCTCCACATTCTTGAGTACCTAGGTTCTTGAGTGGCTTACACATAAGCTAAATTTTTAGTTTTAGAGTGGATTTCATACAAGCCTAACCTCCATATTTTTTGAGTTGGCCAACATTGGCCTAGTTTTTAGCACACATTTGGATATCCACGTCACATTGCCAAATTTTTAGAGCATTCATGGGATTTAAAAGCTACCACATATGACATACTTATTTATATGGGTATCAGTTCATAGCTTCATTTCAAAGGGGAATGATGGAGCTAAAGGGCCAGCCTTTATATTCTTGAACCAACTATTCAGAGGGATTGGACACATAGTCCAGATATTGATTAATATACACATGACCATCTAGCTTCACTTATTTGGAATGATAGAGCCAAAGGACTAGATTTTCTATTCTTAAGTCACCTATTCAGAAGGATTGGACACATAGTCCAAACATCGATCAACATAAGTATGACCACCTAGCTTCACTTAGTGTATGATGATGGAGCCAAGGGGCCAACCATTGCATTATTGAACCAATTTTTGGGGAATTAAGAACTCAAATACATTCATGATATAAATTTTGGTACAACATTATCTAACACATCTATCATTAGTCAACCTTACTTAGCATCACAATAGATTCACACTTACACAATGTGCTCTTTATACATTATCCAACATTACCCGACATCATAAGCTTTATGGGCTTCACATATGTAGGTAAGTTTAGGTATGCTTTCTATTTTTATTTATCTTAGTATTTCACTTTGCTACATCACTATAATAAATGGGGGGCAAATGTAGTCATATAAAAATGCAAAATTGATAACTTGAGTGTGGCTAATGACACCCAACCCATAGTTCCCTCTTGCTTTTTCTAATGACCCTTCTAGACACCTTTTTGCTTATTCTCAGTCATTCATAAATATCCAACACCTAAAATTTTACAAACAAGTTTACATAGGGACAACAGACAAACCCTAGAAAACTCAAGTCTCTATGACTAGTTTGGATAATAGCGGTAGGACATGGACTATAGAATTGGACCCTAAAGTGTCCTATTTTTGGCACTCCTATCCAAGTGCATTTTGGGATCTAATGATCAGATTTTTTTGATATTTATCCTTTTCTTTGTCAGCCTAATGTGAATCCATTTGATCCATGACCAATAGATCCCAATAAAATCCCATTCAAAGATCATTTGGAAAAGGTTGGAAAATATCAGTCAAGTAAACAAGAATACAAGTAAGACCACTCAAGCAATCTTCCTTATTATCTGTATACAACTAGTCTATACACTTTAAACCCAATTAAAGTCCTTACAACAATCCATATTCATCTCAAGCATACCTATTTTTAGCATTTTTTGCATTTCATTCATTATTGCACCAAACACTCTTAAAAGGAGAACTACATATGGCTTGATCCCTCTTTAGAGTATTTGTATGTAGGTAGTGTGCCCACACATGGGGAGTAAATCACATACAGTGCATATTACACATACTAACCCCTTTTCCTCATTTCCAAAGTTTCTTTCAATTTTATAAAAGATATAAGTATACAAAGAATCAACTCTTTAGGGAGATTTGTTGATAGTGAAGACCTAAAAATTAGTACACAAACTCACACTCAGCAGGTGAACAAAACCCAACAAGCTTAAATCCTCAAGACAATAGTGCCAAAGAAATACTATAGAACTAGACCCTAGGGTGTCCAACTCTGGTGCTCCTATCGAATCAGAAAATGAAGGCTAGGATCCTATTTACAATAGTGTCTCAGTCTTGCATATACATTTCTAGACCTTATCTCAGTTAGAACAATCTAGAATAAGCTAAGTTTGATTTTCTCTCTCTCATTTCTATTTTAAGAAAAGGTTTAATTACAATTTAATATCACAAATTAGTAGCTTTAATTAAGAATATTATTTACTAATTTCTCTTACTTAGACCTATTTATTAAATAGGAATAAAACTCCATTATTACCAAAAATAATAAATCGCTATCCCTAATCACTCCCTCATCAATTCTCGTAATCTCTCATCATCCCTAATCACTTACTCATCATCCCTCATCACCCCTCATTACCCCTCATCACTCCCTCATCCTCCATCATCCTTATTCATCCCTAATAACTCCCTCAATGGCCCTCATTATCCCTAATCATACCCTCATTGATAATCATCATCTTGAATCACTCTTTTTGTCCTTCATTTCCCCTCATAATCCATAATCACTTCCTCATCATCCCTCATAATCCCTAATCCTTCCTAATCATCCCTAGTCACTCCCTCATCATTCCTAATCACTCCTTCATCCTCCCTCATCATATTTAATCATCTTTAATCACTCCCTAAATGGCCCTCATTATCCCTATTCATACTCTCATTGACCCTCATCATCTATAATCATCTCTAATCACTCCCTCTTTATCTATGATTACCCATCATCATGCCTAGTCACTCCCTTATCAACCCTCATCATCCCTAATCACTCCTTATCAGACCTCATCATCGCTTGTTATCCCTAGTCCCTCCTCATCATCCATAATCACTCCATAAATCACCCTCATTATCCCTAATCACACCTTCATCATCTCTCATCATCCCTAATCTCTCACTCATCATCCCTCATTATCCTTCATAATCCTTATTCACTCCCTCATCAATCCTCATCATCCCTCATCACTACCTAATCATCCTTATTCACTCCCTCATCATCCCTAATTGATTCCTCATCATCCTACATTATCCATATGCATTCCTAATCATTGCTTAATGGCCCTCATTATCCCTAATCATACCCTAAATGACCCTTATTAACCCTAATTGACCCTCATCATCCCTCATCAATCCCTTATCATCCCTCATTTCCCCTAATCATCCCTAATCACTCCCTCATCAAACCTCATTATCCCTCATTATCCTAAATCACTCCCTCATTAGACCTCATCATCCCTAGTAACTCCCTCATTGGCCCTCATTGTCCTTTATCATCCCTAATATCTCCCTAATTAAACCTCATAATTCCTTACCATCCCTAGTCACTCCTTCATCAACCCTTATTTTCCCTCATTATCCTAAATCACTCCATCAACCCTCATTATCCCTAATCATCCCTAATAACTCCCTCATCAATTTATGTCACCCGTAATTATCTCTCTCACTCCCTCATTATCCCTCATCATCCTTAATCACTCACTCATAGACCCTAGTTATCCCTAATCATACCCTCATTTACCCTCATCATTCCTAATAATCCCTAATCACTCACTCATCATCCTTAATTATCCCTCATCATCGCTGATCACTCCCTATTTAACCCTCATCATACCTAATAACTCCTTCATTGACCCTCATCATTTATCATCATCCCTAATTAGTCCCTCATCATTCTTCATTGTACTTAGTCACTCTGTCATCATATATCATCATTCCTTATCACTCCTTCCTCATCCCTCTTTATCCCTAATCACTCCCTCATCCTGAGTGGCATAGAATCATTTGAGGGTTACGTTGATGCTTCTAAATGAACCACCAGTGATCGTAGTGTTTAAATAACACTTCTAATTTTAGAATTTATAAAATTTAGAGCATGACTTGTAGGTTTTAGAAATCTAGTTGCCTATGGTGAGATAGCAATAGAGCAAGATAATTTGTTCCATAATATCTATACAATTTGGTGATTGGGAGCCACCTTGGTCTATTTTTTATAAATTACCAAGAATATATGCTAATACTTAGTGAATCACATTCCAAATTTAGGCTAAAAACTAATCTAAATGGATATTTATAATGAAATTAAAACTAGAGTGATCTGGTATAAAAAAGGAGAATAGATAACGGTAGGGCAAAAAAGAAACAAGAGATTGTCTATTTTAGCCTTAAATATTATGACAAAACATCGATTTCAAATGAGTGTGCATCCAAACTAATATATTATGTAAAATAGCCTAAGATCAAATTTCACCATATATCAGGCTAATTATGAAGGATTATGTGAAGAATCGCAAGTAAGAACTAGGTCCTCTTTTAAAGATTTACCACTATGATCAAATAACATATGCACATCTGAAAACAAAGTAAAATGAAATGAATTAAAACCTAAGATCTTTCAACTGATCTAGTATGTTTCACAAATTAGAAACCCTATGATTATAAGGTGTAACTCAAAATTCAAAGAGACCATTCAAATTTAAGGCCTAAACTATCAATTAAGAGAAAAACTATATTAATAATTGACATATCAAAAATGTGGACAATCTTTGCAGAATTCCTTGATTATCTTAATTGCTTCAAGTATATAAAATTTACTCAAAATTCTCTCCTTTTACAAAGTGGTAATGCTACCGTTTTATAGAAAAACTAGGCAGTATACCAGTCAACTTCTAAGATACAAATGTATAAATCCAAAGACAACTATCCTTTTTAACCATGCCTTAAAATACACTTGATTTTCTATGTCATACTGACCTAGAGGTAAATATGTTGACAAACTAGCATAATCCTTTACAATGGAATTTTCTATTTCAAAATGTTACAAAATAGAATATTTTCTAATTTTTTGGTGAGCCCTCTGCTTGTTGTTATTGGAGGATGCTCATGAATTTAGCATGCTACTCATCAACAATAGGTTTCAGGATATGTTCTTCATCTTGATCTACCAAGTCCTTGAATTCTCTATCATTTTTGGCCATGGATTTTTTAATTCTCCTAACTTCATTTATTATTTTTTTAGCATTAAATGTCATGTCTATGATCTTACTATTATTAGCCCTAGATTTGCCTTCGATTTTTCCTTTGATCTCTTAAGTTACCAAAGTAGCCCTATATTTAAACTCCTCATCACTTATGATTTCAAGGATAGTGGGTTATGTAAGATCTACAAGCTTAGTACTGAGAAGTTTTTCAATTCTTGTAATTATCTCTTTGTCATCTTCTAGGAGCCTTTCCACATTAATGTGCCATGCACTCAAACTTTGAACCTTCTCAACCATAATTCCCTGAATTGTGTTCAAGTGTCCTAAACTGATGGTTCTGAATTCTAGGATATGTTTCCTTGCTTGAATGTTAAGAAGCTCAACTATTTTGTATTTTGAGGCTTACAATTGGGTGACTAAACTCTTGGCTAATGTAATCTATCACTCTAATGCACTCTACCTCAGCTTCATTATTTTGAGTGCTTTAAACATGCCATAAAATGACTCATCAAACATCTTGGTCATTGACTTAGGTATTGATATAACTACCTATGTCTCTAAGTTTTCTTTTTCCTTTTTTAAATTTAGGATCCTTTACTTCATGCCCTAGATTTTAGCTTTAGCCTGTGCTAATTAGGTCTCAATCAAGCTTTCCACATCCTCTTCATGAATGGTAGCTTCACCAAGCTACCAACCTCCCACAAGGGTTAATCCCATAAAGGGATCCACCTTTTATAAGGTGAATTCCTTTATTCTAACCATAGGTGTCTTGTGGTAAATCTTTCCAATCTAATTTTTTTAGGTTAAATTGGATGGTAGTGACTGCCTTCATGAATTTGGGAGGTTATGGGACCTATATGCCCAAGTTAATTGATACCCTTAGGGCACTCATCTTCTTCCTTTTTGGTCCTTGGGTGACCACAGTTTTCCTTTATTCTTACTCCCTCATCATAGACCTTATCTATGGCTTCATGTCATCTTGTATTTCAACATTAATGACTCTTGTCATAGTTCATGAATGGGAGAGAGAAGGGATCTTTTGTAATTTCCCATAAATGAACCAATCAGTGATGACTAAATCATGAATGGGGAGTTCATCATTTAAAAAATTTATCTCACTTATGGGGTGAGAGATGGTAAATTTTAGCCTCTTATTTGGTCCTACAAGAACCAATGCTAGTTCTAATTTCCTCTTTTCTTTAGATGGCATAGGGACCATACCTAGAGCAAGATCATATCCAGGCTCTCCTACTTAGACTTGGGCTTCTTCAAGATATTGCTCTTCCATGTATATATCATATACTTCTACAAGCTCCTTCAGAGCACCCTCAAGTGTCTCTTTTGGTTCCAAGGCAATCATATAAATATATTAAATTAGGGAAGGTGGCCTTTGTGAGAGTGTTGAAGATGAGGCCCCATCCCCAGGTCTCTCTTCCAATCTCACCTCTCCCACTTTATCTTTGCCTCAGCCTTATTCACCTTACCCTTACTTAAGTTACCCATGTGGGTATTGCTATTATGACTAGGGTTTTACCTGGGCTATCCTAGATCATCTAGGTAATAAGTGGTACTACAAAGGATGCATATAACATGCTTTTCTTGATGGCTTATCATCCTTGGTCAACCTATGTTCAAGTTTTATGTTGTGCCCTTGGATCTTGGCCAACACCTCTTCATAATTCTTGGCCTTAATGTAAATGGTGTCATGAACACCGAGTTGATTTACATACTTAGGCTTGGGGAGAGTTTTGTCCTTCAAATGCTCACCCACTATATTTTTTGGATCCCACATTTTAAGTTCATATAGCTTAAATCCAAATGAATCTATGTGTAGTAGACATGATTTCCACTTATTTATAGTCCTTCCATATGGTTTTCCCAATAATTAGGGGGAAGGGGTAGAGTAGACCCTTCCTCTTCTCCTTACATATTTTATCAATTCCATTAATGAGTTGGGCAAAAAATTATTGTTCAACAAACTTACTTGGTATATACATAGGCAGTTTATAGGGTTGGGACATGATCCCCTCAATCCTGATCACAGTATAATAAGGGCAATGCCATATGTCCCCCATCATTTCCACATAATTTTTGATGAGTGGATGGATGCTAGGCATGAGAACACTTATGATGGATTCCACTATGGCTAGGAAGACATAGTAAAAAATGAACTGCATATGGTTGTTGTACTTGAAGATATGTAATTTGGAGTAGTGGTGTGAAATAGTAGTTTTGCCATCTGGGGACCAATTCCTAATCCTTAGGAAGTTAATAGAGGAAATTAGGGTATCTAGTAGGTAGGAAATCATATAAAATTGCTTAGGTGTCTTCCTTTTTACAGTATTTATTTTTTTGGTGAGGAAGACACTAATTAAATCTTTAATTGGAGGGGTAAGCTTTTCTTCCACCATGAAATACACAAATGGGACCTAGATTTTATTCACATAGGTGGTTGAGGGGATCCAAAGGATCAATTCAACAAGGTCATTATAGGTCTGATGCCCTCCTTAAATTGGACTATTGGGATCTTGCCTTCAAATTCCTTAAAAATATGGGGGCCTTAGTGTAGCCAAGGTCTAAGGATAGAGTCCAGGTCATGATTGCTGGTTCATTCCTTTAATTTTAGACAAGTATACATGGGGGAGAGGGATCTTATAGTATTTCTCAAATGATACATGAGAAATATATACTACATTCTTGGAGTTTCCTTCCCTAATGATCCATTCATTATCAATCCTAAAGTCAATAAATATAGGAGCAAGGATGTCTATTTAATGTAGTACCTCAGGATTTATAATATCATGGTGAAGGCTGACCATCTAGATAGTGACTAGGTCATAGTGCCTCTATCTTTATTGCGGTAATTATTTGCTCTTCTTTTGTGATAGGATTTAACTCTTCCACCATGAATAAGAGTTTAGACCAATTCCTAATTCTTAGGGAATTTAGGGTTGTAACATCCAATTCTATGTCCTTAAAGATCCGGCCCTCATTATCCATCTATAAGTAGAGCTTGGTCTCCTCTTTTAATTATTATTTGTGAGCTGCCATAGTCTCTATTTTCTACAAAGTGTTCACACTCATTTGTAAATGGTCTCTATGAAAGCCTTTTTATGCTCAAAAACATAATCAAGCTCTCTTTGGATCAAATTATGACAAAATTTATTCAATTAGATCACTTTTATGTAGGGTTTAGGGTTTTTGAGCTTGAATGGTAGGATATATCCAAACTATAGCTTATATGTTCCTTGGATTTGATTTGGACCTTTGCCTTTATACCTTTGCTTTTTTGAGCCCATGAAATCTCATATTTTGTCCTTTTCTACTTGTATGGCATTTATGTGGCATTGGTTTGGGCCTTTTATGGCATTTTTCATGAATTCCTTTTGAGCATTAGCCGTTGGCATTTAAAAACACCTCTTTTATTTCACTCTGTTGGATCAAAATTTAGGATTAGCATGAGATATTGATTAAAATATGAGATCTCACCTTTTAATTGGTCCTTTTGCTTTCAAGTTCCATGGTTGTGACAATTGTCTTCATTTTGAGCCCTCCCATGCTTCGTATCCTGAGTCAGTCATGAGCATTGGCCACGTGGCAAGTCCATGGGCCTTTTAAAAGTCATGGGGTCATTTGTAACATTGGATTATCTATTAGTGACAAAGAATTAACCATTGATCATCTATCAGTTACACTTTGAATATCTCCCCACCACACATTGAGCTTGTGGGTCCTCAAAATTCTATTGAAAAGTTTTCGAGGCCTTCACACCATTAAATCATCATCTAGTGACAAAGCATGAGCCACTGATCTGTAAAGATACCTGAATTTTATGTCAGTACATGATTAAAGTGAGAATTAGGCTTAAATTATTTAGGCTAAGGTTTGTTTCATATTTATTAAGCATAAAATAAACCTTAGGCTAAGGTATTTATACCTAAGTTTTTTGATTTATACATGAGGGGGCCTTGGCCTAAATATTCTAGTCTAATGTTTATGCCATGTTTAATAAACATGATGTATATTTTGGGCTAAAAAATTTATGCCAAGATATTATAAATCATGCTTAAAATGGGCCCAAAATGATGGTCTAACTTTAAATAGGGTTTTATTGCATTTAATAAATATATTAAAACCTTAGGTTAGAAGTATTTAGCCTAAGTTTTATATTTATTAAAGTACCTTTAAAATGAGAATTAGTATAAGTCTTTTAGCCTAAAGTCTATGACATTTGAACAAAATGCAATGGGGACCTTAGGATATAGACCTAGTATAAGTCTTTTTAGAATATACTTAGACCATAAAACCATTTCAGTTGAAGATTTCCCATGTTTAAGCACCCTCTAAGGGTTCTTTAGTCATATGTGAGGAACTTCACAAACTTTTTAGTAATATTTTTGGAATGCATTTTGACCTTGAGTAAGATAATTCATTAGCTTAAATTTGATGGTCTTGCAGACATCAAATATGTCTTTACAGACATTAAATGAAAATCATGTGAACATCAAGTTTAAGCTATCCAAACTTTTATTTTAATGGAATTAAATTTGATGGTCGCATGGGTGTCAAATACATCCTCACGGATGTCAAATGATAGTTATGTGAATGTCAATTTTAAGCTTGTTAAATCCTCAATACTAAATATGAGGGTGCCACTTATCACTTTTATAGGAATTCTAAGGGTTTCAGACCTAATTCACTCTGTTGGATCAAAATCCATGATGAAGTGAGGGCTTTAGGATCATAATCTATAATCTTGCTCATGATTGGTTGTTTCTATCAGGTGGGTCCCTTTGATTTTAATCCTTGAATGTGAGAGTGCCACATGTCAATCATTTAGGGCCTCTATAACCTTTTGACTTTTCAACTATGCCTTACTTTGTTTGATTGGGTCGTCATGATGAAGCATGAATTGTTAGATGTAAGCCAATGATGCAACTTTATTAGGGCCTTCATGTCATTGGATTGATTTCACATGATGCAATGTGGACCACTAAATCATTCAAGATACACACTATTTAAGTGAAATCCTAGGTTTCCTCACTTTATTAGATTAAATATCACATTAAAATGAGGATCATTCGATCCTATAAGATGCAAGGAAGTCAAATCAGCATTACAAAAATAAAAATACTTAGGCTAAGGTTTTAAGACTAAGGTCTCAATTATATTAATAAATACATCAGGGCCTTAGGATTAAAACCTTAGGATAAGGTATAAACTGAAAGGGTCAAGATAACATGAAATTGGACTTGGGAAGATAGAGTTTAGGCTAATGTGTTAAATCTAAGGTCTTGTTAGTATTAATAAATACAATTGGGCCTTACGGTTGAAACATTTAGGCTAAGATAGGAAATATTATGAGGACCCTATAGGAAAAATATTAGTTAGGAATACACAAGGGACTTTAAAGGGGGAAATAAAAAAGGGGACAAAGGACATTAGATCAAGTATTAGTCATGTTAAAAAACACAACTACACTTAAAATATGAACTTTACACTTAGGTCCATAAATGATTTTTTAAAAGATTCCTGCCAATTGGTTCCTACTAGTATTCAAATTTGAATTAAGGGTTTTACCAGGGTTTTGAAATATGAATTTACCAGGGACAAACACCATGGAACCTACAACTAAAAGTAATAAATACCATTTATTAGTACTATTAGTCAAAATTAAATCAAAACATAACTAAGTAAACTTGATTTTAATGAAGTGGATGATCTTTAAATTCTACAAATGATCTTATCATGCCATATTTTATGTTCAATTCTCAGGTTTTCTCAAGGGTCCCAATTTTTTAAAACCTAGAGACTCTAATTTTGGCAAATAATTAGGTCAACTACTCCATTTGATCTATATCATCATCCGTACCAAATTATGGTTGAAATAAACCTTACACTTGCAGACTTAGGGTCAAGCATCAAGACATAATCGTACTATTTATGTGCTTTTATTCCACTTAATATTTGCCATGGGGTTCAAGAAATAACTTCTAAGTTTTTTATCCTTGATCACTAACAATTGAATTGGAACATGTCTAGATGTTCATGAGGAAACATGCTTTTTACTTAGGGAATGCTTGGTCATTGCTCTTCTGCCAGCCAGACGTCCATAGCCCTGATAAATATGCCTTTGGTTCCTCTCAAGGCCTTGCTCCACTACTAACTAGGCATCCATATCCCTAGCGGATATTACCAAAATCACCTTTACTTGAAAGTTTTTGATTTTGCATTGTATCCTTATTTTTGTGTATTTTAGACTTTTATGTTTTCAACAAGGTTGGGAACTAGAATAGCCAGGTTTTTAGGATTTGGTCAGATGTTTGATTTTTAAATAATCACCTATGGTTTCAACCATTGTCCCAAGAAATTTTTTTGATTAAGAGCTAGTATAACTATACCAAGATAGTTTGAGTTTTCACCCTACAAGTTCAAGTCTTCTTAAAACTAGTTTGAGGTCAAGACAATGGTCAAGTTCTTGTAAAATAGTTAACTTATTTTATTAGTCTTTACTGGTTTCTATAGATTACAACATTAAGCTTACATTTCAGGACCCTAGTCATCTTATGTATGGGGATCACACCTACATTTTTGAATTTTGAGCATGTTTCAAGCAAACTTCATAACTTGAGCTCAGGATTGTCTAAAAGGACTTATTAAAACCAAGGAACAAGGCAAAAAGAAATGAACACACAACAGGAAGTAGGAAAGAAAGAAATCAAAGGAAATAAAATAAATATATACATGTTTATGTATAAATAAGGGACATGAAGGAGAAAATATGAAAGGAAACTAACTAGCCTACCTACTCTAAATTCTAACCATCTTACAATTTACTCCATGAATACCCCAAGAGGAGTAGTAGAGAAGTAGTGCTTGAGGTATTGCCCATTGGTGGGTAATGTGAACTCTACTCCTTGTAGATCTTTGAGCTTGAAGGTATTATTTCTCCATGTTTCTATAATTTGGTATGGACCAATCCACAAGGGTTTGAATTTTCCATGTTTACCCTTTAAGCTTAGATGCTTTATCCTAAAAGACAACTAGGTCTCCTTGTCTAAATACCTTAATCTTTGATCTTTTATCAAACCAAATTTTACTATGGTTTGATGCCTAATAAAATCAGCAAAGGCTTTCTCCCTTGCATCTTCCATCTGAATTATGTTTAGAAATCTTGAGTTGGCAATTTCTTGTTCTCTTCCTTATATTCCTGCATAAATTTGTATGTGGGTAACTTGAGGGTGATAGGAAAGATAGGTTGTTGTCCATACACCAATAAGAATGGTGAGGCTCTTAGATATTGATTGATTCTTATCCTATCTTCCCATAGTGAAAATTTAAGGAGCTTATTACAGGTCATGAGCTTGTCTACAACAGACTTTTTTATAGCCTTCATTAGGTTTTTGTTTGTAAATATAGAAACTCCATTTCCTTAGGGATAATGGTTGGAGGAAAACTTGAGAGTAATGCCATTACCATAAGCCCATTCAGTCATCTCTATATATATGAAGGCAACTCCATTATCACACAGTAGAGATACTGGAGCCCCAAACCTAGTACAGATGTTTTCTTCTAAGAAGTTGATCACTTCTTCGGTCCTGCATTGCTTAGTGGTTACATCTTCAATCTACCTTATATAATAGTCTGTGGTTGTCAAGACATATTTTTGACCTTTATATGAATTAGGGTTGATTACCCCAACAAAGCCTAACCCCCATTATGCATATGGTTTATCAACCATGACTAGTTATAGAGGCATTACTACCTTTGGCTCCTTAGTGTTAAAAATCTGACATGAGTGACAATCCCTCACATGTTTGTGAGCATCTTTAAAAATAGTTAGCTAGTAATAACTAGCTTTGAGAATTTTATGGGCTATGGTTCTACCATATGGATTCTTAATACCCAACTTTTCATGGAAAGTGCTCATGATTTGGGTGGCTTCTTCTTGTGAGACACATCTCAAGTAAACCCCTTTGAAATTTCTTCTTTACAGGACCCCATCCTTGATTAGGGAGTGGGAAATTTCAATCTTAGTTCCATCTTTTACTCCCTAGATAGACCTATAGGACAAGTACCATTAATTAGCAAATGTATGACTGAATCATACCACTCACTAACTTGAAAGTTTAGTTGATCCACTTGCATAATACTTAGCCTAGGGTTAGTATTAGCAATTATCTGGATCAGACCTTGGTACCTTACCTCTACATTCTCCCAACTCATTCTGCTTAACATAAGCTTGGTGGTAGGGTTAGGTAAGATAACCTTATGCCTTATTTCTAAGGATGTAATGCCTAAATTTATTAACTACCTTTACTAATGCTTATGCCTACTTATCAGTCAATGAATAATTTAAATCAACATTCTTAAAATTAGTGCTCATAAAAGCTATTCGGTTATCACACCCATCAATCTTCTAAGTTAATACTATAACCATAGTGTGGTCAGATGCAAAGGAATAGAGGTAAAAGTCCCTTGAGAAGCTAGGACTTATAAGGGCTGGAGCTTGGCTAATGGCCTTGATATCATTAAATGCCTCTCTAGATTTTTCATTCTATCTAACTTTGGCATCCTTCTTAGCAATGTCATTCAATGGCTTGATAATTTATACAAATCCATAAATAAACTTTCTTTCAAAATTTATCTTACCAAATAATGACTTTATCTCTTTCCTAATATTTGGAGGCTCTATTCTATATATGGCCTCCACTCTTTTAGGATCTATAGAGATACCATATTTGGTTATAACATGTTGTAATAATTTTCCTTTAGTAACACAAAAAATACTTTTCTTAGGGTTCAAGGAGATTCCATACCTTCTACATCTCTCAAAAACTTGTTTTAAGTGCACGAAGTGATCTTCCTTATTTTTAGAAAAAAACTATTAGATCATCCATATATATAATAATACACTTACCAATCAGGCCGTAGAAGGCATGGTTCATATCTCTTTAAAAAGTTGCTCCTATATTGATTAATCCAAAAGGCATCCTCTTGTAAGTAAAGGTTCCCCACTTTATTTTGAAGGTTATTTTCATTATGTCTTCTCTATCAACTAACCCCTGGTTGTAACCTAAAAAGCCATTAAGAAAAGACATCATAGCTGAACCTGAGACAACTTGCATTACTTTGTCTAAAGAGGGAAGGGGATAGTTGTCCTTTTTTGATGTTTTTAAAAGTTTTTGATGTCAATACAAAGTCTAATCTCACCATTCTTATTCTTGACTGGCACCAAGTTAGCCACCTAAGTATAATTCCTGATGGGGAAGGCTATCCTAGCATCTAGTAATCTTTTGACTTCCTTGAAGATCATGGGTTCTAAAATAGGGTTTATAGGCCTATGCTTCTGTCGGAATGGTTTGCAACTTTATTTAAGGGGTATAGTATGGGTAATTAATTTTAGATCAAAGATATTTAATTCATCACAGGACCATGCTATGACATCTTTGTAATGGGTAACGATATCTTTGGATTTCTTATTTTCAATGTTTATATAGGCTTTTCCAACATTTACTAGTTGGGTTTGATCTTGGAGACCAAGATCAATAACATTATAATATTTTCCACTTACCTTGGGAATCTTAGGAACCTCAACTAGTTTGTCTTGATCAAACAATCTCTTTAAATTAGTCATCCCCTTAGTGATCTTGTTGTTATTCAACTGATTGACTTTAATCAAACTTGTCTTCCTTAGATGCATTTTCATTAGTCTCATCGATAATATGAGCATCAAAAGCCCCAAATTTGGTTATGAAATCTAATATCTACTGATCATCATTGAAAAATTGAAAATGGTTGACATTATCATGTACTGAAGGATAAGGGATCAACTCAATGCTAAAATTAGGGGAATCTTGGTTGGGCATGAGTTTGGTTGCAACAGATGCCAACTCATCAGTAGCTTGGTTTTACTCTCTTAGGATGGAAGTGATGCTAAAATCATCAAAGGACTTACTCAGATCTGAAAATTTGAATGTATACCTCTTAAGATATGAGAGTTTACATTGGTATTTACTTCTTACCTAGTTAACCACTAGTTTTAAGTCCCCATAAACTAGTAGTTATTTGACCTTATTCTTTATAGCAAATTACAAGCCTAAGATAAGGGCTTCATATTTATCAAGATTATTAGTGCAAGGGAATTAAAGCCTATAAGAAGCATGGTACTTTCTATTAGTAGGGTCAGTTAAGATAACACCAACACCTGATCCAGTATGACATCTAGCACCATCAAAATTCAATTTCCATAGTCCAAGGACAACATGAGTACTCTTGGGATCACATACCTTATTAGTCTCTAGGATGAAAAACCCTAAGTTTGAGTTAATTATGTTGACCCTATTTTAGTTAATTTATTCTCATTTCTTAAGTTGGAAGCAAGTAATGAAATAGTAATAGGGTGTGTAGAAGAATACCTGGTAAAGTACATACATGATCTAGATGATGGTGAGATCTCTTCTTTGGCTTGGAAGGAATAACCTACAAATAAGAAAGACACTAGAAAAGGGGGTTTTTAGATGAATGGTTTAGTGGACTGGCTAGCATGAGATAGATATAAGAAGTATGAGCTTATTAGGAGGATGTTAATCCACTATTTATAATAATTAAGTTGATATAAATGAAAAGAAAGGAAATTTTCATTCAATAACTAGAAAGTAAATGCATGTAAGATGAGATGAAAGTAAATTTCTTGTTAAATAAAAAAACTAAATATAGAAAAAGTGGGTCAATACTCATGCTAAAATAGTTGGGGTCAGGTTCAAAAAATAAAAAATACTCTTTGTGAATAGATAGGAACTTAGAAAAAAGGGTTTAGTTGGGCTCAAAGGGGTGAAAATAAAAAGATGTTATTTTTTTTCCACAATGACCATTGATGGTTTGATGAATTGTCAGTGGTTGGGTGATCATCGACGGTTTAGGTGACTGTCAATAGTTGAGATAACCATTGATGGTTACTTGTGTGATTCTAGAAATGATTATAAAAAGGATTATAGATTGGGTAATTAGGCAAATAGTGGTCTGTTATGTATCAGGGGAATGGAAAATAAGATATTGATGGGTCTGATAGGGTAGGGAAGTTAGAAATGGAATGCAAATCAAAGAAAATAAGCAAGAGATACTTGTAGCCTAATGGTGGAAGACTGAAGCAAATTAGCCAGAGTGATATTACTTTGGCATTTGAAATTGATTCCGATAGAGGTTCATATCTCTATTGATGGTACTTACTTGCTTAAGGGATGTTGGACACCTATATGCAAGATAGCTTGGATGTGGATTGCTCAATTTCTAGATTTCTGGATTTTTGGATCCTTTTCTCCTCTTGATTCTCTCTTTTTATAGGATGAAGTTACTAAATGTGCAATAGGAAGTTACTAATTGGGTAGAGGATAAGGTTTCTAATTATGATTATTTAAAGCTGGTTTGTATCACAATTTTTTTTGCTAAATGTGAAATATATATCTCATATAGTTGGTAATGCTTTAAAGCTTTAAAGTAGGCTTAGAGACTTGACCATTGATGATTAGGCTAATTGTCAATGGTTAGGCTAATTGTCACTGCTCGAGGTTATAGGGGAAAATGGGTTAAAAAGGGGTGGATTAAAAAGTTAGGTTCGTAAATTAATAAATGGGCTAAGTTAACTAGGTAGTCAACTAGCTTCAGAGTCAGATAGGGGTTCATAGTGCTTTGACATCTAAAACTGTGTAGTTTTTGAGTGTTTACATTTTGCCCCATTTTGTTATGTAACTTTGGATTAACAAGCTGCAAAACAAAAATGAATGGATTGCTGGTCATGGTCTAATTGTCTTTAGTATGGGAGGAGGTGTTCCCCCTCAAACTAGGAGCCAATGGAGGGAAAATGAAATCAGGTCAGGGTTTGATAAATGGTAGATGAGTCACAAGGTAGGTGATGTAAAAGGGTTGGGCATTTGAAAGGAAAACATGTGCATAAAATATGACTAAGTGCAATAATCAAGATTTTGCAAAGACTAAATTTGCCAATGTTGATAAAGATAAGGTTAGGTTTTAGGGAGACATATGATAGGGGAACCAGTCCATAGTGTTGGTCATAGCTGATTGAGTCATGCCTTTCAAGTCATCTAGATAGGGTTGACATTATGAATAAGTATCCATGGTAGTAAGTGCTCTTGTAAAGAAACACAAATGGTTTGGTCACACATAAGGTAGTCAGAAGTTCAAAAGTTTAACTTGGCAAGGTTGGTCAGTACGGTCAAAATTATCAAGGCAAGGTTGTCATAAAACATGAAAATGTTTAAGTTAAAATGACCAACATTGAGGTGGACATGGTCAGATGGGTTGGTTAGAGAAAGGTAATCTCTGATAGGTCCAATGCTAGTTTGGTGGAGAGTAGGTGATCTCCCAAAAGGTTAGCACAGAGGTAGGGTGCACTGAATGTTTTTAAAAAGAAGGTGGGGGATCCTTGACTATAGATGGTTAGGAAGAAAACTTAAAAGCTGGAAGGTCAAAAGTAAAACATAACTTCATTTTTACCATTTGACTTTTGGTGTGTTATGATTTGAGTGGTTTGAGCATTTTATCATCTTACACTTTGAGCTTGCTAAGTTGGAGGTAATCGATTGGGTGATCGGTTGTTTGAGTCTTGATCAAGTATGATTTGATGGAGGGTGGATATGGATGTGACCAGGTGGTGATACAAGGGCTTCAACCACATCAATGATCATGGAATGAGGTAGGTTATGTCTTGAATTGGATAGTGAGATTAATTATGCTATTGTAGAATGTGTATTTGAGGAGTTGGGAATAAAATTGTTAGGGTTTTAAATAGGTTTTAGAAAATGATACCCTAAATTTAAATTTTGTTGAATTTGGTCAAATGAATGGGAGAATATATAGGGGAAAGTGTGTTCAATTTGAATTATGGTAGGGAACAAATTTATCTAGGCTATTGTGAGAATGGTAGTGTTTTGTTGAGGTGTATGAGGTCTAGGGTTCAAGGGTTGTGCTATTAGTGGTCACACACATAATGATTATCAGTGGTTCAACCTGATCATCAATGGTCAAACATCAAGGTCAAGGTAGGTAAAAATACCATCAATGATTGGTCTAACTATTGACAGTTGAGTGTTGTATGGAAAATTTATTAAAAAGGTGTGGATGAATGTTTTGTGTAAAACCATTTGTGTAAAGTTGATGTGGGTGGATTAAAGTGTTAAGTGTGATTTTAAGTGATAGGTGACATGTTTTAGTGATGGGTTGTGATGATCTTAGGAAAAGTAGGGTTTGGTTGTATATGTTTAGGGAAGGTACTATAGGTTAAGGTAGATGTCCAATGTGGGTCTAAAATAGGAATAATATATGAAGTTGATAGAAAATTTTATGGTTCGTAGATAGAGGTAGGTGTGATTTGATAAGTTAGGATAGGGTAATTGTTAAGAATGTTTATGGGGGATGGTCATAATTAAATGCTAGAGGTAATGTTTTAAAGGTAATGGTTGTGTGTTAATATTGAAAAATAGGTGGATGGGGGTGAATTCATGTTGATGTAGGTTTTTATGGGTGGTATGAATAAAATAAATGGAAAGGAGAGATGGAAATGGAAAACTAAATGTGTGTGTTAACGTGTTTATTTTATAGGCACGTGACTAGATTCAGATGAGGGACCAAGTCCCTAAGATATTTGTCAAGGTTTGCGATGGGATGATGGATGATAAGTGGTGACACATGGAGGAGGTTGGCATAGGGGCCATGACACACTACCAATACTTGCCATAGGATGTGGTAGTAACTATGGAATTCATCAAGAGATTGGATCCTACCATAAACACATTTGTGCTACTGATGAGGGAGATGACTATTGTCATAAAAGATATTCAATAGATTACTCGATTACCCATTTGGGGGAGCCAGTTTATCACATAGAGAGTGAGGAGTGGGAGTACCACATAGACCTGATATATGGAGTAGAGTGGGTCTAGGTTAGTTATCATGTAAGTGGTGTGTGCTATGGGCCATTATACCAAAGGGCTTTTGAGGATCGGTGTTTATTAATGATGATGATGATGGGGGTGTCGTGATTCATGGTGCTAGATTTGAGTAGCGATCGATTCCATTTATTGCTTTTGGGAATACTAGTGGAGACTCTATTAGGGAGGACTATGTTTGGTTGGGCCTTCATGTTATTAGTGTAGTTATATAGGGAGCTATGGGACTTCTGAGCACATAGGTGGTATGAGATTAGCACTAGGTTCATGCTCTATTGTTGGGTGTATGATCACATATGAGTTTTGAAACCATTAGGGCTACCTTGGGATGGCTTTATGCTGATTGACTATAGAGTTGGTTTCATGAGATGGAGGGGGACTATGTATTGATAGGGGTTGGTGGTGGTGCTAGAGATATAGATTGGTTTAGAGATGCTTTGGATGGTTTAGTGGTAGGTGATGTGGTGTGGAGACTGTATGTGTATTGGTCGAGTTGGGTAGGTTACAATTATCACACATTATCACTTTAGAGCCAACATTGGATATATGGACCACCTAACATAGTTTTGAGGACATGGTACCTAGCCACCATTGAGGAGCTAAGATATTATGAAGTGATAGTTTAAGCAAAATTTCCATTAGAGATGAGATATGGAGAGTACAGGGCCAACTTAGTAGGGTGTCCATCTCTAGCTACTCCAAGATAGTGGGCCTCGATAGTGGGGAAGGTAAGGATATCAAGGGGGCCACCACTAGATGATAGTGTAGGTGGAGGTGTATGTGTAGGTTTAGGTGGTTTTGGTACCCCAGGGGCTTGATTTATTTAGTGTTAGTGAGATGAATGTATATATGTTTTTGATTTCAGCCTAATTGTCAATGATGTGAGATGTATATGAGCGAGAGAGACAAGGATACATTATTTAATGTATTTTTAGTAGTATGATATATATGATGATTTATATGTTGATTATGTCAATTATATTGATGACATTTGATTAGATTGATGTTTATGATGAAATCTTATTATATTGATGTTTATGATGATTATGTTTTGATGTTTTTTAATGATTATGTATTGATGTGTCATGATTATGATGATAATAGGATATGCATATTGATTGTTATTGTTAATGTTTTGTCCATATGACATATATTATGTATTATGATGATGGATAGGATGGATAGACTCATGAGTATAATGAGGTAATGACGTTGTTTAGAGTTGATAATATGAGCTTAGGTATGTATGATTTTAGAGATGTGATGATCTATTTGATTATGCTATGAGTGATGTTTACTCATAGATGTATATGTTTTGTTCATTGGAAGGATATGATATATATATGATCAAAGATGGATTTTAAGTTTTGTCATAGAATGATTTTGTGTATGATGTGATAATGGATATGAGATATGATTTTATTTTGTGTATATATGATCATGGTGACATTATGTTTTTAGATAGATTTTTTAATTTTTTTGATGTTGATGGTAAAGAGAATGATGACATTGTTCATAGATATGACATGGTTATTATTTCATAGCTATGATGTGGCTTAGGGATACTTACTTATGACATATATGGGAAATGGTAGATGACATGGTGTATGTGGTTTTTTGACATGATGTGATTTATGAATAGGCATATGGATATGTGGATTGTGGTTATTTCATGAGTTTTGATATTGATGAATGTATGATGTGTATTTTAAGTCTTATGAATGGTAGAATGTATGTTGCTTGCCATACATAGTATGTTTTATCTTGTGTATTGATAGGTATGATGTGAGGTTTTATGTAATGATGAGATGAAATGTGGTCTATTATTAGAGGCTTGAATGTGATATGTTGACATGTGCGATTTGGATGTGATGACATGTTTGTTCAGGATGATGGATAGGATGGTTTTGATTTATTTATTAAGATGATGTGGTTTATGATATTTGTGGGGGTATAGATGGGATATGGTCCATAAGTTTATGATGCATATGGATTAGTGTTGTGATGAAAATGATGTTTTGAATGGTTGGATATGATATGTGAGATTGGGATATAATGAAGATACATAAATTTGGTATAGGTAACAAACTAAATGTTGGAAAAAGATAAAAGAATTATGAGACACATGTCTTCATAAACTAATAATGAGAAGGTAAGAAAGGCATGATGTGCCCATTGGTAAGGATCTAACAAAACTGAAGTCAGATGAGCTCAATAAAAACAAGATTTGAGTGATAAAGATGGTGTCTTGATCATATTGTGTCAAGTAAGCTCATAGTCCCTTGATTTTTAGAGAGTGTAAGAAGGGAAAAGTAGGTGATAGGTAGATGGTTGAATGGGAAATGGGTAATATGGTAACCTGATATATGTTAGCCTGAACGTTCTATAGATGACCTGAGAAACCTAATAGACAAGTCTATGTCGTAATATAATGTGTACAATGATTGATGTGGGAAGTCTACTAAATATATAAGAAAAATCTAATTGCAGCTCTTTTGGGACAACTTGCTTTGATTTTGACATAGTGCCCCCTTTTTTATCTTTTGTTATTTTTGATAAAAGGGGTAAAGTTGATCAATGCGGGAAGCTTCGAATGATTGCTTTGACAAACTTAAGTTAACCATCCTTTAAGGGAGAGGTCTAATGTTAGATTTGTTTATTTTTTAGCTATCCTTCAAGGGAGCAGTCTATTTTTTAAGTAGTCAAGTTTTGTGTGGCTATCCTTCAAGGGTGTGATCTTTAATGCTAGAGATATGGACCCAAGTGATATTTTACCCCAATTTGATTTTGAGTGCTAGTTTTAGACATGGACAAGTCTATTCATGTTTAGAGGTCTACCTTTATGGAGGTAAGACTTTTAGCACAAAGGTTAATGATGGATGAGGAAAAGTGGTTTGAAGGACAAATGATCATAAGATTCCATTTGATTAGAAATGAAAAGTATCCATGAGAACCATGCCATGGATAGAGCTGTGGTATCCATGCTTAGGATGAGGCTATAATTATGATGGATAATCACATGGTCCTATGTTATAATCAATTATTACTAAAATGAATAGGGATAGGTAGGTGAAGGGAAGTGAAAATCTCATAAACTAAGAGATGAGCTTAAGTTAGACATCAAGGTGAGTTTTATCCTATTTTAACAATAGAAAAGATGTAGTTGCAAAGCATTGAGAGGCTCAGGTGCTAGTTTGCCTTTGAGATAAGATAAATGATAAGCTCCTGATCCATACTTATGAATGATGATGTAGGGTCCAAGCCAATTGAAAGCAAACTTACCTCTTTTGATTTTCTCCATATTAGTTACATGTTAATTTTCTTTAAGGATGAGGTCTCTGATATTGAATTTTCTTTCTTTTAGGTGTTTGTTATAATCATGCTTGATTCATTCTTGATAAAAATGAAGATGATTAAGTGTCATGAGGTAATGTTTGTTAATTAGTTCAAGTCGAGCAACATGATCTTGATGATAATCGCTTGCAAAAGGGATCTCATGCAAAAAAATCCATAGAGAAGGAATCTATACTTTGAGAGGCAAGACCACCTCTGCCCCAAAGATAAGAGAGAAAGGGGTAGTACCCACATAGGTTTGAATGCTAGTGTGATAGGCCCATAAGGTGAAGGGAATGTGCAAGTGCTAATCTCAACCTAAAACATTGACTACTTTGGTTAACATTTTGTTGATGATTTTGTTAGAGGCCTCTTCTTGTCCATTTGCTTGTGGATGATAGGGTGAGGAAAAACTTAACTTGATGCCAAAAGCATCGCAAAGCCCTTGGACTGGCTTGTTCTTGAAATATTTGACATTATTAGTGATTATCTTATGGGGAACACCAAAGTGACAGATGATGTGGTGAGTGATGAAATTAATAATATTTTTAGCTTTGGTTGAGATAAGGGGATGGATTCTACTCATTTGGTGAAATATTCAGTTATGGTAATGATGGATTGGTGTCATTATGAAAAAGGAGGATTGATTTCCCCAATAAGATCAAGTCCCCATTATGAGAAGGGCTAATAGTCCTTGTATAGTTGAAGGCTATGGGTGGGTGCATGATGTAAATTATCATGCTATTAACATTTGACACACTTATTTACATAATCACAATAATCCTAATTAAGGGTTGTCTAATAATAGCCAAGGTTAAGGATACATTTAGCGATAACTAAGCCACTAAAATGTCCCCCATAGATTTTGTCATGTGTTTCCTTGATAACATGGGAAGCTTCATGATTATGAAGGCAACTGAGAAAGAGGCCATCAAATCCATGTTTGTAAAGGATTCCCCCTAGTATGGTGTAACGAGAGGTACTCTGAACAAAATTTCTTTAGTAATTATTCTAAATGTTGGGAGGAATGATGTCGAGGTTAAGGTAGTCAAAAGTTTGGTCATACCAAATGTCAAAAAGAGATACTTCCACACTACAAATGGTAAGAAGGTCATAACTAATATATGAAGGTGTGATAAAATGATGCATGGTGACAAATAGTTTGGATTCAGTAGGTTGAGATGAGATTTGGGAGGTAAGGGAAGCCATTGTATCTATGAATTTGTTGGTAGATTGATGAATTGAATGGATAAGGTAATGATCAAATGATGCTAAGAGTACATCTAGGAGTTGTTTTTACTTAAATATGACATCATTTTTACTTTGGTAGGATTTGTTGACTTGGTTGATGATAAGTTGGGAATCATTGAAGATACTGATTGTTTTGAATCCTAAGGCTAGAGCAGTTTGGAGACCTATGACTAGGGCTTCATACTCAACCACATTATTAGTGCATTCAAAGTCAAGTTTAAAGGAAAGGGGAAAAGTTTCACCATTAAGGGGAATGAGAATAACTCTGACACCCCCATCATGTTGGCATTTGGATCCATAGAAAAACATGGTCATTTGGTAGGTAGGTTCCTCCTAAGAAAGAGTTACGATGGACTCATCTGGAAAAATAAGAGGAAGTAGTTAGTTGTTTGGTAGAGGAGCTTTAGCCAATTAATCGATGATGACTTTCCCTTTAATGTATTTTTGTTGAAGGAACTCAAGATTGAATTTAGCTAGGAGCATGAGCCACTTAACCATACACTAGTTTTGGTATGGTTTAGAGTACATGTATTTGACTGGGTTATTGTTATTGATGACATAGGTTTTGTGATTAAAAAGGTAATGACAAAGTTTTGAGGCCACAAAGACTAAGGTGAGGAAAAGTTTCATAGTTTAGAGTGAGGAGATGTGAAAGGATTGACATCTATCTAATAATTGGGAGATGAAGTAATGAATGGATTGGAGCTTCCCCTACAGGCTGAGGGGTTGCTTAAGATTAGTAGGAGGATGCATCTCTAAGATTGCTTTGACTTTGGTAGGGTCTATTTTGATTCTTTGAAGCAAGATGATAAAACCTAGAAGTTTTTTTGATAATACCCCAAAAATGTACTTCTTGGGGTTGAGTCTGACATGATAATGGATTAGTCAATTGAAGATGATTTTGAGAATGACTAGGTGATATTTGTGGTGTTTGTATTTCCCAAAGAGATTATCCACATAGTCCTCTACAATTTTATGGATGAGATAATGAAAGATATAGGTCATGGCATGCTGATAGGTTGCTCTAACATTCTTCAGATGAAAAGGCATGACCTTATAATAAAATATCCCCCATGGGAGGAAGTTTTATGCTAATTTTTGGGGGCAATCAAGATCTAATTATATCCTAAGAAATTATCCATGATGGATGATATTTCATGGCTAGTTGTAAGATCAACAAGTTGTTCAATGTTGGGTAAAGGGAAGTCATCCTTTGGGCAAGTGAGGTTGAGGTCATAAAAGTCAAAGCAGAGGTGAATTCCCCTATGGCTTTGGTGATGGGAACGATGTTAGAAACCCATTGTGGATAGTTGATGGGATGAATGAAATCAATGAATAAGAGATGCTGAAGTTCTTTGACTAGAAGGGTGATGCGAGGATGTATCCTATGAAGCTTTTATCACACTAGATTAACCTCAAGATGGGTGAACATGTTGTGGAGGGAAATAAAAGGTTCAATTCCAATCATATCTTAATAGGACCATGCAAATACTATGCTACGGTCATGAAGGAATGAAGGGTAATCTTGTTTTTTCTCAAAATTTAATGATTGGCTGATTTTGATGATATGGGGGTCATCCTAAGTACCCATGTTAACATCAATGGTGGATTCATGAAGCATGGTTTGGTTCTTAGGAGGAAAGAATTTATGGATATAAGAAGCCTCCACACTGAGATAAGTAAGAATAGAATCATCATCCTGATGTTGGATGGTGTTGATGATAGGAGAATATTACTCTATTATTTTAGGATGGATGAGAGGAAGGGTCTTAGTTTGGCCACCCTTTTGATAAGTTAGGGGGCCTAAAATAATGGTATTATTAAAAAAAAGTTAGATGGGATGATATCATAGTCTTTAGATTTTAAGGGAGATGGGGTTGGTGAAGATGAAACATCCTCATCAATGGTGGGAATGGGTTTTGGTGAGGTGGGTTCTTCTAGTGGTACGAACCCAAAGTCAAATAAATCATGAGGTTTTTGGGTTTTTATTATGGGTAACTCATGAGGTCCTTGTTCATAAAGGCCAAGACTAAACCCATTCTAAGCACACCTATAAAGGTAAGCTTTGGTTTGTTGAGATAAGAGAAGTTGGAGGTGAATGGTTAGATGGATGAGGTAGTGGTGGGAGAAAGAAGTGGATGATCAAGTCTTCCATAGATGAAATTTGTTTGATTGTTGGAGAGCCTAAAAGGGATGATGGCTCCAATATGGGGATCATAGGAAGGGTCATGTTTAATGTTCCCATACTCTTATGAAGTAAAAAAAGCATCTAAGTCTAAAAGGCGATATTCCCTAAGGGAGAGGCATTGAAATGTGGATTCCAAGGGGTCCTCTATAAGAATCTGAGCAGAAGGGATAAATGAGATAGTTAAAGCTTCATCACTATTGTAGATGGGAGTGTTGTTGGTTTTGGTTAGTGGTGAGGTGGTGTTGTTAGTAGTTGATGGTGAGGTGGATGAAGGAAGAATAAGAATGTCATTAGGTCGATATGTCATATTTCAAGAGGTAAAAGGACTAGGGTCAACTTTGATGGTAACAACTTGACCTTCATGTTCAAATTTGACACATCGATGTAAGGTAAAGGGGACACAAATCATGGCATAGATCCAAGGGTATCCAAGTAACACATTATATTGGAACTCACCCTCTATAACATAAAATAGTTTAGGAATGGTGTAGGGTCCCAAGTGGATATGAAGGACAACTGTCCCCAAGGTAGTGGCCATAGTATCATTAAAAGAGTGAAGGGCCACTACACTTTCTGACATGATGTTTTTGGGTAGCTAAAGTTGATCATAAGCATGGGAGGAAGTAATATTGATGCTATCCCCTCTATCAATCATTACCATTTTGATGTGGGTGTGATTGCTGTATGCGATATTAAAGAGGGGAGGATTGTAATCCTTAAGATGAGTGGGGTATTATAGAATCTTAAAATGTGATAAAGGCAAAAAGTTGGAGGCCTCCAACAAAGGGTGCAAGAGGTTGAGGGTCATCTGGTTGAGCCTCTATGGATTGTAAAGCCTCTATCAGTGCCTGATGATGGGGGGTGAGGTGATGATTAGTTCATAAAGGCTCATTTTCATTGGTGTCTGGTGAAGTTGTCTCAACATGATAGGCTGGATGGAGTCAGACAGGTTAGAGGGAGTGGATCCTAAAATTGATACTTTGGGTTTTGGTGGTGGGATAGGGGAAGGTGTAGGTATCTGGGTTTGGTTAGAGGGCTGAGGGGTTGAAGGGTATGTCCATGGGATAGACACTTTGGATTTTTCCTTGTCCTTCTATTGGGATCAAGATTAGGTAACCATATGAATAGTGTAGATCTGGGGATTTGTTGGGTTTGGTGGTTACTTCTATTCCTCATCCTCACTCTTGAGTGGGAATAGAAGAGTAGGTAAATATTGGGTAGGTTGAGTTGATGGTAGGATTGGTAATGGGGGTAAAAGAGGTTCATCTAATAATAGATCATACTCATCATATAGGCTATGAACAAGTGCTTGGAGAGCTTTACAATTTTTCATGTCATGTCCTAGTGCCATATGGTATGCACAGATTGAGTTATCATTGAACAAAGAGGGTTTGGTATTGGAAGGGTAGAATGGTTTGATAGGTGGTAAGCTAATGGAAGAAGTTTGCAATAACCTTTGTGGGATGGTTCAATAAGATTCATTCAAAGGTGTTAGAGGTGATGGGTTTATATTTTTACGGATGGAAGCCTTTATAGGAGTATTTTTCACTTTAGAAGTTATAGGTGGTGGAACAAATTTAGTTGGTGGTTGGGATTGCTCAATTATGGTTGATTTTAGGGTAAATGATGTGGAGGTTAAAGATTTAGATAATGAAGGGTTGGATATAGGTGAGAAAGTAGAGGTAGATAGGTTAGTTAATAATGATGGGGAACTAGATGTTTTATTAGGTATAGGTTTAGGTAAATTAAAAGGGGATGGCTTACTAGAGGAAAAATAGGTAATTGGGATGGTAGAAGGATGGGGTCCTAAGATTGAGGGTAAGTGGGAAGGAGGTGTATGGCTCTAGTTTAAGGAAAAGGATCAGGCAACTCTACCTTCTTATGTGGTTTAGTTGGGGGATTATTTTGTGGACTAGATGGTGTTAAAACCAATTTCAAAGAGAGGTGAGAATGACTAGGTATGTGAAGGATTCCTAGATTCCTGATAGGTTTGGTAAGGGAGGAATAAGGTCATTTGGCAATGTTAGATGGAGGTGGTTGGGATTATTCACCTATTATTTTAGAAGAAGACGTATTTGATGGAGTGGTAATAATGGTTTTAAGGGTGGATTCAAGTGAGGTTGAGGATTCAAATTTATTTTGATAAGGGAGCCCTAGATGATGCCAAAAAGTGGCTCTATCAAAGTTGGGATCAGAAGTGAACTATAGATTTTAGACTAGTCTAGAAAAGGGTTTGTAGATGGGTTTGGTTCCTTGGTCATTGGTTTCAAAAATTAAGCCCCTAGGTGAAGAAGAAGGGATGAATCCTTCATCCTTGTTCTTGATGGGAGGTTCCAAAATTGGTAGTTGGATGGATGATGTAACCTTCTCTTATGGGATGGTTTTCAAATAGGGAATGGATGGCTCTATGATGGGAGTGGTTGGTGTAGTGTCCTCAAGTAAAGGAATGGATATTATTGATTCCTTTGTTTTGGTGTCCAAAGGAATAGAGGGTGGTTTCTAATACTTCAATGGATGGATTAGAAGAGAAGAATTGGCTAAAGCAAAGGTTGTCTCCTTTGGTGTTTCCATCAAAGGAGAGGTGGATAAAGCCAAGGTCTCAATAGGTAAAGAGAGAGGGGTGGTTTATTCATTTGTTTGGGTATCTAGAGGAGTTGAGGGTGAGTCCATTACTTCTATAAGTGAAATGGAGGAAAAATTAGTTATGGTAGTGGTCTCCTCAGCAATGGGCTCATTAGTGATAACAATGATCGTATGTGCCTCATGTGAGTGAGATGATTCTAGTTTATGGTTATGGTGATGGGTAAAAGGAACATGATTAGGAAAAGTTTTGTAGAAGATGTCAAAAGATTGATTATGAGGTGCATTGGGATTATCAAAATAAATTTCTCCACTATTAATTAAGCTTTGGACTAGACTTTTGAAAGTATTGCATCTATTGATGTCATGTGTAATAACTCGATAAAAAAAACAATGATAATTTTCATTGTACCAACCAAGCATGGGGAAAGAAGCATAAAATTATTGAGGTAGTTTGATAGGTGAAAGTTAGATGAGGTTATATTTAAATAAATTTTCCAAAACTAAAGCATAAGAATCCCCTATGGGAGTGTATTATTTTGGAGGAGATCAGTTTTGGTTTTATTGGTAGGTAGGGTTGGAAGAATTAGTTTGATGGGATTGGTTGATAGTTGGTGGTGGGGTAGTCTTTAGGACAACTAAGTTTATATATTATTTCACTTTGGTATTGGGATGGTTGGATTGGTTAGTAGTTCTAGTGGAGGGAGGATCATTGGATTTAAAGCTATAATTCTTGTTTCAAAGTTTTAATATTCCTTCGTTAATGGCTCAGTTTTCAAGTTTACGTGACATGGTGAATGCCTCATCAAAAGTTTTGAAAGTTTGAACTTGAAGAGTGGGGGAAATATGTTTTATACAACTCTAAGAAAAGAGTTAAATCAACTCAGGTTGGGGTAAGGAGAAAGAAAGCTGGTTGATGATACCTCTCCATCTTTCTATGAAATTGACAATTGATTCGTCATCAAATTGCCTAATAGAATAAAGGTTGGTAATATAAACCTTTTTAGATATATTTACTGAGAAATGCTCTAAAAATATTTGGGCAAGTTGGGAGAATGAAAATATAGAGTGCTTAGTGAGGGCACTATACCAATCAAGGGTTGGTCTTGATAAATACATGGGGAAGGTATGAAGGAAGAGAACATCATCATATGCAATCAAATAACAAGAGTGAAGAAATGATCTCAAATGTTGCTGGGGGTCCTCCTTACCTTGAAATTTATAAAAATTAGGTAATTCCCATTGAGGAGGATATGCATGGATAGGAATGGATGGATGGATGGGTTAATTACATATTTTATCATAGGATAAGAGGTTATGAGACCCAGAGATAGATGATTCTAGGTTGGTCATTTTATCCATTAACATCTGGACCAAATCCATTCATGGTTGGGAAGTAGCATAATTAGGTGGTAAGCCTTGTTGAGGTTGAGTGGTTTCAATGTATGGATAAGTGATAGAGGGTACTGAAAAAGCCACATATTGGTAAGTGGTCATAGGAGGTTGGGATAGTGCTGCATAAGGGTTGATTGGCACAAATGGTTGGGTTGAAGGTGTTATGTATCCTTATGGGTTAGAAACATATGGGTACTTATTGGGGGGCTGATATGGGTTGTGTTAGAGGTATGTTTGGGTTGGTGGATGGTGGAATGGACATAGATTGGGTTGGGGGTATGAAAGTGCTAGGTGTTTTTTAGTGGGTGGTAACTCTAGTGCTAATAGGTGGGAGGGTTTAAGGTATGGAAAGTACCAAACTCTGAAGTGGGGTAGAAGTTTATGGGTTGGTAAAACTATGGGGAATGGTAGAAATAGGGGTAGAAGATACCCCCATAGTATAAAGAGTATAGGTAATAAGAGGTAAAGTTGATCCAAGGTTGGAGGTATTGGTTGGGCTAGTAGGTGTTTGGTTACTGGTTGGGATGTTGGATCAAGTTTGGGGAGTGGTAATAGGTGGGATATTAGAGGAAGAAGATGCTTGGGTTGAGGTGACACCCACCAAAATATGGGAAGGCATACCATAGGGAGGATCCATAAGAGGAACCAAAACAAAAGGGGTATTGTTAGATAAGGTGTTTAGGTAATGTTGAAGAGCCATGGGGTTGTTACCAAGGAAGGTGGAAAAATATGGATCACCCTTAGCAATAACCAGAGTCTTGGTAAGAGAAGGAGAAAAATGAGGGGAATCCTCAACATTAGAGGTATATTCCATGGTGGAGGAAGAATAAGGTGGTTTTTGGTTGTTTTGATTCCTCAATTGTTGTCTAGTAAAGACCATGAGAGGAAATAAGAGATAAAATGATGAAGCTCACACCTCAAACAAAGAACATGCAGAAGAAAAGAACTCAAGGAAATCAAACATAAAATAAAGTGCATTTAACAACCAGGTTATTTTTAAATAAATTCTAGCTTATGACTTATAAAGTGTGAAGAAGCAATTGGTTTGTAGATTAGGTAATAAAGAGGAAATCTAAGGTTGGTTTCAAGTTATGTTTAGGTGCTCAAGAGAGAAATTTGTATTGATCTTCAATACGTGGCTTGATATTAGGGCCTACCCCCTCACTTCACACACTATAATGATAAGGGTGTCAGGTGCTTAGCCAATATACCAAGTCTCAGAGTTTATACTCAACCAAAAAGCTGAGTTAGTTATCCCCTTGGTAATTACCGCCAAGTAGGATTATTGGAAAAGGGTAAGGTTTACCGCTAGGTGATGAAATCCTAGTTAGGCCTTGTCTCAAGTATTTTTTGATGTGTTAATTATTCATGTGATTTGGAAAATGGTATGTGATAATGAAAGTGAAATCTATGATTAATTACTTTACTTTTAAGTTACTAGATGAACAAAAGCAAACAAATAATCAATGTATGCAAAATATTTATTTTAAGCCCAAAAGAAATTTAAGATTTTATTTGATGAGCATACAATAAAGGAGGAAAAAGGGATGCTAGGTCCCATTAGGCATGCCAAAATGTTTCAATTAATTTATACTCATTTCTTAATTTGGAAGCAAGTAATGAAACTAATAATAGGGTGCATAGAAGAATAACTGGTAAAGTGTATATGTGATTTAGATGATGGTGAGAACTACTCTTTGGCTTGGAAGGAATAACCTACAAATAAGAAAGATACTAAAAAGGGGGGTTTTTAGATGGATGGTTGGGTGGACTACCTAGCATGAGCTAGATTTAAGAAGCACGAGCTTATTAGGAGGCTGTTAATCCATTATTTATAATAATTAGGTTGATATAAATGAAAAGAAAGGAAATTTGCATTCAATAACTTGAAAGTAAATGCTTGTAAGATGAGATGAAATTAAATTGCTTGTTAAACAAAAAAACTAAATATAACAAAAGTCAGTAATACTCATGATAAAATAGTTAGGGTCAAGTTCAAAAAATTAGAAAAGTCTTTATGAACAAGCATAAACACAAAAATAGGGTTTGGTTGGGCTCAAGGGGGTGACAATAAAAAGCTATTATTTTTTACCACATGATTGTCAATGGTTGGATGGACCATCGACAATTGAGCTAACCATCGATGATTGGGTGACCATCAATGGTTGAGGTGACCATCAGTGGTTGAGATAACCATCGATAGTTACCTATGTGATTCTAGAAATGATCAAAAAAGGGATTACAAATTGGGTAATTGGGAAAATAGTGGTTTATTATGGATCATGAGAATGGAAAATAAGATATTGATGGGTCTAATAGGGTAGGGAGGTTAGAAATGGAATGTAAAACAAATAAATCAAGCAAGAAATACCTTTAAGGTAGAAGGTTGAAGCAATTTCACCAGAGTGATAGTAATTTGGCCTTTAGAAGTGATTTTGATAAAGGTTCAAGTTTACGTTGATGCTGCTTATTTGCTAAAGGGACATTGGACACCTATATGCAAGATAGTTTGGATGTGGATTGCTTGATTTTTGGATCCTTTTCTCCTCATGATTCTATCCTTTTCTAGGATGAAGTTAGTAAATGTGCAGGAGGAAGTTACTAATTGGGTAGAGGAGAAGGTTACTAGTTACAATTATTTAAAGCTAGTTTGCATCGCAAACAAAAGTTACTAAATGTGCCATGATTATCTCATACAATTAGTAATGCTTTAAAGCTTTAAATCAGGCTTAGAGACCTATTGGTCGATGGTTAGGCTAACCATCGATGGTTTGGCTGACTATAAAGGATTGAGGTCCTAGGGGAAAATGGGTTAAAAAAGGGGTGAATTAAAAAGTTAGGTTAGTAAATCAATAATTGGGATAAGTTAACTAGGTGGTCAACTAGATTTAGAGTCTATTAGGGGTTCACGGTACTTCAACATTTAAAACCATGTAGTTTTCAAGTTTTTATAGACCCTCTCATTTACAACATTGTATTTTGTTATCATGTGTTTCATTCTTGGTTCTCTTTGAACCCTGATTTGATTAGGAACTCCCTTTTAAGGTAGCCACAAATGTGAGCAATCTATGGGCATGTAACCATTCAAAGCCTTGGTCCATTCCTTGCTCAATAAGATGTTGGAAATATTTTCATTGATGTCAAAAGTCTAACATTATTGGTGATAAACACCCCATTGCATTTAATTATGTTTTTAATAGTAATATCTTGGCTAATATGTGTTAATATTTATTTAATATTAACGAATATATTTTTGGTTGCATAAAGTCAAAAGAAGGGACCATAGAGAAGGCAAAGAGTCATAGGGTAAAGAAAAAAGAAGAATGGGACACATTTTCCCATGAAGAGTCATCTTGAGGAATTCTAAGAGTCACCAAGTGAAGACAAAAGAAGAAGGGCACAATTTCTCATGAAGGGACACTTCGAGGATTATGAAAAGTCACCAAGATAAATACAAAAGAGGAAAGGATGCTTTTTCTTATGAAGGGTCACCATATGAATTTTCAAATGCAAGGATATGAAGGGTCATGCAATTTTGGCGCCATTTTCCATGAGGATTGAAGGGTCACAAAGGGTGAATGCCAAAGGTCATTTGGAAAGCTATAAATAAAGGCTTGAGAAGCCATTTGTAATATGGGAGATAGAGTATGATTTGTAATTGTTATATCTATCTTAGAAGAGTAGAGGAGAGAGAGGAAAGAGATACTATAATGATATATCATTTATTGAGAAAGCAACATTGAGAGATAGTTGTTGTGTTGGTGCTCAACAAAGGGGTTGGTGCTTATGTGGGTTGGTGCTCATGAATAGTTGTTGTGTTGGTGCTTAGCAAAGGGGTTGGTTCTCCTGTGGGTTGGTGCTCATGAATAGTTACTATGGTTGTGTTTATTAAAGGGGTTGGTGCTCCTACAAGTTGGTGCTTGCGAATATTGTAGTTTGAGTTGGTGCTCATTCATATACCTTAGATTGTTCTGTGTGGTTTTTCCCACATTAGGTTTCCACGTTAAATCTGGTGTCTCTCTCTATCTTGTGTGGTGTTTATTATTTTATTTTTATTGCATATCTTAAATGTATGGTTAAGTGGAATTTGATTAAGGGAAAGTTTATAAGATTTATGATATACTGATTCACCCCCCCCTCAGTATATCCCATGATTAACAATTGGCATCAAAGCAGGTTCCTTTTTGAAATTCTTTTACAGCTTGAAGGTAGATCAAGAAAGCATAAGATGGCTAAGCATCTAAAGAAGGAGAATCAAGAGTTGAAATATGTGGTTGAGGCTCTTAAAGAATAGGTGTCTATTTTGGATATAGAAGTAAAAGAAAATAAGATATTTATTTAGGATCTTAAGAATTAGCTAGAGGTTGTAAATTCAAGTTTGAAATCAAGAGAAGAAAAGTGTAATCAATTGAAGGTTGAGTTAGGTTATTTAAAGGATAATCATGAGAAGCTCAGAATTAAGGTTGAGAAAGATCATGAAATATTAGTCTAAGGTAAGAAGGATGCAAGTTTTAAAGGCAAATTAAAGAAGCCAATTAGGCAGCCCAATGCTTTCAAGTTTTCAAATTCTTTTCATGGCCATTTTTTTGTTTATCATCATGTTGGTCATAGGGAAAGAGACTGTATGAGGAGAAGTAATCAATCAAAGGGAGATCTCAGTCACATTCAAGAAGAAGGTATGAGAAATGTTGTTTGCTTTTGTTATCATAAGGTTGGCCATATTGCTAAATTATGTCCAAATAAAGTAAAGAGATCTTCAAGGTATGTCAAAGGATACATAGCCCCTAGAAGATATGATAAGAGCTAAATTCAAGTTTGGAGACCTAAAATAGTAAAGTTTGATCATGTTGAGTTTAAGAGTGAGAATAAATTACTTGCTATAATATATAAAGAATTAGATAGGAAGGACTATGAAAAATCTCTTGTTATATTTGAGCATGAGCCTTGTCAAGATAAGAAAGTTTCAAGAGTTGAGAAGATGAAAAACATCATGAATGATGAGGTTAGTAAGTCAAATAAGTTAGACATGCTTAAACAGATTCTAAGAGAAAGACACAAGAAGATCAAGGAAGTAAAAGAGGAGATGTGGGAATCTCCTGAGATTTTTTTCTAGGACCCTTTGTGTGGGGTGGCTCTTCTAGGCTTCAAAGAGACACTTTTAAGAAAAAATGAAGCATGGTGGATGCTATTGGGTCTTGGATATGTTGCATGACAAGAAGGTGAGTTGACAGATTAATTGTATATCATTTGAGGGAATAGATTTTGAAGAAAATTTTGCACCAATGGCAAGGTTAGATGCTATTAGAATGTTTTTTGCATATGCGGTGTTTAAAATTTTTAAAGTAGTTAGTAATTCAAAATTTGAGGATAGCACTAACATGTTGAAAAAGATATTAAAAAGACAAAAGGCAATATTAGATAAGATAGGTATCAGATTTGAAAAGAAAAAGAGCTATGTTGAAGCTCTTACAAAAGAGGAAACAAAAAGGGAAGAAGTGAAGAATACAAAGGACATCTCAAACAAATAAGGCTGGAGGGAACAAAGCTACAAAAGGTAATCAGGTCAGAGATACAAAAACAGGTCCTATTTTTATGGTTACTATTTTTATTTTAATGGATATGGTCATAAGAAATTAGAATGTCAAAAAAGAGCCAATAGTTTTAGAAATAAGAAGGAAAGTCATGTAGAGTCAAGTAGAAGCTACAACTTTTTTGCTCCTCTATCAAGCTTTGCTGAAGAGGCCATAATATGTTACAAGTGAAATAATTTTGGACACATATCCTGATATTATAGAAGCATGTTTAAGTTAATCAAGAAGGACCAAAGTTTTAAGGTTCCATTCATCAAGAAGAAGGTTTAGACATGTTCATGGCAGAATAAACAACCTAAAGATTCTATGTTGGTTCAGACAACTTTGCATGCATGAAATGAGATCAGCCATGGTTCATTGATAGCAAATGTTTGAGGCATATGGTAGGAGACAAGATTAAGTTCATAACTCTAAAGAAGATCAATGGTGGCACGGTGAAATTTGGAGATAAAACCATTGCTAGGATAGTCGAAAAAGGTACTTTGAGTTTGGATAATGATAAAACCAAGACTAAAGAAGGGCCCATGGAGAAGTAAAAGAGTCATGGGGTAAAGACAAAAGAAGAATGGGATGCATTTTCCCATGAAGAGTCATCTTGAGGAATTCCAAGAGTCACTAAGTGAAGGCAAAAGAGGAAGGGCACAATTTCTCATGAAGGGACACTTTGAGGAATATGAAAAGTCACCAAGATAAATACAAAAGAGGAAAGGATGCTCTTGCTTATGAAGGGTCACCATATGACTTTTAAAATTTGAGTATATGAAGGGTCATACAAGTTTGGCACCATTTTCCATGAGGATTGAAGGGTCATAAAGGGTGAATGCCAAAGGTCATTTGGAAAGTTATAAATAAAGGCTTGAGAAGCCATTTGTAATATGGGAGATAGAGTATGATTTGTAATTTTTATATCTAGCTTAGAAGAGTAGAGGAGAGAGAGGAAATAAATATTGTAATGAACTATCATTTGTTGAGATAGAAATATTGGGAGATAGTTGTTGTGTTGGTGCTCAGCAAAGGGGTTGGTACTCATGAATAGTTGCTATGTTGGTGCTCAACAAAGGAGTTGGTGCTCCTGTGGGTTGGTGCTCATGAATAGTTGCTATGTTTGTTCTTAGCAAAGGGGTTAGTGCTTCTGTGGGTTGGTGCCATGAATAGTTACTGTGTTGGTGCTTAACAAAGGGGTTGGTGCTCCTGTGGGTTGGTGCTCATGAATAGTTTTTGTGTTGGTGCTTAGCAAAGGGGTTGGTGCTCCTGTAAGTTGGTGCTTAAGAATATTGTAATTTGAGTTGGTGCTCATTCATTTACTTGAGATTATTCTCTATGGTTTTTCCCATATTGGGTTTTCACATTAAATTTGGTGTTTCTCTTTATCTTGTGTTGTGTTTATTATTTCAGTTTTATTGCATATCTTGAATGTATGGTTAAGTGGAATTTGATTAAGGGAAAGTTTATAAGATTTATGTTATACTGATTCACCCCCCTCTTAGTATATCCCATGCTTAGCTAGTTTATATCATAAAACAAAAGTTACTAAATGTGCCATGATTATCTCATACAACTGGTAATGCTTTAAAGCTTTAAATCAGGCTTGGAGACCTATTCGTTGATGGTTAGGCTAACCATTGATGGTTAGGATGACTATCAAGGATTGAGGTTCTAGGGGAAAATGGGTTAAAAAAGGGGTGAATTAAAAATTTAGGTTATTAAATTAATAAATGGGGTAAGTTAACTAGGTGGTCAACTAGCTTTGGAGTTGATTAGGGGTTCACAGTTCTTTCACATTTAAAACCATGTAGTTTTTGAGTGTTTATAGACCCTCTCATTTACAACATTGTATTTTGTTATCATGTGTTTCATTCTTGGTTCTCTTTGAACCGTGATATGATTAGGAACTCCCTTCTAAGGTAGCCACAAATGTGAGCAATCTATGGACTTGTAACCATTCAAAGCCTTGGTCCATTCACTACTCAATCAGATTCCATAAACATCAAGTATATCAAAAACTTGAATATCAATGAATTAATGCACCCTAAGTTCAAAGAAGCTAGTTGCATGTGAACATTTAAAAGTTTTACCCCAATTCTAGATTTGTCTAACTGAGTTACAACTCTATCAGATTTAATAGGAGTTAGGCCAAGTTATTTGCATATACCTACATGCATGATGTTGGTAGAAGCACCTAAGTCTAATAAAAAACTATGTAAGTTCTTACCAACATCCTGATAGTGAGAAAGAAAGGAGGAGATTCAGCTTTGGCTTTGTGCATGGTCACATCAACATGATCAACCCTAGGTGGATTATTGGATTTCTTTGATAGAGATTCTATTAGGAGGTCCCTTTGCTTTGAAATCTATGTGAGTTCATGTAAATTGATATTAGCCATTATATTTTTCATATCCTCAACTATGTTATATCTAGTTTTGTTAGAAGACCTAGGAATATCAACATTGGGTTTAGAAGTACTCCCTTTAGGGGGTTCAAGATTGTTACTTGAAGATGTGTCTGAAGGAGTCCCAATGTTGTTTAGAGGCATTGAGGTAGTTAAGGGATGCCTCTAATCTCTATTCCTCAAGGGATAGGTCTTCTTCAAGAAATTTTAAAAATCTTGGATCTCTTCAGGGATCTCATTAGGTTCATTTTCCTCTTGAAAAGGGAAATCAAAGGTGTCCACCATGAAGGATTGATTAGATGATTTGGATCTAGAAGCATTTGCACCACTTTCATTATTAGGGACCACTTCAAATATATCCAAATATTCTTGGAAAGCCTCAAAGGCTTTAAAAAACTCAATACAGTCAATTTCACCATGCTTGACTGTACAATGTACCTTGAAATAATCATGCAATGCAATATTAGTGAGGTTAATGTTCATGGTCTTCTTTTCAGAAGGTGGATCATTATTCCTATTATTATGAAAACTATCATTCTAAAATCTATTTTTTAGCCTATTATACCTTTTAAATGAGAAGTTCTTACCTGAAATTTTAGCAATATTTCTAGCTTGTTTTTGTCACTGAAGAAAATCGATGCTCAACTTTTAGACCATCTTTAGGAGAGGCTCATTCTCATTTTTAGGATTTTCAAAATTATGTACCTAGTTATTATTAGCACCATATATGGGTAATAGAGCCTTTTGATTATTTGAATTGAATCCATTAGTAGGATGACTCAATAATCCTAAATTCTGATTGGGGGATGCATGACTTAATGGTAATTGAGTGAGGTTTGGAAGTTGGTTTAAGGCTGGGATATTCTGGTTGTTGTTGGGGAATAAGTTCATCATAGGCATATTTGGGTTAATGTTTTTGATTGATTAAGACATTTGACCTTAGGGATGTATTTGATCATTAATGGTCATTAATTCAGAATAGGCTTGGGCCAATGAATTTATAGCTAGAATAGATCTCTTCAAGAATGCAAAATTCATGAGATCCACTATATCTTTGTAGATCTCCAGAGCTAAAACATCATTAGGCTTATAAGGATCTATGGTCCTACTATAAATATTCTAAAATATTTCATTAAAGGACCTAATAAGTTCATTGGCATCCCTTTTAATAGTGGTGAATTGATGGTAAATAACACAAGGATTGACAATCTTACCAGATTGATCTATGAACACATTGTTGAAATCATCCCAACTAGTGATGTAATTATTAAGAAAATTTAAAAAACATTCATAAGTAGCATCCTTAAAGGTAAAGGGGAATAAATTTTAGGACATGTCTTCATGCACTACATTTAACAATCTTAAGTCAACTTTAAAATACTTTATATGTTCTTCTACAATTACTATACCTATTGGATTAAACATAGGAAGATAATTTTTAGGGTTGCGTGGGAGGTCATGTACCATGCCTAGTAAATTTATTGAATATTATCTAAGTTAGGCCATACTTGGATGAATGTTGAATGCAAAGGTACCTTGAAGGGATAAAGTTGGAAGATATGTAGATCTCTTGTGCCTACCTTTGTCACGTCTAGCTTTCTGTGGACCTCAAGTTCAAGTAAAGGTTTCCTAGTTTTTGAGTGTGATCTTATTCTAATCCTGGGCATTTCCATCTTGAATTTTGAAGATCCTACCTAAAATATGATATATCAAGTTAACTTTTATAAATAACAAGAGTTAGACCTGCACATTGAGCTTATTTTGCAAAGGTTGTATGGAAAACTGCAAAAGATGTTGATTTTTGACTAAATTAGCTCTAATATAAATTAAATTATGTGAATATGGTTTATATTTATAAGCCTAAAGTAACCCAAATATATGAAAGATATGCTGACCTTTGATTAAAACAAGCTGTCCTAACCTTAGATGCTTAAGCTAAATTTACTAAAAACAAGCATCAAATCCCAAAAAGTATCAATCTTTGTCTAAGGAATAAAAAAGATGCATCAAAAACAACAAATATAAATGATATTTATACTTATAATCCAATATTTTACTCAAAAACATAATGATACATTAATCTTAGATCAAACAGACTAAGATGGAGAAAGATTTGAATAATTTACCAAGATCAACCCTCCTTCTGGTGCCAGCAAAGCTTCTCTTGTTGATGCTTATAAATGAACCACAAGTGCTCTTAGTGCTTAAATAACACTTCTAATTTTATAATTTATAAAATTTAGAGCATGAGTTGTAGGTTTTGACAATCTAGTTGCCTATGGTGAAATAACAACAGAGTAAGATAAACCGTTCCACAATATTTATATGATTTAGTGATTGGGAACCACCTTGGTCTATTATTTATAAATTTTAGAGAATATATGCTAATACTTAGTGAATTACATTCCATATTTAAGCTAAAAACTAATCTAAATGGATATTTATAATGACATTAAAACTAGAGTGATCTAGTTTAAAAAAGGAATAAAGAGAAGGGTAGGGCAGAAAAGAAACACATGATTGTCTATTTTAGCCTTAAATAGTATGACAAAGCATCAATTTCAACTGAGTGTGCATCCAAAACAATATATAAGGTAAAATAGCCTAAGCTCAAATTTCACCATATACCAGGCCAATTTCGGAGGATAGTGTGAAGAATCATAAGTAAGAACTAGGTCCTATTTTAAATGTTTACGACTATGATGAAATGACATATGCATATCTAAAGATAGAGTAAAATGAAATGAAGCAAAATATGATATCTTTCAACTAATATAGCATGTTGCACAATTTATAAACCCTATGATTATAAGGTGCAACTCAAAATTCAAAGAGACCATTCAAATTTAAGGCCTAAACAAGTAATTGAGAGAAAAGCTATATTAGTAATTGACATATAAAAAATGTGGACAATATTTTTATAATTACTTGATTATATTAATTGCTTCAAGTATATGAAATTTTCTCAAAATTCTCCCCCTTTACAAAGTGGTAATGTTTCTCTTTTATAGAAAAACTAGGCAGTATACCGGTCAGCTTCTAAGATATAAATTTACAAAGCTAAGGACAACTATCCTTTTTAACCATGCCCTAAAATACACTTGATTTTCATGTCATACTAACCTAGAGGAGAATATTCTAACAAACTAGCATAAGCCTTTACAATGGAATATTCTATTTCAAAATGTTACAAAATTTTACAAAATAAAATATTGTCTAATTTGCTAGTGAGCCCTCTGGTTTTTGTTATAGGAAGATGCTCATGGCTTTAGCATGCTACTCATCAACTAGCTCTAGATCCACAATAGGTTTCAAGATACATTCTTCCTCTTGATCTACCAAGTCCTTGAATTCTCTGTTATTGTTGGACATAGCTTCTTTAATGCTCCTAGCTTCATTTATTCTTTCTCTAGCATTGAGTATCATGTCTAAGATCTTACTATTATTATTCCTAGATTTACCTTAGATTTTTCCTTTGATCTTTTGAGTTACCAAAGTAGCCATATGTTTTAATTCCTCATCACTTATGAATCTAAGGAAGTGGGTTGTACGAGATCTACAAGCATAGTCTTGAGAAGCTATTCCATTCTTTTAATTAGCTCCTTGTCATCTTCTAGGAGCCTTTCCACATTATTGTACCATGCTCTCAAAATTTGAACCTTACCAACCAAAATTCCCATAATTGTGCTGAAATTTACTAAAATTATGGTTTTAAATCCTAGGATCTATTTTTTTGCTTAAATGTTAATAAGCTCAACTATTTTATCTTTTGAGGCTTAACATTGGGTGACCAAACTCTTGGATAATGCACTCTACCACTCTAATTCAATCTACCTCAACTTCATTATTTTGAGTGCTTCAAACATGTCATAAAATGACTCATCAAACATCTTGGTCATTGACTCAGATACTGATAAAACTGCTTGTGTCTCCAGGGTTTCTTTTTCCTTTTATAAATTTAGGATCCTCTACTTCATGTCATGGATTCTAGCTTTAGCTTGTGCTGATTGGGCCTCAATAAATATTTCCACATCCTCTTCATGAATGGTAGCTTTACCAAGCTACTAACCACCCATAAGGGTTAATACTACAAATTTCTCCACCTTTTGGAAGGTCAATTCCTCTATTCCAACCATAGTTGTCCTGGTGGTAATTCTTTCCAATCTAGCTATTTCTGGGTTGAATTCGATGGTAGTGAGTAGATTATTAAATTTTGGAGGTTTTAGGACCTCCACACTTGAGCTACTTGATGCCCCTAGGCCATCCATCTACTTGCTTTCTGGTCCTTAGGTGACCATAATTCTCCTTTCTTCTTGCTCCCTCATCATAGCCCTTATCTATGGCTTCATGTCATCTTGTATTTCAACATCAATAACTCTTGTCATAACTCATGAATGGTAGAGAGAAGGTATATTTTGTAATTTACCATAAATGAATCAGTCAGGGAAGATTGGCCCATGAAATGGGAATTCATCACTAAACAAATTTATCTCACTTGTGGGGTGAGAGATGGTCAATCTTTGCCTCTTCTTTGGTCCTATAAAAACTAATGCTAGCAATACTTTCCTCTTTTATTGGGATGGCATAGGGACCATACCTACAATAAGATCATCTCTAGGCTCTCCTACTTGGACTTGGGATTCTTCAGCTTATCCTCCTCCTTGTTTGTATCATATGCCTTTGTAACCTCCTTGAGAGCACCCTCAAGTGTCTCTTCTAGTTCTAAGGCAATCATATCAATATATTGAATTGGGGAATGTGGCCTTTGTTGGAGTGTTGAATATGAGGGCCCTTCCCTGGGTCTCTCTTTCAATCTCACCTCTCCCACTTTTTCTTTGCCTCAGCCTTGTTCACCTTGCCCTTTCACAAGTTGCCCTTGTGGGTGTTGCTGTTCTATTTGGGGTTGTTCTTGGGCTATCCCAAATGGTCCAAGAAGCAAGTGATACTACAAAGGATGCATTTTCCATGATTTTCCTAATGGCTTATCAATGGGAATTACCTAAGTTTTCCAAATTCCAAGGTAAGGATGACCCCTAGCAACATTTGAGATCATTTTATCACTCTTGTTATTTGATCACATATGATGATGTTATCCTCCTTTGTACCTTCCCCATGTCTTTATCAATACTAACCCTTGATTGGTATAGTTCCCTCACCAAGCACTCCATATTTTCATTCTCCCAACTTGCCCAAATCTTTTTAGAGCATTTCTCAATAAATATATCTAAAAAGGTTATTATTACCAACCTCTATTCTATTAGGCAATTTGATGACAAATCAATTGTTAATTTCTTAGTAAGATGGAAAGGTCTCATCAACCAAATTTATTTTTCCTTACCCCAACCTGAGTTGATTGAACTCTTATCTTGGGGTTGTGCAAAACATATTGGCCCCACTCTTCAAGTTCAAAATTTCAAATTTTTTGATGAGGCATTCACCATGGCATGTAAACTTGAAAACCAAGCCCTCCTTGAATTAAAATATTGGGATATTTCCTTCAAAGTCCTTGAAAATATGGGGGCTTTGGTGTAGCCAGGGTCTAAGGATATAGTCTACATCATGATTATTTGTCCATTCCTTAATTTTAGACAAGTCTATATGGGGGAGAGGGAGATTATAGTATTTATCAAATGATACAGGAGAAATATATGCTACCTTCTTAGATTTTCCCTCCTTAATGATCCATTTATTATCAATCCTATAGTCAACAAAGATGGCATCAAGGATGTCTATACAATTTATTACATCAAGCTTTGTAACAACATGGTGAAGGCTGACCATCTGGATAGGGACCAAGTCATAGTGCCTCTAGCTTACTGTGGGAATTATTTGCTCCTCTTTTGTGATAGGCTTCAATTCTTCCACCATGAAGAAGAGTTTAGACCAGTTCTAATTTCTTATGGAATTTAGGGCTAGAACATCCAATTTTGTGTCCTTGAAGATTCAACCCTCATTATTTGTTAATAATTAGAGATCAGTCTCCTCCTTCAATTATTATCTATGAGATACCATGGTCTCTATTTTTTGTAAAGTGTTCACACTCATTCAAAAATGGTCTCTATGAAAGCCTATTTATGCAAAAAAACACAATCAATCTCTCTTTGGATCAAATTATGACCAAATGAATTCAATTGGATCACTTTTATGTAATGTTTAGTGTTTTAGAGCTTTAATGGTAGGATATATCGAGACTTTGGCTTATATGTGCCTTAGATTTTATTTAGACCTTTGCCTTTATACCTTTGTATTTTCAATACCACAAGATCTTGTATTTTTTCCTTTTCTTATTACATGGTGGTTATGTGGCATTGGTCTGGGCTTTTCATGGCATTTTTCATAAATGACTTTTGAGAACTAGTCATTGGCATTTAAAAATGCCTCTTTTATATCACTCAATTGGATCAAAATCTAGGATTAACATGAGATGTTGATTGCAATCTGAGCTCTCCCATTTTAATTAGTCCTTTGGCTTTCAAGATTCATGGTTGTGACACTTCGATTCATTATGAGCCCTCCCATGATTTTTATCCTGAGTCAATCATGAGCATTTCCCACATGATGAGCTTATGGGCATTTTAAAAGTCATGGGCTCATTCGTGCCATTGGATCATCTATTAATGACAAAGTGAAACATATTGATCATCTATCAATTTTTTTTTGAATGAGCTCCCACCATGCATTGAGCTTTTAGGTCCTCATAATTCTATTGAAAAGTCTTTAGGGCCTTCACACCATTGGATCATCATCTAGTGATGAAGAGTGAGCCACTGATCTGCAAAGATAACAAAAATTTACATTAGTACATGATTAAAGTGGGAATTAGGCTTAAATTATTTAGGATAAGGTTTGTTTTGTGTTTATTAAACATGAAATAAACCTTAGGATAAGGGATTTATGCCTAATTTTTCTAATTTGTACATAAGGGGGCCTTGGCCTAAATATTCTAGGCCAATGTTTATGCTATGTTTAATAAACACAATGTATATTTTGGGCTAAAACATTTACTCCAAGATTTTATAAATCATGCTCAAAATGGGCCCAAAATGATGGTCTAACTTTTGATAGGGTTTTATTTCATTTAATAAATATATTAAAACCTTATGTTAGAAGTATTTAGCCTAAGTTTTATATTTTCTAAAGTCCCTTTAAAATGAGACTTATTATAAGTCTTTTAGCCTAAAGTCTATGACATTTGAACAACATGCAATGGGGACCTTGGGATATAGATTTATACTAAGTCCTTTTATCATATACTTAGACCATAAGATCAATTTAGTTGAATATTTCCCATGTTTGAGCACCCTTTGAGGGTTCTTTAGTCATCTTCGAGGCACTTCATAAGATTTTTAGAAATATTTTTGGAATGCATTTTGACCCTGGGTAAGATAATTCATTAGATTAAATTTGATAGTCTTTTAGATGTTAAATATGTATTTTTAGATGTTAAATGATGGTTGTGTGAATTCCAAGTTTAAGCTAATACAAATTTTATTTTAATGGTCTTAAAGTTGACGATCGTATGAGTATCAAATACGTCCTCATAGATGTCAAATGATGGTTGCATGAATGCCAATTTTAAGCTTGTTAAATCCTCAAGACCAAATACGAGTGCACCAATTATAAATTCTATAGGGGTTATAAGGGTTTAAAACCTAATTCACTCCATTTAATCAAAATACGTGATGAAGCGAGGTCCGTAGGATCATGATCTAAAAGCTTGCTCATGATTGGTTGTTTTAATTAGGAGGGTCCCTTTGTTTTTAATCCTCAAATGCAAGAGTGCTACATGTTGATCATTTGGGGCATTTGTAATGTCTTGAATTTTTAACTATGCCTCAGTCGATCCAATCGGGTTCTCATAATGAAGCAGGAACCATTGGATGCAAGCTAAGGACACAACTTTATCAGGGCCTTCACGTCGTTGGATTGATTTCTCGTGATGCAATATAGACTGCTAGATCATTCAAGATGCATGTTATTTAAGTCAAATCCTAAGTTTTCAATACTCCATTGGATCAAATATCATGATATAATGAGGTTCATTAGATCCTACAAGATGCAAGGAAGTTAAGTCAGGACCGTGAAGATAAAAAGACTTAGGCTAAGGTTTTAAGATTGAGGTCTCGATTGTATTAATAAATATGTTAGGGCCTTAGGATTAAAACATTAGGCTAAGGTATAAATCAAAAGGGTCAAGCTAACATAAAATTGGACTAAAGAAGCTAGAGTTTAGGCTAATGTGTTAAAACTAAGGTCTAGTTATTATTAATAAATACAATGGGGCCTTAGGGTTAGAAAATTTATGCTAAGCTAGGAAATATTATGAGGACCCTATAAGATAAATATTAGTTAGGCATACACAAGGAAATTTAAAGGGGGAAATAAAAAATGGGACCAATGACATTATATCAAGTATTAATCATGTTAAAAAACTCAACTACGCTTAAAATATGAACTTTACACTTAGGTCCAAAATGGATTTTCAAAATATTCCCGCCAATTGGTTCCCACCAGTATTCAAATTCGAATTGTGGGTTTTTCCAAGGTTTTGGAATTTGAATTTCCCAGGGACAAACACCATGGAACCTACAATTAAAATCAATAAATACCATTTATTATTATTGTTAGTCAAAATTAAAGTAAAACATAATGAAGTAAGCTTGCTTTTGATGAAGTGGATGATTTTCAAATTCTACAAATGATCTTATCATGCCATATTTTATGTTCAATTCTTAGGGTTTCTCAAGGGTCCCAATTTTCAAAAATGGGGAAGTATGTTGGCTCCAATAGGTTGCTTAGAGGACTCGCTTGTGTAACTATAGGCATTGAAGGCTCATTTCTACCCCTCATGATTCTCTTAACATAACAAAAAACTAGAAAATAACTACAAAATAGTAACAAGATAGCAAACCAAAAAATAATGAATAATAATAGTCAAACAACCTTATGCCCTCTAAAGTCTTCCTCTCAATTGTCCATCATTATTTTCATAATGATTTCCACATTTTATATACCTTGAAATTGTGGATCAACTTCAATCTCCCTTTTCATACCATTGGCCTTCTTGTTCGGTCTACTAGGGCCTTCATCATCTTATTTAATTTTGATTAGTTACCTAAGACCATCCATTCTAGTAATACAATTATGCATCCCAACTTTCTAAAATATACTAAAATACCCAAGTTTTCTTTGAGAATTCTGTTTTCTTTTTGTAGGCTATTCACTTTGTCCTTCAGTATTTTCACCTGGATAATAACCTCAGTTTAAGATAGTTATTACTGAGTATAATTTTTTAAATGGTGTCAAACTGGTTGATGCCATCAGATATGGGAAGATTAAGAATTTATTTGATAATGCATGGGGTGTCAATCAAGGGTGGGTTGGTAGGAGGGACATAAAATTTAAGTTTAAGTTAAGAATTAGAAAATATATAAACTACATGAATATCTCAGTCTAAGGTATGCATTTTAGCTAAGCTATTTTGATAATGCATTAAGTCTAAATCTTGTGATTGGGCTTGGGCCATAATGTAAGAATACTCTTAAAAGAGAAATATTACGGGATTAAAAATTAGGCTGATCAATTTCAATAGTAGGCTAATCAATTTCACTAGTAGTAGTGTATACCTATATTTAATATTGACCATATCTATCTTACCCAATCTCTCATCATCTCTCATTTCCATAGTCACTTTGTCATTATTCATCATCACTAATCACTCCCTCATCATCCTCAATCACTCCCTCATTGTCACTCTTCATCCCTAATCATTCCCTCCTCTTCCCTAGTCACTTGCTCATTGACCCTGATTATCCCCCATTATCCCTAATCAAATCCTCAACATCCCTCATCATCCTTAATCACTCCATCATCATCCCTCCTCATCCCTAATAACTCCCTCTAATACTTTATGGTGGATGTAGTGTCTTCCCACTTATGCCTGATTGGATTCTATTTTAATTCCAATATTTTATCACTTAAATAAGGCTCAAATATGATGTTGAGTCAATTTTATCATTATGGATTAGAAATTGGTATGTTCATGATTCCTACTATCACTGGCTAAAATCTCTATCATGTTCCTAAATTTCTACTAGAATATCTATCATGATTATGATCCCTACTATCACTATCACTATCACTATCACTATCACTATCACTATCACTATCACTATCACTATCACTATCACTATCACTATCACTATCACTATCACTATCACTATCACTATCACTATCACTATCACTATCACTATCACTATCACTATCACTATCACTATCACTATCACTATCATTGACCAACATATCTATATTGATCAAGTAAATCATGAATTATTCTTCAATTTATAATTAGCTAGGTGATCTAGGGTTTATTCCACCTAGGGCACTCCTCTAGGGTTAGGTTGATGTATACGACCCATATTAAACACTCAATTAGAGTTTCTCCTAGTGTGATTGAAACTATGTGACTGAGGAATATATCCATGTATAATAAAGTCTCAAGTCAACTATAAATTAATGTCAAATTCATACAAACCAACCATTTTACTATGAATCAATGTGATTATGTCATTGATCGAGGCATTGATTGAGGTTAAGAACATAAATGTATATAGTCAGTTGCGATCAAACTCTTTATAATCTTTAGTTAAATACTTGTGTTTTATGGTCCCACTTTTGAGGTCTTATACTAAAAATATATCAATATACTGCCAAAAACTTTTGAGGAAAGTGATTCGGTCACCCAATATGAGAGTTGAGCTAATCTTAGATGTAGTTATTAATGGAAACTATTAGTGTGGTGTTAGATTCCACCTATATATATATATATATATATATATATATAGGGATTTCAATAATCTAGGTAAATATATATAGGGTACAGGATATTAATGATCAATTAGGGTTTGGGCATTAATATCTATCCTTTAATTAAACACACACACACACACACACACACACACACACACACACACACACACACACACACACACACACACACACACACACACACACACACACACACACACACACACACACACACACACAGAGGATGGGAGGATCCAACATCCCACTAAAATTTTCCATTCATGGCTACATCTAGGATTGGCTCAACTCTGGGATAGGATCAACTCTTAAATTGGGTAACCAAATCCATTTCCTCTATTTTTTTTGGTAGTAGAGTGATATATGTATACACACAATATTTTTAACTTTATCATTTACTGAAACTTTATATCTAATAGGAACTTATTAAGTCTCAATATCTTTGAGTGCATACCTTAAAGAGTGCACTGGGGAAGGGGTTGTTAAACTTTTGGTGCTATTTAAGATTATTGGACCATAGACCACTACCTAAAACAATTCTAAGCTACCCTTATCTAATTCCCTAAGTAATAAAACCCTGCTTATACACTCCCCTAAGTAATCCAATGTTAAAAATATCTGCTACCTAAGCAACACCCCTTTTTATTCACTTTTCTACTACATTAGCCTGATTGACCTTATTGGGACTTAATACACATTATGGAACTCTGTTAGCCTAGCCGACCTAGTTCAAGGCTTAATGACTTTATTTATTTCCAAACAAGGTCAACCTGACTAAACTTGTCAGCTAAATTCTCGACAGGGTTTAGGGTCAATCCTTAAATATAAATACCCACTTCACTTCATTTATAAATAGAGTATCATTAAATTTAACATCATTACATCTTAAAAATATGCTTATACCATCAATTATAGGTTTCATTGCTTAGGTTTTTACCTTGAAGTAGTAGCACTTGTCTTGTGGAGGTCTTGGATTCATAGGAGAAATATTGTAGCCTAGAGTTGATCTATACTTGTGATCCTTACAAGCCATAACAACATCTTGTAAAGCACCACTAGACAAGGGAGAGATTGAGGCATGTCAGGTTCTCTTCAATAAGGTAAGTATATTCCTATCCCTTCATATTTTGATAATTAGATGTTGTAGAACTAATGGAATAAATAGTATCTCTCATTAATTAGATTACTTGTAAATTGTCTTGAATATAATTATCTTTGCTTTTTTATTACCTTCCCCATTTATGCCACAAGCTCTGGTGAAAATTGGATTAGATTGTATGTTTATTCACTTGATTAGCTTGTATGTTTGTTTAGTAGATTAGCTATTTTCCATTTATCACATTATAAGACCTAGATGGAGTTATTATATGATGAAATTTGATTAGAGGCATTGGAAACCTCTCCTTTGATATTGTGTTGTAAGAGATCATTTACTTAGGTTTAATACATCCACAATTGGTCATGACCCTAATATAATAAAGTTTTGTTAAGAGAATTATTAGCTGATTACCTTCTCTGAGTTTGGATATTATTAATTAGGATAAGTTGTATATCTATTTTATTTTGCTTGCATACATTTTAGTGACCCTGACATGAATCTAACCCTTGTAGATTTTTAATTTTCATTTATAATCAACTGGATCGAGCCTATCAACCCAATTAACACCATATGCATATGTTTTCAAAATTAATCGAGTATGTTAACCTAGTTTGAATGTCTATGTATAGGTTTTAAAATTTAATTAAGCTTATCTACCTAGTTTAACATTGTGTGTGTAGGGTTTTCAACTTTATTGAGCCTATCAACCTAGTTTCAACTCTACACATATAACTTTTAGGCTTAGCTAATTAGATTAGATCAATCAATCAAGTCTATTCTTCAAATTTTTATATCTAATTGAATTGATTTATTAGATTCTGTTCATTTATACATTTCCTTTCTAGCTAATTACATCAATTTGATTGACATAGATTTATTCTCTATTATTTATCACTTTTATTTACACTTGATTGAATAACTCAATTCTGTTTAATAATACTATTTTTTTACCTTTACAGGATCAAAATATCACCTAGATGAGCTAGTTAAAATAGTAATTCAACATCTTTAGGAAAAACTACTACATTGACTTGGTCAACTTTGTCTTATCTACTAGGTTCACTCTAACTAGATCAGTACTTTAACTTTGTCAAAATTTAAGAAAATATATTTTCCCACATTTTTATAATTTAAATTTAGTATTATTTTTAACTCTTTTTTAGTCTTATAAATCTATACCTACACAACCAACTAAATTGACCAACTTGATATAGTTTTGTGTTTGTTTTGTACCCATAGAACAAAGTCGACATACTTGATTGTGTTAGTTCTAGACTATCGTTGTAAATGAATGAGTCAATATGCTTGAATTTTTTTATTCTATTTGTATAACTTGATCGACCTGTTATATCTTTTTCTATTTATTTCACTTTAGAGTTAAAACAATGGAAAGTAACCTAAATTTGATAGTAATTAAAATCACTTTATTTTTCATTTGGCTACATGTTTATTTAATTTCCAAAAATTATAACTTAGCTTTCAAAATATTGATTTTTGGTTTTATTTTTCACTTTGTTTGGATTTTCATAGAAACTATATAAAGATAGTTGTAAAACTACTTAGCTACTTTCATGAAGGGCTATACAATACTCTATTTATGGTCCTTGTATATTGTTTATAGATATCATGGTGTGAGGGGCTTTTTTGAATACTCATATCCATAGTACAGAGCTAAACATGATCTTTAGTTTCTACATACCGCACATAAATTTAGAAATACGTAAGATTTCCTTTTGTAAAAAACCTTAGGAATCTAGCCATCCATTTGATTATGTGCTGCATCAAATAGAGGTTAGCACCAAGAAGTTAATTACAACTTACCCTTGAAACTGGGTTTAGTGGGTTATAAGAATGACACTTACTCCATAGTTATCACTTTGAAATATTGGAAAAACACTATCCAATGGACAAGCAAGTATATTTGGAAGCCTACACTTTCAATTATAACCTTTAGTGTAACTTCCTAATCTTTTTTTTCAAACAATTACTTAGAATTTAAGTTACAATCTTGTTGCTTGTTATTTGGTATTTTATGCAGTATTATAGATTTTATTAGCCAATGTTGATATAAGTTCTATGCTATTTCAATAAAATCAACCAATTTGACCTAGTTGGATTTATGTTTAACTTTATTTCTCTATATTTAGAATTAAATTATCCAAATTTAGACCATTGACAAATTTCTTAGATTATAGAACTAGATTGACTAGCTTGACCTAGTTCAGGCATAGACTATTTTGTGAGCCTAATTTTCCAACTAGTCCAACCATGTTGACCTAGTCCAGTTATAAGTTATTCTATTTTCTTAATTTTATAACTAGGTCGACTATCTCGATGTCATCTAATTCAAACTTTATTTATTTCACTAACTATCTAACTAGATCAACAAAATCAAATAGTATACCATATATTTTCTTATGTTATCCTACCCATCTAATGAGTCCAACCAGTTCAACCTAGTATGATTCCAAATTATTTTATCATCCTATCTGTCTAAGCAGATCAACCAATTCGATCTAATTCATTTTTAGCTTTTAGATTCTCTTTCCCTTAATAAGTGTTTGAATCATATTTTAATCATGCAAAATTTGTCTTAAGAAGATATACAAAAAAATATAACTAACATGATGAGTTTTACTAATCATCATAAAGTCCCTAAAACACATTTACCATATCATGCAATAGATAATCTAGATATTAGCAATATCCATCTTACTACTAGAAATACCAGCTATAGAACTCTTCCCTATTACAATGCACTTAATACTTTATTATTAAAAGTGATAGAGGATGAAAGTGACCTTAAATATAAGGCTAAAATGTGTAGACACCTAAATTTGGCCATCGATAACCTCTAACCAAGCTTTTTACCAATTTCCACCAAAGTGCATAATATGGCCTAAAAATACTAAAGCACATTAAACAAGTTGAAATTGATATATTCAAGTGCCAATTTTGGCTAGAGTATCATTAAATGGGGAAATTAAATTTATGAGATAACTCACTTTGATCAGATCATTTTGAGTCAAATTACCAATTTCACACCTAGGTGCCCTAGATTACTCTTTTCTGTCAAATCTCTTACACAAGACATGTGCCTTTGTTATTTGCTATTGGTAACATCCTAAATGGGATAATGGATCTAATGCATCTGACATTGACTTCCAATTCTAATCTAGTCAAATTTTGGACCAATAATAAGATATTTTGACCAATTTGATTAATTTGTCACCAAGAGCCAAAATTTGTACTAAAGTTGACTAATCATGTTTTAGGCTAATTAAACTAAATCAAGGCCTTAAGTTAAATTTTCATGGAACTTTTTGAATAAATATTTATTGGAAATTGATTTCTATTAACTACATCATTAGGTGACATCATCATATGGGGTGGCATTCATAAGCCATAAATATATAAAATATCAAGATTATGGGTTTCCCATGCCTCATTAAGACCTTCCATAACTCATTAAGACCCTCCATGCCTATTAAATACCCCTCTATCCCAAATATTAATGGTAATATTTGTATAATGAATTTCATATTTGGATTCATTCATGGCTACACATCTCAATCTTGAGATGGATGGTCATGGTTGATCCTCAAACCATTCCAAAAATATATAAATAGGAATCCTTGACTATTGAATTTCAAGCTCTCACATGCCAAATTTATAATTATAAATTTATTCTAAGTCTTCATGCAAACTAGTGTTACAATGTCCAAATATTGAGCCAAGCCAAGTTAAGCCAAGCCAAAGCCACAAGGTGTCAAGGAGATAGCCAAGCCTCCTTTGATGAAGACTTCATGAGCACAAGCCAAGAAATCCACTACTACAAGATAATTTGGATCATTCAAGGGAGGTGAAATATTTATTGTCTTTCATGTTTTAGTTGTATTTCCATTCTAGTATTGTTAACTAAGCTCAACCAAGCAACTAGGCCTAAAGATGTATGTTAGCTAGTGCGTTGGTTTTTTTAATTTGATTTCATTTTGTCACTAATAAGATAATAACGCCTCTCTTTAGTAAAATTCATAGTCTACATAATGGCACTCCCGGTGGGACTATCTTCATGAGAGTGCAATCTACAATTTTTTTTTATTTCATAGGTTTAATTCTTTTTTTTTGTTGTTTTTACTTCGAGTAAAAATGGCCAATAAAGAATTAATAAATTTTTATTTAATTGATATTTTTTTCTAAGTTTTTATATGAATATATATAAATATTTCATTGATATTAAATAAATTTTTTACAAAACAATTCTTTATATTTTAGAAGTTATGGTTGTTTTAGTGACTCTCACTTTTTATTTTTTATTTTTCTAGTTAAAACGGTAAAAAAAAACTTAAGTTTTTTTTGTTTATTGACTTTTTGGACCTAAATTTTTTTAGAGATGTGTGTCCTGAATTTATTTAAAACATCTCAAAATTTAGTGGCAAAATTATCTATATTTTAAAATTTATTTTAAAAATACCGATTGCAGGTTTTTATGTTTTATGTGCAGGCTTTTATGTGTTATGTGTTATATTTTATTTTTAACCTTCTAATTTGTTATTTTCAGGTGTTCATATATTTAATATATATATTTTTAAATATTTTATTTAGAATTTTTATAACATTTTCTAACCTAACACCTTTGCTTTTGGGGTGATGCCTTAAGGGTAGATAGGTAGCCAACAACCTTCTATTTTAAGGTTTCTTGTTTTAAAACTAAATGTGCTTCAAAGCTAAAAGACATACTAACCTTTTTATTGTAGGACCAAATTAAGATGTGTTACATCATGCTATTTAAACATATTTTTAAAGTTTAAAATGGATTAGGAATCCTTCATTTTGGTGTTTAAATAAAATCTGTAAGATGCTTTATTGGTCAAGTTTTGTGATTATGATTTCAAAGTTACAACTTAAGACCAAGGGGTCAATAAGAACACCACTCAATATTTCAATTGGGGCTTAAAAATAAAATCAAATTTCCAAGTTTTTGTATTCATTAGTTTTTTAATCTAGATTTTGTTTTGGCAAAGGAAAATGATGTTGCGTGTATGTTCTTCCACTTGTCCTTAAAATAAACTCATATTTCTATGTTTTTGTATTCAATAGTTGTTTAATTTAGCTTTTTGTTTGGAAAAGGAAAATCATTTTACGTGTATGCTCTTCTGCTTGTCCCTTTTAGGGAACCTTTGGAATGAAAAACACTTTCCTTATTTGTAAAAAGCCTAGTCCAAGGCTTAGGAAGAATGTCATCTAAATCACTCCCCAAAAACTCATCATAGTTTGGGTGATCTTGAAAACAACCTTAAAGTCTTTCTTTTTATGTCTTTCATTTCATTGTTTCTTGAATTGCGAGGGGGATGTCATTACCTTCCATGAGTTCTTTAGGTAAGATTTGACTCAGAATTTTACCTCCTGGCACTGACTTCAAATTGCTCCCACTAGGACCAAAAGGTTTGAGAGGTTATACCACCTTCTACTTTTATAGTGCACATGGGGCATAATTTGCATAAGTAGACATCACACTACACTAAGCGAATAATAAGATGTAGTGGTTACAAAAAGGACTAGACCTTTTTATAATAAGCCAAGTGTTGTGGACCCAAAAATCATGATTTTATTTTGCATTGTTTGATGCAAAAGTCAATGTGAAATTGATTCTCCTAGAGACGTTCGAAAGCCTTGTAGATCTTAGACAAATCCCCACTTGCCATGGAAGTATTGTTGGTGCAAGGAGTGCCTCAAGGTCCATGTCATAGTATTTTCATTTGAGATAAGGGGGTGTAAAAACCCTACTAAATAATGCACATTTACTTCTGGATGAACACTTAAAAATCCTCTCAAATGATATATATTGACAAATTCCAGAAATACCAAACAACCTTATCAGTTTAGGATCTAAGAGCGATTAATTAACTAGTTTTGTCCTAGATAAAGTTTTGTTTGGAGTCAAAAATTGGTGTGAACAAATGATACAAACTAAAACACATAGTCCTCATTTTCCTTTGAATGAAGAGGCATTATGTTGCCCACGTGAATCATCAATTTACCTTTTTGTTCAAAGTTCATCAAAACTTGGAGTCATATCATCCACTTTGGCATAGTTATGCTGCCCATTTGAGTCTAGACCTTTGCTATAATTTGTTTAAGTCCTTCATTTATAATCTAAATTCAAAATTGCACTTTCATAAGTTTATAGGGTTGATGTGTCAAGTGGAGTCGCCATTTGTACTAAACTTGAGGGAGCTTAGGTTCAATTTTCAATTTGGGTTGAATGCCATTTAAGACTCATAGTCATTATTACCACTTGATAGACTTAAGTCATTTTATGATAAACACTTGAAATTTGAGTCTATGCACTACAACATTTTGAGTCGAGAAAGGTAGTGTTATGCTATAAAATTTCTGTGAAACTATCTTTGCCTTAGAGAGTTTTTGAAACAATTTTTTTGTCACATCTTTTGAGTAGTCTATCATTGTTATGCTGCCCAAAACATTTAAGATATTTTTTCATAAGCCCTCTTGTATAGAGTTCAAATTTGTTCTCGCATTTTTAAACCAATCTGAGTGTACCTTTGTCTAAGTACAGTTACACCATTCACTTTTGTCTAGCTTATTTGTCAAAAGAACCAAGTTTTATACCATTATTTATGATATAAAAAACTATCTATAAAGTGAATTTTGTTTCATACCTTATACCTATTTGATCAAGTCCATGTCCAATAATCAAATGCCTAGTGTTTTCTAGAAGTGTTTCAAATATGTTATATTAAAAATTTCATCTATTTCAAAGTCTAGCTTTTGACACCATTTGGCCAAGAGTCCTAGCGCATGCCTTGTTTGAGCCTAACTTTTGATGTTGCATTTTGGCCAAAATACCTAGCAACTTTTATTTTCCTAGATTAGATTGATTTAAAACACTTTGACCTTAGCATTTGGCATTTTTATTTTTAGTTCATTTACCTAATATTTTTTTGTAGGATCTATAATGTTAACTTATGTTACCACAAATATTTACATAAACCTTTTGATGAATCTAGACCAAGTTTGAACATCATCTTTTTAAACAGTGTCTTTTTAGAGTTTAAAGACCTCCCTTTATCATAAAACATTGACTATGGATCCCAACATGTATTCCTACACTCGTAGTGGACTCATGTACAATCTAGGGATTAATAATGTGGTTATGTAAGAAGAAATGGTGCAAGATCCCCACGTAGATAATATTGCTTATGATATGGATCCTTATCCTTGTTATAATAGTCAATTAGGGGCATAAAGCAAAGATCCATTTGATAACTATTTGGTTAATACACCACCTTATTCAGAGTAAGACCAAGAACAAAGCACATAATACCTAGCTACAATACCTATAGTTGAAGAACCAGTTCCTCAATAGTCATGATTTAATAATACACCTCCCACATATGATCCATTTTTATTTGAGCATCATTTGTTGGAGAATAAAGATGAGATTTTGGTTTGAGCCATAGAGGTAGGGGCCAATTTTAAATAGACTTCCCCTATGAAAATTTATCAAGCCTAGTAATAATGCCCTACAACATAATTTACGATCAACAATCTTCTTATAATAATCCTTTAGATCTAATCTAAACAACATATCAGGGCCCTAATATGCCTAATAGAATAAAAAACCTCATAGAAGACCAATTTAACCAAATGCAGATGGCATATCAAACCTAGTTGAATCTAGCATACAATTTCAATTAGATGACCATGGTGATCAAACCTCTTATTGACTTAGTTCCTTCAACATTAGTTTTGATATAGTTAACAAGTCCAGATATCAAAGTTTAGACCCATTCATGAAAAAGACTTTAGTTGATAACTTATTTCATACCCCAATAATTGAAGAAGTCTCTTCTACTTTTATGTAGCACAGTGGACAAAATATAAGGTACAATGCACAAACAATGTCCAATCCACACCAAAGTAGTGGTCATAGACCAGTAGTTATCCAATAAAATGTGCCTTTAATTAACATTGAAAGTGGTTCTCAAAATCAGGGAGTAGGAGTTTCTACATCCCAAACTCAACCAGCTACTTTATCAAGCATGCAACCAATAGGATTAGGTAGTCAACCAACAACCAATGTCATTCCTCAATAAAAAAATGTGAGGAATCCTACTCCTCAACAAGTGATGATTATTATTCCACAATAGCAAGCATAATATAGTATACCAAAGTAATAGATGCTAAATATATTGGCACATCAACAGGGGTCAACTAATGTTTCACCTCATCAGGTAGTGGCAAACATACCTCTTCAGTCATAGACTAGTGTACCAATCCAAAACCAAATGATGACTATCCAACAAGTAAATATTAGTCAATGATAGATGTCAGATCTTCAATATTCATTCACTTCCTAGCAAGGATTTGTGAAACAAGTAGGCTCCCATGTTTCTCAAGTACCCACTAGGAAATAATTGGTTTAAAATGTGTCACAAGTTTAGAGACATGGTCTTGGTTCACAATTTCCCACTCAATATCAAGGTTTAATTAGTCGGTAGCATGTCCCTTTTCAACCACAATAGGCATAGTATAGTTATATCCCTCCATCCCAACCACAAAATCCTCCAAGTCAAACCTTTTTAGCCAACCTAAACTAGAATATCACATAATAAAGCATGCAATTTCAAGTACATCCTAATCCACGCATGCATATTCTTGATCTATTTCACAACTAAACCAACATACCCTAATAGATATCTCCATCATACCCCAGTTAAAGTGTCCCACTTATTACCTCTCAACCATCTACCTAAACTAATGTTCTCCCTCAAACCAATATTCCCTCCAATTTCCTAGCATAAGAATTAAAACAAATGAAGGATGCAATTACTACCATTCAAGTTGGGAAACAAACTAAAAAGTTTAAGTTGGATGACTTGTGTTCTTATCCATTCAACGTGGAGTACTTAAAAATTCCATTTCCTATAGGATATGAGCCACCAAATTTTGATAAATATAAGGGTAAAGGTGACCTCAAAACTCATTTAACCGAGTTCCTTGTTGCATGTCTGTCAGTGGTATATAATGATATATACCTTTTATTAATATTTCCAAGGAACTTAGCTAGACAAGCCTTGGAATGGTTCTTGAAGTTACCTAAAAATTTAGTGATAGATTTTGATGATCTTTTTGATAAGTTTATGCAACACTTTTCTTATAATCTTGAACCTGAAATTTCATTGGTTGACTTGACGTAAGCAAAACAAAATCCGGTGAGAGTTTTGCAAGTTATCTATAGTGATGGAAAGCCCTTGCAAGCTAATTCACCCACAATTTACCAGATAAATAATTAACTACTATGTTTACTAAAAATTTTCATAGTGAGATAACTTATCATTTGGAACTACAATGTGCACATACTTTCAAGGAGATCATCGACAAAGACTTGTTGATTGAGTGAGCCCTTGTTAATAAAGGGATCATCAAGCTTACTTCAACTAATCAGAATCAAGGTACCAATTAGGAAAGTTTCCTAAACCAACATCCAATCCAAGCACAAACATCAAAACTAGCACATGCCAATAACCAAGATAGCTAAAGCAATTCAACCACAATAGGAATGTTGTGGGTAATAGAGTAACTGAGTCACATCATGTCTAAATAGTGAAAACATCATATTCACCACCTTTTTAGCTTACTCTTATCTAAAAACCTCTCTAACGAATGCCACAAGCATAATAACTAGGACCCTTACAATAAATGTAACAACCTTTACCATTTTAAATCCCTCCATTGAGAAGAATTTTGCCTATTCATCATGTCTTTAGTGACATGGGAGAGCCTATTGAGTCTGTATTTCATAAAATTGCCCTTGTTAATCTGATTAGTTGGCCTATACCAAAGCATTATCTGCATGGCATTCCTTATCCTGATTAGTACCATGAAAATGAATTTTATGAATATCATCAGGTCAATGGGAAAATCTACAAAAATGTGTGTAAATCAATAATTTGATTGAGAATATGTTAGAGAATGGGGAGATAACATTGGATAATGGTGCTTCCACCTTTAATAAAACTCTTGAGATTTATGAAAACCCCTTTCCCCAACATAACACCCAACAACAACATAAAAATCAACAACAACACCAATTGATGCAACAAAAAAAATAATAGTATCAAAATCAAAAGCTGAACTAGCAGAAATAGTAGAATCAATAGAATCAACAAGAAAACCCATAACATCAAAATAATGGATAAAACCAAGGTCAAAATGGTAATAACCAACAGACCTACCATGTAGTTACACATGACTACAACAAGGTTATAGATCATATTATAGGGGGTAGCTTTAATACCATCTCCATTAATCCTAAATTGAGCACTAATCAATTTAGACTATTGATAAACAATACCACTCAATTGAATTATATGGATAATCCTTCTTTGACTTGGGATCACACACATGCGAATCAACAAATTGAGACTTCCAATTTTTAGACCTTATAACAATAACCCACCATTGTCATGTGACCACATAAAAGTTCATTAGTAACTAAGACTTGTCGTATCTAGTCCCACACCATTCCTATCATTTTTTAGAAATCATGATCCAACATCTATTCTCGATTGTATAATCACAACTCAGAGGTCAAAGATTACTATCCCAGGCCCACAAGCATCTACCACTTTGCTTGTTATCCAACCAACATTCAGCCTCAAAATAAACCATTCACCATTGACCAAGACAAGAAGTTTGATATTGTGGAACAATTTTAAAAGATACTAACACATATCTCTATTTTAGATTTATTGTAAATGTCAATAATCCATAAGAACATTTTGAATGAGTTTAACTAGGAATGTCAACAATCAATAAGAACATCATGCAATTAGTTCATCATCATTGAAGTTGTAGGCATACAAGACCTTTTCATTCTTTGAGAAGATGTTACAATGCTTATAACTTGCAACACCTTCCCAAACAGGGGAAAACTATAGACACCTAAATCTAGCCATCGATAACCTCCAACCAGCGTTTTGACCAATTTCCACCAAAGTGCGTAATTTAGCCTAAAAACATTAAAGCACATTAAATGGGTTGAAATTGATATATTCAAGTGTTGATTTTGGCCAAAATATCATTAAATAAGGCAATGCAATTTATGGGCCAGCTAACTTTGATCATATCATTTTGAGTCAAATTGCTAATTTCGTAATTGGATGCCCTATATTTCTCTTTTATATCAAATATATTGCAGGAGACATGTGCCTTTGTTATTTGGTGTTGGTAACATCTTAAATAGGATAACGAATCTAACACATTTGACATTAACTTCCAATTCTAGTCTAATCAAAATTTGGACCAATAATAAGACATTTGACCAACTTGATTAATTTGTGCACCAAGAGCCAACATTTGGACCAAAGTTGACTAATCATGTTTAGGATAATTAAACCAAATTAGGGCCTTAAGTTAATTTTACATGGAACTTGTTGAATAAATTTTTATTGGAAATTAATTTCTATTAACTACATCATCAGGTGACATCATCATATGGCGTGGCATCCATAAGCCATAAATGCATAAAATATCAAGATTATGGGTCTCCTATGCCTCATTAAGACCCTCAATGCCTCATTAAGACCCTCCATCCCTATTCAAGACCCCTCTATCCCAAATATTAATGGGGATATTTGTATAATGAATTTCATGTTTATATTTATCCATGGCCACACATCTCAATCTTGAGATGGATGGTCATGGTTGATCCTCAAACCATTCAAAAAATATATAAATATGAGGCCTTACCTATTAAATTTTAAGCTCTCACATACCAAAGTTATAATGCTAAATTGATTCCAAAGATTCATGCAAACTAGTGTTACAATATCCAAATATTGAGCCAAGCCAAGCCAAGCTAAAGCCATAAGGTGCTAAGGAGAAGAGGAGATAGCCAAGCCTCCTTTGATGAAGACTTCATGAGCACAAACTGAGTAAGCCAATATTACAAGCTAATTTGGAGCATTCAAGGGAGGTGAAATATTTTTGTCTTTGATGTTTTAGTTATGTTTCTATTCTAGTATTGTTAACTAAGCTCAATTAAGTAACTAGGCCTAGAGATGTATGTTAACTAGTGTGTTGGTTTTTCAATTTTATTTCATTTTATCACTAACAAGATAATAACACCTCTCTTGAGTCAAATTACTAGTCTACAAAATGATCCTCTTCATCAATGAAAACCCCCAACATTGGGGTAAGGATCCTACAATCATTTATAACCTTATGATTGGACCTTATATTCAAGAACCCCATTCATATTCACCTACCTTTTTTTATAGTATTTGGGGCAAGCCATCCTACAAATTATATCACCCCCTTCTCTCTCATACCTCCTTATACTAACATGACATCATCTTCCATTTTATCTTTATCCTCTACACTAACCATTTATAAAAACATGGTAGATGTGAATTTTAGTGGGTCTACTCAAAATACCACACTAATGCCTAATTCCATATAACTACTAGTTCATCTAATGCTACTAGTGCATCTCAAACTATTAATGCCTCACATAATGCTAACATATCCCATGTAGATTCTACTAGTCAAAATACAATTAACAATAATCAATTATTATTGAAAACTTTAAATGAAATGGATAACTTTTAAAATAATAGTGCCAACCAAATGATATCAATTAATGAATTTACAAAACCAACCTCAACCTACTCAATGGGGAATGCAAAATCATTATTCCCCCCCACCCCCTTTACAGATTTATATGGTAACCTTATACCACAACCCCCACTTATTAATAAATCTATTAAACACTTAAACAATGAACCTCATGTTCCTTAAATTACCAACATTGACATTGGTGGCATAGTCCACACTATCACTTATAATGGATCCACTGATCCAACTTTGCATTTGAATACTTTTTAGAAATTTATACAAAGATTGGGTTAAACTTAATAATTTAGATACCACCAAGATATTTGCTAAAACATTTTTAGGTGATGCTTTTTATTGGTATAATCAACTTAAAACTCATTCTATATCTACCTTGGAATATTTAGTCAATGTATTGGTTCAATAACTCAAAACTAGTCATCTTACTGAAAATAACTTAGCTTATTTTATCAATTGTAAATAATTAATATCTAAAATAATACAAATTTAAATACAAAGATGGAAAACATTGTCTAACAAAGACAAGGATAACATGTTTAATGATAATATATTTCATTTATTCACTAATGCTCTTCACTCCAAATTAAAATATCGCATACAAAATCTTTATCCAAAATCCTTGGAAGAAGCCCTTGACTAGGCTAAAGTCATTATTTCCTTATACAATAGTTTGGGCCTTTGCACCCTCTAATGGGAGATCAAATGCTTATGAAGGATAAAAATCAACATACAACTAATGATGGTGTTACAAATACCTATGACTCCTTACACACCATTTAATCCATAGATCCAACTAATCCCACAGATCTTAATCCTTATGTAGACATCCAATTATTAACACCATTTGTGTGAAAATTATCAATCTTACTTGAATTGCACTCAAGTACATATTTTAAGCCAACATCCATAAAATGCACTAAATGGTTTGAGCTTGTTATTTACAAGTGCTGATTTAGGCTAATGTATCCCTAATTGGGGTAATACATTTTATTTGATTCCTAACTTTGATCAATTCATTTCGAGTCAAAATGACAATTTTACCTTTTTGTGCTCTGGATCACTCTTTTCTTCTAATTCATTAGTACACATAACACACCTTTGTTATTTTGTGTCAACAATATCCTAAATATGAATATGGTTCCAACACATCTAACATCGCATTCTAATTTTTCCTAAGTCAAATTATGACCCAGTAATATGACTTTCTAATCATTTTGATTAATTGTGCACCAGTTTCCAAAGAATTGCACTAAACTTGATTAACCTTGTTTAAGCTAATAAATCCAAATTAAGAGCTTAAGTAATAATTCTATGGAACTTATTGAATATCTCATTATTTAAAATTTATTATTAATATATACATCATCTAGTGACATCATCATATGGGGTGGCATCCATAAGCCATAAATACATAAAATATCAAGATTATGGGTCTCCCATGCCTCATTAAGACCCTCCATACCTCTTAAATGCTCCTCTATCCCAAATATTTATGAAGGATATTTATGGATTTAATTACATAATTGGATTAATTCATGGCCACACATCTCAATCTTAACATGGATGGTAATGGTTGATCCTAGAACATTTTGAAAATCTAGAAATAGAAGAGCCATGAACATAAATTTTGAGCTTCATTTGCGTAATGTTATAATGATAAATTGTCTCCATAACACTTCATGTTGATAATTGTGTTTTATTAGAAAGCTTCATTTAATAGGCTAGATTAGATATTTCATCTACTTTGAGCCTAGGTTATGCAAATAATTCTTGAGACATTGGAGGAGTTACCACTATTGTTGATGGAGATAAGAACTCTTGATCAAGGGAAAACATGATTTTGAGCCGCCCTTATATGGTGAATCCACTTGGGAAGGTAATTGGTATTTCTTTCTTTTAATTATTTCTTGTTATCTTTTCTAATTCCTGTATGGATAGATAGGCTAAGTTTTTTTATGTCTTTAATGCATTTTTCATGATTTTTTGGCTAATACTTGACTAACATTCTTTGTAATCCTCTCTACATTTTGGCATGCCTAGTGGGACAAGATGTGTTCCATGTATGAAGGAGATCATGAGGCAAATTTAAAATTTTAATTTGGATGCTTAAAACTCTAAGTGATTTTCTAATTTGTTTTGGCCGCATTTTTATGTTCATAGGTTTACATAGGTAACCGCTGATGGTCAGAGGAACCGTCGATGGTTGAGTAAACCACTTATGGTCATTTTAAATTGTCAATGGTCAAGTGAAACCATAATCGATTAGGTATAACTATCATTGGTCACTGTGTTTTTCTTAAAAACACAGACCCAAGAGATAATAGGCCTTTTTCAAATTCTTGGTTTGGGTTCATATGGACTCTATTTTTGATGATTTTTTTTAAACCACGTGTTTTTTCCTAAATTTTCATAATATGATATTAGTTTAGCTTCAAGTTTCATAGAGTTTTCACAAAATTTTGAAAATATTTTTAAAATTTTCTAATCTAACATGTTTGCTTTCTTTAGGTTTTGATTTTGGGTTGACAGATTTTTACCCTTCAAGGTGGCTTGTTTATTTTGATAAATTAGCTTCAAATCTAAAGGACATAATGAATTTTTATTTGTAGGACCAATCTAAAGATTTGTTACATGATTTTTAGACCTCTTTTAGATGTTTAAAATGAATTAAAAATCTTTATTTTGGTGCTTATGAAAACTTTTTAAGGTGTTTTTCTTGATCAAGTTTTGTGATTTTAATTCAAAGTTCACAATTTAAGGCTAAGGGCCAAAAAGAACATCACCAAAATTTTGTTTTAGTGCTTAAAATTAGACTCATTTATCAAGTTTGTATGTAATATATGATTAATTATTTGATTAGAAAAAAGAAGGTTCATGTGTGTATGCTCTTCCATCTGTCCTATTTAGGGGAACTTTGGAATTAAAAAAACTATCCTTATTGTAAACATTCCTAGTCCAAGGCATAAAAAGAATGTCATTGATAACAATTTTGAACAAGGAAAAGAGATATTTTCCAATTGGATAGTGTAACTCTTCCCTTTCTCAATAAATTTTGGGGACAATGTGCTTGGTTATGATGTTTATGTTAATAAGTAGTTTTAGACACAAATCAAGACTAAGTAATCTAATGATAAAAACAATCATCTTAAGTCTAAACTGACAAGGTTGCATGATAGGGTGGCTTGGAACCACACACAATTAGAAGATTTGGTTCATGAATTTACTCAAACTTTGGTAAAGTTGAAACCATATAGATTGGAAGAGGGTAAGGTAACTCAAAGATCCAAGGTGAAAACTAGTACACAAAAGCCTAGATCTTTGTGATATGCTTATATCGTAAAAGCTAGTTTCAACTTCAATGAGTACCATTTTTTATTCTTTATCAATGATCAAAATTAGCTCTATTAGGGCACAACCATTTTATCATGATCACATTTACTCTATTGGGGAACTTCTTATTATCTTCTCTTTGGAGACCACATTCTTTTTCCTCTAATTACAAGCTTTCCACACTAAAACCCATGATGGCAATATTTTAGTGTGTAACTAGTCTCAGGATTAATCAATATTGTAAGTGCGTAGCTTATACTATCAAATTGGGTATGTTTAAAGTTTGTCCCTTACATTTATGGATTGTATCTTTCCCATTTACCCCCGTAATTAGGGCCTATTATACCTCTAATTATATCTTGATCATTGACGATAACCATGTGTGCAAGCATTATCTCATCTAGATGTGATCTATTCCATGGGTTAATCTCTCTCTCTCTCTCTCTCTCTCTCTCTCTCTCTCTCTCTCTCTCTCTCTCTCTCTCTCTCTCTCTCTCTCTTTTTGATAGTCCATCCTTCTCTTTTATCCTAGTATGTCATATTGAGGGGGCATCATAGGTCTATTCCAATTTCTTCTTGACAACTCTTTTCTTTGAAAATATGTTTCTTCAAATGAATGTTTCATTATGCCTTCTTAAACAGGGTCAAAATGTAGACATCCAATTTTTAACATCATTTGTGTTAAAATTGTCAATCTTACTCAAATTTCACACAAATACACATTTTAGTCTAAAATCCATAAAAGATGCTAAACGGTTTGAGCTTGTTATCTAAAATTTTTAATTTAGGCTTATGTATCCCTAATTGGGCCAATGCATTTTATGTGATTCCTAACTTTGATCAATTCATTTTGAGTCAAAATGATGATTTCACCTTTTTATGCTCTAAATCACTCTTTTATTCTAATTCATCAGTATACATTATGTACCTTTATTATTTTGTGTCTGCAACATATTAAATAGGAATACGGTTCCAATGCATCTAACATCACCTTCTAATTATTCCCGAGTCAAATTATGACCCAGTAATATGAATTTTTGACCATTTTGATTAATTGTGCACCAATTTCCAAAGAATTATGCTAAACTTGATTAACCTTGTTTAAGTTAATTAATCTAAATTATGAGCTTAAGTAAGAATTCCATGGAAATTATTGAATATCTCATTATTGATATCTGCATTACCTAGTGACATCATCATATGGGGTGGCATCCATAAGCCATAAATGCATAAAATATCAAGATTATGGGTCTCTCATACTTCATTAAGACCCTCCATACCTCTTAAATTCCCCTCTATCCCAAATATTTATGAGGGATATTTATGGATTTAATTACATAATTGGATTAATTCATGACCACACATCTCAATCTTGATATGGATGGTCATGGTTGATCCTAGACCATTTTGAAAATCTATATATACAAGAGCGATGAACACCATTTTTAAGCTTGATTTGTGAAATGTTATAAAATGATCTCCACAACCCTTTATTTTGTTCATTGTGTTTTCTTAACAAGCTTCATTTGATAGGTTAGATTAGATATTTCATCTACTTTGAGCCTAGGTTATTCAAATAATTCTTGAGACATTGGAGGAGTTACCACCATTGTTGATGAATAAAAAAACTCTTGATCAAGGGAGAACATGATTTTGAGCCATACTTGTATGGTGAATCCACTTGGGAAGGTAATCAGTATTGATTTCTTTCAATTATTTCTTAGTATCTTTTATAATTCCCACATGAATAGATATGCTACGTTTTGTTATGTCTTTAATGCATTTTTCATGATTTATTGACTAATATTTGACTAACTTTCTTTGTAATTGTCTCTACACCTTCAACGTTAATTTTAAATAATTTTCATCCTAGTTCCACATTTTCTCAAGTACACAATGTAGATGTCCATAAACCAATTTCCTTAGAAAAAATTCAAAATAATCTTTGTTGATGTTTGCCATGAGATATTGATCTTACGCACCCTACAAAAAATTGGTATGATCCTCATAAATTTTGTTTGTTTCATGCAAGTTAGGGACATTCTCATGAAACTTGTCACCAACTAAGAATTTTTGCTATGGTTTATCTCCTTGGACCTAAATTTAAACATGAATCACTCATAAGTACATGTCAATAAGATTATGAAATAATAACTAAGGTTCATGAAACTAAAACTAAACATGAGGCATTAAACTAAGTAAATGCTCATTAATCTATTTATAAGTATCCTTTTCCTAATCATCAAGCTAATACTAATCAACCTCCCACTACTAACAATGTTTAAATTTTTGTGGATCATAACATGAACGATGAGAATGATGTCAAATTGAATAATACGAGGAGATCAATTTCTTATATTAATCATTATCCAACATCCAATCATAATAATTTCCCAAAGTTATACACTACACATGACACTTACCCATTCCATCTCATAAAATTGAGGTATGTGGAACTGATTTCAACAAATTCAACAAATTCACAAGTGTCAACTCCAACAATATAATTAGACAATACCTCAAAAACTATCGATATAATTTCTACTCATCCTTCAACTAAACCACCTCATTCAAGAATCCCACAACTTTATATCAGCGGTACTTCTTTGTCTCAATCATAAAAACAACTAATGTTTCAACCAAGTCATTTAAAATAACACAAACATATACATTTAGTCAACCGAAAATAACTAGACCAAAAATGAACACACCTTATAAACATCAATTTCAATACACTTTCACTACACCATCAAAGGATTTACTACAACCCTATGCACATTTTATCTAATAAAATTTTAATGGGATATGATGAATGGGATCCTATAGCTAAAATTTCACACCTCCAAACTAAAATTCCTTTCTTATTACTCATGAGAACTTATTTTTATCATTGTGATCATCTAATGTGACTATTATTCCAAATGAAAATCCTTCATCCTTCACCTGTGGGGTAGGAAGCAAATTTATTAGTATCTAAAGATGACATTCTTTAGTAGAGTGAAGAAATGGCTACCCACGTTCAAGAAATGGTATACACCTCTCTTTCACTCAAATTACCTATCACTTCCATGATTCCCAATGAGATATTTCTTTGTGAAGATGATCCTTCATTATTCATTAGCATCCAAATATGAGATATCTAAGTTAAACGTGCATTAATTAATTAAGGTTTAGGCATTTTTTTGGCTTCCCTTGATTTTATTAAAACACTTGGATACTTCAAATGTAATCTCAAATCTACTCAAAGTACATGTTAAGGATATGATAAAAGACAACTGACTCCTTTAGTTTGTGTTTGGCTCCCTATCATGGTTTCCCCTATCACAATGCATGTCAAAGTCATGATATTTAACTTTCCACTTTCTTATAAAATTTTAATCGACTGACCTTGTACACAATGCATGAGATAATTAGCCTCATTAGCATGCGAATGTGTTAATTTTCCTTATGATATATATAAGATTCAAGGAGGTCCAGTCCTTGGAATTTTCAAAAATTATAAGAAAGAGGTGTTTTTAAAATACCTACCCTTAAACCTTTACCTAGTATCCCATTTCATGAATCACAATGATTTAATTATCCTATCAATTCTACTAGCGGTTATAATGGTCATCCATAATTAAAAGGAAACATACCACCTAATCTTTTAGATTCAAATAATGACAAACTAGATGAGATTATTTGGAAAGTAAAAACCTCCAATCTCTCTTTTAACATAATCACTCAATTACCTCTTTCCCTCTAACCTCGATCTCATAAAAAAACATTAGACAAAATTATGATAAATCTAACAAGAACTAAATAATCCATTCATCATGCCTCTTCAATGAATAAAATCAGTAATACATGTACTATTTATCTTCACACTCTTGATTATGATGATGAATATTCCTTAGATGATCCCTTTCTAGCTGGCTTTACCCAAGCTAAAAATGTAGAGATACTTAGATACTATTCTTCTTTACATCATTCTCTTAGTTTATTTATATAGTTTCTTCTCCTTCTATAGTTTCTAAAATTAGTTCTTCTTCTGATGTTAATAGGTCTTAGATGGATCACACATACACTACTCCTTTAGTTACCGTTGAGCCTCTTTATAGTATTCTTCTTGACCATGCTATGAAAGGACCTTACAAGTTCGCTAGATATCATGACCCTTGTAGCTTACTTCTTCCAAATTTTTTTGCTATACTACATTGACCTAATGTGATTTCATCTCGTGATGCAATCCATCATAGTCTTGATCATATTGAGTTTTCTTCCTATTATTGATGGCATAACACCATTTCTTAAGCTTAATCCTCTACTGGTATGATGGGCATATGAACCTTATTGTGTATTCCATAGAGTTATCGGTCATTGGGCCAAGGATTGTCATGAACATTAGCAAGAACAAACCTTAGGATCTACTTCTACTACATATAACCAACCTTCATTTTCTGGTACTAGATGTACTTGTTTATTTCATGGTACACATAATCATACTTCTACTTTTTATTGATAAATTTGGTAGTACATTGATACATTTCATCTAGAAAAGGCATAATATATATAAAAAAGCATACCACCTTCTAAGATACTTATAATATACATCCCTAAATATGGGGAAGTTTAATATCTTTGGCATCAATCTAATACACACAATACAAATAGATCTTGGGTGCTTCAACAACACTTTCATGATTTTTGATGGCCAATGCCTTTACTGGCTCAACCTCATTCTCTAGGGCATTCATAGATAAATAATCCACCTCCTCTATAGCCTGCATATCCTCACAGATATGAGGATATTCACCATAATTTGACATTAGTTCCTCACATAGAGTATCCCATGTAGGAGATGCCTCACGATCATCATTCTTATTCTAACATACCTCCCTTATTTGTAGAGATGATACGTCAAGAAGTCTTTTCATGACTTTTATAAATATTGATGAGACTCTAATTAACATCATAATTTAGCTACACAAGGATGTATCAAATGTTATGGATGATATTTGATGCGATATCTATCAATCTTTATGAACACATCATGGTGTTTCCTCACATTATTTATTACATTAATACATGATTTGGATTTTATTTATGATCATATATGGATCTTATGTTTTATTTATCATTTAAAAATGTCTTATGCATTACTTTCATTTTCATGGATTAATTTCTTTTTAATAGACTAATTCATGTTTCATGGATTAATTTCACCATCATTTATTTATCCCCTTTTTTCTTTAAGATTATTTCGATTTTAGGCTTAATATGTCATTTTGTTTAAGGGTAGTTATTATTTTGACATGGTTTTAAATCCACACCCTTTTAATACCCCATCTTTACCATATGATCAGTTAGCAAGCATATTTTTATTTTTATCAATACATACATAGAAACTTCGATCTCCATTTTCCACTTATTTTCCCTTCATACTAAGCACACATATGACTAGTATTGAGATCACATACTAGTTTATAGGCAAACCTAATTATTTGGTAACATTACAAAATATCTAGGTATTTTGTATCCTATAAACCAAAGCTTAAAGATTATATGTGTTTGTCAGTTTTATCATGTATGTTTGGTTATTAAAAATACATATGGAAGGAGGAATAAAAAAATCCATAAAAAATTAAAAGAGATCATTTTCAACAAAAGGAAATGATAAAAGTAAAAATAAAGATGTGAAAGTCAAAATCACACCAAAAGACATGATTCATATCTTAGCACATCTCTTATTCCTATTCAAAGCTCAAACTCCACATTAGTCCTCATGATAGAGTTGAGGTATATTGGGGTGTGATAGGCTAGTAGATTGGGATAATAGATCTCAAAATTTTCTCTAGTGCTACCTACTTTCTCACACAATTACCTAATCTTCACAGTAGACTGACAACTTTGTAAGGGGTCTTGAGGAACAAGGAAAACATTATGGAAAGGTAAGTCCATTTTAATTTTCCTATATATATAACCTTCATGAGATGATATTAGTATTCCACTTATTTTCCTACAAATTTTTGTTTTTATTGTCAACAAATATCTTTTGAATTTGGCATCCATAAAATTCTTAGAGCTTACCTATTTACTTAGTATGCCTGATGCCTAAAAAAGTTTATTACAAACACCAATGTCAAGATTTCTCCATTCCTTATTTCATGAAAACATTCTCAATATTCCTCTTTGATGAATATTTTTTGTTTTTTAATCATACCCCTTTAGTTTTACTTTCTGTGAGTTTGTAATGTAAGACCTTGCATAGGACTAGGCCTTCTTCACAAACTTCCTCTTATCATCCATAAAATCATTTCCCATTATTGACATTTATCTCATTGGTTTATCCTTTATGAGTTTCAGTTTAAGATATTGGATAAGACCAGGGTTTCATTAAAAAGTATATTCAAAGCTTCATATCATGATTAGTCATAAAAACATCTATACTTATTGACTTTGACATTATTTTTACTTATATCTCATTTTATCATGTTTTACATTCTTCTTAACTAGATTTAGTGTGCTTTACATATCCTTATTTCAACTCATTTATATTTTACACTCTTCTCAAATTGATTTAGTGTGTTTTACTTTTCATTCCATTTTTGATATTTACATACATTTTACATGCTTCCCAACTTGATTTTGTGTGTTTTACATTTTATTTTAATATTTTCAAATTATTTATGATTTACATACTTCTCAACTTGATTTAATATGTATTATGTTTTACATTTTATGATTTCAATTCACCTATGTCTTACACGCTTCTCAACTTGATTTAGTTTTTTTATATTTTCCATTTATTTTTGTCATACATGCTTTTCACATTGGACTTATTAAGATTTAAAAATTCTTTTATTTTAACAAGCTTCCAAACATGATTTAGTGTGTTTTACATTTGTATTTTTACATGAGATTAAATATACATTACACTTTTACATTCATTTTATTATCATTCTTTTTAATCATGCATTTGTTCACAATTGCTATAAAATAATCTAAAATACATCATAAATTTTCTCATAGCATATATCAAAAATTAAACATGTGATAAAAAAAAATATAAATACATCCATAACATCCATGAGTCATAACAAACAAACAAATAAACACACACACACACACACACACACACACACACACACACACACACACACACACACACACACACACACACACACACACACACACACACACACACACACACACACACACACAGACACACACACAGACACACACACAGACACACACAGACACAGACACAGACACACAGACACACACACACACACACAGACAGATCAAATGTTTAATACAATATAACAACTTGTAATGAGCATAATACAATAACACCATTATGGTTGTGGTGCACCCTTCCCATATATTGGATGAGACACACTACCCATATAAGCTTGGGACTGACCCCTCTGAATAGTGTATTGTAGTGACCATGTGCATGAATGAGAGCCTCTATCTATCCCTGTAGATTAACAACATAGACCTAAACACATCCCAACTCTCTATATGTCACCATATGAGTAGCCCACTCCTTGACAACTATCTACCATGCATGTGGATCTCCATCACCCACCCCTGGTGGTAACTCTAATGTCTCTCCTCATCTCTACAACTCTCTCAATACCTCACCAACCAATCAAAACCAACTATTATATGTTAGGTTAGAGGGAACAACAAGATCAACCATATTGTTAGTATCATGATGTAACAACACATCAACCAAAATACCATGGTGCATTCCTTACATTATCACTAACCATCTAAAATCCTCCTCTAAAGTATTTATAAAACACAAAACCAAATTTAGAATATATCCCACATAAATATCTCCAAAATATCAAACAAAATAAATATATATCTAAACTATCAAACTTAAGTAAACATCAACTGCATAGCATAACATAAAACACTTACCAATAATGGTCTCCCCATCAACATATCCACCAAGTATCTCCACTAGAACATTCCCCTGAGGTGATACAAAACTAGGCTAAAGAATATGAGCACACTATGGTACACTTTGAATTTATCTCTCTATAAACCAAATTTGTTCAGGCTATGTAATATGATATCTCTGATCAGTTACATCCACCTATAGCTTCACCTCCTCCTATACCTCCACCTGCATCTACACCTGCTAATGTCTCTATCATCATGGTGCCCATGGTGGTAACTATAACACCTATTATGGCATCAAAATCACCATATTCACATCTTCCACCATAACTACTACCTCATCTATAACCACTCTATCCTTTCCCCACTATCATCACCATTATCCTACCAATGTCTAGCTTGATGTGGTAAAATAATAGGTGTATATGTAGGCACTCCTGCACCTACACTAACCCTCCACTACCTGTCATATAATTCCCAATATATGGTCATAACTATAGATTCCACTAGAGGTGGAAACCCTAACTGACTAGGTAGTTGATCAATAGGATGTGGTTCTACCCACCAAGTATAATGTCCAATAATTTGAACATGACCCAATCCATGAGAAATAGATGGCCATGAAGGCCAGTTACCTAAAATAACTCCATATGGTTCCCAAATAATATCTCCTCCAGTCATAATCTAAAAAACTAGGATATGAAGTATAGCCCATAATACATGGTCCTACTATCATCTCAAGACAACAGGTAAACTATCATATCTAACATGGGGTAATCTAGACAATCGATACATAATAAATCTCTTATAAATCCAACTACTAAGTAAAATCATAAGGCCCATAGTCATCTACCCATGTGAAAGGATGCTATACATATCATGTACTAACTATACCCAAATAACTAAACCTAGGTCATACATCATAACCTGATCTAGTATAGATTGACCAAGGTGACCACATATAGTGGCACCTTATCATATAACTTATGATAGATCATGTGAATTTTCATAAGGCCAATAATGGAATTTTGAATATCTAAAATAGATAATACATAAACATCAAATATATGCACTTATAATCCATCAAAATACCTCTTTGAACCAATCACCGATAAGGTTAGGGCTCGTATATCATGATCTATATTAAGGGTATCACAAATCATAAGAGTTCCTACAATAAGAAGTCCAAGAATCATGTGGACATAATCTAGGGTGATACCTACCTCAATAATATCCCCTTCCACCACCCATCTAAAAGTGCTGGTTAGTCACTCCCATGTTCTTAAGAACATGTTGACTAAGTCAACATTTAATGGGATATACCATATTTGCATGATCCCTCTAAAGCCTAATAAATTTAGGCACGCATGATCATCAATAGTTAGTCTCTCTAATAAATCTAGAAACCATATTGCATCCACTAAACCCTAGAGTCTCTATCACCTATACAAAATAGAAAAAATAAAACATGTATTAATCCTCTAAATTAGATAATGATCAAGTTAAATCATAAATATTTAATAATACATGAAAATTAACTACTTCATCAACCTATCTTGACATTTTATTTACATTTTACACTACATTAGCCACATAAGTAATTATGTAAGCCAAAAACTAAATATCATATTAAATCAACCACATAACTAATTATGTCAGTCAAACATTAATTTTATATTAAGTCAGATAGGTATTTAACTACATTGGCTACTGCTATAAATCAAGATAAAACAACCACTTCATACGAAGTCATCTACTCAACATAACTATGTTGGCCACTACATACTATGTCAACCAATTAATTATACTACATCGACCAATTCATATGAAGTCAACAACTCCTTAAAATCACATTAGCCACCTACAAACATTACTACATCAAATAAACTATACATAGTCATCCCATAAACAATGTCAAACTAGATCGAACTAACTATACACGGTCAACCTAATATTGACAAGCTACATTGGCCTATTACTATAACATTAGCCACCCTTATTAACTTATTCATTTCTAACTACATCAGCTTGGTTGATTCCATTTAGATATTGTAGTGTTTTTTTAAAGATTTAAGTGACACTTTTTGCCCCTACCCATTGATCATCTTAATTTCCTATCTACCCTAAATTTTTTTAGGGTAAATATCACAACACGGATTTGCCTCGGCACCTAGTTTTTCAAATCTATCTTTATTTTCCAATTAAAATTAGAAAAAATTTAAAATTTAGTACATCACTTACTTGTATTATACTAGGAGCCACTATTATGTGTCATATACCTCACACTCATCATCTCCATGTTATAGTCTCTCTCATCACTCTTTTTGATCACATAGAGCTATGTTTTTATCAAATTAGTAAATATACAAATGAGTAGTTAAAAATCCTATTTATATTTCAAGTTTACAAATTCTTTAGCTATCAATTATCTAATAAAAAATTCAATATTTGAATTATAAATATTTTTCAACAAGCTCTTTTTAAAAACCATAAAAAGTTTTAGAATCCTAATAACATAGAGAATGTTTCTATACTTTTTGCAAAAAATTCGCATTTTATCTTTTTTTTTGGTCCATGAGATGTTTGAGAGTGCCAAAAATGTTGCTCTTTAGATTGAACATTTAATGGACTAGACCTATTCCTTGGTAATTAATTTGACTTGTTCTCAAGTAGATCATCTTCAAATAGGTCTCCAATGTAGACATATTCCTCTTGACATTGTTTACATACTTTAAGTTGTTTCCCACTCTCTTTCTCATGATCAACTTTCATCTTCTTTATAGGCATAGTCTCAAAAGGAATGATCTCTTACTCTTTGAAATATTAAGGCCAATAGAGGTTTGTCTTGACCTATATAGGCTGATGTGTATTTTTTATTTCTCATTTATGAATGTTGAAAAATATCATCTTGTTTATCTATGACATTTTGGATAATGTCATCTTTCTTACCATCAATTGTAACCAACCCAAAAGGAGTTGTAGACCCCTTGAGAGATTCAAATTCATTACAAATGTCCTTAAATCTCTGCCATAATTCATCATCTTCACTTTGATCATCATCAAGAATGGGAATATCAAGATAAACTCCTTCATCTTCCTCTTTAGATTCTAATATGACATCTTTCAAGATTTCTTCTTCAACACAAGGAGTGTATGCCTCATCATCAACCAAACAAGGAGATTAAACACAAGAGATCACCTATTATTTATAAATTAAAACCTCCTAAGGGTCTTCAAAATGTACCTTAGCTAACACGATGTGATCTTATTTTTCAAGGGCTACAACATATTCAAACTCCTTCCTAGTGATGCCAAGACTAGGCATCTTGAAATCTGGTGACCTAGCCTAATAAAGCTGCCAAGGAGTTGCATATTTTTTAGGTAAGAGTTCTAAATTTTCCTCAATTGATTTCTCATTTTGGGGTTACCACACCATAGGTCCATTAAAGAAAAGGGTGATGGGATGAGGACAAAAAGAACTAGATGGTGGAGGTGGAACATAGGGTTCAAAATTAGATTGAAAATACAAAGAGTTTCTTTTGGGAGCTCTTGAGGAAGGGGAGGCAGACCTTGGGTTAAAACCACTTGATTTTATTCATTCCACTTGAATAACACCTAATTCACATCTGATCTCATTTGAGGACTCTCTTTAGGGAGGTTCTATGGGGTGTGTTTAGGCATAGGATCTTCTTTTGGATCTAAACCTTCCATCTCACCTTGACTTAGCAACATCATCTTTGACTCTAACTCCTCAATTTGATTGGATAGGTTCTCTTGGAAAAGTCTTTCTTAAAGATCATATGAATAATAATGAGTATGGGGGATGTATGAGGGATAACATGGAACACAAAAATATTCTTGAGGAAGGGTGACAGGGACTTTTAAAGGTTCAATTCTGTTCTCCATTTCACACTCCTTGACAATGCTTCTATCTTCTTTATTTCCCCATGATTTCACTATCTTACTCCAGATTAAGATGTTAATATTAGAAGAATTTTCTTGAGAAATTATAGGAGGGATTTTTAAAGGATCAAGAGTATTCACAACTTCACACTCTTTTTCAAGACTTTTCTCCTCTTCCTTTCCCTATGATTCAAATATCTTGTTCCAACTTAGGACATTGGGATTATGAGTCTCTCTTTGAAGTGGTGGGGATGAAATATGAGAGGTAAATGAGGAATTTAAATCCAATAATTTTTTTGATAACATGGACTATTGTAAATTCATATTATCCAACTCAATTTGACTATGAATATTAGCTTCAGACACAAGAGTTCTCCTTTCAATTCTCTCCTCCAACTGATTGGGAAAAGGATGATTTTGATATCTTTGATTTGGCTGATGATTAAGGGTCATATATGATTGAAATTAATATTGGGGAAGTTGACATGAAGTTTGATAGGTATGGTGAGGTTTCCTTTCATGAACTCCTAGCCTATCCTCTAAGGAAGAAACTAGACCACTTACATCAAGCATCTCACTTGTGAGCCTTTGCCAATTGGCTCTCTCAATAGGTACCTAATCTCTTTTGATCAACTCTAATGATTATATCAACTTATGAATAATATGATTATGAGACTATATACCACATCCCATTTAATTATCAAGATCAAACATATATTTTTCATAGCCCAAGAGTGTCTTCTTGAAGGTGGAAATGGGTTGGCTTGAGGAGTGGCTAGGTTGACTGAGAGCAAGACATGGAGAAAGTTTATTGTAGGAATGATATATTTAATACATGGAATAACAAGTATAATATTGGGGATGATAAAGGTCATATTTAGGATGGTAAGGATCATGAAAATATTGACTAAGGACTTGTTCATATTTATAGGGAATGGTACAAGATTGAAATGTCTCACCAACTTATAGAGAAAAAAACTCAACACCAAAATCAGCCATGAAAATTCATTGAAAGCAAGAAAACAAAGGAAAAATGTTACCATAAATATTCAAAGGATAAAACTAGGATACTTGACCAGCTGATGTATCTTTGGAATCACCATTGATGCTTTGATAGATGCCTCCAAAAGCTGATTATTGAGAGACAACACAAAAAATCTCTCAACCTCTTGGACCAAGAGTCCCTTCGAGCATGCCAAAAATTATTGTCACTTAGATTTTCACCCTTTGAGGAGATTTATATATCTCCTCTTCCAAGTGGCACAATGGAATAACCTCTAGACTTTTGGGTAGCCTAGGGAATGAGGTGAATCTCTAGATAGGGCTAGCGCCCTTGATGTACCTCTTTGGATTGTTACTACTACTAAACTTGAGGGTGAAAAGGAATAGAAATAAATAAAAATAAAATAAAATAAGGGAAATTATACACAATATAACATGATGGCATACAACCATATGCATATTACACTTGAAATCAAATGATAAATTGAACGTACACTTCTCCAATCTTCATCTTCTCACATCAATGTTACATTGTGATGTTATGGATGAATGTATAAAGTTAGGAGGAATAGACAAGAGGAATATGAGGGAAATAATGAAAATAATAAATAATTAAATCCTTTACATCTAATAAAACACTTCAAATTATTTTTAAGAAGAAAATTTCCAACTATAAATAGGATCAAAGAATGACAAAACATGCTAAGGAATCCATAGTCTTCAGTTATGCAAAATCAAGAATTCAAAATGAAAAAACTAATAATATTCATGAAAGAGGTAAAATTTAGTTTTAATATTTATAAAAATTTATATATTTTAGTATGGATTCACCATACTCAAGTGGAGCATCCAATACAATGCCAAAATGGCTAGTTCTTATAGAACTTGTGAGAGAGAGAAAAAAAGAGAAGTCCAATGGTCACAAAGACACTTATCATGATGATACAAGGAGTTAATTGTGAATTTGGAGAGGTTATGAGCTTAAACATGTAATTTTAGGAGATAAAAGTGTCAATTCAAGGCATAAACTTCATGAAAAGTGGCATAAAACTCTGTATTTTGCATTAAAAAATCACCTTCATGATTGCCTCTATTTGAACATCCCATAACTAATTAGGACCAGTTATGATGATTGGAATTAATGTTATGTAAATAAAACATTAATTTACATGTATTGGTTATATGACTAGTCTTTTATAAACCTTTGAAAGTGAACCATCACCATCTGCTATCCAAAAATAACTCCTTTCATACACCCTACACACTTAGCTTCGAAAAAGGCATATGTTTTCCATGAAAATTCATAAGAGGTATCATATTAAATGTTTAAATACCATAAATTTCCATATAAGCATCATTGGAACCTTAAAAGTCCATTCACTTGAATTTTTCATACTTTTCCCTAGCTTGTCCATTAGGCTAGTTTTGACTGGCTGAGTTGAAGGATCTAGTTTGAACACTTAGGAGTTGTTTCAAGTCCTGAGAGTGATATGGGAAGTTAAGTATTAATATTTCCATCCATATTATTTTCATCTCTTATATTCAAAATATTCCATTTGATTAGCTTTCTAAGCTCACTTTCTCCATCAAGTCCTGGTTGAGGGTTTAGTAGGGTTTTATACCTGATTCTGGTCTTAAGCATTGTTCATAGAGTTTTCACATCCAAATTTAAATATAATTCCACAAAAAAAATTTCTATCACCCTATATATATTCTAAAAAATTATTTATTTTCCATGGAAATCATTAGAAGATATATGAGCATTCAAAATTGCTCACTCGAACCCCTTTGTTTCATTTGCACAAGCCAAATGTTAGTCTCAGGCCAAAATTGGGGTTTTTTGAAAATTTACTTGATATACAAAGGATTAAAAACATCCTAATACATCCCATAATATTTTTTTAATCCATTTCATCTATCATCTAAGGCTGTAGTTTAGAATGATCTTTTCTTTGGCTTTAAGGTCTCACTATTCCTAGAAGCCTATCTATACCTTAAGACCCCAAAATAGTATTTTTATGACTTTAATTGTGTACCAATAGTTAAAACACATTTTAAATTACCTAATAAGAATTTTATAATTACTTATAAATATTTATTATATTTTAAATTTAAATTGACCCTTTGTTTGGCCTTTAGGCATAACCATGCCTCATGAGTTTGTCTATAACTTCATTAGTATAGGGTGCCCTATTGAGTTCCATTCCTTCATAATTGGTTTTTATGATTTTTATGTGTGTTAAAAATTTATAAACCTTACTTTAGAGTTCATTTAACTTTTGGTTCACATTTCTATCTCTAATTTACAAATCTTGTCAGTTTTAACCGAGGGAAGTACCCCTTATCTAATAAAAAATAGGGGGTACTTCCCCTATCCTATCAAAAAATTTATATGTATCATGGGAATCATAAAGTTGTGAGAAATATTTTCACAAATTATTATCTCTTGGTCATCCCATATAACCTTCCAAATACAATAAAGTATGAGACAAACTTGTAGAAAGGGCATTGTCTATAGGGGTTTTCATTTTGGACTGAGTATAGCCTATTAGGGGTCCTTACTTTGATTGTATCTCCATTATGATGGATAACTTAGATCATAATGATAAATATTAAATTATTATATTTATTATTAACACCTATAATACCTATATACCTTCACATGCCTTGATTTAGTCAAGACTCTGTTACCCTACCTGTTGACTAAGACAAACATGCTTGTAGGTTACTTTGTATCATGAGACTTTGTGTTAGATGTGTGAATGATTTACATGAATTTTAATTAGTTTAAAAATTATTTATTGAAATATATTTAATTTTTAGAGAACTTTAAACACCATCTTTTCACCAACTTTGGGTGATTATCTAGACTGAGACACCCCTATTTGACCACTGCTCTAGGTTACTTTTGTTCTTAGGGCTTCAGTTAGTGTGTGAAAAATATTATAATATACCCTCTTTAAGTGACACAATGTTATTATACATTAAAAATAGATTTAGTGTCATGAAAATAGATCTAAACCCCTATGTTAACTCACTACCTATATACCTTGCTTGTTGTAGCTACTCACGTGCTTATGTATGGATAGGGTATGTGTTTAAGAGACAAACATAATGAGTTACCTTCCTTCCAATGGTATCTTGAGTCATTGATTCTCCTTGAAAAAAATTAAACCATATCAATATGTTATCAAGGTCAAAAAATACAAATTTTGGGTGGAGATAGTCTCTTTTGAAACCATGCCTGTAGATAACAATGACTATTTGCAGTGTCTTTTAGGCAACTTTAGGGTCTCCCAAAACCATCCTTCACTTGACATCTACCCTTCCAGCTTTGTAAGGTGATTATACATACTAGTGGTTACAAAACCAAGACATTATAATTCCATAAAATTGCATATATCTATGTTAAATATCATTCTCAAAATCCTCCAGGATCTCTATTTTCTCTTTTTAAGGATTGCAAACCTGAAACAGTCAACTCATGCTAGAAAGTGTTCTATGCTTTCACCTTGTCAATTGACACTCTTAAATGAGTCTATCATGATTCAAAACCAAATTTTAGGGTTTAAAATTAATTTTATCATGCTTTAAATTTCCAACATAAATACCTCTGTCTCTTTTCAAACCACCTATGGGTGGACATTATCATATGCAGGCAATATGGAAGAATTGAATCAATATGTGTGTTATATGAGTCTTTAACTTGGCATGGTACTTATTTAAAATGTTTAAATGAATCTAATATAGCCTATAAGGGAATGAAAAAAGTATTAAAACATCCCATTCAATGTGAAATTATCTTCCAAGCACCTGGAACAAGGCATACAACATGTTGAATGACTGTTCTAGCATGGTGGAGACATGGTTTTCTTATCAAACTATGGGGTTGTGAGAAAAAAACCTATAAGGATGTGAAAAAAATGGAATTTAAATATATAATATACAATTTTACATTCAAATTAAGCCTATATATAGAATACAAATTTATAAAAGTAATGAAAATGGTTGGAACTACACATAGTGACCTCATCTTGCAAAGTGAGTTACTTGGACTATCAAATCAACTCAAAATGTGAAAAAAATCATGGAAAACATGATAAAAGGGAGTAAAAATCCTCTAAAATCAATATTAGTAGCTAGATTGTATGTACTTCTCCAAATCAAGGTAGAACCTAAAGGATGCACAAATTGATAGGTAAATTTACATAGTCAACTTCAAATGGATGATTTATAAAGAAAAATTTATAATTATAATAAATATTTTAATTAAAATGGAGGTTTATGAGTTTAAAACAACCTCCCAAAATCATTCTTCTTTAAACCATTTCTATTGGTAGTACCAAGTATGAACCTACAAGTCACTTTTGTATGCCAAGAAAGACAAAAATATAGCAAAATGGTTTTGTATTATAAATGGCACTTTAAAATAATTAAAAACATGGATTTGAGATAAGGAAGATGAAAGTACATCTTTTGACCCTATCCCATGTGTCACACTTCCCAAAGAAGCTATACAAGTGCCATTTTCTCTTTTGCTCAAGAAAATTACCCTTTCTTATGCATAACCTACCATCTTTCAGTTTTTTCAGTTACTTAAGACTTAAGTGGACACATGGGGTATGAAATAATCTATTTGGGCCTTCACATTTCCTAAAAAACCTAGACAAAGCATTAAATTCCCCCTTTTTGACCCTTAAAATGACTCAAAATGATAAATAGACATAAAAACTAATTGACCAAAGCTAATATAACATTAAATGGCACAAAATTACCTATAAAACACCTCATGAAATGATTATAGACCTAATAAAACACCTAAAGGTCAATTAGTTACCTAGGGGTACCCCAATTTGACCTAAAAGTCAAATTTGGTCAACAAATTAGTGACTCATAGAGGTAGTATGCCTGCTATACTAACTAGACCAGTCGCCTTATCAGTCCGTTGGGATTATGGAGTCATATAAGGATTAATACAAATAATAAATCCTTTGACCATTTAACACAAACCTTTGATCAAAGCAAGAGACTACTGACTACCTCTACCACACAAAGCAAGAACACACACAAAACAAGGAGACAAACTAACAAGACACACACACATGTGCTCAAAGAACTTAGGGAAAACAAAGAACAAAATATTATGTACAAATAAAAAAAAACATACCTCCCTTTCTAGGATCAAAGGGAAAGTTTATTTAATCTTCTTTTGCATGATATGGATGAGAGTACCAAACATATTGCTCTTTAGATTGAACATTTGATGGACTAGACCTATTCCTTGGCACTTCATTTGACTTGTTCTCTAGTAGATCATCTTAAAATAGGTATCCAATGTATACGTATTATACTTAACCTTATTTACATACTTCATGTTGCTGCCCACTCTCTTTCTCATGATCAACTTTCATCTTCTTTGTAGGCATAGTCTCAAAAGGAATTATCTCTTGCTCTTTGAGAGATTGAAGCCAATAGAGGTTTGTATTGACCTCTATACGCTGAGGTATATTTTTTTCTTACTCACTTATGACATGTTGAAAAATGTCATCTTATTCATCTATGACTTTTTGGACAATGTCATCTTTCTTACCTCACTTGTAACCAACCCTAAAGGAGTTGTATACCCCTTGACATATTCAACTTCTTTGCAAATGTACTCAAATATGTGCCATAATTCATCATATTCAATTTGATCAGCATCATAAATTGGAAAAACAAGAGAAAATCCTTCATCTTCCTCTTTATATTTCAATAGGACTTCTTCCAAGATTTCTTCTTCCACACAAGGAGTGTATGCATCATCATCAAGCAAACAAGGAGATTCAACATAATAAATCACCTCTTATTAATTAATTAGGACCTTTTGAGGGTATTCAAATTTTACCTTAGCTATCAAAATTTGATCTTGTTTGTCAAGGTCTGTAACATCTTCAAAATCCTTCGTAGTGATGTCAAGACTAGTTATCTTGAAATCTAGTGACCTAATGCAATAAGGTTACCAAGGAGTTACATATTTTTTAGGTAAGAGTTATGAATTTTCCTCAACCAATCAATCCTTTTGGGTTTCCCACACCATAGGTATATCAAGGCAAAGGGTTATGGGATGTGGATAAAAGGAACTAGTTGGTGGAGGTAAAACATAGGGTTCAAAATCAGATTCAAAATGCAAAGTAAGAGTTTCTTTTGGGAGATCTTAAGGAAGGAGAGGCAGACCCTAGGATAAAACAACTTGATTTTCTTCCTTCCACTTTACCAACACCTCATTCACATCTAATTTTGTTTGATTACTCTATTGATGAAGGTTAGATGTTGTGTGTTTAGGAATAGGATATTCTTTTGGATCTAAACCTTCCATCTCACCTTCACTTAGTAACTTCATATTTGACTCTAACTCCTCAATTTGCTTAGCTAGGTTATCTTGGAAAAGTCTTTCTTGAAGATCATAGGAATCATCATGAGTATGGGGGATGTATTAGGGCTGACATGGAACACAATAATCTTCTTAAGGAAGGGTGGGAGGGACTTATAAAGGATCAATTCTATTCTCCATTTCACACTCTTTGACAATGCTTCTATATTCTTTATTTCCCCATGATTCCACTTTCTTACTCTAGATTAGGATGTTAAGATTATAAGCCTTTTCTTAAGGAATGATAGGATGGATTTTAAAAAGATCAAGAGTCTTCTCAACTTCTCACTCTTTATCAAGACTTTTCTCCTCTTTCTTTCCCTATGATTCTACTATCTTGTTCCAACTTAGGACATTAGGATTATGAGTTTCTCTTTGAGGTGGTGGGGATGAAATATGAAAGGGAAAAGAGGGATTTAAATCCAATTATTTGGTTGATAACATAGACTGATGCGAATTCATATTATCCAACTCAATTTTCCTATCAAGATTAGCTTCAAACACATGAGTTCTCCTTTCAATTGTCTCCTCCAACTGATTGGGAAAAGGATGACTTTGATATCTTTAATTTAGCTAATGAGTAAGGGTCATGTATGGTTGATAGTAAAATTTGGGAAGTGGATATGAAGGCTGATAGGTATGATGAGGTTTCCTTTTCATGAAATCCTAGCCTATCCTCTAAGGAAGAAACTATACCACTTACATCAAGCATCTCACTTGTGAGCCTTTGCCAATTGGCTCTCTAAATAGGTACCCAATCTCTTTTGATCAACTCTAATGCTTCTCTCACCTTAGGAATAACATGATTAGGAGCCTATATAACACATACCATTTGAGTATAAATATGCAACATATATCTTTCATATCCCAAGAGTGTCTTCTTGAAGGTGGAATTGGGTTAGCTTGAGGAGTGGCAAGGTTGACTAGGAGCAAGACATGGAGAAGGTTGATTGTAGGATTGATATACTTCATGCATGGGATGAAAAGTATTATATTGGGGCTGATAAGGTCATATTGAGGCTAGTAAGGATCATGACAAGATTGACCAAGGAGTTGTTCATATTGATAAGGAATGGTACAAGCTTGAAAGGTCTCACCAACTTGTAGAGAACAAAAATCAACACCAAAATCAGCCATGAAACTTCATTGAAAGTAAAAAAACAAAGGAAACATATTACCATCAATATTAAAAAGACAAAACTAGGATGCTTGACCAACTGATGTATCTTTGTAATCACCATTGATGCTTTGATAGATGCCTCCAAAGGCTGATTATTGAGAGACAACACAAAAAATATCTCAACCTCTAGGACCAAGAGTCCCACCACGTGTGCCAAAAATTGTTTTCACTTAGATTTTCACCCTTTAAGGAGATTTAAATCTCTCATCATCCAAGTGGAACAATGGAATCACCTATATTCTTGTGGGCAGCCTAGGGAATGAGGTGAATATCTAGATAGGGCTACCTCTGTTGATGTACCACTTTGGATTGCTACTACTACTAAGCATGGGGTTGATAATAGACAAAGATAACTAAAAATAAACCAACCTAAGGGAGGTGATACACCAAATAACATGATGGCATCCAACTATATGCATATTATACTTAAAATCAAAGGACAAATTGAAACTACACTTCTCCAATCTTCATCTTCTCACATCAATGTTACGTTATGAGGTTATGGATGAATGGACAAAGTTAGAAGGACTAGACAAGAGGGCTATGAGGGAACTATTCATGAAATTTTAATTTTAGTCAAATTGGGTCAACCCCTACATATTTAAACTTTTTAAAAGTTCCCATATGTCTAATAGGGTCTCATGTGTGTCTAAATACCTTACCTATCCCTGCTTTAGCCTTGGTCTAAGCCTCACTTCCTTGTTCTTGCCTAGTCAACCAAAGTCAAGTTTGGTAAACTCTGGTCAAACATGGTAAAAGGTTAAAATTATCTTAATAATGTCCTAATGTGGTCATTCAGATGTTTTAAGGTGTTACTAAGTCATGAATTTATCCTTTATCATGTTTCATATGCAAAAAAGGCCTTTGGTCATATTTTTGGCTCATTAAATAACTTGTACAAATGGGTTAAGGAATAAACGTGTCACCAAGGAATATTTAAATGTGGAAGAGGTTATAAAATCTCAAGAAATAGTCAGATTCAGTTCAAGTAGTAGTTTCATGAATGAAAATAGGGAAAACTCCTAAAAAACTACCCCCTAATGGCACTTGTACCTTGGGAAGTCCAAATTTAGCTAAAAATGTGGGAATGTGACTATTAAATTAACTAAGATCTTTCAAATTATTTATTTGTAGATAAAATGTTAGAACTTTCTATTTCTTCTTTCTTACCTTTGCAAGCCAAGAAGAGTAAACTTTGGATGCATAGTATAGTCTGTACAAGTGGAGTTGGGAGGAGTGCTTGGTGGGGTTGAAAGGGGTCTAAGTCTACTTAAAATCCATGTAAATATTTTTTAGTTTCATGGCTTCTCCTTTATGAATCATTGCTAATAATATAGGCAGATTTTTATGCTTTTTCATCCATGAGGTGTCTCCTTTTTGAGCTAGTTCCAAAATAATTTGCTTTGGTTTGATGGATTTGATTCTTTCATATGTTTATCAAGCCCTATCCATAGGTTTTATAACTATATTTTTGGTTTTGGAGTTTCATGAACTCAATAAGCCTCTTCTAGGCTTGGGTATTCTTGTAAACTCCTCTTTTACATCCACAATTATCTCAGACAGAGCTATAAGGGTGTTTTATGATAGGATATTGTCAAGTTTGAACTCTCATTATATTTCTAATGTTTTATGTTATCCTGATGAACATGATTCATCTTTTGGTAACTCATTATGACATTGAGGAACTATCCCAAGTAGCCAATCTATGTTTTGGCCTCTTATCCTTGAAAAGTGCAAATAGAGGTCTAGGGGTTTGTTTCAAAACTCTCATTATATGTTCCCAAATACTTTTCATTCATTCTAATGATCTTATATTGTTCTCTCTAACATGAGGAAACACTATACAAAGCTTGGAGAAAGAAGGACCAATGGAAAGTGGTGTTTGAGAGGTCTAAAAGTACTCCTAAAACCATTGAATTATATCAGTAACATGTATAGCTTTGAGACCAAAAGAGGGTTCCTTTTAACCAAAATTTAAAATTAGGCTTGTCTTCCATATAAGAGTGATTCTAAATGGTTCAAGTGTTACTCATGGACTGATAAATCATAAATGAAGATGACACTTGGTATGGTGACTTCTCATACTCACTCCCTATTTGTACAGTGTCAAATTGTAACCTATAAGGAGGGTAAGTTGACAGTGACCTATAAATTTGGTGCATGATTGGTGTTTAGGGTTATATTTAGAGAAATATAATCCAATCAAGAAATTTTAGTCCAATAATAATTCATAAAAACCCTAATTTACCTAATACAAAGTCTAAAATCATGTAAGTACACTAACAAGTCAATAAATAAGGTGTCTCAGTCCATCTACAACCAGACAAGTAAACAATGGGATTTGATGTCTTGATAGTGTTTAAGGGTGTTAAAGGTATAAAATAGGTCAAAATAAAATATTATGACCTTAGGAGAGTTGGAGAGGATGCATACATACCCTACACAAAATTTCATGATACCACCTCCACCTATAGGCAAGGGTAAGCTGAATGTCCCAGTTAGTAAGCAAGTAGGGACAAATGAGGGTGATATTTCTAGAAGTTAGTATGATATAAAAATATAATAAGGGAATAAAATCATTTTGAAATTATTATAAAGGCTTAGATAATTATTTTCAAACATTTCATCAAGCTAAACTAGGTGTTGACACCTATTGGTAGGGAAGGCAGAGAAATTGTCATAGTCAGCCATGACAGACCTAGTCATGTACTTTTAAGAGCATAGAGGTGGTTTGAGAGGTCAAGGTGTTGGAGAGAGATTTTATGAACTATATATGATAATTTAATAATATATATGTCCTTTATAATGAACATATATTGAGGCAACAGTGTCTAATTTCATGAAACACAATCAACATTAAACACCCTGCACAGTCATATACCTAAAAGTCTGCCAAGGCAAATGGAGTAAGTTAAGAGGTATAGACTCATAACCAAGAGCTAAAAATTTGTGAAAGGAATAATTTAAGGTTAAGAAAATTCCTCCAATAGCTAACTTTAATGACAAAATAGGACAACATGCCTCTATTTTTTCTCAGAGGTAGGGTACTTTTCCCTTACATTAAGCCTACAAATTTTGGAAATGAAGTTGAATCATGCACAAAAAGTCAAGGAGAACCTAGAGAAAATTTTTGAGAGTTTTTACACACATAATACAACATGGGAAACCTTTCTATAAGTTATGAGGTTAGACAAGGTGGTCTAGATAAGAGGGTCTGCATGTAGGGTAATTAGGCTAGGTACAAGCTAACTCTAAATGAGAGGTCATTCCGAATTAAAACCTTTGGAAAGAATTATAATGCTTTGGATCATGTTTATGAGGGTATAAATGATGTGTTAAGACTATGTAAGTGCATGTAAAGTGTCAACAAGGGTTATTTTTATTAAAAGTGTAGATAGACCTATTGAACAAGGTTTAGGCCTAGTATCAAAAGGGGGGTATTTTCATTTATATCTCTAAATAAGATATCATGATGATTAAAACATGTTTTTGGGATGTGTATTGACGTTTTTAATCCTTTAGTAGATAGGGGAGGTCTCTAAGAAGCCATGTTTGGCTTGAAGTGCACTTAGACCTTACAAAATGCATATGAATGACTCAAATGGCCAATTTGAAATGCTTGTATCTCCTATGAGGCTTTGCATGGGAAGCTAAGCTGTTCAAGGATGTTAGAGAGGGTCATCAAGAATCCATAATTGTATTTTTTTTATAACTCCAATGTGTAGCCTTTATGAATAAAGGCTAAGAGTCTAAATGATTATAAACCCTCATAAAACCCTCTCCGAGACCCAATGGTGGAAATAAGGAAAATGGAGTATCCAGAGGGGATGTAAAGGCCATGAAACCAATTTGGATTTGTATAATACTCTCTATGGTCCTATTCCATGCAACTAATATGTACTAAACCTATACATAAGAGGTACATCAGAGCTTTCTTTGATAAATTTGTGTTTTATAGGCATATAGAACTTTTAAAAGATTAAACCACCTTTGGGATAGATATTAGGGCTTATTATAAGTCTTAATATCCATATATTGTGAAATATAATCTCCCAAGTGTGCCTACCATCTCCTTCATCTCAGCCAGTCATAGTGAATGAGTAGTGAACACTTAGAAAAAATGGTGAAACTCTAATTGGGAAGCCTTTTAAGGCTTTATTGATGAGCCTGATGACTTGGAAACTCTTGACATGTGTCATTCCTCCTTTTGCATAAATAATATTGTATAATTGGAAGGATTTTTAATGCCAAGTGTGAGAGGTGCATGAAAAAGTGTTATTTGTGACTGTCATGAATGCTTTCTCATGGTCAGAGGAATAAGAATGATTATGGAATAATAAAATACATGTGGAGGCTTATTAGTAACACCTTTCCTTTAGATGTTTCATCAGACCTGACCTTTTTTAGTGATGAGCTAGTTTTGTGAAGGCAAATCATGAGGGTAGTTTCATGTGCAAGTAAAAAGAGAATCTATGCCACATTTGGAGGAGTTAAATGAGATGAGGGACATTTGTCTTTTATTTCCTTATAGGACCTATCTCATAACTAAATATATTAATGTTAAAACTCCTTTTCCTTGCTTGAAAAGTGTCTTAGTGAATTTTGAGCTTCCCCTTCTCTCTCTCCTCTCAAAATTGCTATAAATACTAGACTTTTTGGCTGTTATACAGATCTCTCCACCTGGGTATGTCAAAACCCTACCAAATTTTTTCCTTGAACTAATAAATAATATTTTTTTACCTTATTCAATATTTCACTAAGTGCATATTATGGTTATTGGTCTTGTGCAAGTGTATTTTTCTTACCTTCACATGTTACTCTTCCTAGTGCCTTGTGTGGCTTGAAATATCTCTTTTGTAGGTTAGAAATAAGTGTCTAATGTGGATTATAGGTATATTTAGTAACTAATTCATTAGTATTTATAGAATACCTATTATATAAGTCCTCTTATCCTAAGCTCTCTTCAAGACCCCATGCTTGAAATATTGTTGTAGAAGAGGAGTGTTTAATTGCATGTAGTGTATGTGTGGGATTCTCTTTAGTTTCAAGTGCATTGTAAGTGGTGTGAGTAGAAAATATATTTGGTGTATCACCTCCCCTATATCATATTTGTTTTTAGTTATCCTTTTCCATTTTTACCCCCATAAAAGTTAGTAGTAGGTTTGATCTATAGTTACATCAAGGGATCTAGCCCTAATCAGGAGATCCACCTCAAATTTGGGTCACCCACAGCCCTGAGGTGGTTCCATTGTGCCACTTGAATTATGAGAGACTTTCCATCTCCTCAAGGGGTGAAAGTTCAAGTGAAAATTATTTTTACTATGCTCAGTGGGACACTTGTTCCAAGAATTTGAGGATTTTTGGCTTTCTCCTCAAGATACTAGCCTTTAGAGGTAATTTCACTAAGTACAAATGGTGACTCCAAGCACAAATATACTAGTTGAGTAGTCTAGGTACTATATTTTAGGTTATTTTATTATTTTATACACTTCTCATGAGTTATTCATAGATTATTTTGATGTTGAGTTTGTCTCAATATAAGCTGGTGAGAAATATCCATCTTTGCCCATTCCCTCTCAATATGAACAAGTCCTTGGCCAATCTTGTCATGATCCCTATCAATCCTATTTTCCCTATAATTGTCCATATCAAGCTTGTGCTTCACCTAATTCCTCTCTAATTCAGTCCATTGCAATTTTCAAGAAGACTCTCATTGGCTATAAAGACAATATGTTAGGCCTTGATATTAAAAATGGGTATGGTCAAGCCATCCCTAGTGAGTGTATCAAGAGTATGACAGATGCTTTATATCTAGTCAAGAGAGAATGGATGCCCATTTAGAAAGCTAATTAGAAAGGTCTCACAGTTGAAATGCTTAATGTTTGTAGTCTATTTTTTCACATAGAAAAGAGGTTGAAATCTCATGAACTACCTCAATATTTAAAGCTCCAATACACCCCATAGCAGCCTTCATGTATGCTAGATATACCTATTCAAAATGTCAATCCAATCATGTTTCAAAATTCCCCAAGTCCTTTATGCATTCCCCAAAGTTTTCCTTCTTGAAGGTCCATCCAAGAGAGAAGCTAGAGGAAGAGGGATACCACTGTTGGAGATGATTTTTAGAGAAGAAGGTTGATGTTGGAGGCTCATCTTGACAAGAAGATTGATTTTGAAAGCCAACATCTGAAGAAATCCATCATGGCAATAGAAAAAGAGGTCTCTAAGTGTGACATTACTTAATTTGCATCTCATACTCATGAAGAATATTTTAAGTCTATTTTGCCAAGATGGAGGAAGTAGTGGCAGCTTGTGGAAAGAAAGAAAAAGGATGTCTAAGTGTTGAAGTTGGAAGTGAAGAGAAGACTAAACCTACTCAACTCCCTCCCACCCCTCCTCAAGAAGCCTTATACCCTTCATCCCAAATTTATTTCAATCCCTTACCTATTAAGATCCTATTTCCCCTCAAGAGAAGCTATTTCAAGAGAGCCTTACCAAACAAATTAAGGAGTTAGAATTCAAAATGAAAAATCTCTCATCTATGCAAGGGAGGATTGAAGTGAATGAAGTTATTAAACCTGATGTAGATCAATTAATTGAGGAGAAATCTGATTTTAATGGTGAGGATTGCTTTTCCCCTTAGAAGCCTTATTGGGCTAAAGTTCTTGGTTTTGAGATGCCTAACATTAACATCACTAAGAAGGAGAAGGAAATTGAAATTTTAGAATGGGTTGAGGATGAAAAGAAGCTAACTTATTATGAAAAAAGATCAGATTGTGATGACAATGTAGATGACATTCCTTGTGTTGAAGAAGAAGCTTTGAAAGGTGTTCTTTTGGATTCCAAAGAGGAAGAAGTTTCTCTTATTTTTCACCTTCATGATGCTAATAAAAAGGATGATGATGACTTGTGGTAGATATTTGAGGACATTTGCAATGAATTTGAAAGCCCCAAGGAGCTTATCATTCCTTTGGAGATAACTACAAGACATGGTAAGCAAGGTGCTATGTTTCAAGAGGAAGACATGTGGCACACCTATATGCAGATGTTTAAGGAATATGAGGATTTTGAGAAGACAAAAATTCTAATAAGACAAGCCCAAGATGTTGAAGAGTAGGTATGTATTGAGAGGCATCACCATTAAGATATTCCAAACCATGATAGATCAATTTATGATGAATGTGAGTCTTTTGAATATGACTTAAATATTGGTTCTAAAATCACATGTGAAGCTAATCTTACAAACACCAAAAGGGATTTTGAACAAGAAACACCCATAGAATGTCATAAAACAAGACTTCTTGAAGGCTTTGAAGAGGCTATAAAAAATGAGAAGGATAATGAGGCCTTTCAAGAAGAAATAGATTTTCAACAAGCTATCCCATTCATAAATATGTAAATTTTCCATGGTGAGATAAAGGGATAATAGTATGAAGCATGTTTCCAAAATCAAGAAGACTTCATCTATGTTGGAGGCTTGTTTGAGATGACTCCATCAAAGGACATGCCAAGATAAGGAGAAAGAGAGAAGCATGGGTAATCTAACACTACATCTAATAGGAAGCATGTTTAACACCCTCATTAATCCCATGAGGAGGGAGATTCAAGGTACTTTCCTTTTGATCCTGGAAGGGAGGTATGTTTGGTTAGGTGTACATAATTAATTTCCTTTCTATTGCATCTTGTGTTCCCTACATGCTTTGTAGCATAAGTGTACCTTTGCTTTGTGTGTTTACTTGGTCTTATTGAGTATTGTTTTCATTTTATGTGTTTTGAGGTCAATAAAATATCTTGTTAGTCAAGTCAAGTTTTGATCCTATTTTTTTATATTACATTTGACTCCCTTTGCCTAATGGATGGGATAAGGCCACTACTCCTTAACATAAGCAAGCATGTTTCCCCTAAGAATTACTAAAAGTGTTGACCAAATTTGAATTTTAGTCAAATTGGGTCAAACCATACATATTAAAACTTTTCAAAAGTTCCCATATGTCTAATAGGGTCTCATGTGTGTCTAAATACCTTAGTTATCCCTTCTCTAGCCTTGGTCTAATCTTATCTTCCTTGTTCTTGAGTAGTCAACCAAAGTAAACTCTAGTCAACCCTAGTAAGACATGATAAAAGGTTCAAATTATCTTATAAATATCCTAATGTGGTTATTTATATGTTTTAATGTGTTGATAAATAATGAATTTATCCTTCACCATGTTTCATATGCAAAAAAGGCCTTTTGGTCATATTTTTGGCTCATTAAATGACTTGTATAGATGGGTTAAGGAAGAAAAGTGTCACCAAAGAAGATTTAAATGTGGAGGATGTCAGAAAATGTTATTAGGTATTTAGAGTCAGATCAAGAATTAGTTTCATGCATGAAAATAGGGAAAAATCCTAAAAAATTACCCGTAATGGCACTTGTAAAGACTTGGGAAGTCCACCTTCAGCTAAAAACATGGGACTGTGCATCTTAAAATTCCTAAGATATTTACCATGCTTGATTTATAAAGGTTATGAAGTTTAGTTTTTACTTATGTTTCTTCTTTCTTGCCTTTGCAAGCCAAAGAGAGTCAACTTTGGATGCATAGTATAGTCCATATAGGTGGAGGTAGAAGGAGTGCTCTGGGGATCAAAAGGGCTCTAAGTATACTTAAAATACATGGTAAGAGTTTTTATTTTTATGGCTTCTTCTTTATGAATCATTACTAAGAATATAAACAAATATTTATGCTTCTTCATCCATGAGGGGTCTCCTTTTTGAGCTAGTTTCAAAATAATTTTCTTTGGTTTGATGGATTTGATTGTTTCATATGTTTCTCAAGGCATATCCATAGTTTTTATCACTAGATCATTGGTTTTAGAGTTTCATGAAATTAGTAAGCCTCTTCTAGGATTGTGTATGATTGTAAACTATTCTTTTGCATCCACAGTTGTCTTAGACAGAGCTACAAGGGTGTTGTACGATAGGATATTGTCAAGTTTGAAACCTCATGAGATTTTTAAAGTTGTATGTTAGCATAGTGAACATGATTCATCCTTTGGTAACTCATTATGACATTGAGGAACTATCCCAAGTAGCCAATCTATGTTTTGGCCTCTTGTCCTTGAAAAGTGCAGACAGAGGTCCAGGGGGTTGTTTCAAACATCTCATGATACATTCCCCAATACTTTTCATTCATTCCATTGATATTATATTGTTATCTCTAGCATGAGGAAACACTATGAAAATATTGGATAAATAAGGACTAATGGAAAGTGGTGTTTGAGAGGTCTAAAAGTACTCCTAAAACCACTAAATTATATTAGTAACATTTACAGGTTTGAGACCAAAAGAGGGTTCCTTCAACCAAAATTTCAAATTAGGCTTGTCTTCCATATATTAATGATTCTAAATGGTTCAAATGTTACTCATGGATTGATAAATCATAAAGGAATATGCCACTTGGTTTGGTGACTTCTCATACTCCCTATCTGTACAATGTCAAATTATGACCTACATGCATGGTAAGTTGATAATGACCTATAGATTTGATGCATGATTTGTGTTTAGGGTTATTTTTAGAGAAAGATAATCCAATCAAGAAAATTTAGTCCAATATTATTTTTTAAAAACCTTAATTCACCTAATATAAAGTCCAAAAGCATGCAAGTACACCTATAGGTCAGTAAATAAGGTGTCTTAGTCCATCTACAATGAGGCAAGTAAACAATGGGCTTTCATGTCTTGATGGTATTGAAGGATGTTCAAGGTATTAAATAGGTCAAAATAAAATATTATGACCTCAATATATTTTTAGAGGATGCATACACACCCTACACAAAATTTCATGATACCACCTCCATCTACAGGCAAGGGTAAGCTGAATGTCCCAGTCAGTAAGTAGGCAGTGACAAATAAGGGCAATATTTATAGAAGTTAGTATGGTATAAACATCCAATAAGGAATTAAAATCAATTTGAAATGAATATAAAATCTTATATAATGGTTTTAAAACATTTCATCAATCCAAACCAGGCATTGACACCTATAGGAAGGGAAGGAGGATAAATTGTCACAGTCAGCCATGACAGACATGGTCTTATTATTTTAAGAGAATAGAGGTGGTTTAAGAGGTTATCATGTTGGAAATATATTGGATGAAATTATTTTATAGTTTAATAATATATATGTCCTTTACAATGAACATATATCAAGGCAAGAGTCTCCAATTTAGTGAAACACAGTCAACATTCAACACCTTGCACAGTCTTGTACCTAAACGTCTACCAAGGAAAATAGAACAAGTTAAGAGGTATAAAATAATCACAAAGAGATAAAAATTTATGAAAATAATACTTGTGAGATGAAAAAACCCATACAATATCTAGATTTAATGACAAAATATGATAACATGCCTCTATTCTATCTCAGAGGCAGGGTACTTTTCCCTTGCATTAACCCTACAAATTTTGGAAATGAAGTTTAATCATACACAAAAATTCATGGATAACCTCAAGGAATATTTGGAGAGTTGTGACACACATAATAAAACATGTTAAAACTTTCTATAAGTTCTGAGGTTAGACAGGGTGGTCTAGACAAGAGGGTCTGCAGGTAGTGTAATTAGGCTAGGTACAAGCTAACTCCAAATGAGAGGTCATTCCAAATTTTAACCTTTGTAAAGAATTAAAATTATTTGGATCATGTTAATGAAGGTATAAATTATATGTTAAAACTATGTAAGTGTGTGAAAAGTGTCAACAAGGGTCATTTTGCTCAAAAGTGCAGACAAACCTATTGAACAAGGTTTAGGCCTAGTATCAAAAGGTGGGGTCTTTTCATTTATAGATTTTAGTGAGATATTATGATGATTTAAACATGTTTTTGGGATGTGTATGGAAGTTTTTAAGACTTTACTATATAGGAGAGGTCTCTATGAAGCCATTTTTGGCTTGAAGTGCACTTAGACCTTATAAAATGCATATGAATGACTCGAATAGCCAATTTGAAATGCTTGTATCTCCCATGAAGCTTTGCATGGGAATCCAAGGTGTTAAATAATGTTAGAGAGGGTCTTAAATAATCAATAAGTTGAATTTGTTTATAACTCCAATGTATAACCTTTATGAATAAAGGCTAAGAGTTTAAATGACTAAAAACCCTCACAAAACCCTCTCTTAGACTTGATGGAGGAAATAAAGAAAATGGAGTATCCAGAGGGGATGTAAAGGCCATGAACAAAATTTAAAGTTGTAGAGGAATCTATAGGGTCATATTCCATGCAATTGACATTTAATACCCCTGTATAGAAGAGGTAAAATAGAGATTTATTTGATAGATTTGTGTGTTTTGTAGGCATATAGAACTTTAAAAATATGCAAACACTTTGGGAGAGATATTATGACATATTATAAGTAATCATGTCCATATATTGAGATATATAATCTCCCAAGTGTGCCTACCATCTCCTTGATCTCAACCAGTCACAATGAATGAGTAGTGAACACTTAGTGAAAATGGTAAAACTCCAATTAGGAAGCCTTTTAAGGCTACATTGATGAATATAATGACTTGGACACTCTTGAAATGTGTCATTCCTCTTTGTTCATAGATAAAATTGTATAATTGGAAGGTTTTTGAATCCCAAGTGTGAGAGGTGCATGAGAAGGAATTATTTGTGACTGTCATGAATGATTGCTCATGGTCAAAGGAATATGAATGATTAAGGACTAATCTAATACATATGGAGTATTTTAAGTAATCCCACCCATTTAGATCAATAATTAGACACAACCCTTTTCAGTGATGAGGTTATTTTGTGAAGGCAAATCTTGAGGGCAGTTTCATGTGCAAGCAAAGAGAGAATCTACACCACATTTGGAGGAGTTATATGAGTTGAGTGAAATTTGTCTTTGCTTTCCTTGTAGGAAATATCTCATACCTGACTCTATAAATATTACAACTCCTTGTACTTCGTTGACAAGTGTCTGAGTGACTCTTGAGCTTCCCCTTCTCTCTCTCCTCTCAAAATTTCTATAAATACTAGCCTTTTTGGTTGTACAAATTTCTCCACTTGGGTGTGGAAAATCCATACCAAAATTTTGCCTTAAACTAATAAATAATGTTGTTTTACCTTATTAAATATTTGAAAAAGTGCATATTATGGTTGTTGGTCTTGTGCAAGTGTATTTTTCTTACCTTCACATGTTACTCTTCCTAGTGCCTTGTGTGGATTAAAAGCTCTATTTTGCAGGTCAACAAGAAGTGTCTAATGTGGATTATAGGTATAGTGATTAGCTCATTAATTAGTGTTTCTATAAGACCTATTATATAATTCGTCATAGCCTAAGATCTCTTCAAGACCCCATGCTTGAAACATTGATGTAAGAGAGGAGTGTTTAATTGAATGAAGTGTATGTGTGGGATTATCTTTAGTTTCAAGTGCATTATAAGTGGTGTGAGTAGATCATTTATTTATTATATCACCTCCCATAGATTAGATTTGTTTTCAGTTATCCTTATCCCATTTAATCCACAAAAAAAGTTAGTATTAGGTTGATCTATAGTGGTACATCAAGGGAACTAGCCCTAATCTAGAGATCCACCTCAAATTTGGGTCACCCACAACCATGAGGTGGTTCCATTGTGACACTTTAACGAGGAAATAATTTTCATCTACGTAAGGGGTAAAAATTCAAGTGATAATAGGAACTAATTAAAATACTAACTCACTCAATCCTTGACATCCCCTAAAACACTTCACATGCCCTATAAGAAGAAGCTTTCCAACTGTAAATAGGATGAAAGAATGAAAAAACATGCTAAGGAATCCATAGTCTTCACTTATGCAAAATCAATAATTTAAAATGAACACACTAAGATTATTCATGAAAGAGGTAACAATAAGTTTTATTATTCATCAAAAGGTATACATTTGATTAGGGATTTATCATACTCAGGTGGAACATCCAATACAATGCCAAAATGGTTAGTTCTTATAGAACTTATGAGAGAGAGAAGAATAGAGAAGTTAAAGGGTCACACAAACACTTGTAATTCTGATCCAAGGATTTACTTGTGAATGTATATAGGGTATGGGATGAACCACACAAGGTAAGGAGATACAAGTGTCAATTCAAGGCATAAACTTCATGAAAAGTGGCATAAAACTCCCCATTTTGCATAGAATAATTGCCTTCATGATTACCTCTATTTGAAATTTCCATAATTGATTATAAACAGGTATAATAATTTTAATTTAAGGTATATACATAAAAAATGCCTTTATATGCATTGGTTTCATGCCTAGTTTCTAGAAACCTCTAAAATTGAACCATCGTCATCATTGTCCAAGAAGAACTCCTTTAATACACTCTACACACTTGGCTTCTAAAAAGGCATAAGTTTTCCATGAAAATTCATAAAAGGAATTGGATGACATGTGTAAATAACCTCTAGGGCCATAGAAGCATTAGTCACACCTTAAAATGCCATTCACTTGAAGTTTTCAGACTTTTCCTTAGCTTGTCCATTAGGCTAATTTTAACTGGCTGAGTTGAAGGACATGGTTTGAACACGTAGGAGTTATTTTAAGGAATTAAAATGATATGGTTAGTTAAATTAAGTCTTAATATTTCCATCCATATGATTTACATCTCTTGAAACCTCCTACAACCTATATAACACACAAAATAGTAAAAAAGACCCTATTTATGCCCCCATCTTTACAAGTCTGTATAATCAAAAAGTATGTGAGGGATCCTAAGAGAGTCCTTTTAAACATAAAATATATATTATGGTAAAATTATTCTATTTTATTATCTTTCCAATCTCACTTTCTCCATCAGGTCTTGGCTAAGGGTTTAGTAGGGTTTTAGACCTATTTTTGGTCTTAAGCATTGTTCATAGAGTTTTCACATCCAAATTTCAATCCAATGCCACAATTTTTTTTTATAGGACCCTATATATCTTCTCAAAACTTCTTTATTTACCATGAAAATCATTATAAGATATATGAGCATTCAAATTTACTCACTTAAACCCCTTTCTTCCATTTGTACAAGCCAAATGTTGGTCCCAAGCCAAAATTGGGTTTATTTGCAACTCCATTTCTCTCTATAGGATTAAACACATCCTCATACATCACATAATCATGTTTTAATAATTTTTATCTATCATTTAAGTTTGGAGTTTAGAATGACCTTTTCTTTGGCTTTAAGGTCTTACTATTCCTAGAACCCTGTATGTACCTTAAGGCCCCAAAATAATATTTTGATGAATTTACCTATGTCATAATAATTAAAACACATTTTAAATTCCATAATAAACATGTTTTAATTCTTTATAGATATATCTTATATTTGGAATTTAAATTGACCCTCTATTTGGCTTTTAGGCATAACCATACCTCATGAGTCTGTCTACAACTTCCTTAGTACAAGGTGCCCTATTGAGTTACATTCCTTAATAATTGGTATTTATGATTATTATATGTGTGTTAAAACTTTATAAACCTTCATATAGGTCTCCTTTAACTTCTATTTCACCTTTCTATCTCCATTTTCCAAATCTTATCAGTTTTGACCCTAGGTAAGTACCCCCTGTCTGAGATAACACCAGGGGTACTTCCCCTATTCTCTCAAATAATTTGGATGTATAATGGGATTAATAAAGTTTTGAGGAATATTTAAAAAAAAAATAGATCTTGGTCATCTCATATGACCTTCCAAATACATGAAAGTATGAGATAGACTTGTAGGAAGGGCACTATTTGCAGGGATTTCCATTTTGGACTGAGTGTAGATTATTAGGTGTCATTACTTTTACTGTATCTCCATTATGATGGATAACTTATATCATCATGATAAATATGAAATTATTCTAGTTATTATTATCACCTCTACTCCTTATATACCTTCGCATTCCTTGGTTCAGTCAAGATTGAGTTACCCTACCTGATGACTGAGACAAACATGGTTGTAGGTTACTTTGCATGATGAGGAGTTATGTTAAATATGTGAAGGATTTTCATGAATTATCCTTAGTTTAAAAATTCTTGATTGAACTATCTTGATTTTTTGGAGAACCTTAAATACCATCTTTGCACCAACTTTGTGTGACTTTCTAGACTGAGACACCCCTATTTGACCCCTACTATAGGTTACTTTTGTTCTTAGGGCTTGAGTTAGGGTGTGAAAAAGCTTATCATAGACTCTCTTGAATTAAAACAATGTTATTATACCCTGAAAATAGCTTGAATTTCATGAAAATATCTCAAAACCCCTATGTCAACTCACTGCCTATATACCTTGCTTGTTATAGGTGCTCATGGGCTTATATATGAATGAGGTATGTGTTTAGGAGATAAACATGATGAGTTACCTTCCTTACAATGGTATATTGAGTACTTGATTATACTTGAAACAAATAAAACCATATAAATATGTTAGCAAGGTCAAAAACTACAATTTTGGGATGGAGATAGTCTTGTTTAAAACCATGCCTGTAGATAACACTGACTATTTTCAGTGTCTTTTAGGCAACTTTAGGGTCTCCCAAAACCATCTTTCAATTGATATCTTCCCTTCAAAATTTTTAAGGTTATTGTATATACTAGTGGTTACAAAACCAAGCCATTACAATGACCTAAAAGTACATATAGATATTCCAAATATCATTCTCAAAACCCTCCAAGATCTCTATTTTCCCTTTTTAGGGATTGGAAACCTGAAACAATCAACTCATGCTAGAAAGTGTTTTATGATTTCACCTTGTCAGTTGACACTCTTAAATGAGTCTATCATGCTTCAAAACCACATTAAATTGTTTAAAAATAATTTTATCACACTTAAAATTTCCAACACAAATACCTATGTCCTCTATTTAGACCACCTATAAGTGGACATTATCATATGTAGGCAGTAGGGAAGAATTGAAGCAATATGTGTGTTGTATGAGTCCTCAAATTAGCATGGTACTTATTTAAAATATTGAAATTAATATCTTATAACCTATTAGGTCATTTAAAAATTATTAAAACATCCCATTCAATGTGAAATTATCTTCCAAGCACCTGGAACAAGGTAGGCAACATGTTGAATGACTGTTCTAGCATGGTGGAGACATGGTTTTCTTATCAAACTATGGGGTTATGATACTAGAACATATAAGGAGGTGAAAATAATGAAATTTAAACATAGAATACACTATTTACCATTCAAATTAAGCCTATATAGAGAATACAACTTTCTAAAAGTAGTGAAAATGGCTAAAACTGTACATAATGACCTCATCTTATAAAGTGAGTTACTTGGAATTTCAAATCAAATCAAAATGTGAAAAAAATCATGGAAAACATGATAAAGTGGGATTAAAAATCCTATATAAATAATATTAGTATCTATATTGTACAGACCTCTCCAAACCAATGCAAAACCTGAAGGATACATAGATTGATAGGTAGAATTACACAGTCAACTTCAAATGGATGATTCATAAATTACAATTGATCATTATAAAAAATATTTAAATGAAAATTTATTATTATGAGTTTAAAACAACATCCAAAAATAATTATACCTGAAACTCTTTCTATTGGCCATACTAAGTTCAAACCTGTAAGTCACATTTTTATGACAAGAAAGACAAAAATGGAGCATAATGGTTTTGGATTAGAAATGGAAATTTCAGATCATTAAAAACATTTATTTGAGATGATAAAGTTTAAAGGACATCCCTTTAACCTATCCCACATGTCACACTTACCAAGGAAGCTGTACAAGTGCTATTTTCTCTCTTTTGCTTAAGAAACCTACCCTTTCTTTTGCATAACCTACCTTATTTGATTTTTTCAGTTAATTATGAATTAATTGGATACATGGGGTATTAAATCATCTATTTTTTCCTTAAAATTTTCCAATAAACCCATACAAATCATTAAATTCCCCCTTTTTAAACCTTAAAATGACTCAAAATGATAAATAGACATACAAACTAATAGACCAAAGCTAATATAACATTGAATGTCACAAAATGACCTATAAAAAACCTCATGACATGATATTATACTGAATAAAACACCTAAAGGTCAAGTATTTACCTAGGGGTACCCCAATTTGACCTAAAAATCAAATTTAGTCAACAAATTAGTGACTCATAGGGGTAGTATGCTTGTTATACTAGCTAGACTAGTAGCCTTATCAGTCCATTGAGATTATGGAGTCATCTAAGGATTTAGACAAATAAGAAAGACTTTGACAATTGACCATAAATCTTTGATCAAGATAAGACACTATTGACTACCTTTACCACACAAAGTAAGAACACACACAAAACAAGGCAACAAACTAACAAGACACACAAATGTACTCAAAGAACTTACGGAAAATAGAGAACAAAATATTATGTACAACTAAAAACCAAACATACCCCTCTTTCTAGGATCAAAGGGAATGTTTCTTGAATCTTCTTTTGCATGAGATGGATGAGAGTGCCAAGCATGTTGCTCTTTAGATTGAACATTTGATGGACAAGACCTATTCCTTGGCTCTTAATTTGACTTTTTATCTAGTAGATCGTCTTTAAATAGGTCTCCAATGTAGATGTATTACTATTGACCTTGTTTACATACTTCATATTTCTTCCCACTCTCTTTCTCATGATCAACTTTCATCTTCTTTTTAGGCATAATCTCAAAAGGAATGATATCTTCTAAATACATTCTAGCCTTCTACTTTGAGGTCTTATATGAAATTTATAATACTATAATTCCCACTGCCGTCCATAAAAAAATGAAAGCTAATGATTTTTATATTGAGGAATAGGAGGTAAGTTTAGTTTTCCCAAGTCTCATTTTTTTGCTTTATATATATTTCAAATATTAACATTTTTTGCATGCTATTTATTACAGGTGAGAGTGTGTGTTTATGACACAAGAAAATAGGAAGAAATTAAAGGTTAGTGTGCTCCATAGGGCTCTAGTGATACCCAGTCCATAGAGTCTTCAGTCAATTCATTTTGAATTGTGAAATGCCTAAGAAATGATTCTAGTTCATCTCCACTTCCAGGTTCCCCCAAATTTCCTTTAATGTCTTTTTCTTGTTTTCTTCAATGGAAAAAAATAATATCCATATTGGTTTTTATTTTTTTTTGTAGTTGACTCTTGAAACATTGCCATTGAGGATTTTTACACACCATACAATCAATGTTTTCCATTAAAAATTTCTTTTTGATTTGAAGTTTATTAGAATTTTCTTGTTAATTAATTGGATAAATTACTCATTTTGTAGCTATAAGTGAAACCACTAATATCTCTCCCACAAGCACAATGAGATGGCAAGAGCCAACTCACACAAGGACACCAAGAGGGGAAGAGATAAATCTAGTAAGGAAAATCAAAATGGATGAGGTAGTCACCATGACAAGTAATAATATTAATACATTCAATTTGAAATTTGTTTAATTTTATGTTTTCAAATTTACCATTTTTGAATATTTTTTTTCGCTGTCCACCCAACATTTGTTAGGAGACCTAGAAGTATACCACCACCCCCACCACCCATACAGATTCAGAGAAGAGGAAATAACATCTCTCTCCTTGCATAAAGTTGAGAAACACTATTTTTTTTTATTTCCCAAATTTCTCTTTCGATGGCCTTTCGAGTGCATAGGGTCTTACATGTTTGCAGTAGATTGATCTGGATGAAAAGTTTCTTGGAATTGAAAGTGAACCCTTGATTTTTGGTGGATTCAATCTATGTGAATTTATTCAAGTTGCTAATATGCCTTTACAAGTGCCTCCTATGGCTAACTCTTCCCCACCCCACATTGATAATTTAAATGTCTATGAGGATTCCCTTACTAATTTTTCATTAGACAAGCTAGTTTTAAAAAATCTACTTGCCAATTTAAGGGATGGTGTTATTGAAAATTTAATGATTTAAAAGAATGGGAGATAAGGGAAAAAGCACTTATCAAGTAAATCAATTCCCATTATCAAAGCCACTCCCAAAGAGTGAATTTGTTTTTTCTTGTTCAAAATGAACCCTCAAAGATTGATGCTTTATTCCAGCAAGCTCAATCTAGATTGATCTCTATGGAAAATGTTTACAATGATAGGATTTTAGATATTATGATAAATAGGTTGGAAAATTTAAATGGAGAAGCCCAAGCATATTTCAATAAATGGGCTAAAGATATCAACCTTTTTACCAATGCATAAGCAGAGAAGGATAAAGATGTGGTAAATTTTATTTATCTGTAACCTGTATTTTGATTATTATAGTAACTTTGTATGTGTTTGACACTTATATATTATTTGTTACTTGTAGGCAAAATTTGAAAATTTGAAGCAAGAAGCACATCTTTTTAATGTGTATTTGAAAAATGCCTGTAAAAGTATCTCCTCAGTGATTGCAGTGAAGGAAAAGTTGCTTCTATTAAATATATAGAACAACACTTTGAATAAAAGAATTAAAGAACATGGTATGGATCCAAGCATTTTATTGAAGCAAAAAAAGATGTGGATCCTACAATTATTTCAATAGGAGATGACACGAATGAGGAGAGGGTGATTCTTACACAAATGAATTCTACTACAGAGGATCTTCAGAAGGAAGGAGTGATAATGGAGGATCCATAGGTAGGTCAAGACAATAGGTTTCCATGGGTGTGGATGGAAAGCACCAAGGGGGTAGAGAGTGTCAACCATAAAAATGTTGATTTGTTTGATTTTATACTATTCAAAATGATTGTTTCTATTGTTTAAAATAAATTATATCATGTTTATTTGAAAAATAATTGTTTTATTAAATGATATTTTACAGTTGTTCCAAATACTCTTAGCTATATAATTTTAATATTTATATATATACAATGTATTGTGGTCAAGTTTATATATTGTATGGAGAAAAAGTAGAGTAAATATTCTATGGATGGCTATAATGTTCTAGTAGTTTAAATATACTCATTGAAACATTTGAATGCATGACTATACTGTTCTAGTAGTTGTAGCACTGAATGCATTGAGTGTGGTGCAATTTGGAAATAAGTGAACCCAACTATAGTAAAATTATTTCTAGTAGTTTTAGTTTTTAAATATTGTAGTAGTTGTAGGAAAAATAGCCTATTGTATAGTAAATATTCCATGGAATTATACTATTCTATTAGTTGTAGTATTGAATGCATTGTTAGTGTTATATTGTTCTAGTAGTTGTAGATTTGAATGCATTGTTAAACTATTCTAGTTGTTGTACTATTGAATGCATTGATTGTGGTGGAATTTGTAAATATGCAAACCCAACTATAGGAAAAATATTTCTAGTAGTTGTAGTATTTAAATATTATAGTAGTTTTCATAAACATGGCCTATTGTAGAGTAAATATTCTATGGAATTATATTATTCTAGTAGTTGTAGTATTGAATACATTGTTAGTGTTATATTGTTCTAGTAGTTGTAGATTTGAATGCATTGTTACATTGTTTTGGTAGCTATAACATTGAATTGATTGATTGTAGTAGAATTTGGAAATATGAGACCCCAAGTTCCAACTATAGGAAAAATATTTTCTATATATTTGTGTAATGGTACTAATGTAAACTTGCAATAGAATAATTATTGTAACACTATTATGCATGTATAACAATAAATATTAATAATTAGAGTTTTAATGGAAAGAGAATGGGTGTCGTAATGTGCATCATGCATGTCTAGACATAAGACTTGTATGCTTCAATGAATGCTATAAGGAAATGCTCTGTATAATGTTAATGACAATTATGATTGCTACGTAATGAATGACATGCATTGCAAAGATAAAGTACTATTTTAAATACATAAAATTTTAATAGGATAACAAAAATATTAAATCCAATGTATTTAATAAGATTCATGATTGTAACATCCAAGAAATAGATTACAAAATTTAATGTATTTGAAGATGAAAGATTAAGAAATATTTCAAAAAATAGTAATTTTTATACTTATTAAAATAAAAGTCAAGAAATAGAAATAATCCTTGAGAAACTTGCTCATTGTAAGTGTGATTTTCATCTACCATGCTAGTGTTATATTCAGTCTCAGTATTCTCATCCTCTGTATAGGTAGCTATATTAGTCATACAATGCTTCAATGAATGCTATAAGGAAATGCTATATACAATGTTAATGAGAATTATGATTGTTAATGAATTACATTCATTGTAAAGATAAATTACTATTTGAAATACATAGAATTTTAATATGAAAAAAAATATTAATTCCAATGTATTGAATAAGATTCATGATTGTAACATCTAGGAAATAGATTATAAAATTTAATGTATTTGAAGATGAAAGAATAAAAAATATTTCAAATAATAATAATTTTTATACTTATCAAACTAAAAGTCAGGCAACTGAAACAATCCTTGAGAAACTTGCTCATCATAAGTGTTATTTGCATGTACCATACTAGTGTCGTATTTAGTCTCAATATTCTTATCCTCTATATTGGTAGATGTATTAGTCACACCTCTCATTTCCACTAGATAAATTCATGTTTCCACTTCTTTATCATATAGAAACTTGTCCACAGAATAACATGAAACATATATGTTAAGCATGGGATATATTGAGAGGGGGGGGTGAATCAGTATATCATATATCTAATAAAACTTTCCTTTAACCAAAATCCACTTAATCAAACATTCAAGATATGCAATAAAAATTAAACAATAAACACCACATGAGAGACACTAGATATAACATGGAAACCCAATGTGGGAAAAACCACGGAGAACAATCTCAAGTATATGAATGAGCACCAACCCAAACAATATTAGCAAGCCAAGCTTGTAGGAACACCAACCCCTTTACTAAGCACCAACCCAGCAACTATTTGTGAGCACCAACCCACAGGAGCACCACACCCCTTTGCCAAGCACCAACCCAGCTACTATTCGTGAGCACCAACCCACAAAGGCACCAACCCTTTTTCTGAGCACCAACCTAGCAACAATTCATGAGCACTAACCCAGAGGAGCACCAACCCCTTTGCCGAGCACCAACCCAGCAATAATTCGTGAGCACCAACCCACAAGAGCACCAACCCCTTTGTGTATACCACACACCTATCTCTCAATGTTGCTATCTCAAAAAATGATAGATCAATACAAAATCTCTTTCCTCTCTCTCACCTTTCCTCTTCTAAGCTAGATATAACAAATACAAATCATATTCATCTCTCATAACTACTCTTCTAAGCTAGATATTACAATATCAAATCAACCTCTATCTTTCATCTTTACAAATGGCTTCTCAAGCCTTTATTTATAGCTTTCCAAATGACCTTTGGTCTTCCCCCTTTGTGACCCTTCAATCCTCATGGAAAATGGTGCCAAACTTGTATGACCCTTCATATTCAAGCCTTTGAAAAATCATGTATTGATCCTTCATGATCAAAAATGTCCTTCCCTCTTTTGTCCTCATCTTGGTGACTTTTCATATTCCTTAAAGTGTCCCTTCATGAGAAATTGCACCCTTCCTCTTTTGTCTTCACTTGGTGACTCTTGGAATTCCCCAAGATGACTCTTCATGGGAAAATGCGTCCCATCCTTCTTTTGTCTTTACCTTGTGGCTCTTTGACTTCTCCATGGGCCCTTCTTTTGTCTCATATGCAACCAAAAATATATTCGTTAATATTAAATAAATATTAACTCACATTAGCCAAGATAAATATATTACAAACAAAATTAAATGCAATGGGGCCTTTATCACCAATAATGTTAGACCTTTGACATCAATGACAATATTTCCAACAATCTCCCCCTTTGTCATTGATGGCAACCTCAATCCTGAAACTGCCACATCTTGTCACCTGCACATCCTGTCATCTAAAAACATACAGTAACTCCCCCTTATTTTAGTAACCTGTACCTATTCCCTGTACCTATTTTTTTCACTTGTACCTATACTTGTTATTCTCCCCTTTTGACATCAATGGCAAAGGGCCTACCTGGACCTAACACTTAGCTCCCCCTCAACTGATGCTAAACATCAATGGCAGGAAGTAATAGAAATGACTCCCAACTCCTTTCACAGATCTTTGAATGTGTCCTTTGATCATGCCTTTGAGAAGATATCTGATAAATCATTGCCTGTCCTTTGAGAATCTGCAATCAACTCATTTGAATATTTCCTTCTAATCTCACAACCTTTTGCATGAAACTTTAAGGTGTATCCTTGATCACATATTTGACTTACACTGAATAGATTAAAACATTCTTAGCTTTGGTTCTACTAATATCCAAACTTAAAATACCTTTTGCAACTATCCTAGCAGTGGTTTTATCTTCAAATTTCACTATTCCACCATTGATCTTATTTACTCTTATCTCCTGTCATATGCCTCGAACATCCGCTATCAACGAACCATGGTTGATCTTTATTTCTTACATGCAAAGCTATTTGCACCAATATAAAATCTTTAGGTTATTTCTTCTGCCATGAACATGACTGAACCTTCTTCCTAATGAATGGAACTTTGAAACTCTGATCCTTCTTCTTGATGAATGGAGCTTTGAAATTCTGATCCTTCTTCATTGAATCTGCATGAGTATCCTTCTCCTTCTTTCTGAAATTGTTAGCTCTTTTTCAATATTCTAATTTCTTATGACCATAATCATTTGAAACACTTTAAAACTTTTAAACACTGCATAGCCTCAAACCATAATACTGATGTAAAAATTTCTTCAAAAAAAATCTATCCCCTCAAAAGATATACAAATTAATCTGCCAACTCACCTTCTTGTCATGCAACATAACCAAGACCCAAAAGCATCCACCATGCTTCAATTTTTATTAAAAGTGTCTCCTTGAAGCCTAGAAGAGACACCCCACACAAAAGGGTCATAGAAACAAATCTCAGGAGATTCCCACATCTCCTCTATTTCTTCCTTGATCTTCTTGTGTTTTTCTTTTAGAATCTGTTTAAGCATGTCTAGACTTTTTGACTTAATAACCTTATAATTTATGATGTTTTTCATCTTCTCAACTTTTGAAACTATCTTATCTAAACAAAGCTCATGCTCAAATGTAACAAGAGATTCTGCACAATCCTTCCTATATGATTCTTTATCTACTATAGCAAGTAATTCATTTTCACTCTTAAACTCAACCTGATCAACCTTTACTATTTTAGGTCTCCAAACCTAAATTTGTATTTTCTCATATTTTCTAGGGGCTTTATATCCTTTGACATACCTTGAATATCTCTTTACTTTATTTTGACATAATTTAGCAATATGTCCAATCTCATGACAACAAAAACAAATAATATTTTTCATACCTTTTTCTTGAATGTGACTGAGATCTCCCTTTGACTAATTGCTTCTCCTCATACAATCTCCTTCCCTATGACCAACATGATGACAAATAAAACAATGGCCATGAAAAGAATTTGAAAACTTAAAAGCATTGGGCTACCTGATCAGCTTCTTTGATTTTCCTTCAAAACGTGCATCCTTCTTTCCTTGGACCAATATTTCATGATTTTTCTCAACCTTGATTATAAGCTTCTCATGATTATCCTTTAAAGAACCTAACTCATCCTTTAACTGATTACACTCTTCTTCTTTTGGTGTTAAAATTGAATTTGCAACCTCTAACTAATTCTTAAGATCCTGAATAAATATCTTGTTTTCTTTTACTTCTATAGCCAACTTAGAATCCAAGATACACACCTTTTCCTTAAGAGCCTCAACCACAAATTTCAACTCTTGATCCTCCTTCTTTAGCTTCTTGGCCATCTTATGCTTTTCTTTGATCTACCTTCAAGCTGTTAAACCCTTTTTGAAGGAACCTGCTCTGATACCAATTGTTAAGCACGGGATATACTGAGAGGGGGGGTGAATTAGTATATCATATATCTAATAAAACTTTCCTTTAACCAAAATCCACTTAATCAAACATTCAAGAAATGCAATAAAACTCAAACAATAAACACCACACAAGATAGAGAGAGACACCAGATATAACATGGAAACCCAATGTGGGAAAAACCATAGAGAATAATCTCAAGTATATGAATGAGCACCAACCCAAAAAATATTCACAAGCCAAGCTTGCAAGAGCACCAACCTCTTTTCTAAGGACCAACCCATCAACTATTCATGAGCACCAACCCACAGGAGCACCACACCCCTTTGCCGAGCACCAACCTAGCTACTATTCATGAGCACCAACCCACAGGAGCACCAACCCCTTTGCCGAGTACCAACCCAGTAACAATTTGTGAGCACCAACCCACAAGAGTACCAACCCCTTTGCCGAGCACCAACCCATCAATAATTTGTGAGCACCAACCCACAGGAGCACCAACCCCTTTGTATATACCACACACCTATCTCTCAATGTTGCTACCTCAATAAATGATAGATCGATACAACATCTCTTTCCTCTCTCTCACCTTTGCTCTTCTAAGCTAAATATAAAAAATACAAATGATATTCATCTCTCACAATTGCTCTTCTAAGCTAGATATTACAATATCAAATCAACCTCTATCTCTCATCTTTACAAATGGCTTCTCAAGCCTTTATTTATAGTTTTCCAAATGACCTTTGGTCTTCCCCCTTTGTGACCCTTCAATCCTCATGGAAAATGGTGCCAAACTGGTATGACCCTTCATATTCAAGCCTTTGAAAAGTCATGTGGTGACCCTTCATGATCAAAAACGTCCTTCCCTCTTATGTCCTCATCTTGGAGACTTTTCATATTCCTTAAAGTGTCCCTTCATGAGAAATTGCACCCTTCCTCTTTTGTCTTCACTTGGTGTCTCAATGCCATTTACCATGACATAAAGATGATCATGTATATTTAATTTTAAATAACTCTCTAGATTTTAAAAATTAGTCAAAATTTGATAGGTTCTAAGAATAGGTCCGTCAAAGCTTTTATTCAATGTGTATAATATATCTAAACATTGACATACACATTTTCTCAAATGTATGAAGTCAACAATATAAATAGATGTCTCTTGGGCATGTTTCATTAAATAGTTTATTTCCTTCAACATTGAAAAAATAACACATAATGTGAGTAAAGTTTATAAATATATTAAATGACCTAACATATATTTTGCTTTGTCAACTTCCCTGTGATATTTATACATAAACCCTGTCAAAGATGGATATTCTTATAAAATTCTATAGGCAGGTTTATACATGAAAATCCTTCTAGTTTCCACATCTTTCAGTAGTGTTTTTACCATCTGTCACTCCAATCACAAATTTCTAAAACTCCATAAATATTTTTGGGTTGATTAACATGTATGCATGCAAGTCATGAATAAGCTCTTCCACTTTTAAGACATTATTGAATGTGCTAACAATTTTGTACATAAGATTCATCCTATGTGCCATGCAATGGATTAGAATTATAAATGGAAAAATCATTGTTTGTAGGCAAACATAAAGACCCTTTATATGCCCCTATATCATTGATACACCATCAGTGCCAACACACACGAGCTTTGTAGCTATGGCATAATCATCCCATCTAGCTCTTTTTCTTAAATTGGATACAACCAATTTATGGAGGTTTTCTGCATTGAAATTTTCTATGATTTTATTGATAGATAAAAGATGAGATTGCCTTGAACAGTTTTCAAAGGTATACACATGCATGCAAACCCATGCTATGTTGTCAACTACAGTGACCTCATTGATAGACATAGAGATAAAAAGTGATCTCTTAACACTTTCTTTCAAATCTTCCTTCTCAACAATGGTTAGACATTTTGCCATTTCTCAAGCACTGTTATCTGACCAATGTGACTGTAGAATATCCGAAAATCCATTATGTTTAATTTTTTTTGTAATCTATAAAATAAAAAATGGGTCTTCCCTTTTTTAAAATGTGGAAAATAGTAGAGAATTGTACATATTTTACCCTAAGATTGGACTGCATATCTTTTCCAAATTATGCTTTGATGGTTTCCCCTTTCTCAACAAGATGTTTTTGTTTCTTTTGATCATTTTATTATTCATGTACATATCTTAGTGGCATAAATTCTTCTCCATTTTTCCATTTGTATGTTCTTATTATCTATCCATCTAGGTGCTTCATGGATATATATACATATATACATACACACACACACACACACACACACACACACACACACACACACACACACACACACACACACACACACACACACACATATACACACATTTTCTATGATTTTATTGATAGATAAAAGATGAGATTGCCTTGAACAGTTTTCAAAGGTATACACATGCATGCAAACCCATGCTATGTTGTCAACTACAGTGACCTCTTTGATAGACATAGAGATAAAAAGTGATCTCTTAACACTTTATTTCAAATCTTCCTTCTCAACAATGGTTACACATTTTGCCATTTCTCAAGCACTGTTATCTGACCAATGTGACTGTGGAATATCCAAAAATCTATTATGTTTAATTTTTTTTGTAATCTATAAAATAATAAATGGGTCTTCCCTTTTTTAAAATGTGAAAAATAGTAGAGAATTGTAAATATTTTACCCTAAGATTGGACTGCATATCTTTTCCAAATTATGCTTTGATGGTTTCCCCTTTCTCAACAAGATGTTTTTGTTGCTTTTGATCATTTTATTATTCATGTACATATCTTAGTGGCATAAATTCTTCTCCATTTTTCCATTTGTATGTTCTTATTATCTATCCATCTAGGTGCTTCATATATATATATATAGACACACACACACACACACACACACACACACACACACACACACACACACACATACATATACATATATATACATATATATATATACATACATATATATATACATACATATATATACATATATATATATATATACATATATATATATATATATATATACATATATATATATATACATATATATATATATATATACATATATACATATATATACATATATATATATATGTATGTATGTATATGTATATATATATGTAGATATATATATGTATATATGTAGATATGTGTATATATACATACATACATACACACACACACACACACACACACACATATATATGCATATATACATATACATATATGTATATATATATATATATATATATATATATATATATATATATATATATATATATATATATATATATATTTCCCTCAATGTTTCTCAATTGTGTCCAATTTAAGTTACATTCTATGTTTTTTTTCAAGTTTTGAATTATAAATTGTACATTTTCATTCTGTTGGAGGCTCATTACCATTTTTTAGTTCTAAAAGTTATATAAATGGATATTTTTTAGCCCAGTCAACTTGAAAATACCTTCCTATTGTCCATGTACTTCTCTTCCTCTATCAACTTTTTTGAGTGGAATTTTCAACAAAATTTGGTGTCTAATAAGAAGTATATTTCTCTTGTGAAGTGATAGGAGGAGTGTGTTCTAGTGAAGTGCCCAGAGGTGTGTCTTCTAGGAGGGGTATTTCATGAATAAAATTTATAGGTGCTAAGAAGTTATTAGGATTAATTCTTTCTAATGAAATAGTGTCAATATCCATGTCAATTTCTGCCTTGAAATGGTTTTGTAATTATTCTACAGTGAAAAAATGATATATTTAAAAAAAGATTCAGAATTACTTGTATTTAAAGTACCTGTTGTTTGTACAGTCCTCTTTCCTAGATTTATAAAATAAGACATGGTCTTATATTTTTTTGGTAGTTACTATGGTTCTTTACCTTTGTTGTCACCTCCTAATGTTAGAGCTTTATTGTCAAGAAATTTATTGCTACCAGCTTCTCATCCACTATTGGGCATCAAGTTGTGGTCATGCAACATAGTGCTATTGAGTGACAAGGTACCATCATGTGGCACAGTGCTATAGGGCATCAATCCATGATCATGTTACACACTACTATTAGATGCCATGTTGTCATCACATGACACATGGCATTTAGGTGACCAGTTTCCATTCCACAACACATCACTGTCCAGTGGTAGGTTATTATTGCATAGTACATTGCCATTGCATGGCAAGTTACCATCATACAACACATTACCATCAGGTGTCAGGTTGCTATCACATGACATATTGTGACTAGGCATTTGGTTATCATAACATGACATAATTTTTTCAAGTGTTTGATTTGTGCCATGTGACATAATGATGGTGGAGGTTAGGTTGTTAAAAGTAGTCGAGTGGCAGAGTGCAACCTCAAGTCTCAAGATCTTTGCAATCTGGTAAAGAAAGATACTTCAGTGGTAAGTTTGTGACCTCTAGGACACATGCACTATATATAGATGGAAAATTACATGAATAACCCCATAATTATTGTAAATCATTGGTGAGCTAACCCCTAAAAATGACATCCCAAAATTTTAGGTGAAAGTATCATATGTTGCACCCCAAAAATTTGCCAAATTCAAATTCCCCAAAATGGAATATTCATGAATTAACGAATATTCAACACTAAAACTTACCTTGATTTTATTATGTAGGTGAACTATTTGATGTCATAAAATCATGGGTCTTCATTTCTCTAAATTTTATGGGTATAAATTTTGAATTGATTCCTTCCTCTTCTCTTAACCTAGTTTGCCTCAAATTCAATATAAAGAATAACAAAAAAAACTATTTTTGGGTAACCATAAGGGAGTTTTAGTTACATATATTAAATACTCAAAATTAGATCCTATATAATTATGAAACTATTGAAATGGAATCTTGAGTAAGGGATTTAATATCCTCTTCCCTATATGTGATGATGTACCTACATGAACATTCACCTAAAACCTACTTTGGTATAAGTGGATGATGTCACAAGACATGAAAAATATTTAAATATCAAGATACTAACTCCATTAGCAATTTTTAGTAAATGATGTAGTCAATTAAGGCCCTAAATTAAATTATGGAGAAAGATCCATCATTTAAATGAAACCTGATAAATTTCTTGTGATGAATTGGTATATATAGGATTATCTAAGACATGATATGTGCTATGGTTGACCATGGAATATTTTAATATGTAGAATCAAAGGATCAATAAATAAGGTAAAGGTAGAGAGACAAATGTCTAGAATGGGTGAGGGCAACTCAAATGATAGATGAATGAGGCTTGAAAGATGAAAAGGATGTATTGAAGGCATATATACGTCTCAAAGGCTAGATTGAAAGTAGTGTGGGGTAGTAACACTAAGAGTAGAAGTGCAATTTGTACCAAAAAATTATATTAATTTTGTGTCATTTCATAATTTGGGTTTTTTCTCTCATTGAAGGAAACTATGATGTAAAATTGGCATAATTATGGTGCAAAAATTTTAATTTGTAGACTAATCCTTGTCATTTTTAGATGTATATATGCCTTTTTATAATGTTTAAAGAGAGTGTTATGTGATTTATCAGTGTTTCTAATACTTTTAAATTGAATAACAACCTTAGGAGTGATTTGTATTTATAGGTTTCTCTTCATTATTTCCCCTCTATAATTATCCCATGAAATGTGTCTAGGCATATATGTGATCCAAAACTAAAAAAAAAAGATTTGGTTGAAAGATAATTCAGAAATAAGAACAGCACAATTCAAATAATGCTATCTCTGAAAAGAGATGTTTTATTGATCAAAATTGCAGACCCAAACATATGCCTATCTTTGAGAAGAGATGTCTCATTTTCATTTCGGTTTACATATTAATTTATACATGTTTTGAAGGTGTGAGGAGGATGTGTAAGGTCACCAATCATGAGGGAGATTAAGTGGTTCAACTTCCACGATTTACAACAATACAGAATTCGAGGAATTACTATTTTAAGAAGCTTACTATTTTTAGACTGCACTACCAAAAATGAAATTTAGGGAAATTCCATTGGGTTTTTAGGGGTCAAACTTCATTTATCACAGCTAAATTCCATCTCATAATGTTCCCATCACTATTATCTTTCCAACGGTTCAAACGGCGAGTCAATTGGAGCTACGGTGCAAAAGGTATGGCTCCCGAAACTTCTACCACCAATTGGGGTGGACCCATCACCCGAATTGTCATCTGAATTGTTGCCTAGATCAATATGATAAATAATTTCCAATCCAAAAAATATTTATTGATGTCTTATAAAATAATTTAAGTAGAGTAAAACACATGCAATAACTAGTACTATCATAGAAGTAGAAAATTAAGATCTAAAATATGGAGAATGTTTGTGTAGGACTATAAAGGGTTCTTGTATGGACTAAACTGATTTTAAATAAATATATCTAGTGGATACAGGTGGGTAATATAGTATATGATTAGATAGATAGAGGGAAATGTTTTCCCAAAGATTCAAATATTTATTTGCATTTTCCAAGTGTGTTAAAATATGTCAATTTTGATGTTTCCAAAGTGCCAAACATTAAATTTAGGTGTGTACACAAGGATGGAAATGAAATGGGATCAAACTAGGATGGATCCAATATTGATAAATATTACATGAGGGAAAATTTATATGCACTTATATTTCAAAAACTAAGAGAATATTCTAGGAATAAGCATTGATAATTGGCAAACTAGAAAGTTGGCAGCCTATTGGCAAATGCATGAGTTAGAAAGGGGCCCAACAAAACCTATAAATAGGGACCTTACCATATCATTTGAAAAAACATTTAATTTTGGTTGAAGGTTGAATTTATTTAAGGATAAATATTAAAGTTAAATATTAGCTTAGGGTTTGGGAGAAGTATAATATGCCATGAAGGCTATATAATATCTTTATGCTTTGTGAGGAAAGTATATTGTGCACTCATTTTATGATGATTTCAACACAAGATTGAAATGATGGATTATATATATGTTATGGATTTTATGGTATTAATATTTATGTACATTTATTATTTATTTTATATTTACTTCATAATGTATAATGATGTACTTGTGTGTCTTAATGCTAAATTATCACACTAGGGGTCTCTATGTTTTTTATATGCCTTTGTTGAGTGATTATGTCTCTAAGCCTGAGTAATAGGGTAGAGTAATAAGGGTTGATTTTTTTTTAATGGTGCACTTACGAAATCCTATACAAGGCTGATTTAGGTTAAAAAAAAAAAAGCACATTGGATCTATTTGAAGATAACATGGATATTAGCTTTATGAATGGTGGGGTGTATATCTCTAGAGCACGTGGAAACTTGGTTTCAATAAAATTATTTATAATCATCAAATAATTTATTTATAATCAAGGATTTGAAACCTACCAAGTGGATGGAAGAACACATTTTGAGTGATTTATTTATGTGAGTTATCAAAGCACATACACATATGGTAGGAATAATTTACAAATTTTCTATTAATCATGCTTGGGTTGAATTATGAGTCAATTTTTTTAAATAATTGGTAGAGGAGTGGATAAGATCAATGTATGTTTTGTGGAAATACATGTTCAAAAACTACTATTTATAGTTTTCTATTTTGACATATTCATTCTTGGAGGAGGCATAATTATAATTTATGTATGAGCCTACAAACTAGTTTGTTTCCAAAATTCCATTGTGGATAAACATTCTCATGGTTTATTTTGGAATTATGACTATGAGGATGAGTGAATAAATATTATCATGTTTGGCCTATGTAGAAGTATAGAGAGGAGTAAAATGAGTGTTGTATAATTTTGGTGAAGAGAAATTCCTTAAAGATGAAGCCTTTTGGTAAAGGTAGGATAGGATGCATAAATATAATTAATGGAGTTATAAGTTAATCACTACTAAAGATCCTATGAGGTGTCATTGGAATCCATATAAGATAGTGAGGGCATACTATGGGTATACATAATAGTGAAAGACACTCTTTTTTGTATGGGGATATGCACATGAATGGTTCCCTATTTCTAGATAATACATGGAAAGGTAATGATATAATATCATAATATGATGAGGTTATAATGACTATATAAGATGAATTAGGTCCCAACTCTAATTCAATAATTTCCTAAACTTGCATGTGCATTGGCAAGGATTTAGATGATGTAATTCATCGATTAGTGTTTTAGGTAAAGAGGTCTAAACTGACAAGTAAAGATTAATTTTTGGTGGGAAAAAATATGTTTCAAAGTAATGATGGATAAGGGTAATATGTACATATAAGGATGGTTTTTTTTGCACCAACAAGATGGGCTGGTGCACATGGTTTTTTGACTTGATTAATTATTCCATCAATGGACCTTGTAGCTATGATTAAAGGAGGCATTATGCAAGGGAACCTAAGGCCAAATGCATATACACGAGGAGGGGATCATTTCATCTAGGATATAAATACAACCACAAAAACAATAAGTTGTAGATCATCTAAAAATTATGTGTGAAACATCAATGAATTTGTGACAACATCAAGGAATTGGGAATGTTATGGACCATATTTGTAAATGTGAATCCACATGGTACATGAAGTGAGTTAATTCAAATTAGAATAAGGATAGATAATTTTTTATGACATTTTAGATCATGTGCATACCTTATATATAAATTATGACATAGATCAAATGGTGCATGAATTTTGAAGAATTAACTCAAAGGCCTTTTTTGTGGAATTCTACATTCCTAAATTTGAATAAGAGGGGATATATGTACTAAAATAGATCAATTGTGATGTTGGTAAGAGTTTGTGTGCATATGATGTGCATTTTAAGACACATCTATCAAAATTTTATGATGATATTTACCCATTGTAGCATGTGCAATGGTTTGACAGTGGATTATTGCTAGCATTTGAAAAAAAACTATATTATTTTCATTAATGTGTGAGAAGCATTGGATGCTTCATTTGATTTTTTTTGTGAATTTCAATACAAGGTTATGCCTATTTATTTAATCTTAAATTGAGAAGATGAAAAAACATTACAAACCCTTTTCAAAGGCTATGTACGAGATGTACCAAAATTGGTATGGTGTACCACATGTAAAATATAGGGTCACACCATGGAAAATTGCACAAATAAGTAGCTATAAGTGGTGATAGTGTCATATTATGTTTATAATGTATATCATGAAATTTAAAAATATTTATTGTTATAGGATACCAAACAAATCAATGTCACGTATTACAAAAAGATATGTGATGAAACCATATGAGAAATATAGAATTACAAATTGTAAAATTAGATAAAAAAGGAAAAGGAGATGGGGTTAAAACTATTTCTATGATATAACCACAATATCAAGGTGTCTATAAAAATAAAATAATCTATAATCAACCTCAAGGTTGTAATTTTAACCAAAACCAAGGTAGAGGTTTTGTAAAAAATAAGGTAAAGGAAACACATAGAACTAAGGGATAAATTATAATCACAATTTTTAGATTAAATAAAATATGAGGACTCATTTATGGTAGAGGAACCTAAAAATGTGAAGGAAGAGTCAGTAAACGTATGGGCCATAGTATCGTAACTTAATTCAAGTGTGGTGAAAGCTATTATCATAAATATTGAACCAAGTATCCAAATGTGGATATTGTCAAAAGGACCACAAGACATTAGATTGCATGAATTCACAAGTGAAGATTATTCAAAAGGATAAAGTAAAAAATGGTTGTGACTATGATTTACATGGGTCAAGAGAAAACATCAGTACAAAGGCATGTATACGAAAGGAGTGGCACATATCTCAGATTGAACATTAATATAAGGAGTTAAATTTAAAACATAAGGCAAAAATTTGGTAAACCCATTATCTCTAAGATATAATGTTCAAATAAATAGGATGATAAAAAATTGTGTATCCTGATGTGCATGTCCAGTATAAATTTTCTAGGGAACCATAGGAAATTATCATAACTCTATAAGGTGAATTGAAAAATATGCATCAGATGAGGAAAATTATAGGGAAGACATGCTCAATAATCCTCATCAAAATAAAATATGTGAGATAATAAATCTCCTTTTATTATTGAATAAAAATTGGGTAATGTATTTTTTAAACTTGAGGCATCAATAAAGTGTGGGGGATGACCAAGAGTAGATTCAATAAAGAACACTCAGAGTATTTGTAACAAGGAATCCATAATATTATTAAGATTTAATCACTAGTACCAAGATCAATGATTGGGAAATGAATAAAATTATGATTAGTATAGGGCCTAAAGTAAACACATTAGTGAAGTAATATTGTACTTTCATGGGCAATCATGTTTTACATCCTTCAAGTAATAGATTATTATGGAACATAAATACTAAGTCGAGACCTATTAGGGTCTTGTGCAACACACATATATAGATAATTTGAGTATATTTATCAATATATTTCTAGGTGATTGAGATGGATAAGGAAGATATATATCATGCATTATTTGGGAGACCATAGTGATATAAATATCAAAGTAATATGCACTTAAAATAGAGATATATGAGCTTCAAGAATGGGAAACACAAGGTTATCATTCCCATCGATAATGAAGATTGATTACCATATGTGGAGGATATCGACTCAAATGAGGGAGAGTGAAATATATTAATTTTTACTATATAATGAAATTAAATGGGAAGCTTAAAAATAATAAAGCTTAGAGTTAGATTGGTGAAGAGGAAGTGTCAAACACTTCCAACCAAACATTTATGGGTTAGGTACAAGATACTTTAGTTATAATGGGAATAAAATACATAAAGGTAAGTGGTGATAGTTCATACTTTTTGTGTATAAAAATGATAAGAAGCCAAAGATAAAGGATGAGAAAATGAAGAGGCCAAAATTGGTGTTATAATGAGTCTCGTGCACACCAAAGTAGCAAGTGGATAAATTTTTTAAAGAAGAAGAAGAAATAAAACCTTCAACTACAGTGGATTTTTGATGTTAAGGTTAATGTGTAAAAAATGGAAGAAGTTAAGCATGACATGCAACAAAATAGGTTAGCATCACATACATCAAATCTTGAGTTCAGGGTACCAAATAAATGGAATACAAATAAAATGAATATTTGCATACAAAGGGTGAAGTGAAAACATAGAATGTACCATTTAGGAATAAGAAAAATAGTGTAATGCATACCAAGGATGTAAGGTCCAAAAACAATATTCAATAAAGAAACTTTGTTGGGGAAGTTATAGTACATGGAAAGGGGAAAACAAATGACTTTTATTGACAAAAAAGTAAGTAGTAACAAAATATTGATTAGTGCATAAGAGAAAGTGACACATGTATAGCATGGGGGAATCCATAAATAAGGAAAATATGATACAAAAATAAAAATTTAATAAAAACATATTTATTCTTTGTCAGATTTTTGGTTAACATTGTTTTTATATATGTTAATAATCATAGATGATCCTGTAAACCCAGACAGGTGAGTCGAGAGGGAATCTATCAGTATCTAATATGTAATAAGGGGGATAAAATATAATTTTATTTAGATTGGTTGAGAAAGCATATAAAAAAAGAGTGGAATTGAGAAGCTTATCCAAATGATTACTAAAATTTGGGTTGTATGGTATGGTAATATGCACCATGAATTGGATTGTGTATAAAGAGGTATTTTCTCAAGATGAGTGTGGGAAAGGAAAAATAAAAAGTGGAGAATTGATTTGGAAAATAATAGTTGAAATGTGTATAATTTATAATGCCTCAAAAAGGCTAATGAGTTTGAAACGTGGTGCTTGAATCATTATGGTTAAGCACAACATTTTAGTTTAAGAACATGTTGGGTCTAGATCATATGAAGTGTGGTTATTAAGTGCATAAGGAAAATGATAGTGTGCATGGTTGTGGAATGCATAATTATGATAATAAAAGGAATAAATTGATGATGTCATAATAAGGAGCATGAAAAAATAAAATGAATGAAGTGGTAGGTAAATAAATGAACACAAGGGAGTTATAAAATGATAACAATTTAATTCAAATGATCATTTAAAAAGTGGAAGATAGAAGAGCTAAAGTATAGAGAGTCGATGGAGAATAAAAACCATAGTGTAAATTTTTATGGTTTTTTGAGAGATAATATTTGTATAGGTAGTGTACAATGATATCAAGGGGGATATCATGGGTTGCATGTTATGAAACCATTAAAATCCTTTAGAAGAGTGTATGGATTGGTATAATGGAAGAAAAGAAGTATTTTTTCAATAAATATTTTGTCTACAAGGGTATGTCATTTGGTAAGAATCCAAGAAAGGATGTGTGAGGACCTGTGGTGTTAATAAATAAAATATCAGTAATTTTAGATGATAAGGGATGAGATTCTATTAGTGAAAACAACTCAGATAAGGAAGATGAATCATAAGTAAGGAAGCGAAGACCAAGAAAGCCACCACCAGTTGAAATAAAAAAAGACATAGATTAAGCATTTGTTAATGGCACCACTAATCAAACTTCCATAGGTAGTACAAGAGGGAGTAAATTTTAGGACCTTTTGGGTTTCCTTCACTTTCAAATAATTCAACCATCATAAGAAGGAATATAAATTATTAATTGAATGCGAGTTTCAATCTAGGATAAGGAATGTTAAGGAATCACTTAGAGTGAGATAATGGTTGGGACTAACACGAGTGCTTGATTTATATGAGTTATCATTACTTAAAATATAGGGGGAATTGGTTATGTTTATGTTGATGCACATCTATTAGAGGATATTGAATATTGTGGGGCATAACATAGATATATCACCAATATGGATTGACTCTCAAAAATAAGGGTATATGTATATATGGATTTTAAGAAGAAAGTTGATATCAATAGGATACCATCAAAATGAAAAATAATCAAGGTTGATCAATTTACCACACTAGTTATTAGGATTTATGTGCATCTAATTAGTTTTAAAATGATCAATTTAGTAAAATGGTCAGTAGTAATGAAAGAAGTGGTTTACTTGGCATCCAAGTTACATATTTTGTATTAAAAATAAACTATGCCAATTCCATTGATAAAGAAGTGGTGATGTCATGAGATGATGTGCACATGATAAGGGAAGTGTTTTGGTGGGGAATCATCATGATTTTAATGCTGATTGAGGAAATTAAAGTATTTTATGGGAGATTTAGGTTCAACCCAATGGTTGGGGTTGATTATATCATAGATAAATATGTAGAGTACTCATGTAAACATAAAATGAATAATAAACATATAAAAAAAATGTTAGGGTTGTAGGGACACATGTAAGAATCACTTAAGGAATAATACAAAATACCACCATATATGATTAAAAAAAAATGAGGTTTTTATTCAATTTTATGTAATGAAACACTAAAAATTGACCACATTCAAGGAAAGTAAGTGGTCAAATATGAAGAAGGATTGATCTAGTTGGGTCAAAATACCATATGTTGTAAGTGTGATCTTGATGCAGGAGCATTTGGGTCTATCTGTAATTTTTCATTAACCAAAAAAATATATGAGTATGATAGGTAGAAGTAAGTGAGGTTATACATATTTGATGTTAAAAGGTTTGTGTTAATTTTTAAGCACTTTGGTGAAACTACAATACACTTGGGTTCCGTAGACTAGTATAACACCTGAAACATGTTATGAATTTGTTCTTTACAAAATTTAAACTAAAATCTAGTATTAACATGAAAATTTACATGAGGCATGGAAATGACACATGGAACACTTCTGTTAATTTATATTTTGTTGAGTTGTTATAAATTTGTGGAAAAATAAAAAATCAACATAGTGGAGCTATATGCCATTTGGTAACATGAGGTTTTATAGGGACATTTTTATCATCATTCTAAAGCTACATGTTAAAGCAGATCTCAAAAAGTTATAATGGTTTGGCTAAAAAATGTAAAATACACTATAGTTGTCATGGTAACCTATGGTTCTACAATAAACATCTTGACATCATTTTTATCCCATATTTCAAATTAGTGTATGGAAAATATTTATATATTATTTAAAGACTTAATTTATTATAACCTATTTATGATGAATTTATAACAAGGTGTGATCTATTCATGTAATTCTAGAATTAATGATAAGCATTGGGGACATGTTATTATTCTTTGGGAGTGTAAATATATTTGATAACTATAGAGACTTATATGCATTTAATATTTTTTGCCTTAGTGGGTTTTAAAGTAGTTAAGGTAAACTGGGTGGATTATGGATCTATATAAACACAACCCATTCATTTGAAAATTCAATTAATTAAAAAATAATTCAAGACTATTTGTAAGGAGTTATGCGATAGAGATTTGTGTGTGTATCTAGGAAGGGATATTAGAGTTGAGTCACTTGGCTAACACTACAATGTTACAATATTATTAGTAATCCTGCATGCATTGGTGGAATTTTTTTGTGTGAAAGACTATATCATTCATGATTGATCTAATGTTATATAATCTCTTATTGAAGCAATAAAGTTTTGTTATTGTTATTGTATTTCCACTATGTATTTGTGGGTTTTGTGGTATAATATATCTCTTACTTGGGATATTTAACCAAAATTGTATCATTTGGTGTTAGAGTAAGGTCAATAACTCTAGGATTAAGAGATCATGGTTGGTGTTTTCCATATTTTATAGGTGAGTAGAGAACTACATATACATTCTTTGTTTAATGTGTAATGGGTACAGGGTACATATAAGTGTTCTCCATTATTTGTGAAGGTGGGTAAAGAAAAAGAGGAATGGGAAAGAAAGGCCTGTGTAGGATTGTAAGTGATGTAGTAGTATATATTGAGGTGTGATAAATGTATGTTTTAAATTGGTGCAATATAATATATATGGTGTTATGTTATCCATATTAATGATTGGTAAAGAATATAAAATTGTGAAATATAGATCTGTATAGTTTTGTAAGTGATGAAATGACAAATCTAGAGTGTTGTGCTCTCCAAATTATTGGTTGGATAGAGAATTGAAAGTTATGAAAGAGGGTAACTTACATAGATATGCAAAAGGTGAATTAGTGGGTTTGAGGAATGCATAAGGATAGTGTGTGAAAAATGTAAGAGGAATGTGTAACCCTAATGGTTGGGTTGAAAATTTCATTACAAGTTAAAGTGAAAGTTGAATGTAAGTTGAAATAGAAGTTGATGTGAAATACAAGAGGCAAAACATGTGGATAACACTACAAGTTGTGGAGATGAAGAGAAGAAATGTTCCTTGTTACAAGTGAAACTTGGAGCTAATTGAGGAATATCTTGCAAAAGAGATATCATCATTTTGTCTTTTGAAATACTAGAGGTGGAAATAGAAGATGGCAGTTAAGTGTACATGATGTGGTTATAGACAATGAACATCTTCTATTTTTAGAAGATAAGGTATATGTGGAACAGATAGATGAGGTGATTTTGATGGTAGTTTATGAAGATCACATATAAGACCAAGGAGAAGAGGAAGACCATCTCTTGATTTAAATATATATGCAGGTGAATGAGTGGATGTTTTAATGCTTGGATGTAGATAGTAGTTGAAGTACACAAGTGGCTATAGAAAGTGAAAAGGTGGATGAAATTCTTGAATTCATCTTGTAAATTAAAGTGACTAAAACAAATGTTGTTGTAGATAAATTTTTAGAGTTATTTTTAGCTTTCAATGAGAGCAAAAATAAATAATGACACGAGGATCACTCTATAATCTATAGTATAAATGATGGGTAATGTTTGTGATGACCATAGTTATGGTGGAACATTTGTCTTGTGATCTAAAAAAGAACATGTTAATGAAGAAGTGGAATAAGTAGGAGGTCATATATTACTTAGGAAAGAAATTCATATGATCATGGAAGTGTTATAATGTGTTTCTTAGAGGTACATAACAATAAAGGAAGAGTTGGTGTAGAAAAGTGCTAGGAGGGAAAGAAGAAAGAGGAATAGAGTGAAGTCATAAATTATAGATATAGACTAGAGAAAAAGAAAGAGATAGAGTTGGTGGATGTGGATTGATTTTTTACCACACAATGGGTAAAGTGTGGAAGAGTAGAGAGCAGTGTGTGAATATGTAAAGTGGATCCACATAGAGGAAAGAGAGTGGCCATGCAGAGGAAAATAGTATTGCCACACAAAATAAGAGTGTGAACCACAAACATGAGAATGTTTTAGTGGGCATTGTCATAGAGGAGTGGAAGAGTGTATTGCATAGTGTGGATAGAGGAGATTGACCCAGAGAAAGTGGGAATTAGTGAAATAGTGAGATGAAAGGTTTTTGGAGGAGGAGGTCAATTTTTATCCTGGTTCATTTGTGTATCAAACTAGAAGGTGAGAGTTATCTCACATGGTGCAAAGGTGTGCCAAGACCTATGGATGAGGTTAAAAAGAGTGGGTTTCCCACTTAGCCTAAGTATGTGAAAACTAAGCTCAAACATTTTCTTACCTAATATGTATGATGCAAGAGCATATAATCTTGCATCAACCAAAACATAACATGAGTATGATAAGTAGAAATAAGTGAGGTTACACATATTTTATGTCAAAAGGTTTACATTAATTTTGAAGCACTTCTGTGAAACTACAATAAGCATGGGTTCCTTAGACTAGTACAACACTTAAAACTTGCAATGAATTTTTTATTTATCAAATTTGAATTATAGAGTTGGTGGTAAATTTTTTTTTTTAGAAAGCATGAAAATGACACAAAGAACACTTTTATCAATTTATATTTTATTGGGTTGTAAAATATTTTTGGGAAAATGACACAAGGAACTCTTTTGTCAATTTAGATTTTGTCAAGGAACATAATTGAGTTATAGGACTTGCGGTAACATGAGGTTTTTAGTGACATCATTATCATCATCTAAACCTATATGTTAAATCATATCTCAGAAGCTATCATGGTTTGGCTAGAAAATGAAAAATACGCTACTGACATCATGGTAACCCATGGTTCTACAAGAAGCATATTGACATCATTTTGAGCCCATCTATGAAATTATTTTATGGGAAAAAGTTATTTAAGATTTATATGAGGGATTATTTTCTTGGAACATGTGTATAATTGATTTTCAACAAGGCATGACCTGCTCATATAATCCTAGAATTAGTGATAAGCCTTGGCGATGTTTTATTATTCTTTGGGACTATATAGATATTTAATGACTATATGGACTTTTATGCATTTAATATTTGTTGCCTTGGTTAGAAATCAATTAAAGTAAAATAGGTAAATTGTTGATCTATATAAACACATCATCTTTATTTGAAAAGCTAGTCGATTCTAGAATAATTCACGAGTGGTTGTAAGGAGTATTGCGATAGAAATATATGTGTAGATCTAAGAAGGGTTATTTGACTTCAGAAACTTTGGTAACATTGAAGTGTTAGATTGTTTTTTGTAAGCTTGCAGACATTGGTGGAATTATTTTGTATAAAATACTATATCATTAGAAATCAGTCAGATATGTAAACTCTCATTGAAGGAATAAAGTTTTGTCATTATTTTATTTTCATGGTGTATTTGTGGGTTGCATGGTAGAATACATATCTTAATTGGTATCTCTTACCATGACTACTTAAAATCTATTTTAAATTCACAAATACTAGATTGAAGGATTTTTTAAGACTACTAGTAGATCACAATGTGATTTTGGTGAAAATCAGTCAGATATGTAAACTCTCATTAAAGGAATAAAGTTTTGTTATTATTTTATTTTTGTGGTGTGTTTATGGGTTGCATGGTAGAAGATATATCTTAATTTGTATCTCTTACCATGACTGCTTAAAATCTATTTTTTATTCACAAATAATAGATTGAAGGATTTTTTAAGACTACCAATAGATCACAATGGGATTTTGGTGATTGACACACAATGATACACCATGTGAATGAGGTATAAAAGAATAGGACCACAAATTAGGTTTGAGGATGAATATTTAGATAATGAAATCAAACCACAATTATTTGTCAAAGTTAAAAACTATGACAATAACATCATGTGTGTTAAGACCTAATAATAATTTTGATCTAATAATAAATAACTTACCATAAGGTAGGATACTAGAAAGATCAATGGTGATTGATGAATGTGTTATGAAAAAAATAAATGATGAATAATGAAAGATTAAAATATGACAAGATCAAATGGTGCAATAAATCAAGAAAGATAAGGTGAAAATGCCCAAAAAAATTCACACTTGTATATATGGAAGCCATATTTTTCTCTTGAAGGATTGAATTAAACTAAATGTGAACTAAGAATTTGACTAAGAAGAGGAGATTAGTATTGTGTTAGTGACAAAATGAACAAATCAAATTAACAAACAACACACTAAATTAACACCTTCATGCCTACTTACTAGGGTGAGATTAATAACAAAAAAAAAAGAGAAACACAACTAAAAGGTAAGGAAAATTAAGAATCCTTCACCTTCCTTTGATGCTCCAAATGCTTTTGTAGTGGCTTTCACGGCTTGTGCTCATGAAGTCTATTGCAATGGAGCTTGACTATCCTCTAGCTCCTCTTGGCACCTTTAGCTTTAGCTTGGATTGGAATCAATTTGTCATGGTAACACTAATTGAAATAGCTTTTGGAATCATTTGTGAATTATAACTTTGCATTATCAAGACCCTTTCTTTCATGTGGTAAGGCCTCCTATTTATAGATTTTTGAGATTGATCAGAATCAACCTGAACCATCCATCTCAATATTGACATGTTTGGCTAAGGATTAATCTAATTATAAAATTAATATTAATAAATAGGCTCGCAAATATTTAGGATAGAGGGGAAATTAAGAGGCATGGAGGGCATTGATGAGGTATGGGAGGCATGGATCCTGATATTTGTGGCATTTAAGGCCTAAGGATGTCTTTCCCAAGAAATGAGGTCACCTGATAATGTAGATATTAAATATTCATTTATAAAAATAAGTATTCAACAATTTTCCATAGAATTCTTAATTAGGCTCTAATTTGGTTTAACTAGCTCTTAAGCATGATTAAGCACATTGTGCAAAAATTACTCAAATTGATCAGAATGTCTTGTTATTGGTCCAAAATTTGAATGGATTGAAATTGGAAATCAATGTCAAATGCATTGGATCCATTATCTGATTTAGGATGTTACCAACACCAAATAACAAAGGCACGTGTCTCATGTAAGAGATTTGACAAAAAAAAGCAATCTAGAGCACCAAGTGCAAAATTGACATTTTGACTTAGAATGATCTGATCAAAGTTATCTGGCCCTTAAATTGTGTTATCCCATTTAATGATAATCTAGCCAAAATTAGCACTTGAATATGTCAGTTTCACATCATTTAGTGTGTTTTAGTGTTTTAGGCCAAATTGTGCATTTCAGTGGAAATTGGTTAAAAGCCTAATTGGAGGTCATTAGTGGCCAGATTTAGGTGTCTAAAGTTTTCCCCTATTTGGGAAGGCATTACAAGATATAATCATAGGAACATATTCTCAAAGAATTAAAAGGTCATAAATGCCTACAACTACAATGATGATAAACTAACTGTATGATGCCCCCTCGAAGGAACAGTTGGCACAAGTAGGTTGACAAACGGTCCCATGATAAGAAGTGAAATGAGGGGACCAAAAAAAGGAAATATTATGGGGTGAAAACATAACGGTTTGAAAAATTAGTAAAAATCACTAATAATACAAGTGGGACGGTGTATGATGGTTTGCCTAAAGGTAGTTATAAGCATTGTACGCTGATAGTGGCAATGTGGTATGATAACATAATGATGTGCCCAAAGGTAGTTATAATCATTGATAAGATGGAGTTTCCCTAGTTAGGATAGAGAAACAAAATAAAAACATGCCCCTATATGGGTGGAAAACATAAAGTGGTGACAACATAATGATTTTCTCAAAGATGGTTATAATCATTAAGAAATGTAGGTGGGACAGTGTGCACTAATTTGCCCATAGGCAGTTATAATCATTGGACCTTGATTATGGAAAACATGACAAACTTGGTTGATGATGATGATAACCTAACACAAAGGGTAATGATGAATTGAAACAACCACTAGCAGGGAGATGCTCATTTGAACTAATAAAGGTTGAAATTCTTTCATGTTTAATTACTCTGTTTTGAATATGATTGAGATTGAATCGAGATGTTGGTGCTAAAGAAATGTTGATGTTTCCATTACTGAATATAATTTTTTAATCTGAGGTTTGTTTTAGCATGTGTTGATAGGCATCATGGTATAACATATGAATACTTGGCCAAAGATGCATAAGGATGACTCCTAAAATCCAATACTTAAATAGAAAATAATACACCAATTATAGAAACCATGATGACAATGTAAACATATGAATATGGATGGATTTGAGTATAAGTGTAGGCAAAGAATCACCCAATGAACACACATAAACTAAATCACGGCAACAATGCTAAAAGCAAATAAACAGGCAGACAAACAAACAAAATAAGTAGAGATAAACAAACAAACAATGCAATATAAATGATACGAACATTACCCCTATAAATTAGGTGAAAAATTAACAAATAAACAAAATGGAAGAATAGAAGAAAAGGAAAGGGTTGGATGAACTGTCTCCATATACACTAGGCAAGTTGATGCTACCTACATAGTTCCATGGATGTAATATCTAATAAAAACTTCAAGCCAAATGTAGTTCTCCCAAGGAATCGAAAGAATGTGATAACTAATGAAAATAAATAGAATGGATGTGATATAAGAATATGAATGGTCTTGAAAAATGGAAAGCGTGTGAGAGAAAAGTCAAAAAAGTATGGGGAAACTATGAAACAAGTGATTTACTTGTAGATTAGTACGGGTTCCCAAAATCCTTAAGGCAAAGAAGTGGTCAGTGTTTTTGGTTTTTCTAATGATTTTACAAATAATTTTAGATTTTTCTAAAGTATCTAAACTCAATCAAGAATGAAGAGACACTAAATTGTTCAAGCTCACAAAATAGTGAGAGTGTGGAAACTTAGGTTGCTCACAAAATGATGAGAGCATGGAAACATAGGTTGCTCATAAAATGATGAGAGTGTGGCTTAGATTGTTCACAAAAATGTGATAGTGTGGTTTAGGTTGCTCACAAAATGGTGATAGATATCAAACTTAGGTTACTCGTAAAATAATGAGAGCATGGTAGAAAGGGTGATTGAGTTGACATTAATAACTATTGAGCACTACCTACATAGTCCTAGAGTATAACCTCAAGTCACTATAGTTCTGCCCTATAATAGAAGAATTTGACTAGTGTAGAAGTCATTTTAAACAAAATAGGGATAATTGGTAAAAAGACATAGTATGGCATAGGAAGTGGCAAGTTGGTATGTCAAGGCTCAATGAACAAATGTTACCCCTAGTTTGCCCATAGGTAGTTATAACTAAGACACAATGGCATGGATCAATGGTAATAATTTGCCCAAAGGCAGTTATAATTAGTAACAAGATTGATTATAGGAAAGGAATAAAAAATGAAGGATGTAACTATCAAAACTTTTGTCATACTACTCCAAAATATGATCTTTATTTGAAGTACTTGAAACAATTAATGAAACTGATTAGATTCCTCAGTATTAAAAATGCATAATGAATGGAAAAATCCAAGGTTAAATGGGCTAGGTAGATATGACTTAGAACATGGTTGGTCGATATAATGGGAAGGTAAAGTAGATGGAATGGGCAAAAAGGAATGATAAGTATGATATTTGTACAAAGAAGAATAGTGATAAAATAACACAAAATAAATAGTCCTTACAGATAATACACCTTAGTGCTCAAGCATAGTACTACTTGAGGTGAATAATATTCATCTATTCAAGAAATTCATCTCTATCTGGTGTGGTGAGCCTGTATGCTCCTGATCTATAATCTATAGTAATGATGAAAGGCCCTATCTAGTTTGGTTTGAATTTACCTTTATGCTTCTTCTCAGCCATGGTATTCTTTTGGTTTTCTTTAAAAACAAGATCACCAAGTTCAAATGCTCTATACTTGACACATCGATTGTAGTGGCCTTTGAGTTGATTTTGATATGGCTGAAGATTGTTGAATTTAGTTATGTATTTTTAATCAAGTAGGTCTAGCTCTTACAGGCAAGCTACTTGATAGTCATGATCATCTAGGACATGCTTAAATGATATGCATAGTGAAGGCAACTTGACCTTAATGGGAAGGATGGATTATGTACCATAAATAAGTAGTATGGAGTGGCTCCTATGGGAGTATGATGATTGGCATTGTATGCTCAAAGGGTGGAGAATATATAAAGGTGCCAATCACGACTAATATCATTGACAATATTTTTAAGAATAATGACAATGGTTTTGTTTGATGCTTCAGCCTGGCCATTACCTTGAGGGTAATATGCCATAGAAAAATGTTGTGTGATGTTGTATTCAATACATAGCTTGTCAACATCCTTATTCTTGATGATCCTCCATTATCACATATAATGTCAGAGGGGATACCATAGCAGAAAATGAGATGGTTGAAGATGAATTTGGAAATTTAATTTCCAATCACGTAAGTGAGGGGTATAGCTTCAACCCACTTAGTGAAATATTAAATGGTGGTAAGGAGATGTTTATGGCCATCATATGAAGTGGGGTTGATTTTCCCAATGAGGTTGAGTCTCCATGTAGAAAATGGCCATGATGTCAACATCAGTTTTAGATTTTATGCTATGGCATGAATCAAATTAGCATGGCTTTGACATTTGTCACACTTCTTTACATATGCAATTGCATCTGCATCCATTATGGGCCAATAATAACCAATACACAAGAGCTTTTTAGATAGGACTGCCCTGCTATAATGAGCTCCATATACTCCTTTGTGAACTTCTCTTAAGTCTAGCCTAGACTCCATCAAAGTTAAACAATGAAGTAGAGTTCCAACAAAGCTATGGTGGTAAAGAATGGATCCAAGTAGAGTATAATGAGTGGAGTGATGGAGAAAGGATTTTGTTTTTTTTCAAGATAGGTTAGGTGGTATAACTTGGTCATGAAGGTAGTTGTAAAGGCCTGAGTACCAAATAGAATTAGGACCAACAATATAATAAATCATAACAACGGTTAAGGGTTCATGAGCTGGTGTAAAAAAATTCTCAATAAGGAACTGATACTCTCTAGCTTTGTCTATTTATAGAATAGAAAAGCCAATAGTATCCATGGTATCTATAGTTCTATTACTAGCCCTTGGCATATGCCCAAACTGAATGTTGAAAATTTATTGCTTAAGAGTGTCGATCATAGCCTTATATGGAACTAGCTTGTTATCTTTGGTTTATAAATAGTCTCTACACTAATTGATGATTAACTAAGAATCACCATAAACTTGGAGATGAGATATGTTATAGTGTACTACTTGTTGAAGTCCTGTGACAAGTGCTTCATACTTGACCATGTTTTTTGCACAAGGAAAATGGATTTTGAATAATTTAGGGATTATATCCCCTTATGGTGTAATAAATAAGAGGCCTACCCTTGATCCATATGCAGTAAATGAACCATCAAAATATAGCTTCCAGTGTTGCTCCTTAAGAGGTTTGTCAATGACAGTCATTATGGATTTATCAAGAAAATGAAATGTGAGTCGCTTTGTGTCTGTAAGGGGTGCTTCAACAAGTTGATCTGCAAAGACCTATCCTTTGATTGCCTTCTAATTGACATAATCTATGTCAAAATCACTAAGAAGCATGATTCATTTGTCCATTCTACTTTGTAAAGCTATTTTAGATAGTAGATACTTAAGTGGATTTACTTTTGAAATGACCATGGTCTTATTGTTCAACATGTAATATCATAGTTTCTGAGCTACGAAGACCCTGGCTAGACATGTTTTTTCAATAGGTGCATAGTTGTGTTCATATGTGACCATGGTATAGATTAAGTAGTATACTACATGCTCTTTTCCATTGTTATCATGTTGATTCAAAATCTCCCCCAAGGCATTGTCGGTAGCTGATAGATACAACAAGAATGACCTTCTTGGCAGAAGAGGTAACAAATTAGGTGGATTAACTAGATAGTCTTTGATTTATTAAAAAGCTATTTGGTAGTGGTCATCCCATTGAAATTCAACTCCCTTATTCAAAATATGTGTAAATAGACGACACTTGTCTGCTAGCTAAGAGATGAAGCATTAGATTGACTGGATCTTGCCCTGTAAACTATGGAATTGCTTCAAATTGGTTGGTGGTGGCATCTCAATTATAGCATGGACTTTGGGTAGATTGACTTTAATGACTCTAAAAGACATGATGAAGCCAAGTTATTTAATTAAGGTTACACTAAACACATATTTCTTTAGATTGAGTCTAACTTTATACTCCCATAATCTTTTAAATATCCTACATAGCACTGCTGAATGGTCAACCATAGTTTTAGATTTTCCTAATATGTTGTCGACATAGTCTTCAAAAATATCATGCATCATATCATGTAATATTATAGTCATGGCCCTTTGATATGTAGCTCCAATATTGTTAAGACCAAATTTCATTACTTGATAATAAAATGTTCCCATGGAGTGGTGAATGTTGTTTTATGTTGGTCTTTTGGTGTTATTCTGATTTGGTTATATCCTAAAAAGCCATCTATTAGTGAAAGCATTTCATAACCTACCATGGAGTCAATGATCATGTCAATATTAGGAAATGAAAAGTCATCCTTAGGAAAATCTTTGTTTACGTCTCAAAAATTAGTATAGATTTTGATTCCTTTAGGGTTTTTACTAACAGGTAAAACATTAGATATCCATTCTGAGTAGTCAATGGATTGGATACATCCTTCTTCTAAGAGTTTTACAACTCTTTATTTACTAAGATAGTAATGTGAAGATACATCTTATGTAGCTTTTGTTTCACCAGTTTGGCATCAAGATTGATCACAAGGTGGTGCAGAACTAAGGTGGGGTCTAAAATTGGCATGTTAGAATATGTCCATGCAAAGATATCTACAAATTCTTTTAATAGAGCTGTAAAAATTTCACATTCCTCCTTAGTGAGGGACATGCCTAATTTTATACATTTTAGGTTTGATGAAGTCTTGATGTTTACCTCTATCGTATCTTTGACTAGAAGGGTCAAACTATTTTCTAGGATAGTACGTAAAAACTTGAATTATTGGACTATATCAAGGTCCTATGTTAGGAATTACTCTTCAAAGTCTCCTAAGCATGATGAATCTAAGTTCCCCAATGGGAGATCTAGCCATGTGACAAAATAAGTTTGAAATTATTGAATAATTTGATCAAATGCTTATTTTTGCAAAAAATGAATTTAGATCCATAAGCAAGTTCATCATTGGTGGTCTTCTAGTCTAAATTCAAAGAATAATGAACACCCCCATCTAATGGCACTTGAAACATGTTTTCACCACTACACTAGCATTTATCTTTACTTTTTCCCTAGTCAAAAAGCACCTCAAAGAGGTTTTCACTTTGAGACCTCAATGTTTTATTTATTTGTTTTTGGCTAAAGGTGTTCACCCACTCTCTAAAATAGGCTTTAGGATCCAATGTAATTGAGAATCTTGATTTATTATTTTCCAATAAAACATTATCTCTAAGGCCTATAAAATTAGAGAATGCTTCATCATTCTAAAAATCATCAATCGGTAAATTATATTCTTGTTATTCTCAATCTATCAGTTGAGGATAGTATAATGGTAATGGGTTGTGATGAATGACTAGGGTAAGAGTACACATGATATTGTTATCAAATAGGTTAGTCTTACCTAGGTCATCAAAGGTGAGGATATGATTGTACTCTGCTTTACTATCCACATCATCATCACTAGCCACTGGTGATGGAACTCGAATAAGATATGTGGGGTCACCCCTAAGCAGTTTAAATCCAAGTCCATAGGTTATTTTATACTTAGTCATAGAAATTGGCTTAATGGTTCCTTATTGATTTGGTCCGAGGCCTCTTCCTTCATAATATTGATGCCCCATGATCCTATTAGGAATATGATACTTTACACTTTTATAAAAATTAGCTTGGTTATCATTATACAACCATGATTTATCCCCTTCAAGAGAGTTTGGTTTTAGGCCAAATGTTGGTACAAACATGACAGGTCCCTTATCTTTGTTTTTTTAATTTTCAATGCATGTGTGGGATACTTTTAGGTCATCCAAAGGTCTTTGGATTTTGAGGAATATTTACAATATGGAAGGTATCATGGGTCACATACTCCCCTGGGCCATTATATGAAATGGTGAAATGATTAGAATATTTAGGAGGCAACATGTGGGAAAGGGAATCTAAGGTATTAGGATCTATGCAATTATCCTATGGAAGATCAATAACTATGGCCTTACCTTTATCCTACTTAGAACTTGGATTCATGTTGTATTGGTAATTGAAGCTTTAAAACTCAGACTCAAGATGTTTGCAGTGTTCATATGGGTGTAAATCTCTTGGAATATTCACTTCCATACTTGAGTGGGATAACTTGATACATTGGTGCAGTGTTTGTTAGGTTGTGGAGCTAAAAGCTTCAACCTTTGCAAACTGAGGAACAGATGGTTGCTGAGTTCTACAGGAACCGGCCTCGGCAGGAGGACCGATGTTGGCAGAGTCCAGTGTAGAAGGCCACCGGCGACGGCAGGAAGTCGGCCGACGTCGGCAGGACCAGACTAGCAGGGACCAGCGTCGGTCGCCTGTGTGTTCCCGAAGTGTTCGTTTCACAGATAGTTAGTTAAGTGAACGATGAGTTTGCATGTTAAGACCACCCAGAGTCTTGGGCTGCGAGGATAATTGTCTAAATTAAGAGTCTAAGTTAGTGTTTGAGTTAGGGATCTATTTATAGACCCATTGGCATGTATTGTTCAAGGCATGAGATAGAAAGGAAGAGTTCCTTCTAGTTGTAAGATCTGTGAGTTGCAGGTTGTTGCAAGCTCATTGGGGATCTACATGTAAGTTTGGTCTTTGAATTGCAGGTTGCAGGTTCATGAGAGATCAGCTTGAAGTGCTATAGAGTGCTTGGTGTACCGGCAGGGTTATTACTGACTGGTTGGTGAGGTGAACACCAATTCTGTGTGTGAGTTGGTTGTTGGGACCGTTTTTTGTGTAGGAGAGTGTGTGTGAGAAGAATTACTATACACTTGAGGTGTGGCAAATCTCTGTAAGGTGAAAGAGTGTGGCGGCTCTTTGATGTATTCTTTTCTGTATAGTGTTAATACAAGATAGTGTATTGTCTCTCATATTCTGTGCTATTGGTGAATTCTAGTTACTTGTGTTTTTGGTTATTTCTGCATATTCAATTGCTTATATTTGGTAATCATACTGTGCTCTTTCTGAGGAGAAAGATCCTAACGGGTGGAATTAGAATAGGTGTGTTTGTTCTTGGATTTATCATCCACCCCCCCTCTCCCAACAAGTGGTATCAGAGCATGTTTGTTGTTCTAGATTCCTGACAAGTGGTATCAGAGCTTTTGGTTGGGATACTAACAGATTGGTGTAGATCTGGGTAGTGTGTTTTGATTACAGGTTACTCACAGGGTTTCTGTTTGAGTGGGAGTTGAGCAATGGCAGAAAATAGTCAACTACGAATGGAAAAGTTTAATGGCAAGAACTACCAATTATGGAGGATGCAGATTGAGGACTATCTGTATCAGAAAGATTTGTACTTATCGTTGGGTGGGGTTGCTAGCAAACCCTTGGATATGAAAGATGAAGAATGGGAGGTTCTTGATCGGAAGGCTCTGGGATCTGTTAGATTGAGTCTTGATTCATCTATGATTTCTAGCTTATCACAGTGTAAGACAACGGTGGAGTTGATGAAATCTTTGGCAAATTTGTATGAAAAACCCTCGGCTTCTAATAAGGTATTTCTTATGAAGCGTTTATTTAATTTGCAAATGTTGGAAGGTGGATCTGTTCATAGCCATCTTAGTGATTTCCATGGTTTGGTAAACCAGTTAAGTTCAGTGAATATTGTATTTGATGATGAACTTAGAGCTCTCTTAATCTTGTGTTCATTACCTAAAAGTTGGGAAGGTTTGGTAATGGCAGTTTCTAATACTGTGTCTCCTTCAAAAGTCTTAAAAGTGGATGATGTTGTGAGTGTGATCTTGAATGAAGAGATACGTAGGAAAAACACAGGTGAATCATCTGGAGATGCTTTGAGTGTTGAAGGAAGAGGAAGGCCAAGAGAGAAGACAGAGTGTGGGAGATCAAGGTCAAAGATAGGCAAAAGATCCAAGTCCAAGTATGGCAGAATAACCTGCTGGAAATGTGGAAAGCAAGGGCACTTAAAGAGAGATTGCAGATCGGGTGAAGATCAGCATGAAGGACATGTAGAAGAAGCAGATGTTGCAGGTTACGTTGCACAGGATGCTCTGGTATGTTCTTTGGATAAAGTAGAATCTTGGGTATTAGATTCTGGTGCCTCTTTTCATGCATCCCCACATAGGGAATTTTTTCATGAGTATGTCCAGGGAGACTTTGGAGAAATTTGTGTAGGGGATGGTAAGCCTTGTCAGATTTTTGGCAAAGGCAAAGTGAAGCTGAAATTGCAGACAGGTGACACATGGGTGTTAAAGGAGGTCATGCATGTCCCAGTTCTGAAGCGGAATCTGATTTCTGTTAGAAGTTTGGGTGAAGAGGGTTGCACAGTAACTCTCACAGCAGACTCTTGGAAGGTTACCAAGGGTACACTTGTTATAGATAGAGGTAAGAAAGTAGGTACGCTTTATCTATCTACTTGTTTTACTGATTCTCTTTCTGGGTTATCTACTTCAGCTGTAGATTCAGAGATGTGGCTTGATAGGCTTGGTCACATAGATAAGAAGGAGATGCTAGTTCTTGAGTCAAAGAATATGCTTTCGGATTTGGAAGGCATGGATCGTGGTTTCTGTATGCAGAAGAAGAAGGTAAGGTTTCTTGAGGAATCTGATGTTAGTGACAAGAACGGGAAAGCCTTGGTTTTCAAGGAGAAAGTGACGGACAGAGTTCAGCATAAGGTGCAGAGGAATTCTGAGCAGAGCAAGGGCAATTTGGACAAGGGTTTGATCCAAAAAGAGCTCGTGGGAAAAAGTCAGGTCTCACAAGAAAAACACAGAGACCGACGTCGACAGGAAAACCGGCGTCGGTGTCCAGACAGGGACCGACGTCGGCTATGTGCAGCCCGACGTCGGTGACTCAGGGCAGAAAAGAGATCGGCATCGGTCAGGGGAAACCGACGTCGGCAGGAAGGTAGTCGTAGGGAATCGACATCGGTCGGCTGTAGACTGAGATGTGACCGGCATCGGTTACTGAGATGAATTTTGGGTGGACAGCGAGTTGTCATGGAGTCTCAAGCGCCCATATGGAGGACTGAAGGTGTAAGTAAGTTCTTAAATTTGTCATTTCCCTTCTTTACACTACTTGTTGCTCACTTATGGCATAGGACCAGGAAGTTATTGAAGAAGCAGAACAGGTAGATCCAGGAAACAGTGGGAGCTTGGCATGAATGAGGATGTGATTCCTTGGAGGAGAACCAAACAGGTGTTTTGAGTAGTGTTGCCAGCTGGAAGTAAGCACTGAGAGACGAATGGATGTTGAGGATGAAGAAGAGCGGAAATGGATACGTGAGATGGAAGATCAGGGTATATGATCTTGTTTTAGCTGCAGGGCAATGGAGGTTTGATCATTGTGTTACTCTTTACCAGGTTGGATAATATTAGCTACATTATCCTATTTTCTGTATGATGTGCTTGTTGCAGGGTTACATATACAGGTATTACTGAACTAAAGGTAAAGCTAGTGCAGGTGTTTGTCATGGAGAATCTGGGAGCAGCAAGATTCTTTGGCATGAGTGTGTTCTAGAGACATGGAGGTCTTGTTGACTTTGTTTCAGGATGATTGTGTGAAGCCGGCTAGCACACCGATGGTTAGACAGTTCACAAAACAGGTGTCTTGATTCACATAATGAGGTTGAGTGCATAGTATGTACTAAACCTGAGTTTTCCCAAGCAGTGGGAGTTGTCACAAGTTTGGAGTCAATCCGGGAGAGTAATACTGAAGGGCAGTTCAGTGGGACCAGCAGCAGGTGCACATGCTATGCAGGGTCAAGTTATTTTTCTACATGGTTGTAGATGCGGATGTGGCAGGTAATTTGGATGATAGATTTTGCACCACGGATTTTGTGGTGGTTGGTCTTCAAGAGTGATCTTGAGGAGGGATACAAAGCCAAGGAAACAAACTAGACGGTGTACAGATACAGGTACAGGTTGCAGCTGTTTATCTCCAAGTGGGAGATTGTTAGGTTGTGGAGCTAAAAGCTTCAACCTTTGCAAACTGAGGAATAGATGGTTGCTGAGTTCTACAGGAACCGGCCTCGGCAGCAGGACCGACGTCGGTAGAGTCCAGTGCAGAAGGCCACCGGCGACGGCAGGAAGTCGGCCGACGTCGGCAGGACCAGACTAGCAGGGACCGGCGTCGGTCGCCTGTGTGTTCCCAAAGTGTTCGTTTCACAGACAGTTAGTTAAGTGAACGATGAGTTTACATGTTAAGACCACCCAGAGTCTTGGGCTGCGAGGATAATTGTCTAAATTAAGAGTCTAAGTTAGTGTTTGAGTTAGGGATCTATTTATAGACCCATTGGCATGTATTGTTCAAGGCATGAGATAGAAAGGAAGAGTTCCTTCTAGTTGTAAGATCTGTGAGTTGCAGGTTGTTGCAAGCTCATTGGGGATCTACATGTAAGTTTGGTCTTTGAATTGCAGGTTTCAGGTTCATGAGAGATCAGCTTGAAGTGCTATAGAGTGCTTGGTGTACCGGCAGGGTTATTACTGACTGGTTGGTGAGGTGAACACCAATTCTGTGTGTGAGTTGGTTGTTGGGACCGTTTTTTGTGTAGGAGAGTGTGTGTGAGAAGAATTACTGTACACTTGAGGTGTGGAAAATCTCTATAAGGTGAAAGAGTGTGGCGGCTCTTTGATGTATTCTTTTCTGTATAGTGTTAATACAAGATAGTGTATTGTCTCTCATATTCTGTGCTATTGGTGAATTCTAGTTACTTGTGTTTCTGGTTATTTCCGCATATTCAATTGCTTATATTTGGTAATCATACTGTGCTCTTTCTGAGGAGAAAGATCCTAACGGGTGGAATTAGAACAGGTGTGTTTGTTCTTGGATTTATCATCCACCCCCCCTCTCCCAACAAGTGGTATCAGAGCATGTTTGTTGTTCTAGATTCCTGACAGTGTTGATGAGACTACATGAATCTCATGTAACCAAGGCCTACCTAGAAGCATATTATATGACAACTCAAGATCAAGCACATGGCACAGTGTATCATGGGTCAAAGGCCCAGTGATAATTGATAAGCTAAGGGTCCCTTGTGATTCTCTTTCTTAATTATCATAGGCTTTGATAGTCATCATTTCTAGTTGGAGATCTACCATTGTGTACCCAAGAGGCTTGATGAACCTTAGAGACACTATGTTGAGGCCTGATCCATTGTCTATAAGGAAACATTTCACTTTATACCACTTTATATAAAATTATATGTATAATGGATTATTATGGAGTGGGCCAAGAGAAGACATATCACTTTTGTTGCATGTGACTTGTTGGGTTGGAGTTAGTTGTCCAACCAAAGCTTGAAATTTATCAGGGGATATGTTCCTAGCAACAGTGGAAAGGGTTAAAAACTCATTCAAAATGTTCTTTTGGATTGTTGACATTCATAGAAAATCTAAAATATAAATTTGTGTTGGTGTCTTTTGTAATTATTCCATAATATTACACTTCTTATCTTGGTCAATGGTTTATTCTAAGGCTAACTGGTTGGTTGGATAACAAGCAAAGTGGTAGATGGTTGTGGACATGGGATAGTAATATTTAACCTTTGAGTTGTGATTTAAAAATTGAGATTAGATTATGGACCATAATTTCTTTCAAATGTTGGGAATGGTATGGGACCAAATAGGACAAGTCTTAGTTTCTGGTGCACTTTTATGTGGTCATGTGGCAAATGTGAGTTATTGGTATATGCTCCAAAATTGGGAGTCTTGATTCATAGGTTTGCTTGTGTGCAGTCCCAAGTTAAAGAGGGATAATCCATGTAATTTGGTTGAGTGGTATTGTTTATCAATGGTCTATATTGATTAGTGCTTGGTCTAGGATTAATGGAGATGGTATTAATGTTTCCCTCTACAATATGACCTACAACCCTGTTGTACTCATGTGTAAATGCATGGTAGGTTTGTTGGTTACTACCATTCTAACCTTGGTTTTATCCATTATTCTAACATTGTGGGTTCTATTATTGATTCTACTAGTTTGGCCTTTGATTTTTATACTATTTATTTTGTTATTGCACCGACTGGTGGTGTTTTTGTTGTTGATTATTATGTTGCTACTATGTTATGTTGGTGAAAGGGGTTTTAATAAATCCTAAGAGTTTTATTAGATGTAGAAGCACCATTATCCAATGTTATCTCCCCATTCTCAAACATATTCTTAATCAAATGCTTGATTTACACACATCTTCATAGATTATGCCCATTGACCTGATGATATTCATAGAATTCATTTTCATGGTACCAATCAAGATACAGAATGCCTTGTGGATAATGCTTTGGTATAGTCCAACTAATTAGATTAGCGGTGGTAAGTTTATGAAATATAGACTCAATAGGCTCTCCTAGGTCACTAAAGACATGACATGTAGGCATCATTCTCCTTAGAAGAGGGGTTTGTAATGGTAAAGGTTGTTGCATTTATTCCATAAGGCTTGGTTGTTGTGCTTACATCATTGGTTGGTGAGGTTGTTGAGTAGGAGTAAGTTGAAAAGGTGGTGTAGAAAATGTTTTCACTGTTTGGACATGATGTGACTTGATTACTCCATTACCCACAACATTCCTATTATGGTTGAATTGCTTTGGTCTATCTTGGTTATTGGCCTATACTATTTGTGATGCTTATGCTTGGATTAGATGTTGGTTTTGACCACTTCCCTGATTGGTACCTTGATTCTAATTAGTTGATGTAAGATTGATGACCCCTTTATTAATAAGGGCTCACTAAATCAATAATCTTTGTTGATGATCTCTTTGAAAGTATGTACACATTGTAGTTCTAGATGATCAGCTATCTCACTATGCAAATTTTTTGTAAACACAACATCTAATTGTTTATCTGGTAAATTATGGGTGAATCAACTTATAAGGGCTCTCCATCATTGTAGATAACTTACAAAACTCTCACCAACCTTTTGTTTTGATTGTGTTAATTCAACCAATAAAATATTATGTTCAATATTATAGGAAAATTGTTACACAAACTTATCAAAAATATCATCAAAATCTAATATTGAATTCTTAGGCAACTTTAAAAACCACTCTAAGGCTTGACCAGCCAAGATCCTTGGAAACAATAATAAAAGGTATATATCGTTATATGCCACTGGTTGACATGCGATAAAAAACTTGATTAAATGGTCCTTAGGGTCACCTTTCCCTTTGTATTTGTAAAATTTTGGTGGTTTGTATCCTTGAGGAAATAGTATTTGCAAGTAGTCCATGTTGAATGGATAAGAACACACATCATCCAGCTTAAAATTTTAAGTATATTTCCCAGCCTAAATGGCAATAATTGCATCCTTCTTCTATTACAATTCTTGGGATAGGAAATTGGAAAGAGCATTGGTTTGAGGGAGATTATTAGTTTGGGTAGATGGTTGGGAGGTCACAAGTGGGATACTTTGAACAGGGTATGATGGATATATTTTTTAGGGTATATTGGTTTGGTTGGGAAATAGACTAGGAATATGCATATGTGGATTATGATATACTTGAAATTGCACATTTAGTTGTGTGATACTATAGTTTGGATTGGCTATGAAGGTTTGACTTGGAGGATTTTTTCATTGGAATGGAGGGATATAACTATATTGTTCCTGTTGTAGTTAAAAAGGGACATGCTACCAACTAATCAAACCTTGCTATTGAGTGAGAACTTATAGACCAAGATCCTATCTCTGACCTTGTGGCACATTTTGAACCGATTGTTGTCTAATAGGTACTTGAGAAACATTGGAGCCTCCTTGTTGTATGAATCCTTACTGGGAAATGAAAGCATGTTGAAGATTTGACATCTATCACTGACCAATATTTACATGTTGTTAGCTAGTCATCATTTGGTTTTGGATTGGTACACTAGTCTACAATTGAAGAGGTATGTTTGTCACCACCTAAAGAGGTGGAATATTAGTTTCCCCTTGTTGAGGTGGTAATACATTTGGCCTCTATTACATTGGTACACTAGATTGTGCCTGCTATTGTGGAATACTACTCATCACTTGTTGAGGGGGAGTAAGATTTGTCACATTCTGTTATTGAGGCATGACATTGGTTATTGTTTGACTACCTAATCCTATTGGTTGCATGATTAATGAAGTAGCTAGTTGAGGTTGGGATGTAGAAACTCCTACTCCCTAATTTGGAGAACCACTTGCAGTGTTAACTAAAGGCACATTTTGTTGACTAGTTATTTGTGTATTAGTACCACCTTGATTTAGATTGGACGTTGCTTACACATTATCCACTATATTTTGCTCATTATTCTACGTAGAATTAGAAGACACTTATTCAATAATGGGAATATGAAATAAGTTGTTTATGAAAGTGTCTTGCATGAATGGGTTTGAACTCTTATTGTCTTAACCAATTAACTCTATCAAAACTCTTGTTAAAGGCACTAAGTCAATAAGAGGTTTGCTCACCATGGTCATCTGATTGAAATTATGTGCTAGATTTAGGTAGGTTTGATATGCCATCTACATTTGGTTAAAGTGGTCTTCCAAGAGGTTTTTTCCTCTATTAGGCATATTAGGTTCCTAATATGTTGTTTGGACTAGATCCAAAGGTTTGCTAGAACAAGCCTGTTGATCATAAATTATGTTATGGGGCATTCTTACTAGGATTGGTAAATTCTCATGGGGGAAGTTTATTAGAAACTTGGCCCCTACCTCTATGTCTCTAACGAAAATATCACCTTTATTCTCTAATAAATGACACTCAAACAAAAATGGATCATATGTGGAAGGCATAAATTGGTTCATCATCTGCAGATACTATAGCTAGGTATTGTACAATTTGTTCTTGGTCTTGTTCTGAATAAGGTGGTGTATTAACCAAATAGTTAGCCAATGGATCTTGGCTTTGTGACCCTAATTGAGTATTATAAGAGGGATAAGGATCCATATCATAAAAAATATTATCTAGGTAGGGATCTTGCACCATTTCTTGCTACGCAACCATATTACTAATTCTTGGATTGTACATGAGTCCACTACGAGTGTAGGAGTATATGTTGGGATCCATATTAATTATTTTCACAATAAAAGGTCAAAGAGTTATACAAAATCTAAAAGATAATGTTTAAAATCTGATGTTTAAACTTGGTCTAGATTCATCAAAAGGGATCAAAAGGTTTATGCAAAGATTTGTGAGGAAACAAGCTAGTGTTAAGTATCTAATGCTTCACATTTCACATAGATAAGCAAGCAAATAGACTGAAAATCAAAATGCTAAAATCTAAGGTTGAAGTGTTTTAAATCAGTCTAATCTAGGAAAAGTAAAAGTTGTTAGGTCTTTTGGCCAAATGCGGCATCAAAATCTAAGCTCAAATAAGGCATGTGCTAGGACTCTTGGCCAAATGATGTCAAAAGCTAAAATTTAAAATAGATGAAAGTTTTTTATCTAATGGATTTGAAACACTTCTAAAAAACACTAGGCATTTGATTATTAGATATGGAATTGATCAAATAGATATAAGGTATGAAACAAAAGGCACTTTCAAGATAGTTTGTTTTTTCACAAATAATGGTATAAAACTTGGTTCTTTTGACAAATAAGATAGATAAAAAGTGAACAACATAACTGTACTAGACAAAGGTTCACAAAGGTATACTCAGATTGCTTTGAAAATGTGGGCATAAATTTGAACTCTATGCAAGAGGGCCTATGAAACAATATCTAAAATGTTTTGGTTAGTGTAACAGTTCTAGACTACCCAAAAGATGTGACAAAATGCTTGTTTTAAAAACTCTCTAAGGCAAAGATAATTTCTCACAAATTTAACAACATAACACTACCTTTCTTGACTCAAAATGTTGTGGTGCATAGACTCAAAGTGCAAGTGTTTAGCATAAAATGACTTAAGTCTATCAAGTGGTGATAACAATCATGAGTCTTAAATGACCTTTAACCCAAATTGGAAATTAAACCTAAATTCCCTCAAGTTTAGTGAAAATGGAGAACCCACTTAACACATCAACTCTATGAACTTATAAAGGTGAAATTTCAAATTTATATTATAAATGAAGGACATAAAAAAATTTGGCAAAGGTTTAGACTCAATTGGACATCATAACTATGCCAAAGTGGATGATATGACTCCAAGCTTTGATGAACTTTGAACAAGGAAAATTGATGATTTCACATGGGTATCATAATTCCTTTTTTTTCAGAGGAAAATTAATACCATGTGTTTTGGTTTGTATAATTTATTTACACCAAATTTTGACTCCAAACAAGATTTTAATCTAGGATAAAACCAACTAATTAATCACTTTTAGATCCTAAACTAACAAGGTTTCTTGGTATTATTGGAATCCATCAATATTCATCATTTGACAAGATTTTAAGTGTTCATCCAAAAGTAAATGCGTATTATATAGTAGGGTTTTTACACCCCCCTTATCTCAAATGATAGTACTATGACATGGACCTTGAGGCACACCTTGCACCAACAATACTTCTGTGATAAGTGGGGATTTATCTAAGATTTACAAGTTTCTAAACATTTTATGGGAATCAATTACACAATGAATTTCATGGAAAACAATGCAAAAGAAAAGCATAGATTTTGGGTTTGTATCACTTGGATTGTTGCAAAAAGGTCTAATCCTTTTTTATAACCACTACATCCTGCTATTTACTCAGTTTAGTGTGATGCCCAAAGTGTCACTACATCCCGTGTACAACTTCAATATGGAGCCAATTGAAGTCAATACTATGAGATGAAACCCTAGGTCAAAGCTTCCCTAAATAACTCATAGGAGGTAATGATATCCCCCTCGCAAGCCAAATTTACATGAAAATAAAGAAAACATAAAATAGAAAGACTTTAGGGTCATTATCAAGGTCACCCAATACTTTTGTGAGTTTTTGGGGAGTTCTTTAGATGATGTCCTTTCTATGCCTTGGACTAGGAAATTTACAAATAAAGAAAGTGATTTTGATTCCAAGGGTTCCCTAAAGGGGAAAAATGGAAGAGCATACATGTAAGATCCTTGTGTTTTGTGAAAACAAAGTGCTAATTGAATAATGAAAACAAAATTGACAAGCATGTTCAATTTTAAGCCCAAATGAAATATTTGGTGGTGTTCATTTGACCCCCTTGGTCTTAAAATTGTATATTCTAAAAACTAATTCTAAAACCTTACTTAAGCACCTAAATGTTATATTAAGCACCAAAATAATGTTCCTAGTTCATTTTAAAGCATATAAAAGATGATTTGAACATGTTTTAGCAATTTTCCAAGTTGGTCCTGCAAGAATATTTTTAGCAAGTGGTTTAGCTTTGAGTAGTTTTTAAAGATGAAATAATAAGCTTAGGAAAATGAGCTCTTAGGTTGACATAGTGGTACAATATCTTGTAGGAAAATCCCACAACTTTAAGAGTTGCGGTATTATAACTAACTGCTAACCATTTAGTCACAATATCATGACTCTGAATGATGATCCCACTACTTATAGGATAATCCTACAACCTTAAAAGTTGTGATAATATAAAATGTAGGTGGTTTGATCATAATATCATTAATCAGTTTGAAAATCACTCTAGTAACAAGACAATCTTGCCACTTTAAAAGTTATAGTATTATCGCTTAATTGCTAACAGTTAGACAATATTGTGACTCTGTTAAGCAACCTTGAGAGTTGCAGAACAATCTCATGACTTCTAAAGTAGTGATATTATTAACCCTATAAAAAAAACACAAACTTAGTCTGAAAATAAAAATGTCTAAGCACAATACCATGAGTCTGAATGACAATATCGTGAGTTGCAGGACAATCCCATGACTATGTCTAGTCAAACCTGCCACTTACAGAAAAATGTGTTTTACTTAATTATTTCACTCTTTTAAGCCTCCCCCTCCAAGATTATATATAACAAAGGTTAGTGAGTTGTTTGAGGGAGTATTGTGATCAATTTTGTGAAGTTATTCACATCCCACCGAGCATGCTATTATGTAAACTAGGAATTTGACTAAGAAGAGGAGATTAGTATTGTGTTAGTGACAAAATAAACAAAGCAAATTGACAAACAACACACTAAACTAACACCTTCATGCCTAGATACTAAGATGGTCTTAATAAAAAAAATGACAAAGATAACTAAAAAGTAAGGAAAAACAAGAATCCTTCACCTTCCTTTGATGCTCCAAATGCTTTTGTAGTGGCTTCCTCAGCTTGTGCTCATGAAGTCTATTGCAATGGAGCTTGACTATCCTCCACCTCCTCTTGGCACCTTTGGATTTGGATTGGATTGGATTGGAATAAATTTGGAATGGTGAAACTAATTGTAATAACTTTTGGAATCATTTGTTCATTATAACTTTGCATTATCAAGACCTTTTCTTTCATGTGGTAAGGCCTCCTATTTATAGATTTTTGAGATTGATCAGAATCAACCTGAACCATCCATCTCAAGATTGAGATGTGTGGATAAGGATTAATCCAATTTTTTAATTAAAATTAATAAATAGGCTCATCAATATTTGGGATAGAGGGGCAATTAAGAGGCATGGAGGGCATTGATGAGGCATGGGAGGCATGGATTCTGATATTTGTGGCATTTATGGCCTAGGGATGTCTTTCCCAAGAAATGAGGTCACCTAATGATGTGGATATTAAATATTCATTTATAAAAACAATTATTGAAAAAGTTTCCATGTAATTCTTAATTAGGCTCTAATTTGGTTTAACTAGCTTTTAAGCATGATTAAGCACTTTGTGCACAAATTACTCGAATTGATTTGAATGCCTTGTTATTGGTCTAAAATTTGACTTGATTAGAATTAGAAGTCAATGTTAGATGTATTGGATCCATTATCCCATATAGGATGTTACCAACACCAAATAACAAATGCATGTGTCTTGTGTAAGATATTTGACATAAAAGAGGAATCCAGAGCACCCAGGTGTAAAATTAGCATTTTAACTCAGAATGATCTGATCAAAGTTAGCTGGCCCATAAATTACATTGTCCCATTTTATGATACTCTATCCAAAATTGACACTTGAATATGTTAGTTTCACATCATTTAGTGTGTTTTAGTGTTTTTAGGCCAAATTGTGCATTTCGGTGGAAATTGGTCAAGAGCTTGATTGGAGGTCATTGGTGCCCAGATTTAGGTGTCTACACTAAAAACCCAGATCAAGGAATGATGGAGATAAGGATTATATCTCATTAAAAACAAGGATGGAAGTTTTACATCTGATAACATTGCAGGGGGGGTAATGTTGAGGTGAAAAATCTAAAATAAATCATTTGGGGATTAGGACAACCAAAACCAATTATGACTAGTAGAAGCACCCAGGATCCTGATATACCTATTTTTGTTAGTCAAGCACATCCAAATATAATTTTTCTGACAAAATTTCAAGGCTGTCAAGAGTGTAAATATGGTATAAAATCAAATGCTAAAGTATAAGCACCTAAATGAGTTAACATTGATGAGACGTCACATATAAAAGTGGATACACAGTCAATCGATGGAGGAGCTAACATTGAGCCACAAAAAGAGGCTCAAAAGAAGGAAAGAGGAGAAAAATAAAAATATTATTTTGAAGTAATACATGATGCATAATATGGATATGTATAATAAGATATTCCATATTTAAAATATGATACGCTAGTATCAAATATGAATGTAGAATCAATTATGCAAGAAGGGTTGCATGAGTAGAATGATATGATGAAAATAGTTGGAATACATTTAGCAAGGGATGTAAGTCTTAAGATTTAAATATAATTTTTAGGAGTGTTGATGGGGTTATTTTTTCTATATAATGTATCAACGAGAGCACCTAAAATTTAGAGACTATTTTGTAATCCCATATGTAGTCACTCAAGTTTTAACTCCCAATGAAGATGCTTTTTAAGGTGAAAGTAGAAGACAAACATATTAATGATGGTGAAGATGGAGATATCAAGTTGGTTTATCTAAGATGAATGGAAATATAGGTTTTCATTCTAGCATTAGATAAAATAGTTTAGTAGGTGATAACATGAGATCTTATTAGAGATAATATTCAAGATGATATTAAATAAAAAATTAAAAAAGACTGGGAGATGATAAATCAATATCAGGATTAAGTGTAGAGGTTGGTAACCTTAGTGGAGGTAGAGTGACCATAATTCTATGGGGAGGTTGGCATGATTTTAAGGTCACCCCTATAAAAGATGACTATGGTTGTGTATTAATTGTTACACACAGTGATAACACAAGAAAATCTTGTTGAACATGAAAGACTATGATTAGAAAGGGTCAAAGAGCTGAAAATATAATTTGAAGATATTGTAGAGGAAATGATGAAGGATATCAATGCACTCTAGTTGAAAAGGAGTGTATCTAGGGAAAAATATCATAGTCTTACCCATGCATATTAATTTGAAAAAAATAATCTAAAATAGTAAAAATCCACACATGCCAACTTGATGAAGCATATGAGAGAAGCAAAATATCATATGGACAAAAAGAATGATTTTAAGGAAGTATAAGTATTTAAAATGGAGAGAAAGAACTAGTGCAAAGAATTGGAAATTATGTTCATAGGGTAGTAGGAGAGGGTTTTATTAGAATAAGATATCATGCACATAAATTATCCAAACCAAAGGATTTCATTGGATATCATACTCACTACATATAAAAGCATCCAATATAATGAAGAGGTCTTGAAAACTTTGTGAGATGAAATGAAAGAATTTGTTATAAAGATAAATTAAATGACTAATCAATGAGATCAAATCAAAAATTGAAGGAAAATGTATCTGAAGTGGTGTTTGTGTAGGAGAGCAACCCATCACCATCAAAATCAAGTAATAGCTTATCAAATGATAAACAAGAAGAATGCTAACCCTACAATTATATTTAAGATAATTATATAGTCTTACTTACGACTCAATGTGTGATTGAGACGTGTTGAAGAGTCTTGAATTATTGAATATGTAAAATATTCATAATATTATGCATGCATGAAATAGGCACAATATTCGTATGATAATGTATGCATAAAGAAAGAGTTAGTGCATGATACATGATATGCAATGCATAAAGTCATAAAAGGCATATATTAGATGAAATAATCACTTTGTGAAAGAGATACGATGAAATATATGTTTAAAATTAACACAAAACTAGATGATGTAGATGACATGGTATTGATCTAGGTTGGGTCTAGGTTGGCATCAAGAAAAATGAATATGCTCTTACATTTTGTAGACTAAGAGCACATTCTAGGAATACACATGGATAAATAGAAAAAGAAATAGTGAGCATGACAATTGGTAAAATAATAAGCTGGAAAGGGGTCTAAGGAATACTATAAATGGGGACCTTGGCTTCTTATTTAACACACAAAATCAGATTAGTGGTAGATTTGACATTTTAAAGTGAAATTAGCAAGCAGAGGATTAGCTTAGGGTTTGAGAGAAATGCAGGCAACCATGAAGGCTTTGTAAAATTTGTATGCTTTGTGAGGAATGCATATTGTACATATATTGTATGATGATGTGAACACATGAATGAAAATATGTATTATGTATACATTATGAATGTTATAGTATCTATATTTTTGTACATAGATGATGTCTATTACATTTGATTTGTAGTGTATAATGATGTATGTGTGTGACTTTATACTCAATTCTCACAACATGGGTATTATTATTTATTGATGCACCTTGGGTGAGTAATTAAATATTCACACCTAATTAATAGGCCAATGTAGTAAGGGTTGAGTGTCAATCTAACTATTATATTTACCAAATCCTATGCAATGCTTATTTATGTAACAAAATAAGAACAACAAACTTTGAATTTTAATCTACCAAAGAAATTGGCATGGAGAACCTTACAACTTAATTGTTTAATCATAGTCCAAATTTATTAGAAATACACATCAAAAATATGTTTAACTTCATGAAAACCTATAGCTTTCCACTTTTCCCAATCTCATATATCATACATTTATATACGAGATAAAATACAAGAATGGTCTTAATAATTACAACATTATCATGGTCAGACACACATTGTCTAAGATATTTTTCACATCTAGAAATTGATGTCTCTAAAAGAGAATAGACGATGAGCATAAGGTCCAAAAAACAAAAACTATTCAAGAGGAAACTCCATATCATTTATCATATATTCATTTATACTTCCATGATTTAGGATATCAATATAATCATGTGTGGAATATGTAGTTGTTTTTAGACTTCCAAAAGGAATTTGACATAGTTCATCAACACTTCTTATTATAAAGGGTTATGGATATATGCCTTTTACCCTTTGTGGTTTTGCTTGTGAAGACACTTTGTGAAACCATTTTTTGAAAGGTATAAATAAGGTGTTGTGAGATGAAAGACGTACAAAGTACCATAGGTTTTTAACAAGGTTCCCACTCTCTCCTACATTGTTTGTACTCTACATTGACTGGTTAGAGAAATTTATTTCAAATACATTTACTGCCACTGACTGTTACTTACTCTTTTGAGTCTCTTTTTTTAATCCTTATATTTTTAGATGGCATTATTTTAATGTCTCACATGGTAAGAGGTATCCAAATATAATTTTATATCTAAACCTTATTTTGTGAATACTCATGAATTTCACATTATTTTCAGTAAAATAAAATTCAGCTTTTAACATTTCTAAGAAGAATGGAAATTTGGTTATTATTACTTAGAGAGGAGAGAAGGCTGATGTTTTCTCTTTATACATACATACATACATACATACATACGTACGTACGTACAAGGGTCCTATTCTTTAGACCACACTTTATCATGACTCTAGATGTAGATCTTATAATGAGTAATAAATATTAAAATCTCACCACCCTTGAAGAATAATGTTTTCATATTCAGTTTTAGGGAATTTGGACATAGATCCACCTCTTTCACTTATTGGTCACACCTCCCCTTTCTTACGTATGCGTGGTTTAGGGACCATACCTTCAAGTAAAGTACAAAATAAATAGAGAAATTATTTGTCTTGATACTATATAAACATAGTTATGTAAAGAGATCAGTCGCTCACGCCATCATCCTCGTAGGATTTGACACAACCCCACCCTTTGTTTTAGTCATCTTTTAGGGGTGATAATGATTCATAGAATCAAATTTGGGTAACTCATAGAGTGATCTCCTTAGGTATTTGTACCTTGCTTTCATGTCCTTTATGGAGCATGTAGACTGTGCAATTGATTTTTATTGGTATACAAGATCATCTTCGTTGTCAATTTACATCATTGACCTTGATATTGAAAATCCATCATTGCATAACATCCTAGTGATTGATATTCATCTCTTTAATAAGAACAAGAAAGGGAATATGTAATGAAATTTATAGATCCTTCCTCCAATTTGCATGGTCTAATCATAGAGAAAGCTCTCATAAAAACCTTAATGCTAGTCAAACTCATATCCACACTTTAGTTTAATGGGTTCATCTAACCCCTAGGGTAAACTAGATTCTAATTACCTTGCAGCGTAAGGATCCTTTTACTCAACAAATAATTTTATTTCATCTACTTGACATTGAGACATTCCAACATTTCCCTTGAAAACGTTGTAGTTATTTGATATACTCATTAGAGTTTAATAGTGACGGGCATTTTATTTTAAAATGCTTTCTTTATTACAAAATAATAAGACAATTTATTTTTTATTTATAGATTTCTTTGGCTTTCTTTAAATATTCATGGCTTGTGAAGACCAAGCATGCTTACCCCTCTTCCTCTGAAAAATGTTCAAATCTTGTTGGAAACTTTCTAAATATAAGTTCATCAAAGGTGCCTCTACTAAATTAATTAATTCTTACTTCTAATTTTTTTTACCATTTGCAAAAAGAAGCAACATTACCAACTTCTAAATTTATATAATAACTTACAAGATATTATAGACATAATGATTCACACAACTTCATACCCACAAATACTTCTTTACTATTATAAATATTAAAAATATTTTTTAAAACATATTTCATTTTCTTTTATGGGACTCTATTTTCTTAATCTTCTTTATTATATTTTATTGAATTATTAATATTTTTTAAATCTTCCCTTTTTTTTCAATTGTATTCTTTAAGATGAGCGACTACATTCCCTTTATCTTCTTTGCATGCACTAAATATTGGCCTTTGGGAACGCTAATATTTAAATTAAGTTAAACTTACCTTTCACTTAGAAAAAAAAAACAAAAAAACAAAGCAACACATATTTAAATTTATTTAATAATTTAATTGGATTCCACACACCTTTTCATTAAGAGAAATAATCTATAGAAAGATAATAATGCACATTTTATATCAAATGGTCAAAGCTAACTTTCATCTTTTGAACAAAGGGTCAAACATAACTTTCACCTTTAATATTGGCACCGAAGATTTTTTTAAGTTGGCCATAAGTATTCCGCCATCACAATTGGTATAATTTAAATTTAGGATGCCCAAATATTGTTTTAAAATAGCACATAAATTCATTTGATTTATGCCACTTTATTTTAATCATTATTCCCCACGGAGTAATGTTCTTATCTTTTCCTATTTTAATATGGATGAACATGGGTCTTTCACATTCCTTTGTCAATATCAAGTTCATAATTAAAGTTTTTATGTTTAGTTTATGGTGTCCATATCGTTGAACATGGTATTCGTCATTATGTTAGAATTGTTACTCCCCTTAAAAATTATTATCTCTAATCATTATTTTTTAAGTATGAAAATAAATATTTATTTGATTATTTATGGGTGGATTATTATTAATGGGATAAATTTAGGGTTTTATTTTTATTTTAGATTTTTAATTTTATTAAATTTAAAATTTTGTATTAATGTTATTAATTTGTTTGGAAGAAAAAAGATAGGGAGCTTGATCCGAATTTCAAGTGACATAATCACAATAAGTTTTACCGTCTTCCTTTCTCTTACATGGTAGAGTTCACAGATGCTACTGTAGGAAGTCCTAGGCCTACACCCTCTGCCCCCTGCCCTCCCCCCTTAGCGTGTTGAGGACCCCCCTTCCCCACCCCAGACCATCCCCTTTGCAGAAGACCCATTGCATGAAAATATGACCTCTCGGTCAATTCCTCTTCAAGGGGACTCTTCTTGGATTCTCCCTTCTAGGCCTTCTAAGTGTCATGCGGATGTTGGTGCCTCTTCAAAGAAGAAAAGATGTAGATCGGAGGCATAATTACTAAGGGTGGAAGTGCACTCTCTCATCAACAATGGTTCTCAATCGACCCTAGAAGACCTTCTTTCTAGAAGAGGGCGACAGACAATACTGACTTATGGATAAGCCCTTTTGGTGGATGGTTAACGGGTCTTGGCCTTAGGCGATGTGTTATTCTGCCCCCACCTTTGGTGTGTTTTGATAATCATCCACTGTCTTTCCATTTTTGTGGCTTTCATTGTGGTTTGGTTAAATACTAGTGGATTTCACTTCTCCTCTCTTCTTGGTGTTCTCTTTCTTGGAAGGCAGTATCTTTTGGGCTTTTTATCTTTTATCTTCCATTCATTTGTTGTGGAGAATGGGCCCTCGGTTGTGTTCCATGCCGGTTCATAGCTCTAGTCAAAAGCGTTTACCGTATCAAATAAAAAAATTAAATTTTTTATATTAAGACACATCACATGACATACCTTTCACATTATCTCCATATTTAGTGGTTGTCAATTTCAAAAATATAAATATAAAAAAAATATTTAGTGACCTTAACTTATTTAATAAAATATTTAATAGTTGTAATTATAAATTTGTGACGGTCAGATGGTCATGGCTATTGATGAGGTTATGGAAGTGATTGCAAAAGAGACTCTAGAAGAGGCCATCGAAGAGGTTGTATAAGATTATGTGGAAGAGGTTGTAGAAGTGACTAAAAAATTCATGAAAGATGTGATCAGTCAGTCTAAAGAAGATGTTGCAGAAAACATTATCGAGGAGGTGGATTTGACAACTGATCTGAATGTTGAAGTGGTGCAATCGACTAATGTAATGAAAGAAGAGTTTATCTAGGATGTGGATGTGGGGAGATGTGGTGGATCTAGTTAAGGTAGTTGTTTTAGAAGATGTTGTCGTAGAGTTTAGAGAAAAGGTTATGGAAAGTGTTGTGGGTAAGGCTATAGATGTGATTGTGGCTAAAATTTTGTTTTAGGGTTAGGATGTTGTAATGAAAATTGTTGATACGGTTGATAATAATGTTGTTGTTCAATTTGGGGGTTAGAGAGAAATGCATTGGAATTCAATTATAAGAATAAATAGAAATGAAAAGTGAGCATTATTGGGAAAAAGATGTTGCAGTTACGATATATCACACAAGAGAAAAGTATTGGGGGTCCAAAAAAATTAAGAACCATAACTTGGTACATAAATATACTAGAAATAGATAAAAATATATTGAGGTGGGAAGATAATAAGAAACTATGGGTAAAAGTTAACCCATTTATACAAAAGAAGGACAAGGAGGGAAATAAAGGGGTATCTAGATTAGACATGAAAATTACACATGAGGTTTGTAGGGAAATGGATGAGATGGAAATGGATCTGAGGGAAACACATTTGTTGGTGATAGGAATAGAGATGGATGTTGGTTAGGATAAATATATAACTAATCTGAGAACGCTTGAAGGATGCTTTTAGAATTTTGAACATAAACTCTCTTTAAAGATAAGATTTGAAATTTATCTTAGGGTTTCTAATGATGATTTATCTTTTATTAATAAAAATTATGGTATCACATCCCATTGATGATTATTAATTTTACGTTTGCTTGAATGTTAAAAACTAAGTTGATACTTATAGGAGAAGGTGATAGGGTTGTTAATCATAGTGGAACCCTTCAATGGGATAAATTGTGTCAAATCCAAGAACAAAGTCTCGAGATTAATGTGCATCAACTTTCACAAAATAGACTAATTTAAAATTCCTATATCAAATTACATTTTAATTTAATTATGTCCATCATCTTATTTCCCACCCATGGTGATGTCGGGCTATACATTAGGACATGCAACAAATAGATCTACAACAACATGAAATAATATCCCAACATGACCATGTCCTTATCGAAGGGGTAGATCTTATGATTTTATTCCTTGTCATCTTAGGATTTAAAAAAAAAAAAAAAGTGTGTACATCTTCCAAACCCTATTATGTCTTATTCTATGCAATCTTTATTTTCTAGCCATGTTGTGCCTTATGATTATGCCCATGAGTGGACAATTGTGGATTCAGATGATCATTATTATATGACTAATGACAATTTTAATGTGATTGATGATCATTCTTGTATGAATTAAGGAAATTATTATGTTATTTATGATTATATGCATGATGATGTAAATGACTGATATGTTATTGAAGTATATTTGTACAATGGTAGTGAAGGATAAGTAGGTCAGATTGAAGCTATAATTTAAGAGATTTATTTTCCTTCCCCTTCCATAGACCTTTCCACTAGTCATGAGGTAGAACAATAATATAATAAAAATGAAATAACTAACACACTTATTGATACTAATAAGTTTACAATTAAGAAGATGGTGCAATAAAAATATGGATAGATGATATGTGTGTGTGTGTGCATGTATGGTGCTTCTCATGGTGTTATACCTTACAATTTTGCTTCTAAATGTAATGTTTCTTGTAGTTACATTTAATATGATGTTAATCCTTCTCTTCAAATGAAATGTGACATTAATCCTTCTATGGATATGATGTGTGATGAAATTTATAAATGATGCAATGATTCCTCTATTGATAGGGAATGTGATAATGTTTCAAGGCAATGCAATGATATAAATATTTGTGATCAATCTTTTATACCTATGTTTAGGTTATATGGTGAGATGAAACCTATTAATGAACCTTTCCAATCCATAACCATGCTAACCATATAATGTATATGATACATATAATAAGTGAGATTACAAATAAATTTGCTAATTTATATTTAGAGTCTAAATCATATAATACTAAGTTTGATGATAATGTCATATTAATTTAGGGTCTAGTGTGAAGTATATTCAATCATGCATATCTCGAAGGATTCATTATGCCTACACTTATATTATTTATGGATATGGATATCCTAATACCCACCTTACATAAATTTTATATTCTTTTGGATACTATTCATATGATGGGAAAGTGTTATTAAAAACCTTTCATTGATTTTAAAATGTAAAGTCATAGTTTGGTTTTATAATCTACCTAATGGTCTATAACTTTCTTTGTCAAACTAGAAGAGGCTTTCCTATCTCATTTTAATAAGATTAAAGGTCCTAAATTCAACTTGAAACATATCCAAATCCTTTGATAAGGTTAAGATGAACCATTGAATATTATATTTTAGGGTTCAAAAATACATTACATTGCTTAATATATCAACCAACTGCTTTGGAAAATGAATTCATCTTTGGTAGAGATCTCTTACCTCCACTCAATGAAAGAGAAATTTATAATTCTTATCCCTATTTTGAGTGAATCTACTTTGATTTTCATGCTTATGAATATGAAATTGTATGTGTACACACTTACAATTACTCTAATTTTACTAATTCTTATAATTCAATAAGTTTAAGTCTTAAAAGTGACTCTCTGCATAAGAAGTGTTGATACAAAGTTTTCGAATAGGGTCTAAAAATTTATGGGTTTTCACCCTATTCTTAGTGACTAAGTTACATGTACATGTTTTAATGGATAACCAGTTATATTTTAAGGTTGGTATGCAACATGATTGTGGCTTTCCCAAGAAAGTCATCCCTAGGATCAAATTAGCTCCACTTGATAGATTGTCAAAACTAGCCTAGCCTAAATATGGATATTCACAATGATGATATCTCAAAAAGTTTGAATCTTGTAAAAAATAAAAATGAGGGAAATGTTAGGGAAAAATAGGGTTTTATACTTTTCTAAGATATTTTTTTTATAAATCAAACACTTCCTAAGATTCACTGTGAATTATCTAATATTTAGTAAATTTAACATTCATTCAAACTTAAATAAACACAACATAGAGTCTAAGGATTAATAAATTGTGAATAAATTCCAATGACATCACATTTTAAGATAAATTAACCATGGTGAATTATATGATCACATTCATCCACAATAATTGAAATAAAATCATATATAAGCTACATAAACAATTAGATTAGTGAACATTCAATCTAACAAATGCATAATAAATCAGATAAATCTCGTTTAATGATCACTCTAAGCTAAGAAATTTACAATATTAATATTAATTAATAAATAATTAAAAACTTAAAAAAACTCAAAGAACATCCATAGTGATTTCTTAAGCTTATAAAATATCTCAAAGCCTTCCTCTTTAAAAATGTTTCCATAGGATGTATTTATAACATATATAGGTCAACACTACATAATAAAAGGTTTGCATGTGATCACACTTATTAAAAATCTAGAAAATATATTTATAATCTAAAATATAAAAATAAAGCTTCTAAAATTAATCTTTCCAACTTTAAAATAGAGGACTAAAAAAAAACATTCACTTTCCAAGTCCATATGGACTATCACTTTTGAATCAATCTTCAGCTGGCCACTTGTTTTCCCTTTAATGTTTGTGTACATAAGTGGTAGTCCTCTCATAAATTTGAGACACATATATGAAGGGTTTCATAAACATGTGTTCTATTTTAGTCATCAACAAATCATTATTTTACAAGGGATTCCAAATATATACACTAACTATTGTGGCCTTCTCTATTTTCTCCACTGCACATGTGACAAAATAAATAACTTATTGGATAAAACCTATATTTGCATAAAAAAACTTTATTTTTTATGTAACCATGAAACTTTTAATAATATATGTGAACTAAGTGGTGGTTATGATTATGTTATCTTATGTGTAAAACTATGGAATTTAAGCCTTCATGAAAAAATCAAGATTTTTTTTCTCAAAAATCATTCAATGGTGAAATGGTATTCCTAAAAACATTTAAAGCTTATTCAGTGAATAATTTGTATAAATCATGATAATATAACACAAACTTATGCCAAACATAGTCATGATTTTGATATTTGAGAGTAAACCTCTCTTAACCACAGTGGAAATCCCATTTAACTTATTATCCATTTTAGTGATTTCTGCCAAAAAGTTTTGGATGTTATGCTACAAAAGGTCACTCTTAATCTTATATTGATGAACGTTTATGGTTGAATTTAAATTTAATTTAGTTAATTTTCAACATAATTCATGATTTTATCAAGAACCTTTACCTTTTATTTATTCTCTAGTCATTTAAATTTCTTTTTCAAGCCCTAAACCATCTTTTCTATGATCTTATTATTAGATTTCACCATAGATTAAGGGTCTTATTCAAATTCAATTCCACTGATAGAATAATCTAAGGCTCAAGACACATATTTGATCTGTCTTTTCCTCTTATTTTCAAGGAATAATAACTCCTCCTTTGTTTCATAGAGAGTAGATGTTTCATCTTTTGTCATTTTTCCTATGGTTATTCTCTTTAGTTTCCCTATGTCCCATTCAAAATGGATCTTAACCTCAATTTTATCATGAATTATCACACTTGGTCTACCTTAAAAATTTGCATGCTTTAGATTCTATCACCTTGGGAATCATATCCTTTGGAATAATCTCCTTTATCTTTTTTTCCATTGTAGGTGATGTAAGCAAAACCTTGGCTATTATTGGAGTGTGAATGATCATAGTGGAAATAGTTACAAGTGATGGTGAATTGGTATGGGTGGTGATAATAATTAAAATAGTATTATATTTTGGGAAAGCAAAATATGATATTTGAGTATTAATATTTATCTCCAATAATGGTGAGATGGGAGAAAAAATTCTTATAGGATCTATCTTTACCATGGTAGGGACCACAATGGGAATTGTAGGAATAGATGTGGTCATAAACAAGGTTTGGTATAGTGGAATTATTAGAACATGAGGATTTTTATTGGGGACTTGTGGTGTCATAGTGACTACTAGAGGTGTTTGAATAATAGGTTTAGTAGTAGGGGTTACAGGAACCAATAGAGGAGTTGGAGATAAAGTACTGCTTAAAAATAAAGAGATAAATCAAATACTAGTATAGATATTAATCTTTAACTATATTGATGTGGCCATAATGGTGATCTCAAATATTTTCTCAATTGGTTTAGAAGTAATCCCCATAGCTTGAGTGTTAGGACTAGACTGAGATATAATGACTTATTAACTATAGACTTGTGTAATCCAAGGTGGTGTACATACATTGAGAGAAATAAGAGGCCTCATTTAAATTTTCCCACTATAAATAATAGAAATAGGAGGTGAAGTAACATTTAAATAAGTATAAACTAGGGTTGTGGTCATATAACTAGGAATTGCCACATAAGTAGAGGAAATAAGAGGATGCCTTGTTACCTATGTAGGTGTCATTACTAGAGAAGTTATTGAATTTGAAATTGGAGGAAAACATTGTATTGGATTCTCTTGAGATGTGGATTTTTTTCATATAGTTACTCCTTTCCTGGGGAAATTGAGAATCAAGTCTCTCTTCAATCGCTTGAGATTGTAATTTTTGAGCTTGTGGTTTATTGGGTGGAGTGAACAACCCTGTTTCCATCAACTTCCCTTTCACTTCAACATCATTTAATGTATTCAATTAATAGAGATCATATATGTGTGAATTATGATTATACACCACACTGACCTTCCCTCATAGTAATCATATATGTTTGATCACTCTTTCATTTGGGTCCCAATGTATAAGCATGTGATAATCCATATTAAATTAAGACCTTTTTGCTACCAATTGTTGAATAGAGGGCCACTTTTTAAAAATGTCTTTTTATCTTTAAGTATGTGGGTTTCCATGACCTCATACTTCTTTTCTTTCAAATTCCTCATAGTCTAATGAAAAATTGGTATATTATATCTTACTTAGCCAATTTTTAAGGTACAAAACATAGAAGTTTGAATGGTGAAATGTATAATGATTAATAAAAATATGCCCTAAATTATTTAATGGATTCTCTCATTTAATTTGAAATTTTGGGAATATGATGTTCATTTATGGCCATGCACATTGGAGGGTATAAGTAATTACAAATCTCCTCCATATATTCTTGGAAATGGTATTCATATAACTTGCTATAGTGAACATGAATAGGGGAAATGCAAGAATTGGTCCAATGTGGGAAGGTTGCATGTTGAATTATCATTATGGAATAACATGCACATACAAGATCTGACATCATATGAAATTAAGGACCCTCTTTCACACCTCTGACTTATTACTTTAAATTATATACAATTATTTCACCTAGGGTTGGATTCTTTCAATCATTTATGATCATAACAAACAAAGATACCCATAGTTTGTATTAGACAAATTTGGGTACCGTAGGTGGGATTAATTAAAAAAATTGACCTTTTTCACTAGGTATCCCTTTATAATAAGTCCAAATGAATGTCTTATACAATTTTAGCATTGTTTAAGGTATTTTGGGGGAAATCAAGGTAATATAAGTTTAGTATTTTATGCTTATTTCTAATTATCTCAAATGCAAGTCTTCATTGTCAGGGGTCAAGAAGGTGAAAGAGATTATTTTAAGTCATTTGAAATTTGTAAACACCATGTCATAATCCATAATGTCTGTACACTTAATCAAAATGTGTAAAACTCATTTTTTAACTTTTTTTACCTTTGAAACTTCTTTGTCCTTTGTTTTAACATCCAAGAGAGAATATAATGTCAGTTTTGATAGTTATGAAGGAGTTAGAACATTAAATATAAATTATTTAGGTTAGTAATAACCTCATGAGCATATTTTACATAACTTCATCAGGTCATGCTTCTATTCTTGCATGTTTATCATGTAAAGTGAAGTTCTCAACCATGAAAATAAGGTAAAAATATAAGAGAAAGGTACATTTTATAGAGAATGGGAAGTATGAAAACATGTGAGAGATATGAATGGTCCTAATATTTCTTATAAAATGATCAAGGATCCTCAGCAATGGTTGGAACTACCTCAAATAGGCCAAACAGTCTTCTCAGGTCTAACATATAGGCCTAAAAGTCAAGGGTCTTATTCCACATGTGAACTAGCTTAAAACGGTGCATGGAGATAAATGGAATTTGGAGATTTTGAATGGGAGTATATAATACAAACTTATTTTATCAATCCATAGATTAAGACAATGTGCATTATGAGTAGATGCTAAGAAGGGTTGTCACTTTGAAATTGCCTAAAACCTTCACAAGAAGCTTGAGAAGATTCAAAAATTTCCTCATAGTATGATGGGAAGGTGCATGGGAAAAATGAAATTAGGGGGAGTTAGTGATTAAACTCTACTTCCATCTTGTGGAATTAATCATAGGGGAGAAGTCATGTAATATATGAACAATATTTAAGATTCTAAACTCATGCAAACCCTTCTAGAATCCTGAACCCTATGTTTTGATCTCTAAAAGGTTATCATACACTTGTTTAATCTTGGAAACATATTATATGACCTTTTCACACATATTATCACTTAAATGAACCATTAATTTTCATTTTTAGGATAAATGTATGGTTATATGGCCTAAAAGATTGCCTCTTAGAGCTAGCTTCTAGGGTTTTGAGGTCTGTAAGCCTTCCTAAATAGTGGTATAAGATTATTGAGCCAATAAAGAGGTTATGTGGTATTTAAAAATTAATTAAAAATGTATTTAAATGGATGGTATAGTTTTAAAATGGTTAGCTAGGCCTAAGTGAAGAAGGGTGACTTATATGGCTTCAAGAAATTCAAGTGTAGACCTAAACCAAGCTCATATAAACTCAATCTTGAGATTGTTGAAGTTTTAAAGGTAAGGTTGGGTGACTATAATACTATTTATAGATTATATATGTTTATAATGGTACATTACCAGTCATTTATGGATATAATAATGGTATTTGATAGAAAACCCTATCTTAAGCATACATATATAGGCCCATCTCTGAAGCATGGAGAAGTTACCAAGGAATGTTGTGAATTAATCACCATGGAGGGTTTTCAAACCTTTGAAAGTAATAATGAAATATATATACATATAAAAAAAATTTACCATCCTATTATATTTTCAAAGGTATATAATATGCTAAGAAAGTTATACATAGTCTACAAAAGTGCCTATAGTCTTCCATGCAAAGAAATTTCCCTTTGAAGATGTTTGAGGTTCTCAATAAAGGTTTTAGAAATGATAATTGGTATAAAATGGAAATAAGAGGGTCTTAGGAACTAAGTGACCAAGGAAAAAAATATTAAATATCTTGAATAAAAGGAAATGTAGACATACATGATTGCAAACTTGTAGGTTTACATTTTGAAACATGAGAGACAAACCCTGTACAAAAATCAAGGGTCGAAGATGAAAATGAAGATGGAGCCCATAGGGAGATTTTTATAAAATTTAATAAATATGGAAATATTAAAACCAATTAATATTAACCTTATATTGAACCTATATAAACTTTAAAACTAATGAACACATATAAACCATGTTAATTGCTTCTTTTGTGAGCTTATTTGCAAGAACACAAGGAATGATGCAAGGTTTAAATTGAATGGGTGATTTTGGATTGATATAATAAGTTTATATAGGAAATAATAGACCATTAAATAAATTTTTTAATATTATAAGATGATCCAAATGACCAAAAACACCTATAACTGCCTACACAGTCCTTTTTCTACACAGTTTGCTCCCTTTTGGCTTGTTTGAAGGGTGCAAAGGATTGACAAAAGATAAACAAAATCAAAAGGGTTTGAGTAATTATGGGGAATAAAAAAATTAGGAATTATTTTTCCATTAAACACCCATGAGATAAAAATATGTATTTTTGCTAGCCCTTGGCCTCCTCAAGCCTGTGCATAGGCAAACTAGGGCTAAAAAGACTAAATCTTTCATAACTTGAGTTACATCCACTTAAATGAATTGAAAATTGGAAAAAATAACTAATTTAATGTCCCCTAAATTATTTTTAAGGTTTTAGAGTGGAAATATATGGCCTTGTATGGTCTACAATACTAAGGGCTTGTATTAGGCCTAATTAAGCCTAATTGACAAAAATGGAGAGAGAGAAATTAGGCATACCTTTAGAGTTAGATAATGAAATTTTGGATGAATATGTAAGGAGATAATGGGTGAAAAATTAATAATTTTGGTTTCTTTTAAGTGATCTATATTTATCAAACCAAGGAGCTTTGCACTCAAATAAGTCTATAAGGAATAAGCCTGCCTAGAGAGAAAACATGAGAATGATGAGAGAGATTGCATAAAAAACATGTAAAGGTGATTGTATTGGGACATTAAATATATGTATAATGAAATTAAATTAGTTAGAATCTATGAATGTGACTTTTCAACCCATAATTAATCCAAATGGGTAGTTTCAAATCAAATGGATGAGTCACCAAGGCAATGAAGTAACTCCATGCCACCTTGAGAGGAATATCATCAGATCAAGCATACACATGTTTATGAGAAGATTAAAAAATACCTATTTTAATTATTATTTATTTTAACTTTTTCTTCATGATATTAAAATTGTAATATGTATCTCCTATTCCTCTCTATCTTCTCACATTCTCTTTTATATGTTGTCTTGAATGGCTTGTTATGGATCCTTTAGCTGAGTATGGCAAATCCATGATCAAATAAACACTTGTAATATGAATTTTAATGTTGAATAAATCTAATTATTACCTTCTCATATGATTTTAATTAGTGTAATTATGTGATTGTTGATGAATGTTAGTAGTAGTGCCTTCACTCTCTCTTATTTATCCTCTCATACCTCTTTGCAAACAAATTATCTTATTACATGTCACATGGTGAGTTTGCATAGATTTGTATGGTTTAGAAGTGGATTTAATTAATTAGTGTCTTACTTAGGCCTCTTTATTATCCCTCTATTAAACACATTTTATATGACCTTTATATTGAAATGCTCATGCTTAAAGGTCTTTATTGAATAGTGTGATCAGGGTCATGCCTAATTCTTGTTCTTAATACATGATAGTCAAGTGGAGGGTGTTAATTTGGTGTATCACCTCCCTAGTCTAATTTACTATCAATTATCTTACCCTTTTAATTTGAAAGCAATAGGTTTAGTTTATAGTTCTTAAGTGATGCATCAAGGGAGATATCCCTATCTAGAGATTCACCTCACTAATTAGGCCACCCAAAGTCTAGAGGTGTCTCCATGATATCACTTAAGTGAGAAAGATTGAAAAAAATCCTTAAGGGTGCAAATTTTTATGATATTAGTTCTATCACTCTTGGTGGGACAAGAAACTTCATCCATTAAAGAGTGATTGGTGTGTTCTTCAATGCATCAGCCTTTGGAGGCATGAACACAAGTACCAATGGAAACTCTGAGTGCAATCAACTACTTTAGTAGCCCCAATATTATTTAAAGCAAGTAATATTTTTATTTTGTCTTTTTCATGTGGTTTCATGGCTGAAATTGGACTAGACTTCTATTTTATTCAGGTTGGTGAGTCCTATCAACAACTTAATGAACCCTATCAATCATATGTTTACCCTACTTATACTTTATATGACCTAGCTATTAATGTGATCATCCTTGATATCAAGATCACTATCTTCCATCATTTATTCATCATCTTTACCAAGCTTATCAACCTTCATATCAGTCTCATCAAGCTTGCCATCAATAGGAGTTTAGGTATAAGGAAGAGTGTATAGATAGGCAAATCTAAGCAAAGAAAGAACAAGAATCTTAGCTACTCATGAAGATGTTAAAGAATTAAATGGTAATGAGAAAGGTATATGGAGGTGTATAATTTGGCTAATTTATCCCTAGTCATCTTATTTAAAAGATAAGGGACTCATTATAGTTTGTAAGGAGTGAATGGGTAGAGGTAGACTTTGAGATGGAAAACCAACATATCCTAACTAATGAAAGGCTGTAAATAAGATATTTGAATCAGTATATGGAGGATAGATTAGTATGATGGGAAGAACAAGAGTTTCAATCTCTTCAATCTCAATTACCCTCTCTAATCTTATGCCAGTCTTCTTGTGTCCCTAAATTACTCCACCTTATAATAATCCGTCAAAAAAGCCTTGATTTTATGAAGGCCTCATTTATTGTCCCTCAAGCTCAAATTTATCTCTCTCATGAACCTTCTCTTATGCTCATCCAAAGTCAAAATTTTGATGAGTCTCTAAGGTAACTTGTAAGATTCTCAAATCCTTCATCCACCCCTCAAGTTACAACACATCATCAAGAGGAGCCTCCTAAGTCCAAGGTTACAAGTTGAAAGCAAGTATTAGAGTCATGGGGAAAGAAAGATGTGCCATGAATAAATCAAGAAGTTAAGGCCAAAATGAAACTTATGCTTATTCAATCACCATACACTTATATTCAAGAGCCCCAAACCTTCCTAACATGGGAGTCTATCCAAGAGGGGATCCAAAATAGGAGAGAGGTCCCAATCTTTGAGACAATTCATGAACCTTTTCAAACCCCACCCATCCTTCCTCAGGAACCTAAAAATTTCTTATCATGAATATTAATTCAAGAGATATTTCAAATGAATAATTAATTACTTGCTGAGAAAGTGGAGGATCAAAGAATATCAAGAGTTGAGGGATTCATTGGTGAATGAAAGGAGAAGAATGGTAGGTTCTTTGATCATAAGATCCCAAAGGTTGTTTGTGAGGTTTAAAAACCCATAATTGAGGAATAAAAAGTTTTATTGGAGGATAATGAATGTCAAGTTACATTTGTAAGTGAAAAAAATGAAGGTTATAAAGAAGAATCTTCAAGTGAACATTAGGAAGAACTCATCATTGGAACTCCCCTTGGTGAAGAAAAGAGAAAATTAATTTTTGGAGATGAATGGAGAGGTGATATTGCAACATGTAGAAGTATAATTAAAAAGATATAACACTCATGAAGATGAAAAATACTCAAATAAGATAGTTGTAGTAGTTTCCTAGCTAGCTAGTCATCTCAATGAGACCATGGATGATCAAGAACAATAGTTATTAGAAACTTTTGATGAATTAGATTAGATATATGTAATTGAGATGAATTTTGATACTCTTTAGGATGCCTCAATATCTTATAAGAGGTAAAATTTTTATTTAAACTCTCTCCTTTGATTGAAAGTGTTTGTCTTCCTTCTTGTTGCAAAAAAAATTTGGATGAGTTAACAATAAAAGAATCTCAAGGAAATTTTGGCATAAAGAGACTTTGTGAAGAATTTACCACTGATATTAATGTATAAGATATAATAAGTAAACAAGATGAGGTCTTAAATGGGTTTGAAATGACCTCTAATGATCATGAACCAATCACCTATGAAGAGCAGTTCAAACATGTGAAGTAGTTCTAGCCCAAGTGAATTGTGATAAGGATACAACTAAGCTTATAGTCATTCCAAGAAACCACCATAAAGATCATGATAATATGGTACTATCTAGGAAGGTGATGAAGATAGGTCCTCAACATGATAATCATATATAAGATGCCTTCTCAAGTTTATATGAAGAGTTTCAAGATGATATGTGGAAACAATATTTGGAGATTTTAAAAGAGTTTGAAGCTATTCAAGGGCCTATTTATCTTGTTGGGAGATATGAATATGATTATGAATCTACCGTCTTTCTTTAAGATCAATGTGGGAAATAATAATAAGCTATTTAAGACAAAGTATACAATTTCATGGAGCCTCTAGTAGTCAAAGTTGATATTGCCTGCATGAGCCAAGATTTGATCATGTTTAAGGTGAGTTAAAACATCAAGAAACAACATGAGGTGAGTCTTGGGAAACTATATGAGTATGCCTTCATTGGAAACATGTTTTTTGATAATATTATTCACTTGAGATCATTATAAGTGAGTTACCAAATAGGAAGACTACTCCACCAAACATCATGTGTAAAGGGTATCTTGCTCTACATCATTGCTCATCTCATGGAGGAAGAATTTGAAGAAATTTTACTTTAGATATAGGAGGAAAATGTCTTAAAGTCAGTTTTTTTAGTAGTGTTTTTGTGATTTATTTTCCCTAAGTGCTTTATAGTAAAAGTTTGTGCATGTTCCTTGATTTAATGTATTGTTTTGTCTTGTTGTGTGTTTTGAAGGGACTCAACTGTCTTTGTTGTTTCAATAGGTTTTCAGTCAAGTGTAAAGGTCAATTAAATTTTGAGTTTGAGTGAGAGATGACTCTATTCCTAATGGATAGACCAGGTAATTTATTTAAGGTACATAATAGGCATGCAATCTTAGGAGGTTACTAAAGATGTTAGCTAAATTTGGATACCATAGGTGGGCTTAATAAATAAATTGACCTTTTTCACTAGGTATCCCTTTGTAATAATTTCAAATGAATGCCTTATACAATTTTAACATTGTTTAAGGTATTTTTGTGGAAATTAAGGTAATATAAGTTTAGTGTTTTATTCTTATTTCTAATTATCTCAAGTACAAGTCTTTATTATCAGGGATAAATAAGGTGAAATAGAGTATTTTAAGTCATTTGAAACTTGTAAATACCATGTCATACTCCATAATGTTCATACACTTAAGAAAAATGTGTCAAACTGATTCTCTAACATTTTTTATTGTTGAAACTTATTTGTCCTTTGTTTTAACATTCAAGAGAGAGCATAATGTTAGTTTTAAAAGTTATGAATGAGTTTCCACATTAAACCTCAATTATATATGTCAATAACAACCTCATGATCATATTATATGGAGATCCATAAGGTCATGCTTCCATTATTGTAGGTTTATCATGCAAAACCAAGTTTTTAACCATGAAAATAAGGTAAAAATGTAAGAGAAAGGTACATTTTTTAGAGAATGTGAAGTTGGAAAATGTGTGAGATATATGAAGGGTCATAATAATTATTTTATAGTGATCAAGGACCATTACCATGGGTTGGAACTACCTTAAATAGGCCTAATAATCTTCTCAAGTCCAACATAGAGACTTGAAAGTTAAGGGTCTTCTTTCACATTTGAACTAGCTTGAACAAGTGCATGGAGATAAATGTATTTTGGATAATTTTAATTGGAATATATAATCAAAACTTATGGCATCATTCTATATATTAAGACACTGTGCATTATGAATAAACACTAACAAGGATTGCCACTTTGAAATTGCCTAAAACCTTCATAAGAAGCTTGAAAAGAATAAAAAAATTTCTTAGTAGTAATATGGGTAGGTTCATGGGACAAAATTAACTTATGGGGGAGTTAGTGAGGCCCATAAACTTCCATATTGTGTCATTAAGTAGAGGGGATAAGTCTTTTACTCTATGAACAATCCTTAAGAGTCTAAACTCCTCCAAACCCTTCTAGTAAACCCTAAGTTTTAATATATAATTGGTTATAATGCACTTTTTTAGTCTTGGAAACATATTATATGAAATATACACATCTATGATCACATAAATTAACCATTAATTGGCATGTTTTGGATAAATGTACATATATATGGCCTAAAAGATTGCCTCTTAGTGCTAGTTTGTAGGGGTTTGAGGTCTATAAGCCTTTTTAACTAATGGAAGAGTATTTTTGATCCAAGAAAGAGGTGATGTGGTATTTAAAAATTAATTTGAGAGGTATTTATATGGATGGTATAGTTTTAAATTTTTTAACTTGGCCTAAGTGAATAAGGGTGACCTATATGGCTTTAATAAATTCAAGTGGAGACCTAAACCAAGCTCATAAAAACTCAATATTGAGTGTGTTGGAGCTTAAAAGTAAATGTTGGGTAACCCTCATACTATTTATATATGTTATGTGGTTATAATGGTACATTAAAAGTCACAAATGGATATCATAATGGTATTTAGTACAAAACCTTGTCTTAAGAATACATATACATGCCTATCTCTAAAGCATGGAGAAGTTACTAAGGAGTGTTGTGAATTTAAACACCATGGAGGGTTTTAAAAAAATTTAAATTAATAATTAAATATCTATAAATCTTTAAAAAACCTTTGCCATCCATAGGATGTTTTAAAATATGTCTAATATTTCAATAAAGCTATACATAGTCTACAAAAGCGCTTGCAGTCTTTCATGCAAAGAACATTCCCTTTGAAGATATTTAAGGTTATATTGAAATATTTTATACTTGATAATTGGTATAAAATGGAAATAATAATGGATAAATACATAAGTGACTAATGAAAATAATCATAAATATCTTGAACAAAAGGAAATGTAGACCTATAGGTTTGTGGACTTGTAGGTCTACATATTTAAGCATGATAGATAAACCCTATACAAAAAGAAAGGATTGAAGATGAAAATGAAGATGGATACCATGGGGAGATGTTTATAAAGTTTATTAAAGATGTAAATAGAAAAACTAATGAATATGAACCTTCTCTTGAACCTCTATAAACATCAAAACTAATGAAGACATACAAACCCTATTAATTGCTTCTTTTGTGAGCTTGTTTGTAAGAACACAAGGAATGATTAAGGGTTTACATTGAATGGGTTATTTTTTATCGATATAGGAAGTGTATAAAGGAAATAATAGACCATTAATGCAAATTTTTAATATTATAGGATGATGCAAATGACCAAAAACACCTAAAAATGTTTATTCAGTCCTTTTTCTGCACACAGTTTGCTCCCTTTTGGCTTGTTTGAAGGGTAAAAAAGATTGAATAAGGAAATAAAACACTTATACGGGTTGATTAATGTTGTGTAATACCAAAATAAGGAATTAATTTTCTTTGAAACACCATTGAGATCATAATATGTATTTTTGTTAGCCCTCGGCCTCCTCAGGCCTATGCATAGGCAAACTAGGCTAGAAAGACTAAATCTTGCATAACATGAATCAAATACATTGGAATGAATTTAAAATTTGAAAAAATACATAATATAAATCCCCAATAAAGTAATTTTAGGTTTTAGAGTGGTACTATATGGCCTTGTATAGTATACATTACTCAGGCCTAGTTAAGCCTAATTGGCAAAAATAAAGAGAGAGAAGTAGGTCTACCTTGAGAGTTAGATCATGGAATTTTAGGTGAAAATGTAAGGGGATAATGGGTTCAAAATTTGGCATTTTTTTTTCTTGGAAGTTATCTAGATATATCAAACCAAGGATCTTTGCACTAAAACAGGGGTACAAGGAATAAGCTTGCCTAGAGAGAAAACATGAGAATGATGAGAGAGATTATAAAAAAAACATGTAAAGATGATTGGATTAGGACATTAAATATATGTATAATGAAATTAAATCAGTTATACTCTAATCATGTGACTTTTAAAAATATAATGACTCCAAATGGGTAGTTTCAAAGCAAATGGATGAATCATCGAGGTAATGAAGTAACTCCATGCCACTTTGAGAGGAATATCATTAGATTAATCATATAAATGTTGATGAGAAGATTAATAGCTACCTATTTGTAGTATTATTTATTTTAATTTATTCTTCATGAGATGACACTTATAATATGCATCTCATATGCCTCTCTCTCTCTCTCTCTCTCTCTCTCTCCTCATATTATCCTATATATGATACCTTGAAAGGGGGGTTATTGAACATTTGTCCAAGTATGGAAAAGCCCTACTCAACTAAATGCTTGTATTATGACTTTTCATGTTGAATAAATATGATTCTTACCTTATCATATGCTATAAATTAGTGTACTTGTGTGATTTTTGATGAATACTAGCAATAGTTCCTTCACTCTCTCACATTTATCCTCTCCCACCTCTTTTCAAATGGATTGCATTCTTGAAGGTCACATGGTGAGTTTGGATAGATTTTCAAGGTTTAGAAGTGTATTTTAGTCATTAGAGTCTTACTTAGGCCTCTTTATTATCCCTTATATTGAACACATTATTTATGACCTCTATATTGAAATACTCATGCTTGAAGGTACTTTTTGAGTAGTGTGATTAGGTTCATGCCTAATTCATGTTCTTAGTGCATGATAGTGAAGTAGAGGGTGTTAATTTCATGCATCACCTACCTAGTTTAATTTACTATCAATTATCTTACCCTTTTCTTTTACAAGAAATTGGTTTTATCTATAGTTCTTAAGTGATGCATCAAAAGAGCTAGCCCTATCTACATATTCACCTCACTGATTAAGACACCCCCTACCTAGAGGTGTCTCCATGATATCACTTAAGTGAGGAGGCTTGAAAAACCTCTTAAAAGGTGAATATTTTGATGATAACAAATTATTAACATGATCAATTCTAGAATAATCATATAACCAAATAATTAAGATAATACCAACTGTAACCCCTCTCCTAAAATTATTAATGGTGTAAGTGCCAATGTCATGTCCATTTTTTATAAACAAGCACGACACAATAAAAAAACAAAAAACCAACCATAAACACATGGGAAAATACCATAATTAATTTTAATCATAACACTAATGAAATCCATGCCACTAAAACCATTCTATAATTAGAGCATGCCATAAATCTAATGGCCACAATCCAGATTCATTTGGCCAACACTCAAAATTATCCATGACCTCACATTAAATATTACTACATTTATGACATTAAGACAACCATAAATTTAAACCTAGATCATAAATAATGTAATTTTTATCCATGTGGTAGCTTCAAAGGTCTCTAAGGCCATAATATATTTTATTTGATCTCTTGGGGAACTCTCTTTCCATGTAGTGTCCTACCACTTACTTGCTAGTTTGATGAGCTTTTATGTTTCACCTGTAGCCTTGGGAATGAAAACCATCAGGATGATGCTAGGTGACAACATACCGGTAGCCCAAAGGATTTTCCCTCAACATTTATGCCAATGGGATTGTGGATTATCAGGATTATTTCATGTGACAACATCCCACTAGCCTACCATATTGGAGATAAGCTTTTTGTATGACCAAATTTGAGATGATGAGTCATTAATATGATGACATGTGGAAACATACCAATAAACCTTTACCATGGGGGAAATATTATTGTAAGACCAACTTCAAGATCATGGGATGTCAAGATAATGCCACATGGTGACATCCCACTCGCTCATTAGCGCAGAGGCTTCACACTCTTTACAATCTCTCTAGGATCATCGGTGACTGGGATAATACCATGTGGTAACATCCCACTCACCTATTAGCATGAAACTAAATGTATATAGAACCATGCTGATGTCACTCTTGGTTTAGTGAGATGGTGACACATGGCTTCCTTCGAACCATCCATTCAAAGTCATGAAATTGGATAAGGAAAAGATGAAACAAATGACCAAGGCAATAAAGTGGCTAAGGCAAAAAGTTCATGCAAGGTTTAATATAAGAGTAATGAAGGAAATTTTCAATTAGATGATTAATTCACAAGATAGGGCCCAACTAAGGTAGATTGCTATGCAAAGATATTGACAAATGTCTAAGGCCAAGACAAAGGCAAAAAAATGTGAAAGGAAGTTTGCCAAATGGTTGTGACCAAGACAAAGGTAAAACCCAATGCATTTGAGGTCATAAATCAAATAAGGCTCAAGCTGGAGTAAAAATCATAAATGCATCAAAGATTTAAGACTCAACTAAGGTAATATAAACACCTACATAGGTTACTATTGACTGTTATAACCAGACAAAGTCTTCTTTCCTCAGAATAAACTCTGCTAAGTAAGGGCATTATTACAAAAGTGATAAATCAAGAAGGTGCCCAAGTAAATAGTCTTCTTAATGCTAAGCCAATATTCTTATTATTTTATTCTAACATACAAAAATTTGAGAGACTTGATAGTTGCTGAAAACTCAATGGTTAAAAATGAATCCACTCATAACAATGACTATTTTAAGGACTCAATTGACTGATTTGATAGGTAATGGCCCTCAACACAATTCATTTCATTCAAAAAAATAGTGTTGAATGAATTAATTTGATATGAATCAAAATTAACTCAAATAAATAAGATTGACAATACCTCTCATCTCATTTTAAGTTAGATTTGTTATGAGGAAGGTTTCTAACAAAAAACTTGCTAAATGCCTTAATCCAAAATTCATCCACAAAACATATTTAATCAAAATAATATTCTACATTTTGATTAGTTAGGCAAGCTATAACATCATTACCAATAATAAAATCATATCTATTTACTTTAGTTCTTAATAAGATAATTTTGATTTATTAAATCAAATCACATTCAGATCAAAAGAGATACATAATGCTTTAGAGACCAATCACTCATGACAAAGATATAAGCAAGGAAATCAATCCATTCTTTCATTTTAAAGTGACTCAAAGGCTAAATAATTTGAAACATACATGACTCTTCCCAATGTCATATAACTCTAGAATTCATAAACAATTACATATCAATTTAACACTTAGGTTTTAGTACATAAAAACATATATTTTAATCCTTAGTTGGAATATCATCTAAACTCTTTCTTTTTCAAGAATATTACAATCAAGATAGATGATAAAACATTGTAATACAATAGATTCATTTATATTTTATCATAAATGAGAGATACTTCTTTCAGTTTGATCAAGTGCATAAGAACCAAGTAGTCTTCAACGACATTCCATGTCCACTACCAAGTTCTTGTTGGCCATTATAAGAAAGGGTAACTGCTCAACCTTTTTTCATCATTGAACTGCTTCTATAGACACCCTTAAGCTTGAGACTCCTATCTATAAGCATGTTTACATAACTTGGTAAAGGCAAGGGTGGATATCTAAGCAATGGTGTTTCACTTAAGGGAGAGACCATGCACCAACTATAGTCCCATTCCCAGTTCTACCAAAAGAGACTCCCAATCCTAAATGCAAATCAAACAAGAATTCAAATGATAATAGAAGTGAATCCAAGCATATAAAAATAGCAAGAAATTTTTTATAGCATAACAAATCCCATTGAAATATTGGGGTAACAGGAGTATGTTTCATTCTATTGCATCTTGGCAATGGTCATGGGAGAGTTGAAAAACCTTACGCCATGCCTAGCATAGGAAGACTTTGACTTATACCAATATGGCATCCAAGTAAGGATCCAACAACCTAATATCATGCCCAACATAGGATGACTTTTAAATGTTATTGTTAGGACATTAATGGGAGGATCAAACAACTTTACACCATGCCCAACATGAGAAGACTTTAATATGATACCAACATGAGGATGATGATCACAAACCACCATAAATTAGTGTCACAATAACATAAATATATTCATAGAATACAACATGAATAATTTCATTCAACCAAGGAGGAGTGATTTTTCTATGGCCCTCAAATAGACAAGCACTATATGGTGATTCATGCTCAACCATGGACAAATAATAAAACAGGCATAATAAACCAAGTGGTCTTATTCCCTTGAAATAAATAAGAGAAATAAAAGAATATATCATTTAATTCAAAATGAAAAACATAAAACATAAGTTAAAAAGAAGCCCACCTATCAACCTTTAGACTCCTTGGGCACTATCCTCCAATTGTCTAGACTCAGATCTCCTAACCAACTAATTATATATGCTACTTTTCCTTCTCCTATGCTAAATCTGATTCCCTTCAAACTTAAAAAGTCCAAAACTAAAGGAGCTTGACTTATATCTATAAATATCCAAAAATAAGCCAACCACCCACATTTTCATGGACATGACACATTTAAGGATGTTCTTTCCTATGGTCAATTAAGGTGCATGGTGTCTCTTGAATATTTATATGGTTGCTTCTAGATCTTCCTTACCTCTTTTCCCACTTGCTCTTAGTAATAAGGAAATTCATGGAAAATCATCCAATTGACCACTAGACATTCTAGATGTTGGATGAAATATCTTCATTTTAGGTGACAACAAGTTTTACCCACCACGCTTAAAGGATGGCCACCTAACACAAGCACTAAGTCAATAAATGTGGTGAACTAGGAAACCAAATTCTTAACACAAGATTAAGAAGGTTTAAAACTAATTAGTGACATAACCATGATTGGTGTAGTCTCTTTCTTTCATTGGCCATTTTTCCTATGCTTACAGACTCGATGCACACATCAAATTCATCTAACCTAATAGTTGAAGCTATAGAATTTAATCAAACAAGGCAATTTTAATGAATTAATCAGAGTCATTCCTTGATGGAATATTGAAACACACGTAGATAATTTCATATGATTCAATGCATAAGTAGTTGTCATTTCATAAGCTTAGAAACAATGATTCAACATGATTTAAGTCAATATATCTCATAAACATAATTGAATTTCATGAATAAACATTACATAAATAAATGCAAACATTATTATTTCATAAGTAAAAAATCAAAACATGATTGATAATATGTCTTTCTCATGGTTCCCAATACATGAGAGTCTTCATGAAATACTATCACATCATAAATAGACATGACTTAATAACATAATTACATAATTATAACATATAAGTCATAGTTTCATAGTCATTTTATCAAAGATGAGCACCATGAAAAATGAGGCCTTATATCCCCATCCCCTTATGCAAACTTCCACCTAGAAGTCACTGAAAGAGGTGAAGATACTAGCCCCTCAAAGGTGCAACATCTTCCCAAGTAGTTGTTGATTCATCATATTTTTCCCATTGAACTGTGACCTACTCCAGGTCTCAACCTCAAAGTGCAAGTGCCCTACATGCTATAATCCTAATGATCTCCAAAGTCACGGTCCCATCAGTCTCAACTTGCAAGGTGGTCTAATCCAAAACATGAGAAATATATGTAATATACTATCTTAAAATAGAAACATGAAACACATCATGAACATGAGCTAGGCTAGGTGGAAAGGCTAGTTGATAATCTACTAGGCCAATGGGTTATAAGACCTCAAATATCCAATTAAATAAGATTCTAACTTTGACCCTTTTTAATAATGGATGGGGATCTTTTTTTATCTCACCTCCAAGAAAAAATTATTACCAAAATTAAAATTTTTATCAATTTTTTTGCATCAGTATACTTCTTCTATCAATCCCTAGTAGTTTTTAGGTACTACCATATTTTAATCACTTGTCGCTTCATGTATTATAACATGGTAGGCCCAATCACAACTCTATCCTCAAGTTGATCCCAACTTAGTTAGTATCTACAATCTTGAACATGTAAAGCCTAAAAAAGTTCCATCTTAATTGAACTATGATAGTTATTATTATAAGCAAAATCAATAATATACAAATAGTCTTCTCAAAGGGATTGTTGATCCATAACATACATACACAAAATGTCTTCCAAGAACTCATGGAATTTCTCAGTCTACCAATTAGTATCAGGATGGTAGGAAGGGCTAAAATTGAGTTATGTGCCTAATGCCTTCTAAAAATAAGTCTAGAAAAGAATTAAAAATTGGATCTCAATCTAAAATAATCTTATGAGGAATTTTGTGTAATTTAAAAATGTCATACCAAAAGACCTTTGCCACTGAATTGGCATTGTAAGAGGTCTTTATGGGAGGAAAGTGAGCTAATTTGGTCAACTTATCTACTATGACCATGATCACATCATTATGATAAGTCAAGGTAGGCAAGCCTATAATAAAATCCTTGGAAATAGTGTCCCACTTCCATTCTAAAATATCATAATGATATAATAATCCTGTTGGATGCTGATTCTCAACCTTTATCCTTTGGCACTCTGAACAACAAGCTAAAAATTTAGCAATATCATGCATTGAACCAACCCAATGATTTAATTGACTTTAATCAACATGCATTTTATTAACTCTAAGGTGCACTTGATAAGGAGCTTTGGGAGACTTAGAATTAGCTCACATAAGCTTCTAGTTAAGGGAACATCAATATGCCCTTTATGGCATAATAATCCATCCAAATCAAGAGAATAACCTTCAAATTTACCTTTAAGATTAATACCACAATATAAAAACTATCTTACTCCTTTATAGAGGTTGTTCTATAGAAGTTGCTTCAAAATTTGACTTCTCAAGTCAGTTTACAAACTCATTGTTGCCAACTCATGGCACCTCCTACTTAAGGAATCAATAATTAATTTTTTCTTTCCTTTGATATACAAAATTTCAAAATCATATTAACAAAACAATTCCACCCAATGCCTTTTTTGTGTGTTAAGGTTAGGCTGATAAAATATATGTTGTAAACTCAAATTATCCATTTTTAAAATAAAAAGATGACCAATCAAGAAATGTCACCATCTTAAGAAAGCATGAATGATAGTTTTAAATTCCATATCATGTGTATGGTATCTCATATAATAATCCTTGATTTTTCAAGATTCAAATGCAATAACTCTACCTTCCATAATGAGTAGAACTCTTAATCCTTAATTCGATGCATCAATGCAAACAAGGAATTCTCCCATAAGATTAGGCATATCAAAACTTGGTGCACTAGTGAGTCACTCCTTCAGTGATTGAAAATCTTCCTCACACATTTATACCTAAACAAACTAATTCCCCTTTTTTTGAAGTGATGTGATGGTATTTATAATGGGAGAGAAATTATCAACAAAGCATCTATAATATCTAGATAATCCCATGAAGCTCTGAATTAAGCAATGTTAGAGGGAATTTTCCATTCTATAATGGCATGAATATTGGTAGGGTCCCCTAATATTCCTTCTCATAAAATTATATGCCCAAAGTATTGCACCTTAGAGTATGTAAAAGTACACTTCTCCAAGTTGCCAAACAACTAGTTTTTTCTCAAAACTTGTAGAACTTGCCTCAAGTGGTCCTCATACTCTTCTTCATTTTGTGAGTAGATCAGAATGTAATCAATAAAAAATAGTGTAAATTAGTCTAGGAATGTATGAAACAATCCATTCATGGGGATCATGAATACTATTTTGTAATTAGTCAATCCAAATGGTATGAATGTAATTTCATAGTGCGCAAATCACATTTGAAATGTAGTCTTATGAATATTTGACTATGTGATACACAATTGATGATATCCAAATTTTTATTCAATCTTAGATAACACCTTAGATCCCTATATTTGATCAAACAAGTTGTAAATTATAGGTATGGGGAAACAATTCTTGATCATAACCTTATTAAATTGGCAGTAATCTATGCATAATCAAAGGGATCCATCATTTTTATTCACAAATATGACTGGTGCTCCCCATGGGGACACACTTGGAAACATTAGACCATTTTACAAAAGCTTATAAAGATAAAATTTGAGTTCACAAACTCAAGGGTGGTTATCTGATATGGTTATTTTAAGATGAGCTCATCCCCAATTACTAAATCAATCTAAAAATTGATCTCTCATGGAAAGGGCATACTTGGCAATCCATCTGGAAACACATCAAGAAATTCTTATAAATAGTATGGTCATCTAGACAAGCCTTCTCTAAATCATCTAACATATCACTCACCATGATAGAAAATAATTAGCAACTCTTATTTATACTCTTATTTAGTTGCATCATAGTCTTAACACTTTATCCTACCAAAGATGTCCCAAGGTCATCTTCACATTTGATAACCTTGTCATAACAATCAAACTTAGATTTATGAGCTACAATATAATCCATATCTAAGATAACATAATAGATACCTAAGGGAAGAAAGCATAATTTCATTTTAGTGAAAAAGACACTAATTTATAATACATAACTACTCACCAAGAAGCTAATGACCATCTTATCCCCAGAGGCTAACTTAATTGCCCAGCTTTCTAATTGCCTAATAGTGATCAAACAAAAATGGTCCATGATAGAAGGAGAAATAAAGGAGAATGACACTCCTAAATTAAAAAAAAAATGAATTTAAATTATTTCAATCATACATGTGGTCTCAAAGACCATCACTTGGTGTTTGGATTGGTGGTCATATACCATTGCATAAATCCTATGTCCTTGACCCACTTGCTTAGTGTCTACTTTGACACTGGGGATTTTTGATTAGTGGTAGTTGATGATATAAGAGGATAATATTATGTATAATGATCAAGTGATCCCACATGAAATAATATCCTTTCCACTATTCTCACCTTGAAGGGCTCTAGTTACTCTAGGTATAAAATAAGTAGTTGATGCTGATGGCCTTACCTGATCGAACTACTAGGTTTGTGTAGTCATAGTCTATTGATGCTATTGAGGTATAATATCACCTTGTATTTGGTAGTCTTTCTCTAACCAATTTTTTTATGACTATAGATAAAATAGTTGCCTTCAAATTGTTATTAGTTAGGGTGTTGGAAATATTGTCATTGATGTCAAAGGTTTAACATTATTGGTGATAAAGGCCCCATTACATTTAATGGTGTTTTTAATATTCGTATCCTATATAATGTGTTTTAATATTTATTTAATATTAATGAATATATTTTTGGTTGCATATAAGTCAAAAGAGGGCCCATGGAGAAGTCAAAGAGTCACATGGTAAAAGATGAAAGAGGAATGGGACACATTTTTCCATGAAGGGACACTTTGAGGAATATGAAAAGTCACCAAGATAAAGACAAAAGAGGAAAGCACACTTTTAATTATGAAGGGTCACCATATGACTTTTCAAATGCAAGGATATGAAGGGTTATGCAAGTTTGGCACCATTTTCTATGAGGATTGAAGGGTCAAAAAGGGTGAATGCCAAAGGTCATTTGGAAAGACATAAATAGAGGCTTGAGAAACCATTTGTTATATGCAAGATAGTGCATGGTTTGTATTTGTTTTCAAAGAGATATATGCAAGAGATATTGTAGATTTCTATCATTTATTGAGTAAGCAACATTCAAAGATAGTTGTGTTTTATACATAAGAGGGGTTAGTGCTCCTATGGGTTGGTGCTCACAAATATTTGCAAGGGGTTAGTGCTCCTGTGGGTTGGCGCTCATAAATAGTTTCTATGTTGGTGCTCAGTAAAGGGGTTGGTGTGATTTGAGAAACATTTCAAGTGATAAATCAGGGGATGGTTCTACCCCAATTGGTGGCAAAACTTTTGGGAGCCATAACTTTTACATCATATCTCTGTTTGACTCCCTATTTGAACCATTGGAAAGTTAAGAATGAGGGGAACATCATGAGATGGCACTAAAATTTGATTAGTGGGTTTTGAACCATAAAAAACAAAGGGAAGTGACCTAATTTAAATTTTAGTAGTGTAGTCTAAAAATAGTAAGTTTCTAAAAATAGTAATTCCTTGAATTCTATATTGTTGTAAATTATGGAAGTTGAATCACTTAAGCTACCTCGATATTAGTGACCTTCCACATCCTCATCATACCTTCAAAACATGTATAAATGAAGATGTAATGCAAAATGGAAATAATACATCTCTTCTCAGAGATAGGGATATGTTTGGGTCTACAAATTTGATGAATAAAACATCTCTTCTTAGAGATAACATTATTTTTATTGTGTTGTTATTGTTTCTTGAATTATCTTTCAACTAAAGATTTTGAGTTTTGGATCAGTGGTATCAGAGTAGTTTCTCTTTAGATTGTATGATCCTGAGGATTAGGTTAGATTATAAGAAGCTTGGGTGGAAGGCAAAACTACTAGACTATCCACCTATTTGCTCCAAATGACTTCAAATGGCAGACAACACCGAGAAATTCAATCCTTTCAAGGAAATGGTGAATCAATCCCTCCAGAAATAACAAGCATAGATGCTAAAACAATCTTCCCAAATTATCTAACAAATTATGATGGGAAATTCTAGCTCCTCATCTGCAACCCCACATCCTTTCAGTGCCCCAACACCCTTTAAAGTTTAGGTGAATTTTGATATCCCTACATTTGAAGGAAAAATCAATACTGATGTAGTGGAAAATTGGTTGGATCAATTGTTATCTTATTTTTTTATAAATAAATTCACCGATAAAGAGAAGATCACTTTTGCTCTTTTGAAAGCATCATTTAGTACGGATGATGTTGGCCTTGAGGCAGAACCTACCTGGGATGATTTCATAGAAGTTGTAAAGGAAGAATATTACCTAATTGGAGCATATAATGATCTATATATAGAGTGGAAACAACTTCACCAAGGTAAGGAGTAGTCTGTTCAAGATTACATTGACATTTTTCATTCTCTATCTATGAGATTAGGCATCTAAGAAAGTGAGAAATACAAAGTTCTCAAATATCATGGTGGACTATAATGGTACATATGGGTAGAAATGGAACTCTTCAATTTGGAAACCCTTGGTGAGACATAAAAGTTTGTAGTGAAGATTGAGCAGAAGCATGCAAGAATGAATATGAAGAGTCAGCTTTCAAAATTGAAAAGTGACAAAGAAGATCAAATATGAGGCCAAAATTTGAAGAAAAAGGAAGGAAAGACTGGGGAGTGGTGTGATTATCATAAATTTAGAAGTCACTCCAAAGAATAATGTCGATCCATCAAGTCCCTGCTTTCTAAGTCACAATCCTCAACATCTACTACTCTACCTCAAACACAGCCTACAGTTAAAGAGGATGAAGAAAAAATTATAGATGCTAAACTCGATGCCATCGTTACTTCATCATAGACCCATAAGGAGAGGCTAAATGACAAGGAAAGGTTATTTCATTCTAATTTATGGGTGAAAGGTAAGCCTCTACATTTCATTCTTGTTAGTGGGAGTCAAAAGAATTTAATCTTTGCTAATATTGTGAAAAGCCTAAATTTGTCCATGAAGCCTCACCCAAAGCCATACGATATTGGATGGTTGAGTCTAGGGAGAAACCTCTGTGTCATCCACCAATTTCTTTTCTCATATGCAATAAAACCTTTCCAAGATGAGGTCTTATGTGATGTGGTCAATCTAGATGTTTGTGATGTACTCTTTGGTAAGCCATTCATGTATGATCAACATGGAATCTATGAATAAATAACTTGAAGGATCACTCTCACTCTTGGAACACAATGTTATAGGGTACTTGAGGTACCACCTTCTACATCTATCTCCCTGATTAGTGCCAAAAATTTTATTCTCATGGTGGTCAAGCCACATAAATCCAAAAGGGCTGATGTTGCAGCCCTAAATACACAAACAACACAAAAATAGAAGACAATATATAAAAAGATGAATAATTTCATAGCCTTCCATCCATATATTAATGGTTAGATAAAAATGGTAAACAATCGGGCCCTACACAGCTCTACAAAGCATAGCTCCACAAAGCACAATCCATTCTAAGTACATATCAGGAATCAAATCAAAGCACAACTACCACACTTGATGATAAATCTTGTTACAATGGGGACCATTACTTCTAAAGGAGGGAGGAATGATCTGAGCAATATTTCAGGTGATAATTTAGGTGATGGTTCTACCCCAATTGGTGGTGTAACTTTTGAGAGCCATAAATTTTGCACTATAGCTCTGTTTGACTCCCCATTTGAACTGTTGGAAAGATAAGAATGAGGGGAACACCATCAGATGGAAAAAAAATTTTCTCAATGGGGTTTTACCCTTAAAAAACAAAGGTAAGTGACCCAAATTTTAATTTTAGTATTGTAATCTAAAAATAGTAAGTTTTTAAAAATAGTAATTTTTCAAATTTTGTATTGTTGTAAATCATGGAAGTCAAAAAACATAATCTCCCTCAAGATTGGTGACCTTAAACATCCTCCTCCTACCTTAAAAACCTATATAAATGAAGATGTAACCCAAAATGGAAATCATACATCTCTTCTCAGAGATAGGCATATGTTTGGGTCAAAAAATTTTATGAATAAAACATCTCTTCTCAGAGATAGCATTATTATTATTATTGTGTTGTTCTTATTTCTTGAATTATCTTTCAACCAAAGCTTTTGAGTTTAGATCATGGTGCTCCTTCAAGTTAGTGCTTGTGAACTTTGTAATTTGAGTTGGTGATCATTCATATACTTGAGATTGTTCTCTGTGGTTTTTTCCACTTTAGGTTTCCACGTAAAAATATGGTCTCTCTCTCTCTCTCTCTCATGTGGTGCATATTATTGTTTTAGTTTTATTGCATATCTTTAATGTGTGGTTAAGTGGTTAAATAAAATGAATTTGATTAAAAAATAAGATATATAATATACTTATTCACCCCCCTCTTAGTATATTTCATGCTGAACAATTGGTATTACAACAGGTTCCTTTGGAAAAAGTTTTACAACTTGAAGGTATATCAGGAAAGCGAGATGGCTAGATCACATGAAGGTTTTTATACAAATAAGGCACCTTTGTTTGATGGGACAAATTATGTTTGTTGGAGTATAAATATGAGGAATTATTTGATGGCCCTTAGATTTGACATATGGCAAGCAGTGGTGGAGGAATATGAAGAGCCACATACACTTGTAACTACTCTGGTAGAAAAGAAGGCAAGTGAAAATAATGCTAAAGCTTTAAATGCTATTTTATGTGGTTTATGTGAATCAAAATTTGTTAAAGTTATGTAATGTAAATTTTCTCATGAAACTTGAGTAAAACTTGAGAATATTTACAAAGGTGATGGAAAGGTTCAAAAAGCTAAGATTTAGAATTTCAAAAGATAGTTTGAGAGTTTGAAGATGGAAGAGGAATAAAATATAACAAGTTATCTTTTGTAGGTTGATCAAATAGTTAATTGGATTCAAGGTTTTGGAGAAAAGTTAGAAGAATCAATTATGGTTCAAAAAGTTTTGAGATCTCTACCATTGAGATATATGCAAAAGTTTTGGAAATTGAAGAGATGAAGAATTTAGTCAAGCTAAAGATGGATGAGTTACATGGTATTATTATGGTATATGAGATGTGGACTAAACAAGAGAAACCCTCAAAGAGAGAAGATGCCTTCAAGACATCAAAGAAAGAGAAGGCTAAGATTCAAGAATTAAGTGACAGTTCTAGCGATGATGAAGATGATAATGGAGCTCTATTCATTCGTAAGCTAAAAAAGGGCATAGATAAATATGAAGGAAAATTACCTTTCAAATGTTTTAATTATGGAAAGATTGGAAATTTTTTAGCTAAGTGCCTAGACAAGGGTAATATTGATAATGAAGAAGAAAAGTATACATACAAGAAGAATTTCAAAAGAAAATTCAAGAAGTGATTTGAGAATAAGAGTTTGTATTCTAAAGATCCTAACTCAGCTGAAGATAGTGGAGTCAGTGATTTAGAAGAAAAAGAGATTCTATTCATGGCCATACATAAAGATGCCTATACAAGAAAAAGTATAGATGATCAAGAAGAAGAAAATGATGAAGCTGAAGTGAATTTGGAAGGAGAACTCATTTGTGCCTTAGAAGAGTTAAAAGCTCTTGAAAAGAAGAATCAAAGACTAAAGCTCTGGATCAAGAAAAATGGAAAGGAGTCAAAGAAAATAATTGAACATTTATAAGCACACTTTGAAGAAAGCAAGAAGAATGAATAAGATCTAACGACATAGTTGAAATTAGTAAGTAAATAATGTGAAAGGTATGTTATTGAAATTTCTTTTTTAAAAGTAGATATTGAGAAAATAAATAAAACAATCAATGATAGAGCAACCAATGATTCAAAATTTGAGAATAGCACTAATATGTTGAATAAGATATTAGAAAATCAAAGATCAATGTAAGATAAGATAGGTATTAGATTTGAAAAAGAGAAAGGGAAGGCCACTAATTTCACAGACAAGGAAAAATGATAGAGATATGCTGAAGCTCTTATAAAAGAAGAAATAAAAAGGGAAGAAGTTAAGAATATAGAGGACATCTCAAACAAAGAAGGTTGGAGGGAATAGAGCTAAAAAAAGGCAATTAGGTCAAAGATACACAAATAGGTCCTATTTTTATGGTTAATATTTTTATTGTAATAGATATGGTCATAAGAAAATAGAATGTCAAAAAGGGCTAGAAATTTCAAAAATAAGAAGGAAAGTCATGCAGAGTCAAGTAGAAGCCACAACTCTTTTGATCCTCTATCAGGGCGTAATGAAGAGGCCATAATATGTTACAAGTGAAACAAATTTAGACACATAGCCTAATACTGTAGAAGTGTGTTCAAGTTAGTCAAGGAGGACTAGAGTTTTAAGGCTCCATTCATCAAGAAGAAAGTTTAGATAGGTTCATGGTAGAAGAAACAACTTAAAAAATCTATGTTGGTACAGACAACTTTGCATGCAAGAAATGAATAAAAGCCATGGTTCATTGATAGTGGATGTTTGAAGCACATGATAAGAGATAAAATCAAGTTCATAACCTTGAAGAAGATAAATGATGGCACAGTGGAATTCAGAGATAATACTACTATTAAAATTGCTAGAAAAGGTACACTAAGTTTGGATAATGGTATAACTAAAATTGAAAATGATTTGTATGCAGAAGGTTTTAAGAATAATATTTTAAGTGTAATTCAAATGTGTGATCAAGAGAACACACTAAATTTTTATGTAGAAGGTTGTGATATTAGGAGAAAAGATTCAGATGTGTTGATTATAGATGCTCATAGAATAGGGAATAATTTTTATATGTTATCAGACATCAAAGGTCAAAGATGTTGTTTGAGTTAGATTGAATTTTTTTGGCTATGGCACAGAAGAATGGGTCACATAAATTTTTAAAATATTTTCAACGTCAATAAAAAATAAGTAGTCAAAAATCTTTCAAAGATTACAAAGCTATTCGACACGCTTTGTGAACCTTGTCAATATGGGAAGCAGGCCATAAGGTGGTTCAAAACAAAAGAGTATGTGACCGCTCAGATGTTAGAGCTTGTTCACACTAATCTATATGGACCTATGAGAAATCAAAGTACTCAAGGTGATAAATATTTCATGTTGCTTATTGATGATTTTTCACGTATGACTTGGGTAATATTTAAAAAAAATAATTATAAGCTTTCAGTCATTTCAAAGCATTAGTTGAGAATGAAACTAGTTTAAAGATTAAGTGTCTAAGATCAGATCGAGGAGAATAATTAATGTTAGATAAATTTATTGAGTTTTGTGAAGGCCATGGAATAAAGAGACATTATTCAATAGCTATAACTCCACAATAAAATGGAGTAGTTAAGCGGAGAAACAAAATAATTTAGGAGATAGCACAGATAATGCTAAATGAATCTAAGATACTAGATAAATATTAGAGAGAGGTAGTTTCTATAGTACTGCATATTTATAATATAAAATTATTGAGAGTCAATAGTCATAAGACTCCTTATGAGCTATGGAAAGATAAACCAACAACATTTGATTATTTTAGAGTTTTTGGCAGCAGATGCTTCATAAAGAGAATTGAAAAAAAACTTGTGAAGATTATATCCTGAGAAGATGAAGGCATATTTCTTGGTTATTCTTGAAAAAGTAAAGCTTATAAATATTATAACAAAATAACTAAGAAAGTTGTTGAAAGTGCAAGTGTTAGGATAGAAGAAGATGGAACACAAAAAATCAGTGATCCAATCGACATTCTTGAAATCATTAAAGAGGAAGATTTTGAAGAATCAGATGAAGATGAGAAGGAGAAAAAGGACACCAAAACTCCATCCAATTATTTTCAAATAAATAATAATGAAAATGACATCATTGGGGGCATAAATAAAGGAATTTGCACCAAAAGAATGATGGTAAGTGAATCTGAGCAGGTTAATTTCACTTTGTTATCCAAAATTCAGCCTAGAGCTTTGTTATAAGCTAGACATGATAAACATTGGATTAAGGATATGGATGAAGAATTAAATCAAATAGAAAATAATGATACTTGGGAATTAGTGCCTAGACCAAAAGATCATAATGTTATAGGAACAACATGGGTTTATAGAAATAAGTTGAATGAAAATGGAGAAGTGACCAAGAATAAAGTAAGATTAGTATGTAAAGGATATGCTCAAATTGAGGAAATAAATTTTGAAGAAACTTTTTCACTAGTGGCAAGGTTAGAGGCTATTAGAATGTTTCTTGCATATGTAGTGTTTGAAAATTTCAAAGTATTTTAGATGGATGTCAAATCTGCCTTCCTAAATGGGAATCTAGAAGAAGAGGTCTACATTGAGTAGCTAAAGGGATTTATTCTCTCAAATATTAGTAGATATGTATGAAAATTAAAGAAAGCACTGTATGGATTGAAACAAGCTCCAAGAGCTTGGTATGCAAGACTTGATAAGTACCTATAAGATCAAGGTTTCAAGAGAGGATTTGTTGACAGTAATCTCTATATCAAAATAGAAGGTGAGCATCAATTGATTGTTGTGGCATATGTTGATGACATCATTTTTGGAGGAAATATTAAAAAGATGAAAAAATAATTTTTTAATAATATGAAAAAAGAATTTGAGAATTCTATGCTTGGAGAATTGTCATTTTTTTAGGATTACAAATATTTCATTCAAATAAAGGAATTTTCATATCTCAAAGTAAATATGCCAAAGAAATGTTGAAGCAATTTGGTTTTGAGGATTGTGCACTAGTTGGCACACCAATGTGTATAGGAAATAAGGTGAATAAGGATGAAGATTCACCTATTGTAGATCAATCTTTATAAATGTCTATGATTGGTAGTCTTTTATATTTGACAACATCGAGGCCAGACATCATGCATGTAGTAGGTATGGTTGCAAGATATCAGTCATCTCCAAAAGATAGTCATGTTTAGTTGGTGAAGAGAATATTAAGATATATCAAGGGTACATTAGATTATGGATTGTGGTATCCCACAGGTAGAGATTTCACTTTGGTTGCTTATACAGATTCAGATTGGGCAGGGTGCTTGGATGACAAAAAGAGTACAAGTGGAGGAGCTTTCTTTATTGGTGATATCTTAGTTTATTTTTTAATCAAAAAGCATAATTTAGTATCAATTTCTATAGCTAAAGTATAATATATTGTAGCAGTATTGTGTTGTACTCAAGTGCTTTGGATGAAGCAAAATCTAGAGGATATCAAGGTAAAATATGATGAACCTATTTCTATTTTTTGTGACAACATAAGTTCTATTAATATTTTGAAGAATCTAGTGATGAATTAAAAAACAAAACATATTCCCATTAAATATCACTTCTTGAGAGAACAATTTATAGATCAATAGGTTAAGATGGAGTATATCAGTACTATAGAGCATATTACAGATATTTTCACAAAGGCACTACCAAAAGACACATTTGAGTATCTATGGGAGAAGTTGGGAGTAATTTCTTTTAATTCCTACCATTAAGGTTTAACATCAGTTGAGGTGGAGCTAAATGTTAGCTCCAAGTAGGCCCTTTGCCATTGATGTTAAAGGGGTAGAATAATAAGTATAGGTACATGTATGGGTACAAGTTTAGAAATAGGTACAGGGAACATATATATGTTGTTACAGTAAGGAGGAGTTATTGTATGTTTTTTAGATGGTAGTATGTAAAAGTTTCAAGATGTGGTAGTTTCAGTTTGAGGTTGCCATCAATGACAAAGGGGGAGATTGTTGGAAATATTGTCATTGATGTCAAAGGTCTAGCATTATTGGTGATAAAGGCCCCATTGCATTTAACGGTGTTTTTAATATTCATATCTTGGCTAATGTGTGTTAATATTTATTTAATATTAATGAATATATTTTTAGTTGCTTATAAGTCAAAAGAGGGCCCATGGATAAGTCAAAGAGTCATGGGGTAAAATATGAAAGAGGAATGGGATTCATTTTTCCATGAAGGGACACTTTAAAGAATACAAAAAGTCACTAAGATAAAGAAAAAATAGGAAAGGATGATTTTGCTTATGAAGGGTCACCATATGAATTTTCAAATGCAAGGATACAAAGGGTCATGCAAGTATGGCACCATTTTACATGAGGATTGAAGGGTCAAAAAGGGTGAATGCCAAAGGTCATTTGGAAATCTATAAATAAAGGCTTGAGAAGCCAATTTTTATATGAAAGAGAGTGCATGGTTTGTATTTTTTCTCAAAGAGAGAAAAGCAAGAGATATTTTAGATTTATATCATTTATTAAGTAAGCAACATTAAGAGATAGTTGTGTTTTATACACAAGAGGGGATGTTTCTCCTATGGGTTGGTGCTCACAAATATTTGCAAGGGAATGATGCTCCTATGGTTTGGTGCTCACAAATAGTTTCTATGTTGGTGCTCAGTAAAGGGATTGGTACTCCTGGAAGTTGGTGCTTGAAAATTTTGTAGTTTGAGTTGGTGCTCATTAATATTATTGAGATTGTTATCCGTGGTTTTTCCCACTTTGGGTTTTCATGTAAAAATTTGGTGTCTCTCTCTCTCTCTCTCTCTCATGTGGTGTATATTATTTTTTTAGTTTTATTTCATAACTTGAATGTGTGGTTAAATGGTTAAAGAAAATGAATTTGATTAAAAAATAATATATATAATATACTGATTAACCCCCCCTCTCAAAATATTTCATGCTTAACATAGGGGTCCTAAATTTAGGTTGAGTTACTTTCTAACTTCCCCTATGTGTAAGCTATGCACCTTAAAAACTTGAGTCATGTTGAGATTATAAATTTTTATGAAACCTATATCATGAATCTTGAGTCTTTCCATGAGACTCCTCAGTCCAATAGGCATTTTCAAGTGTTATATCCAAGTTGATAGGAGCTAAAATGTGAACTACACTAGCCAATTCTAAATTTAGGCCTCTAATAAACCTATTCACTTGGATTGATTCATCCATATAACCTTACACATATTTGATCAAATCTAAGAATTGACACTCATATTATGCCATAGTGCCACTTCCCTGCCAAAGGTCATGAATTTCATCTACCTTATTTTGAACATATCTAGGGGATAGGTATTATGATCTAAATCAATCCTCAAATAATTCCCAAGTGAGGGATGATGGTGTCAAGTGGATATTCTACTCCTCTCCTTCCCACCACATCTTATATGCATCTCTAAGAAGATGAGTGCCTAAATGGGGCTTCCAATTGGAGTCACAATCATACAAAGTAAAACATCCTCTCATGCTTTCCCACCATGCTTTGACAATAAATCCTTTATCTATCCCATCAAAATTATGAGGATGCAGCCTGATAAAATCCTTAGTAAGGTCACATGGTGCATGTCTAAGAGGAAAATCTAAGTCTCATCTCTTTCATCACTTATCATGTGATGCAAATTTATATCAACCTTAGAATGGTGACGGGGAGGACTCCTAAACCTTTATATTTATCTTTTGATTGATTATTCATCATCTTAAGAATATCATGGAGAGTGTCTTTCTACTTTATGTTGAACCACATGAAATATATCTTGTAAGACATTGCATCTATTGCATGGTTAAGAGGAATTAGGGTCCAATTTCATTCAGTCCCTATTGATTGGGAGACTCATGCTCACCAAGGGGATACTCATTATAATGTTCTTGATATCCTCATCTCATTCTTCATACCAAAAGGTAAGACATCATAATACATGTGGAAACTAGAAATTCAAAAGCAATTCAAATTATCCAGAGCTCTCAATGTTGTAATGTAGGCTCTGATACCAAAATGTCATGCCCATTTTTATAAAACAATAAACACACCATAGTCAAAACCCAAAGAACCAACCATAAACACATGATAAAATACTAGATTGAGTTAATCATAATACTCATACAATCCCTGCCACTTCTAACTTTCCATAATCAGAGCATGACATAAATCTAAAGGCCACAGTCTTGATTTATTCATCCAACACTCAAAATTCTCCATGATCTCACATTGAATATTAATACATTTATGAAATTAAAACAACCATCAATCTAAACCTAGATCATAGCTGATGTAGTTAGTATCCATATGGTATCTTCAATAGCCTCCAAGACCATGCAATATTTTCATCAATCTCCTAGATAAATATTTTACCGTATGACATCCTACCACTTAATTTTTAGTCTGATGAGATTTTGTATTACACCTACATCCCTGAGATTGTAGACCATCAAGATGATGTCATGTGGTAACATCACACTAGCCTACTAGCTTGGAGTCTTTTCACTCATCACAGACCTTAATTAGGTTGGAGATCATTGGGATAATTCTAGGTAGAAACATCCTACTAGCCCATAGTCCCAAAGGCAAGCTCCTTATATGGTAGATTATGTGATCATCGATCATTAGGATGATGACACATGACAACATCCCACTGGTGCACTAGCTTAGGGACAAGCTTCCTATATAACCAAATACAAAATCATGGGCTACCAAGACAATTTTATGTGGTGACATCCCACTCACCCACTAGCTTAGAGGCTCTACACTCTATACAATCCCTCTAAGTTTGTAGGTCACTGGGATGATGCCACATTGAAACATACCACTTTCCTATTAGCCTAACACCAACCATACATCATACCATGCTGACATCAATCTAGGGTGAGAAGGCTGGTGACACATGGTTTCCTCTAACCCATCCATTTAAAGTCTTAAAATTGGCTAAGATAAATATGCAATAAACAACTAAGATAATAAATTAGCTAAGACAAAAAGGCAATGTAAGGGACAGTCTAAGAGTGATGAAGGTAAGGTTCAAGTAGATGATTAAGTCACTAAAAAGGGCTTGATAAAGACATAATTCTATGTAAAGATATTTATGAATGGCTAAGGCTGAGACAAAAGGAAAAAACATTGTGCAAAGAATTTTTCCAAATGGATGTAATCAAGACTAAGGAAAAACCCAGTGCAGTCGAAGTAATAAATCAACTAAGGCTTAAGTTAGAGTAAAACTCAGAAATAAATCGAAGAGTTAAGATTTGTATAAGGTAATATAAATGTTTGTGTAGGTCACTATTGACTAAAAAAATAAGATAGAGTCTTCCTTCCTCAAAATATATTTTTCTAAGCAAGGCCATCATTATAAAAGTGATAGAACAAGAAGTGCGCAAGAAAATAGTCTTCTTAATGCTAAACCAATATTCTCATTGGTATGAACTTGTAACAATATGAAATAACTGATATTTTCTATAAAATCAATGGTTAAAAAGGAATCCACTCATAATGAAGACTAATTTAAGGACTCAGTTTACTAATTTGACTAGTAATGGCCCTTATCCCAATTCATTCCATTAAAGGAAAAATAGGATAGAATGACTTAATTTGCTGTGAAGCATAAACAACTTGAAAAAGGAACATTAATAGTGCCTCTCTCCTCATTTTAAGTTGGATTTTTATGAGGAAGGTTTCTAACATAAAACTTTCTAAATACGTCAATCTAGGACTCATCTACAAAATGTATTTAAGTAGAGTAATCTTATACATTCAAACTATTCATTCAAGCTATAATATCATTCCAAATAACAAAATCATAGCTATTTACTTGAGTTCTTAATAAGATAAGTTTGATTCATTAAATCACATCACATTCAGATTAAAAGAGATACATAATGCTTTAAATACTAGTCACTCATGATGATGATATAAGTAAAGAAATCAATTCATTCATTCATTTGAAAGTGCCTTAAAGTATAAAGACTTTGAAACATACAAGAAACTTCCCAAGGTCCTTTAAATAAATACGTCATAAACAATTACATCTTAGTCTAACATTGAGGTTTCAATACATAGAAAATGGGTATTTTAATCCTTAGTTGGAATATCAACCAAGCTCTATCTTTTAAAAGAATATTAAAAGTAGGATAACTATGATAAAATTATTAATATAATAGATTCATTTATATTTTATCATAAATAAGAGATACTTCTTTTAGTCTTATCAAGTATAAAATAACCAAGTAATCTTCAACAACATTCCACATCTGCTCCTGAGCACTTGTTGGCCATTATAAGGAAGGTTCACCATCCAACCTTGTATAATCATCAAGATGCTTATATCAACACCCTTGAGCATGATAATCCTATATTTTAACATATTTACATCACTTGGTAAAGGCAAAGGTGGATATATAAGCAAGGGTATTTGACACAAGGGAGAGACCATGCACCACCTACAATTCCATTCCTAGTTCTACCCAAAGAGAATCCTAGTACCAAATACAAATCAAATAAGAATTTAAATTATCATGCAATTGAAAATTAGCATATAAAACTAATATAACTAATAGATAAGCTTTCATGGCATAACAAGCCCTACCAAAATATTTTAGTAAAAAGAGTATGTTTCAATCTATTAGTTCCTTCCAATGGTCATTGAAGAGTTGAATAACCTACCACCATGACCAACATAGGAGGAATTAAATTTATACCACTATGACATCCAATTAAGGGTAAAACAACTTGCCCCTATGCCCAACACATGAGGACTTTGAGACATTATTATCAGGACATTCATGGGAGGATACAAAAACCTTCCACCATGCCCAACATAAGAGGAATTTGATACACTACCAACATGAGGATGCTTCTCACAGATGACCATCACTTAGTGTCATAACAACATTAATATATTCACACAATAAATTACAAACCATTTCAATCAACCAAGGAGGAATAATATATCGAAGGCCCTCAAATGAGTAAGCACTTAACCATGGACAAATAATAAAATAGGCAAAATAAACCAATTGGTCTTATTCCCTTAAAATCAAGAAGAGTAATAAAATAATATATCAGTCATTCCAAATGAATATTATAAAACATAAGTTAAAAGGAACCCCACCTATCGACCTTTAGACAGCTTGGGCACTATATTTTAGCTATCTTGACTCAGTTCTCCTAACCAACTAATCCTATCTGTTGCTTCTCCTTATCCTATGATAAGTCTAATTACCTTGAAACTAGAAACAAATAACCAAGTAAAGGAGATTGAATTATATATATAGACATCCCAAAATGAGCCAACCACCTATATTTTTCTAGCCATGCCTCATTAAGGGATGTTATTTCCTATGCTCAATGAAGGCATTTGGTGGATCTTGTATATTTCTATAGTTTCTTCCAAATCTTATTTACATATTTTTACACTTATTCTTAGTACTAAATAAATTCATAGAAGATCTTCCAACTGGCCACTAGATATTCTAGTCACTGGCTATAATATATTTAGGTCAAGTGACAACAAGTTTCAACCATTAGGCTTAAAGGTTGGCTGCCTAACATAGATTCTAAATTAACAAAGGTGTTCGTCTAGGCATTTAAATTATTAGCACATGTTTAATAAGGGTTAAAATTTATTAGTGATATAAACATGCTTGGCATATCCTCTTTATTTCATTGGCTCTTTTTCCTATCCCCACACACTCGATGCACACAACAAATTCCTCTAACCTAATAGTCAAAACTACACAATTTAATCAAATAAGGAAATTTCAATCGATTAATCATAGTCATTATTTTATAGAATATCAATACACACACACATATGATTCGATGCATAATTAGTTGCCATTTCATAAGCTTAGAAGTAATGATTCAATATTATTTAAGATAATATATCTCATAAACATAGTCGAATTTCATGAGTACAAATTGCATAAAGAAATTAAAACATCATTATGCATAATTAGTTGCCATTTCATAAGCTTAAAAGTAATGATTCAATACTATTTAAGATAATATATCTCATAAACATAGTCAAATTTCATGAGTATAAATTGCATAAAGAAATTAAAACATCATTATTTCATAAGTAAGAAATCAAAACATGATTGATAATATGTATTTCTCATGGTTCCTAATACATGAAAGTTATCATGAAATCCTTGCACGTCTCAGCTAGACATGACTTAATAACATAACTCCATAATTAGAATGTATAAGTCATAGTTTCATAGTCATTTTACTAAAGATAAGCAAAATGAAAAATGAGGCCTTAAAGTAAATATCGCCTTTGTTAACCAATTTTATATGTCTCCTACTTAGTTTTTAGTACCTCCATTATGTCATTTCCTTCATCTATTCCAAGGAAAATTGCTAGTTATACATGAAGGTAAGATCTAATGTTTATAATAATTCTCAAAGGCAACTTCAATAGCATGTTCCATTATATAATTCATATTTTGTAATAAACTCACATCATATTTCAAGACACACTTACTAAAAATATTTTGTAAGAGGTCTTTATAGAGGAATAGTTTAGTTTTTATCATGACTTAATGGAGAAAAACCTTCTATATAGGTAACAAGTCACACTCATACTCTAACTTGTGGGATTCCTCTATTTTATGCAAAAGGGAATTTTAGTTCTTATATTTGACAATATGAGGTGTGATGATGGTGTTCCTTAAATCTTGAAGATCACCTAAAGAAGAATATGTTATATAAATCTAGGCCATCTCATGTTCTTAGTGGTACTCTCGTGAATTTACGTTAATTTGGTGATTACAATCTATAAATTTAATTCACTTAGCCTCCTTAAACTTCTGAAATTCTCTCAACTCTTCACTATGAAAATGTTTTAGCAATGGATGTCACTTAAAAAAAATTATTCTTGTATTAAATTTTCATATGTTTCTTTTACAATTAAGATCTTGAAATGATACTTTTATCACATCATACCAATTTCAAAAATCTATGAATTAATAGAAAATGATGGTATTTCTTCATGTTTTTAATTCTCTTCTAAAATTTTTGTTGTGATTTGGATTTTGATGTTTATGTGTATTTTATCTCCAATAGAACATCCTAATCATCCACATAAAAAAATATCATAGTTTCATGGACACATAGTGCATAAGGTCAAATTATCACTTTGATATGAATTTTCCTCATCATGGACATGTTACATTATCAAATTAACTATGTGCCCACTAAGATTTTGAACTTTAACATTTTTCACCCTTACATGTCCAATTCAAGTGAGACATGTATCCTTCTCTAATTGGGTCAGGTCATAGAGTCATGAAGTGCCTTGGAGTATTCAAATAAACTTTCACACTATGTAGACATGGATTTATTGAGTATGATTAAAAGTTACACCTTTCATAATTTAGTCATTCTTTTATAAATCAAATAGCTATGTGGCAACATCTTGCTAATTGAGTTGGAATGTGGGGTTGAAGTCTTCATCACTTTAGTCCTTATTGTCATCCACTAAGATAAAAACACATGGTGATATATAATTAACTTATAGTCATAGGGTTATGCAGCCCTCAGAGTTCCAAGTGATAAATCATGAGATCCATCGATGGGTTGACCTATTAATTATAATTCTTATAGGTTTCATGTCCACATGTTCATCTAAAATCGAAATGAATTGTGACTAAAATATTGAGATATCAATAATAGAGATAATTCTTAAAAAAAAATTATGGTTCAAAAGGAAGACACATGGAAATAATCTTGTAGTCATGTAGTCATGTGATCATGACATTCCTATTTTATTTTCACAATGGTCAAAATGAATCCCACAGACACATCGATTTATTGATTTGGATTTAAGTTTTTTTAGACTACTCTTATACACATGGTGGCCATATAATAATCACACATTTAAAAAGTCACATATCTCCTTTATTTTCAAATTAGTCAGAGTGGAGTCTATCAATTTGTTATATTACTAATTTTGCATGATATTTCCATATGTCTATCATCGTTAGCTACACAAATCAATAATCCAACCATTGATCATAATTTTTAAATAAAATAACTAATATATATGATCAATGAAATATTGATGTTGTAAATTAATCTACATGTCCTTTCAATTATATTCATGGGGTGAAATTAAAGTTTAAAGTCAATAAGATTATTTTGGATGTGTTAGTTTATTAGTTATATTTTTTTGAACTATTATTAGGTCCATTCACTTCAAATGCATATATGTGTTAGGAAATAAACCATAGGTCTCAAATTAGAATATGTGTGGACACTAAATGTTTTAAATACTTCATGATTTTATATAAAATCCTGAGTGTGAGATCATTTAAACTTAATTTTTTGCTTATAAAACTAAGTCTTGATTGTAGCATTAAAACATCATAAAATTAATTGAAAGGGAGATTTTAATTTATCCTCTTTTGCCTTTTAATTTAATTCATATTTTAAAACAGTGATGAATATTAAAAATAGTTTTTTAACAATTTCAAAATGGGGTCTTTGTTTATTTAAAAATGAATGGGGCATGTTGGTCACAGTAAATGGTGACTTTCTAATAAAAATAGTGTTAAGTGTTTATAATTTAGTACTTTCTAGTTTTGATTTTGAATAAAATAACTAATTCATGCAATAAAATTTCCCATTTATAATATAGATATAAAATTTAGTTATAGCCTCATCACACAACATATTGGGTCTTGGCATTTTTGAAGAGTCAAAAGTGTGTGAAGTGATTTATTAACCTTACCTTGAAGCATTTTGGTATTTCTCAAGATCAATCACTAGATTAGAAATTTCTTAAGGTTATTTAACTTTTTAATTTATTTTTATTTTATCTTCTATAGGGATGGGTGGAAGGGGATGATTGAGAATTGATTTGCTGTTAGCCATGCATCTATAGCTATAATATATTTACCTTTATAACTAATCTATACCTTATTAAATTTACAACCAAACATCTCTAGCCCAAAGGGATATTTCCCAAATCACCTTTTTAGGAAAAAACCTCTAATTTTCATTGGATATTTAATATTCTCCTCTTTTATTTTCTTTATTTGAATCTCTTGAATACCTTAAGGGATTGGAAATTAATGTAGATAGGTAAAGGGGTTGTAAAAAACGTTTAATCTCAAGGGATATTTATTTTTGCATATTTTTGTCTGTCAAGGCAATATTTGGGTTGAAAACATGCAATTATGACTCTTTTCTAATGCAAAGATTTTTATTAATTCACATGGTAATTATAAAGCAAACTTATAGTTCTCTATTTATAATAAAAAAATCAAACACGATATTTATATTTTACCAAAAATTGCCATTTTTTCCTAAATTTCAACACTTTCACAATGAATCTAGTTCTTCCAACCAATTTAATGTGACTAGGCTCTCTTATGGAATGGATTGAATAATGTGGACACAATAGAAGCTATAAAGTGAATGAAAATTTTAGGGATGGATGTTTATAAACATTTTCTTAGTTTATCTATTTTATGTCTTCAAAATTATTATTTAACTAAGGCATAAATATTTAAAAATACTCTTACAAAATAATGAAATCAAAAACTAAACTATGACAATAAAAAATAACTCAGTCTGAAAGTAATAGGGATGTCAAAATAGAGAAGTATTGATTCAAGTATTATCCATCTAATGGGAGAGATAAATCATTTCCTTGAAAATATTTTATTCTAAAGGAATTGTTTCCCAATATCTTAGAATTTTGATGTGGACCTATCGATAATGGATCCAATTTTTTGTGTTGACCTTTCTTGTCATGAAATTTTTTGCATAGTAAAACCAAATCCAAAAATATTAATGTATTTACATTTTTTCTCTTATCAAATAATCTCTTGAGTATGTATTGATTTTTATTTAAATTATATAGAGCTTCATCTCATGCGTCTTCCATTGAAACTACACTTTGTCATCTCCTCCCATGTACACTTTCATCAACTAATAAGTAGGAAACTTTAATGAAATGGGGAATATCATGTCTTATATATAATATAATATAAATGGAAAATAAATTAATGTTTGTTTAGACATGGTTTTATCAACCCATAATGTATACTTCAACATTGAATGTCAATCTCTTGGTCCCTTTACAACATATTTCTTAAATACATTGATGAGGTTTTTTTTGGTGGATTCATTCAGTATGCACCCTTGGGGTAATAATATAAGGATGCATTTATAATAATATCATTATCATACATTCATTATATGGATTATTCATATTGAAATATATGTCCATTATTGAAAACTAAGGAAAATTGTGTGTCAGACTTTATTAAACAGTATATCTTCAAGTAAATTTATTACTTATTTAGTTGTGTTTTTATTTGTGCCAACTACTTCATTTTATTGTGTAAAATAGTTAGTGGATATAAACACAAATTTTTGTCCTTTTATAGATCTAGGATTAATATCTCCAATTAAATCTAATCCCCATTCAAAGAAATGTATGTTTTTTATTAATGGATGTAATGACATTGCCACATGCTTTTCTTTAAGGAAAATTTTGATAGTTGTGACAAGTCCATACATGGTTATGAATGTATTTGAATATTTTGGGCTAGTAATAGCTTTATATAAGAATATTGTGTGTTTTCATGTTACTTTTGTGGTAACCACTTCCTAATTTTTCATGGAATACACTCATAATTTCCTTGGTTGCTTCCCTAGTCACAAATATGATATAAATACCTTCATAATATGTGCAATATAAAACTCATTTATTCAACATGTAATGAGTTTATTTTGATCTCATAGATCTTATATGATTTTTTTTTTAATTATGGAGGATAACATAAACACATTAGGAAGTGAATAATGTGATCATATCATTTCTTTAGTTCAACACGTGTTTGGTGTTTTTGCATGACAATGATCCATGGATCAACATCTATGATTAGCCAAGTTAGTATTTAACCTCTCACCATTTTATCTTGTTTTATTTTAATGTCATATTATTTTAATTTGTCCATCCACTTACCTCTACATTATCCCATCTCATTCTAAGCAAGCATGAGATTCACTATGGGATCAAAAACTATGGTGTGGAATTTGTTATGGAGAATGTAATGCCTGAATTTTTTTATAGCCTTGACTAGGGTTTATTCCTACTTTTCCATAATTAAATAATTTAATAATGTATATTTTATATTTTTGCACATTAATGTAATGGGGTGATCCTGTTCATCAATCATCTATGTTATTACATCTACTCTAGTGTGATTATAAGTAAAAGAGCATAAATAGAAAACTCTAGTGAAGTCTAAATTGATAAATATTGGAGATTGCAGAATGGAATCCTTGATGTCCTAGAATATGGATTTGGATTGAGATATCAATTATATTTTTGAATCATGTTTCAACATGGAATTAAGAATCTTTAAAATCTTAGTAAAACAAGAAATAAATTTTATCACAAAATTAATTTTGCCAACAAATAATATTAACTCCTTTTACTATTTGGAATCAAAATTTTGGAAACGTCACTTGCTCTATCAGGGTCAATGGATATACATTTTTTGGTGATGATATTTCCAAGTAAATTAGCTTTAGTAATGTCTAATATATTATTTTTTGAAAATAGGGAAATTTCATACCTACTGCATCTCTCAAACACCATTTTTAGATGATGCATATGTTGTGACTTATTCTTAGAAAATATAGTTAAATTGCCCATGAAAATTATAATGCATTTTTATAATAGACCTTGAAATGAAAAATCCATGCCAAGATGGATGTGGTACATACACATTTCAGACTGAAAAGGTATTTTATTTTAAGTAAATGTTCCCCATTTTATGGTGAGATATATTTGTATGCTATCTTCACTATCAACCAATACTTGGTTATAGCTTAAAAATCCATTTATAAAGGACATAATCTCAATACCACTCACCATATTAATGAATTAATCAAGGGAATATGTAGGGTATTTGTCTTTGTCTGACACTTTGTTAAATTTATAAAGTCAATAAAAATCCTAATTTATCTATTCCTATTTCAGATACGTACTAATTTTTCCACTCATGTGGAATGTTTAATTGGAAAAATTAACCCTTCACTAGTTTGGTAAAGCTAATTCACATATATTGATCTCAAGAATCCTATTTATGAATGGCTTATGATTATTAGGACATTTGAATGGTGTTTGCACCTTTGATATGTGAAATTTAAAGCTGTGTTTTCCCTACTAGTTTGAATAACTTGTTATTTTAGGTTGAGAAAATCATTTCTTATTTTTTTAACTATATAATAAATTACATAAATTTCATTATTTATTGAATTATGTGAAAATTCTTGTGTATTATTGAAGTTTAGAACCAAGACTTGGCTCTAATTTTGTGTTGTTGTCTTAATGTGTTGATTGTTTATGAAACTTAATTATTGGTTATGAGCAACAAGGATTAGAGTAAACATTTTTGTGATTAGCATATGTTTGAGCACTAGGAAATTCCAATTTAAATTTTAAATGGAATTCCACATTGAGACATTTTGATTTATTTTAGGAATGGTATTGAGGATTTGTTCTCGAGGATTCTGTTATCTATCAATTGTTGTTTACCTTAGCATAAATTTTTGGTAAATATTTTATAATTGTTTCAAATATAATGAATAAATAACCATTGGGTCTAACACATTTTTTCCCCACCATTATTGATACTTATTTCTGAAGGATGATAAAACCATTGTTTAGTTTTGAGCTATGTGTTGAATTACATAAAATTCATTCTTTTTTGAATTGATAACAATGATTGAGAATTATTTATGGTTGGAACAAAGGATTTGATATGATTTTGTTTTATTTTCTCAATTGGTTTATTGTTGAAGAAAATTAATTACTAGTTATGATCACCATGTCTTAGAGGAAATATGTTTGTGATTGGCAAGTTGAACATTGGTACATTCTGATTGACATTGGGAATGATTTTCTGCATCGATATGTTTTGATTGATGATATAAATGGTATTTAGGATGTATAAAATAGTATTAAACTATATATTAATGTTTTTAGCCTCAACATAATGTATTGTTAAATCTTTTATACTTATTTCACATCTAATGAAAATATCAATCACTAAGACTAGCTCATTTTTATACATTCTCAATAGCCAACTATAATAGGTTGATATAATGGAGTGACCTAATAGTAAATATTATATAATATCACATTATATTTTGTAATCATCTCATTTGGATCCTTCATAAAACTATAAATTATTGGTATAAGACACTATGATCAATAAGTTTCCTAAATTGGGACAAAGATTTGGTCTGAAATTGGTTCCACCAAATAATGGAGTTCTAAAAAAACTAAGAAAATAATCGTACACAACATCTTAAGTGTAAATGTGAACAACCTACATGTAATGGACTCATGTTCTAAGTTTAATAGTCTTAAGGCCAAATTGAAAAAATTGATATGTTCCTTTATTTTTTTGCCCTTCATTAGGCATGTAGAGAGATATTTTTCCATATTCCTAGGTAAATCATTAACATCTCTTTGGAAATTTATTGTTTTTCCTCCTAAACAATCCATGAATGCAAATCGATGAAACTTTGGATTATTTGTTGAACTTGGTTGAGTCTTAGAGATTCTTAAACTACCTATGTCATGACTACATCTTCTATGTAGTCATAAAGGTTGGAGTAGAAACATGATAGACTCAGAGGTGGATCTAGTGAGACATAGTGGGAAATAAATATGGTACAATATATTATTTTTTTATCAGTCAAATTTTTACTTTGATGATTATATCATGGTCATTCAGAAGTCATTCTCTCATTTTTGGAACTATGTGGATGTTAACCATAAGGTTTTCGATCCCTCTATCAACACCAAATATTTTAGTGGTCAACTACTAAATCCTTTCACCTATTATGAAGGTTAAATTAGAATCAAACCAATTTCATATTAGGGACCTACTTAACTATAAAACTAATAATTATGCATACAAAAGGGGTTTTAGACATTAAGTCTAAATGATATAAAAGAAACTATGAAAATTATATGAATTTGGGAAATTAAATCATTTATTAAATTCAAGTACTATTAATACAATCAAAAATAAATATGATAATAGTCAAATATTACTTAGCAAATATTTGAACCTCTATGTAATGTACTCAAATCATTCCACTATTACATTCAATTTTTCACTATATATATCATATTTAGAATACTTCACACTTAGAAATATAATTAGCCCTATCTAACATAATGAAACCTATGGATTGAGGTAATGTCTTAAAGGTTCAAATAAACTAATATAAATTTAAATATCTCATTTATCAATGATATCTTTATGGATTTCACATTTCATTTGGATATTCTTTCTCTCTTTATTTCTATATCTCACAATGGAATGAAGATTGAGGTATTTATTTACACAATGAAATCAAGGATGAAATCAAAAATATCTTCAAGGAAAAAAACTCACCACTTATAAAGGATAATTACCAAGTAAATTTTACAATACCTTCTTCATATTTATTTTCTATTGTATCATGAATCTTGGAAACATGCATCTAGAAATGAAAGCTTTGCTCTTCAAATTGAAACCACTTATCCTCATCAAAAGAAGCATATAACCCTAAATTGAGCACAAAACCTTTAAACCTAATCTTCAATATTTAAACAAAATAGAAACCCTTTTATGATAAATATCGATATCAGGTTTTGAAAATAAAACCATATCGATTGGAAAAGTTTTTTAGACAATTTATCGGTTTCAATTGTTGGTTTTATGAGAGAACATTTTTTCACACTAACAACATTATAAAATTAAAAACTGAGTACACACATCTTATTAATATTTTTTAAACTTCAAAAGACCCTTTTATGATAGAAGAAGAATACTTAGCACTTCAAATAACTATAATAAAATTACCAAATTCAATATTTAACATAAACTCAAAAATTGTTTAGAAAGAGAAATGTTCACTATCGATAATCATCATTATTTTTAAATAATAAATAAATATTTTTTGCTTTCAATATTGAAAACCAATGACTATACTAGAACTAATAGAAAATATTTCAAAATTAAAAATGAAAGCATTTTTCCATACCAAGAAACAAGATTTTAGATATTTAAAAGGTAAAAAGAAGTTTAAAAATAAAAACCTCATGAAGATCTTTATATTTCAATAAAATTTTGTTTTTACCATAAATTTTAAGAAATGTTTAAAAACCCCATAAGTTATTCTCCATACAACAACAAGAAAACAATCGAGTCAAAATATCATCCAGTTCTATTGAAGTTTGAGCCTAAAAACTTCCACTATCTTTATCTAGGAATAACACACTTTTTATTTTATATAAAAACCCTAAAGAGAATGTAACTAAAAGAGAGATTTTAAACCAATATGCATGCCATTAAACATAAACCAAAATCACGCAATGAAGACTCAAAGAAGGTAAATTATTTCTTTGAAAAAAAGAATAAATTGAAACCACATCCCATTTTTTTCATTAATTCATTCATTGTTTTGAATTTTTTTATTTTATCTGAATATAAACTATATTAATTTATCATTTATGGCTTCAAAAATTAAATTTAGAACTCTTTTTTTACTGAAAAAATTTGACAAATCTCATAAAACTACTCATCTTTTATTCAAAACTTTGAAATAACACTATGAAAAAAGTAAATCTCACTGTTCTTTTCATTTACAACCTAAAAAAGACACTTAAAATTTATTCACGGGGCTTAATAAACAAGGAAAACTATGAAAATGACACACTCGAAGTCCTTTTATTGTTTGAATAGTATTAACAAGTAACAATAAAACTATTACCTTTTTTTAATAAATTCAAAATCATATAATTGTTCAAAACATAATGTCTATCTTTTTTGAGTCTATCAACATTCCTCTACATTTCACTAAACTAAAAATAGGTATAAGCTTCATACCTAGTATTGAACTTAGAACTATCAAATAAAGGAAATGAACCTCTATGAATATTTTGGTAGAGATTCACTACAATCTTAAGCTTGCCTTGTCAAATGAAAAAAGTGAAATTGAGCTAACAAAACCTACAAATCCAAAAAATGTCAAGAACCATTTGAATCTAAAGACTCTAGCATTGAATATGCAGAAAGGTGTGTATTGTGAAGGCATTGTCCATAAATTCCAAACATGTCTTCTATGTTTTTATCATAAATTACCATTGTGCACAAAACCAAAATAAAATATCACCTTTCAAATGCTTCAAAATCTGTAGCCAAAACACCAAACATACCTTGCCTCAACCAGAATGTAAGACATTAGAATATGAGGCATATGCCAAAGTTTGAAAGGTGTATACGCTCACCACTTAGGTTATATTTTTATAACTTGTAAATTTTTTGAAACCCTAGACTAATGTTGTCATAAGTTTATGTCTTATGGTTGATTAACTAATAAAATTTAAGAGAATGACATTGAATGGTATTATGAAGTTCTAACCAAGTAAATATAAAAAAAAATATTAATATCAAGAGTTGCATTTCATTTTTATTCACATTTATCAATTGCAAACCATTTAAATAGTTTCCTAAGTTTTTAGTGCAAACCATTTGATAATTTTCACATAAAAAAGACACATTATTCGGATAAAATGACACGAAGAAAAGAAAATGATTAATGGGGAAGCTAGAGTTGGATAAGTGAAGTTATTACATCCTATTACACAAAATATGATAATGAAGTATGACTTTAATATTGTAATAAATGTTAACATTGTTAATCAATTGAAAGTCCAAATAAGTCTAAAAACATAAATAATTGATTAACTAGAGAATACTTACATCGTTAGGATCGAATCATTTCTAAATTTTCTAATGTAATGAACACTTATATAGCCATTCATGTATATTATTTAATGGACACAAAGAGAAAAAAATAGACAAAAGTAAAGAAATCTTAGAAAAATAGAAAAGATAAACAAACTAAAACAAATAGTTATATACATGTAGAGGAATGAAAAGTTTGTAAGATTATTCACTTTGAAAAATATTTCAATGTGAAATAAAGTGTAGGATAAAAAAATAACTGATAAGATGTATGAGAAATAAATTATACTTCTAAATTTTATAAAGGTGAGCATACATGAGGCACTTTATCACTAACATGATTATATTCCAAGTCTATTGACATGGAATAACTAAAAATAGTGAGACATCCTTGAAATCACATGATATAACCTTGTAAAATTGAATTAAATTGAGTTAAAGCATTTTTTACCTTATTTTTATCACTATACATACTACCATTTGTATTGTTTGTGATGGTATGAAAGGTTATCATCATGATTTGTAAAGAGATAAAGATCAATAAATTTGAGATCATAAAAAATTGGGTCATCAAGATAATTTATTTATTGAAATGCTCATACATTCATTAAAAAATTCTATTTTAGGTTCTATAAAGTCATAAAAATTAAATATTCATAATCAATATTATCTACCACATCATCTCGTTCAACTTTAAGAATAAATGATAAATGGAATATTTCATACTCACCTTTTATATTTCATGCTCACCTTTTATAAATGCATCATATTTTTAAAAAATTAGAGACTCAATTTTTCTATACTCAAGTTCCATCATTTGATATTTCATTCTAACATTTAAGGTATCTCAATAAATTAAAACTCTTTAACTTTGTTTCTATCATTACATTACTTAATTCAACATCATATATGTTAGAATTTTTAATTTTATAATTATCATTCAAATCCAAAAAACATGGGAGAATATTTTATAAAATTTTGAATCTGATTTGAAAGCATCATAAGATAAAAGGATAAGATTGTTTACAAAATACGAATATAAGGTAGTTGATTGGGAGAGGTGTTGGGTAGAGATTGAACAAGATATTTTAGGAAATGTTTCACTTTCTACCAAAATCAATAAAAATATGTTTGGACCTAGATAACTATAAATCTTGGGTAATTGGCCTAAGATCAATTTACCTACAATCTACTTGTCCAAATTTGGAAATAAAAAGGATAGATCAGATACTAGGTAGATTCCACATTAAACTCAATTTTAATGGAGCTTCACAAGGAAATCTTGAGATAGTTGGGGTAGGTTGTCAAATTCATTATCCAACAATAAACTTATTATGTGGGGGCTCTTATTTCTTTCCAAAATTTAATAATAATGAGGTAGAGGGTACTTCACTATTATAAGGTATCAATATAGATAAAAATAAAGGCTATGATCAAATCCTTGTGGAAGGGGATTCAATCATCATCATACATTATATGATAAAAGGGTCAATGCCCAATTTTAGTTGAATCAGATCATTTGTGGTGTCCAAACATTAGCTAGGTAATTTACAATAATAACATTTCAACAATGCTTTCAAAAGGTAAATCAAGCAGAAATATATTAGCTAATGCTAGAATCGATCATATTCATCTAACATTGAATTTCAATAGTGATTTAGAGGAGTAGATTTACCCCCCATAAATTTTGAAAATAGATATAGAAATGATAAGGATGCTGAGATAGTTGGGTAATTCTTCATATACGAAAGCTACTTGTTTAGCCGAATGCTTTTTTAGTTTTAAAAATATGTGAAATTTCATTTTTCCAACAAATATTGCTATAGATAACATTTTTTTCACTATATTACAATTGTCTATGTTTTGGTCTATGTGAGATTTAGAAATTTTGATATCTAAAGTGGAAGCATATATACATTGGTTGTAGAAGATATCCTACTTCAAATGTATAAATGTTGGTGTTATGTCAGAACATATTATTTGTTACTCATTTTTGTTACGGTTGTATCAAATATTTATAAGTTTTGGTTTTTTATTTCTTTTTACCATTGTAGAAGTTATTAAAATAAACTTATTTTAATGTTTCCCTAAAAATTTAATCTTATGTGGCTTTTATAGCTTCCATAGTTGCCTTTGGTTGTACGGGTGGAGATTTTATTTCCCACCATTTTTTCTCATTGTATAAAGACTTATTGTAAATGTTTTATGAAATCAATGAAAAGGGTGAGAGACCCTCCAACCTTATTTATTGAAAAAATAAAATAAAGAAGAAGATTATAGACTATAAAAACTTTCAATTTTCTAAATCAATATTTAAAAATTTAGAACTTATCAAAACTTTTGTAATATTTACTATATCAACATTTTAAATAATTCATAAGTATTTTTGGCTAATAAAAATCTATTAGAAAAAAAAGAATCAAAATTAATGGTAGTAAATTATCTAGATAATTGATTGGATGAGTCAAATGCATCCCTCTCTATTGTAGAGTTATCATGAAAATGAAGGTATTGAGTTAACTCATGACATAGATATGACTCAAAATTTTAGTATGAATTAAAGTGTTTTTAATTTTGATAAGATGAGAAATATGAAAAGTGATGTGATTCTTGACAAATGCCATATTCAGTATTTGATGCCATAATTTTATCATAAATAAATAATATTAAAAATTATTCTATGAATTTGTTTACAAATTCTAACATCAAATAAAATAAATTTTTTCATTTAAAATTATCATGATTGAGTGAAAAAATTTGATTTTTTAATTTTGTTTTCACATATGAACATGTTTTAAGGTTGAACTACAAAGAAAAATTCCAATTTTCTAGGACATTTTATTCTAGTGATTTGGTAGTTTATTTTTCCAAACCCACACAAGATAAATTTTTTTAAGACATCATCTAAACCAAAAACAAGTAAAGATGTTACATATAATAAATATATTTGTGTTTCCATAGCATGCCCTAATTCCAATGGAATCATGGAACCCTTTTTTTACTTTTTTATGCTTCTGCTTAGACTCATAACTAGTTAGTCTCAACACTCTCAAGTTGTCTTGGTGGGTCATCTCAGTTTTCAATTTAAAGTTGAACCCATAAACACTTCCATTAGATAGACCACATCTATTAAATGCAAATCTATATAAATCACTTAGTGTGAAAGAAAAGTCTTGACCTCTTAATTTTCCTTTGGAAATCTAGATTACTTATCTCTCTCAAGCTACTATAGTGGGTCATTTTGGTTGGTGTGCTAAATTAGCTTTCGAAACTTGTCCCATTTGGATAACGAAGCTCATTTGAGAAAGTTTCATACTTTACACCTTTTCCCAAGCATGTTTTTTATCCACTTATCACACTTTTAAAATATCATCAAATATTTCTTGGATCCCTAAATAGGTTTGTTGTATCTTATTGATAAAATTATCAATTTATAGACCTAATCAAGCCTTAATTCCATAATGTGTTCTTCTAGGTCCAAGTTCACATGTTATAGTTCTAATAAGGGTCCTTTTACTGATTTGTTCTAGATTCATTTTATTAGTACTATAGACCTAATTTAAATTCAAAGTTCAATTAGGTCTTGGGTCATTTTCTTCAAATTTCATAGTTGCAAATGGGGTTCCAAACCCTAACTAGGTCTTGTGTATGATGGTGGGTAGCCTTCCCTTTTTTAAGTGAATTTATTTCCCCACTTAGGTCTCAATTTATATCAAGTTTTCATGGGGATTGGGTTTAATGGAAGTCAGGGATTAAGTCTCGACTATGTCAAGGCTTTCTTCACCCCTCAAAGATTGACTGTGTTAATTAGGTCCATAGATATGATTTGGTCTATGGGGCCCTTTTGAATGTCATTTAATGTTGTTTAAGATCCTCAGCCTAATTATAATGTGGAGTGTGATATGTTGATTCCTTAGTGGTATATGATACTTAAAAGTTTGGTTACAATATGAAAGCTTATAAATTGCCATGTAGTGTTACTCGAGGGTCCCAAGCCAAATTATTTTCATAAAGATAAGTGTTTATCTAGGTATCATAGTTGGGTATGGAATTTAATAGAGGATTTTTATGTATTAAATATTCAAATAGTACCTCATATACTAAATCATACAACATATGCATCGACAACAACTGTGAGCACCCTAGAACCAATAAGTAACTTCAAATTGAAGAGTTTTTTAGTGGAGTTGGTCTCTATTCCTTTGGTACTAGATAATGTCTAAAACTTCTAGGTATCAAATGATGATAAACATATCATCAATTTCATCACAAACATAGATGTATTTGAATCCAAGTTCATAGATGAAGATGAAAAGGATGAGGAAGTGGTGATAAATTTGAAAGTGAATAGTATATCAAAAGGCATGGTCTCACTAGAGTGGTGGTTCTATATGGATTATCAAGTTGATAAATATAGAACAATCATACCAAAGGTATTCTATAGGAACATTATAATCTAGGAAATGTTGATGACTTAAAAATGTGCTTTTAGGCATAACTTACACTCAGAATGAAAAATAGGGGATTTCACATGCCATAAATGACTTTAGAGATGTCACTGCCTAGAGTTATAAAGAGTTGAAGGTATTTAATACCTCTATTCTCAATCAAAATATTCCTCTCTATCCAAGGAGCAGAGTTTTTTATCAGAGGCAAAGGCTGGTGAATCTATTATTAGAGCCTTTAATCTTTTAGGAAGTGTACAAGTTGATTTCAGCTAGAATCCTCTTTCTAGTTAGTTACTCCATGTGGGTGGGAAATATTGTGCTGATTTAAAATAAGAATAGATAGTTATGACTTTGTGTGGAATTATGTAAAATTAAAAGATATTTAGATAAGGATAATTAACTGTTTCCCTCAATATATGAAGTGTTACATATAATGAATGGCTCTCAAATGATGCCATTTTTGGATGGGTATTCATTCTATAATCAACTGATGGTGAAATATAGAGATATAATTAAGACAACATTTATGATAAAATAGGGTACATTTACATACAAAAGGATGTCTTTCAACATAATCAATGTGGGTGATACTTTATAGTGTGTCATGAACATTGCATTAAAAAATATAATTAGAAAGGCCATTATCATATACATGGATGACTTAACTATCTTTTAAAGTAAACGAGAAGACCATGCTAAGGATTTGAGAGAGGTATTATAAAGGTGTAAAGAACATGGCATATCCCTAAATATGAAAATTTGTATATTTAGAGTTAATGAAGGTAAACTACTAGGTCACATCATCTCTAAAAGAGGAATCTCTATAGACCTAGAAAGAGTGGAAGCAATTCTAAAAATTCCATTACTTGGTAGCAGAAAAGAGCTTAAACAACTCTTTGATAAGATAAACTTCATATATTAATCCCAGGTTTTACAGATATAGTCTGACCCTTAAAAAACATGCTAAAGAAGGATGTCAAAATTGAATGGACCACTAAAGCATAAGTGAATTTTATTTAGAGAAAGAAATAAATTGTAAACACTTTGGTGCTAATAAGTCTTGATTATACATAGGCCTTCTATATCTATTCCTTTGTTTTACAACACTTAAGTGTCACTATCTGAACACATAAAAAGGAATATGGAGATGAAAGACCAATGTATTTCATGATCTCTCCACTAATAAATTTTGAACTTAGGTATTTAATGACTGATAAACAAACATTTTATTTGATCAAAGTGGTCAAGAAGTTTAGGTGTTACATACTATGTAGTAAAGTATTTGTCTTTGTAGTTGATCCTACTAAAAAAGATATGCTAATGGATGATGAATTAGATTAATGGTGAATCAAGTAGATGACTATTATATAAGAGTTTGATATAAAAATCCAACCAATGAAGATAGTGAAAGGGCATAGACTTAGTAAATAAATGGCTAATGTTGATCCAAAAATTATTTGCCAATAGTATATAGTGTAACCCATCATGAAAGATGACTAGTATCAAGACATAGTCCATTACCTACATAAAAATGAATTTTGAGATTCCTAAATTATACTAAATGAAGAGTGTTTCAACTTAATAGAATAAATGTTATGATTAAATAAAGATTGCTATACAAAAAAATCATGAAGGCATTTATCTAATATGCTCAAACAAATAAGAAGTGACTAAAGTAATCATAGACTTCCTCGATAAATATGAAACTAACCATGGTTCAGGTAGTGTTGTAACCCACTAGATACTTTAGGTAGGATAATATTGGATCCATGTATTTAGAAATGATCATGCCCATGTTATAAGTTATCATACTTGCCAGGTTGTTGCACATCAAGAACACACCTCTGATATGCCATTATAACTACTTATGAAGGTCTAACCATTCAAAAAAATTGGGATTGGACTTAGTTTTAGATATCAATTCTAATTAATACATGATACACGCCTTATTTATAACAATAAATTATTATTTTACCCATTGGATCAAGGCTCAAGTATTCAAGAATTACACCACCAACATGGTAATGAGCTTTCTCGAGGAATATATCATCACTAGGTTTGGGAAGTTACTCACTCTGGTATATGATAATGGCCTTGATTTTTCCTCTCTCCAATTTATCTAATTAGCCTATAACAATAAATTAATCCTTGAATTCTCATTTAATTATTAATTGCAAGCTAACATGGTAGTTGTATTAATAAACAAGAACTTGTTAGATGTAATTAAGAAAGTCTTGGAAAGTAACCCTATGGACTAGCATAATTTTTTAAAATTTGTATTTTGGTTTGATAGGAATATATTTAAAGCATCCCTAGGTATGTACCTATCTCATTTTTTTTATGGCCAAGACCCTATCTTCTCAGTGAACTTGAGAATCCACACCTTGTAATTCATAAGAGACTACTTGGAAATTGACGATGAGATGGTTTGTCTCATGAGTTTAATATAACTAAAGGATAAATGTGATGTATCCCTATTAAACTTTGGAAAATACCAAGGAGTCATCAAGTGTTGGTTTGACAAATGAGCCAATGTGAAATCCTATTGGTTGTCTAATTTAGTCCTTCTCTAGGATAAGAATCATAATAAAAATAGACAACACAGTAAATTTGATGCCCTATGGTTGGGTCCCTATCAAATTTTTGATATTATGGGTGTGAATGAATTCCATCTCAAGTGTCTAATTTGTGAGGATGTTCCATTTCAAATCAATGGCATTTCCTAAAATACTTTTTCTAAGTCTAAATAGGCATGGTAAGCTCTTATAAACAATTTCTCTTTGATTTCCTTATTATATTTATTTCTTTATTTTCATTCTTTTGTTTGTTGTTTTTCTTGAATTTTATCATCATTTTTAACTCATTTTTGTTTATTATTAGTTTTTCCTTTTTTCCCCTATGGGCTCCTTATTTATCATAAAATGAGGAAGAGTCGTTTGTGCATACATAGCTCAAGTGATGTTCTGGTGTGTAAGTACTCTGAGTAGTTTGTGACTTAATATTTTTTTTCCAAATTAGTTTCAAAATCTTTAGATGTCATGCATATTCTATAATTATTTTTGTTTGGGTAAACTAGTTGGCCTATGAAGGTATTCTCTCAAAAATATGCATAAAAATCACATTTTAATGGTTTTTAGGGTTGTTTGGATGAGCATGCTACAATTAAGATATATGGTAAACAATATATAGTTTTGTATTTAATTTTACATGGTAGTCCCTAAAATTAAATTGAGACATTTTAAATAAATAAAGAAAGAGAAAGCAAAATAATAAATAATTTATGGAAAAATCAACTTTTGAGTGATTCAGGAAACCTATACAATGGTTGTGGATATTGGATGATAGTAGATTAAGGCCTTTAGAGGGATAAAAGACATATATGTCAAGGCTATGGATGCCTAGATAATATTAGAACAATTTATAATCAAACATTCTCAAGGTAGGCTTCACCAGCCTGATGGTTGGAGTTATAGTAGCTAATCCCTGTAGGTTCCATAAAGTGGTAATTAATTCATATACACACATTATGTCAATGAGAATATGTGATTTGGTACTGTAGCCATTATGTTAGGATGACCAAGATTGTGTGATAAATTTTCATATTTCACACTTGGTCCTAGAGTGAGTTTTTGATCCACTTATTTAAAAAATATCATCAAATATTTCTTAGATCCTTGAATAGGTGTATTGTAAGTGATAAAAAAAAATCCCATTTTTTATAATTAATCAAGCTTGAAAGACATATTTAGGTCTTTGGTGTATGAAAGAGAAATAAGACAGACCTATAACTTATCCCACTCAGTAATATGCAAGCTCAGATAAGCTAATCAACTAACAATCCATTTAGAAATAATTTGTTTTATCAGGGTCATGACCAATGATGGATTTAATAAACCTAACTAAGGGATATATTATTACACAATGGAAAAGGAGAGGTTTTTAAGGCCTCTAATAAACTACCATCATATAATAACCCTAATAACCCTAACTAGGTTGTATGATTGTAATAAAAGTAAGAAAACTAATCTACTAAATAAATATGCAAGTTAATCTAGTAAATGAATATGCAAGCTAATATAGTGATCACCAAATCTCATGACATAAATGGGGAAGACATTAAACACATAAATATAATTATTTCAAGATAATATAGAATTAATCTAAGGAGAGATACAATTTAATCCATTAGTTTCTACAACATCTAGTTATCAAAATATGAAGGGCTAAGAGTATATTTACCTTGTGAAAGTGAACCCATCATGCCTCAAGATCTCCCTTGGCCAATGGTGATTTAAAAGAGGTTGTTGTAGCTTGTAAGGATCACAAGGATAAATTAGATATAGACTACAAGACTTATTTATATCTAAGACTTTCACAAAACAAGTGCTACTACTCCAAGAAAAAAATCTAAGTAATGAAACATCTAATTGATAGTGTAATTAGATTTGCAAACTATAATGATGCACAATTGAATGATCCTTTATTTTAAAAATGAAGTTAAGGGGAATTTATAGGGAATGATTGACTCTAAACCATCCTAGGAATTTAGTCAACAAGGTCAACCAGATTGAGCTTGTTTGGTAGGATATAAAGCTAGTGGTTTTAAACTAGGTTGGCTAGGTCGATGGAGTTTCATAATTTGCACCAAGTCCCAATAAGGTTGATCAGGATAACATAGTATAAAAAAGAAGAATAATTATTATTAAGTAGGTATGGGTCATTTTAGGTGGTGAATTACTTAGGGGAGTGTATAAGTAGGTTTTTATTGCTTAGGGACTTATATAAGAGTAGCTTGTAATGGTTTTAGGTAATGGTAACAATATTGAGAAGCATCAAATGTCGACCGACACCTTTCACAGTGTACCCTTCAAGGCATGGACTCAAAGACATTGAGATTCAATGGATTCTTACAATAAATAAAGCATCAATAACTAATAAAGTTTAAAATATTGCGTATACATATACCCCAATCAAATCTCTTCATGTTTCACATAGTTTTAATATGGGATGGTACTTCGAGAAATAACATAGCAACACATAACATTAAGAAAATAAATTGAATTAAAAAAACATAAATTGAAATGATAATAAGGAATTAATTTAAAGTATCATATATGTACTTTGAATTAATTTTATCACTGAATGGTTGCCTATTGTATATGTAGTCTTGATCATGGAGGGAACATTAGCTATTTTGGATAAACCCAAGGGATACAAAACTAAAGAGAAAAGACAAATAATTATAGGGAAATAAAAATAGATGAACTTTGCATAACTGAATAAATCACTTAGATAATTAGTAAGATAGGGTGATAAATGCAAAGTTAGAACCAAAAGACCAAGGAAAATGGATAAAATGAGAGTAAATCAGGTAACTTAAAATCCAAGGATACTAAATGATCAAAAAACCTAAACAAATGTACCTTAAGTAAGAAAATAAACAAATCAAATCAAACCAAGGATACATCAAACTAAAATAATAGATCTAACATTGATGTAAAAGAAGTAACAAACCATACTCATGAAGATGGATAGGTCTTATATGCAGTCTTATGATGAAACTAATGAAAATAATGAAAGTAATAAAGATAGACTGAAGGACCTATTATGGGAACTAAGGATATGAAGAGTAATGCAATGTTACATATTGGATAGCTTTGTATAAAACCTATAAGAAGCATTAATATCTATAGTATATGAAAATATGTCAGAAATAGTAAATATATTAAGAAAAATACTTATTTATAAATTAAGAATTAGTAGGTTATTTGAAAATATATCCTTCATTAATTTATAATCTATAAGTACTAAGACCAAGGATGTCTTTTACAAGGTAAGGACCTCACCACTTTTGGGCATACTTACCTTCTTTGTCATGTATATAACCTAATTTAAGTACTAGATATCCAATATTAAAAGTTAAAACTTTGAAATTTTTGTTATGTTATTTAAAAATGTGAGTTTTGTATTGGAGGCTATGTTGTAAAGCAGACATATATTGCTCATCAATGAGATCTAAAACATGTAGATAGGTTTCACATAATTCTTAATAAAAAATAACACCATGAAGAGAAATGCATAGATATGGTAGCTTAAATTATAAAGGTAAAATTGATTTATACCCATATACTAATGAAAATGATATTGCCCTAGTAATAGTACATATGCTAGTGTGATAATCTCAAAGTGTAAGATACATTTGGATATGAGAATCAATTTAAGATTGTCTAATAGTTTTTGTAAGATTTTTTTTTTTATAATTTTATTAGTGGCTTTTTCTTGACCATTGTATTGAGGATGATAAGGTGTTGAGAATTAATACATAATTTTGAATTTTACATAGTTGTTTCATATCTTTATTTTTAAAGCTACCACCATTGTCAAAAATGATGGTATGAGGAACTAAAAAATGATAGATTATTTGATTGAGAATGAATTTGTAAAAGGTAATAATAGTAACATTAATAGAGGCATGGTTTACACTCACTTGGTAAAATATCTAGTGGCATTGATAATGAACACATGATCATCTTGTGATCTAGGTAACTCTCCAATGAGATCTAATCCCCACATAGACAATGGCCAATGAGACTTTAAGGTTTGGAGTTTGGCCACAAGTGAGTGGATGAGGTTATCATAAAGTTGACAAATATTACACTTTTTAGTGAAATTAATGGAATATTTTTTAAGAGTAGGCAAAAAATAACCCATACATAGGCATTTATAGATTGCGGCATGGTTGTTGCATTGATCACCACATATGACCCTATCTGATTGTTCAAAGAGAGAAAGAAATTATGGTATTAGATAATGTAATAAAGTTATTTCTACATTAAAATAGAAGAGGGTGTTGTATCTATAGAAAATAGAAAACCACACATGATGGTTTTAGATGTCGAGGTACCCCTGGATCAGACAATTACTAAACCTCTGATCATAACCCTGAGTCATGTTAGCTAATTAGATAAACCAAATTACTAACCTACCTTTTCAACCCACTTAAACTTCAACCCTTGACTGATAATGGTCACTCTAACCATCGATGGTCAAGTATTTACCACTTGGGCACTCAAACTCAGTCTGTGTAATAACCCAAACACATCATAATTTAATTCATGCAATGAGCTAATGCAACAAGAATTAAATCTGTGTAATGAGTTTCACCCCTTATAGAACCTAAAAATTTATCTATTTTGCCTATAAAAGTGAGGAGCAGGTGGTGAAAAAGGATCCTAGAGATCCAAGAATTTTCTCAATCAAGCAATTAAGCTATCAACTAGTAGTCATTAGGAGCTTCTAACATCAAGAACTTCACTATAGGTCTTCCCTCCAACAAGTCAAAAACTATGATAGAGACCTGAACCTCTACCAAAATTATTATTCATGAAAATTAATATTACTCTACCAAAATTACTTCTCAATATACCATCAACCATCAAATAACTATTTAAGTGTATTTTTGGTTTTCAAGTTTTGATTATTTAGTTTCTAACCTAGACCCTTCTGCATCATATCGTCTGACTTCCTATCCCTAACTATAAATTTAATGATTACTAACCTCATTAGCCCAAGTTTTCTATAACACTTCTTAGAACCCACAAAAATCATTGATGGTCACCTTGACTACTAACGATCATCTTCAACTACTGACAGTCACCCAACTGCCAATGGTTACCTTAACTACTGATGGCCATCTTGAACACTAACAATCACTATGGTAGGAAATAACAACAAGATATTTCCACCTACTTACCCTCAAACCAAATTCCACATTATATATTTCTACCTATTCATAGAGTCACCACCTATTTTCTAAACCCAACCTGACCTATTTAGCATTAGTATTGACCTAGTTATTTCTATAATTAGTTCATTTCCTTTATCAAGAATTTATTTATTTTTGCAATCCCTTTCAATCCTTTTTTTCATTTGTTATAAGTAATTTATCTTTATTTCTTTCAACTTAAGTATTCTAAGAGATTGGATTGACAACCTCCTAATAAGCTCATGCTTCTTGGATCTAGCTCACGCTAGGTAATACACCTTGATATCCATCTAACAACCCCTTTGTTTTAGTATTTTCTTATCTAAAGGTCATTATTCCCAAGACAAAGAGGAGCTCTTCACAATCATATGGATCATCTGTGTAGAAAAAAATAGGTTCTTCTACCTTACCCATATCTAGTTTCTTGCTTCTTTTTCCCAAGAAAATAAATTGAAATTGAGAGAAACATTCTAGCATGCTTGATAGGACCTAGTAGCATCTAGGTGACATTTTATTCTTTATTCATAATCATATAAAGAAATAAAAATTTATTTTGGGTATAAAATAAACCTTGCATACATTGATTACTTGAATTTTTAGCTCATGTAGTTAAAATTAAAGGCTAAGTAATTCAATCATAGCTACACTTCTTTATCACACACCATACCAAACCAATTAAATCAATCAAAACATGATAATAATTGACATAAGGACTGAATAAGGTTTCATCTCCTAGTGGTTCACCTTCACCCTTTGGCTATCTTATTTGGAGGTCATTACCAGGAAGAGAAACCAAAACTCAGCTCTCTGGTTGAGTCTAAACTCTAGAAATTAGTATATACTGGCTAAGCACCCGACACCCTTATCATTGTGGTGTGTGAAGTGAGAGGGTAGGCCCCAATACCAAGCCACATATTGATTTATAATATTTATAATTTTGAGAGTATTAAATAATTGAAACCAACCATAGACTTATTTTCTATTACATGTTCCACAAACCAAGTTCTTCTTCACACTTTCTAACTAAGGCATAAGCCAAAAGTGAGATAAAAGGTACCTTAATATTTTAAATGCACTCTAGTGTATGTTTTAAATTTCTTTGAGATCTTTTTATTTATTTTTCTTTGTTTTTGAGTTGTGAGCTTTCCTTTATTATTTTCTATCCCTTATATGGTTTTTACTTGATAATAGTTGAGGAACCAAACCAACCAGGAGCCACCTTCCTATTCTTCTTCCTCCATGGAGTATACCTTAAATGTTGAGGGATCTCCCAATCCTTGCAATATCCCCACCATTCCTTGGATACTTTCCAAAGGTGATGCGTATTTATCCACCTTCCTTGATAACAACATCGTGGTCCTCCAACATTACCCCAACACCCTATTTTACCATAACATTGCTTTGGCTCCTCCTAGGGATCCACCTTATGGGATGCCTCACCATATTATGGGAGAAATATTTGTTTCTACTACTTATACCCAACCTATTATCACTCAAACATCTTCCTTCACTAATAACCCATCCGTTACCTCCACCCAAACTCAATCAAAAAACCCAACCAATAACCAAACACCCCCTACACTGACCAACAACCCCTCCAACATAGGGACAACCTCACCTTTTTTTACCCATACTCCACCCACCATGGGAATACATTCTACCCATATTTCCACTATACCCGTTATCATTGCCAGCCCACCAATATCCACCCCACTTCAAAATGTGATTCTTTCTATACCTTCTACCCTTCTACCTATAAGTACCAAAGTTACCACTCACCCCCAACCAATTAATCCATTCATACCTCCAAGCCAACCCATATCAATTCTCAAATATACCAATATCATCATACTTCTGATCCAACCCACATCAACTCCTCAACACATACCTATGACACCCTACCCACACTATGTTCCTAATCCATAAGGATACATATCTCCATCTTCCACCCAACCTCTTGTGCCTATTAACCCATATGTGGCACTTTCTACCCAACCTCTTATGCCCACTAACCCTTATATGACATTGTCATAACCCTCAATGACTGCATACCAACATGTGGTATATTCTCAAACTTATACCAGTTATCCATATATTACATCCACCTAACCTAAACAAAACTTACTATATAATTATGGAACTTACTATATAAACAAAACTTACATCCACCTAACCTAAACAAAACAGATTTAGTCCAAATGTTGATGTACAAAATTACCATCCTAGAGTCATCCATGTTTGGGGATCAAAAAATATTATCTTATGGCCAAATATATAATAAACCTATTCACCCATCCATCCCTATCCAACCTTACCATCCTAAATGGGAATTACCCAAATTTTCTAAATTCCAATGCAAGGAAGACCCCCAACAACACCTAAGAGGATTTTGACATTCTTGCTACTTGATGGCCTTCGATGATGCTATTATACTTCATACCTTTCCTATGTTTTTATCCTAACCAACATTATATTGGTATAGTTATATCACCAAGAACTCCATCTTATCCTTTTCCCAACTGACCCAAATATTTTTAGACCAATTCTCAATCAATATATCTAAGAAGGTCTCCATCACCAACCTCTATTCCATCAAGCAATTTGATGATGAATCAATTGCTAATTTCATACCCCGATGGAGAGGTATTATCAAACATATCTCTTTCTCTTTACCACAACCTCAGTTGATCAGAATTTTATCTCAGGCTTGTGCCAAACACATCACCGCTACTCTACAAGTTCAAACCTTTATAACCTTTGGCAAGGATTTCATCATGGCAATCAAACTAGAGATAAGATTCATTGATGAGAGGAAGTTGAAACTAAGAAATAAAAACTCTATCTTAAAATCCAATGACCCTTCCCCACCTAAAACCACCAATCAATATAACCACCCTAAATCTAAACCAAAGGCAACCACAAACATGGTTGTCTTTAAAACCACTCCACCTCCAGTTTTCAACCATCCCAACCAAACCAACTCCTCTAATTCCTCCAATCAATAAATTTGAAATCAAAACTAGGCTATCCCAAAATAATACACTTTGATAGAGAAGTCATATGCTTCAATTTTAAAAAATTTTCTCAAAACCAACATCATACAACTTCCCCCCATTAAAACTCCCCAATAATATGATGCTTCTCACCCTATGCCCAGTTGGTAAAATGAAGTGATCTATGTGATTTACACCATGTCAATGGACATGACATTAATAGGTATAAAACCTTCAGAACCATTATCCAAAACTTGATTGATAAAGGAAAACCTACATTGGACATTCCTGATGCACCAATGAATCAGTCACTTGACATCTTTCAACAACCTTTTCCCAATCATGCCCCTTCTACCAATCATGATGACAAAAAAATAGAACCATCTCATGCTTGTGAGGTTGATATGGTCAATGTAATTGTTAGTGAACCTATCATTGAGGAAACCATTGTCTCAACTACCTCTTCCTCCACTCCACTTATTGAAGTGGTGGAATTAGCCTCCATTCCTTTGGATACCCAAATAAAGGAAGCAACCACTTCCTCTCCTTCACTTGATGAAATAATAGACTTACCCACCTCTCCTTCGATAGAAATACCAAAGGAGGCAACCATTTCCATCGCACCTTCCTCTCCCATCATGGAATTACCCACTCACTCTTTGGAAACCATTCCAAAAGGAGAGATTACCTTATCAACTCCTTCCATGGAGGAAACATCCTCCCAAATCTTGGAACCTTTCATCAAAGATAAAGGTGAAGAAACCATTCCCTTACCTCAACCTACGGGTCTAATCTTTGAATCTGATGCTAAAATAATGAAACCATTTTACAAACCTTTCTCTAGACTGGTATAAATCCTAGAATTCTCTTCTTAACCCAATAAAAATTGAGCTACCTTTTGGCACCGTGTTGGGCTCCCATATCAAAATAAGCATCAACCTTCAACCTTACCTTCATCCAACCCATATTCAATCACACCTACCATTAAACCTATCATCACCTCAACTCATTCATCAAACACCTCTCCCTCCAAAATTATGGAAGAACCATCCAAACCACCTCCATCCAAAATTAACAAATCACCTTAAACCTATTTAAACAAACCTATCAAGAATGTAGGGGTACTTCTTACTCCTATCCTTATCCACACATATTTGAATTTGGATTTAAACCCAAATATTCCACCAAATAAAACCTTAACCAAACCAATCAAGAAGGTGGAACCATCTAAACTCCCATATAGAACCATAATCTTACCACTTGCTTCCCTCTTACCTTCTATCTTGGGACCCCATACTTCTTCTATCATAGGAACTCATACTTTTATCAAGAAGGTGAACCCTCCCAAAAATACCCAAATCAAACTTCCTCTTTTTATCCTACCATTACCAACCCCTCTAAATCATCAAACTCCCCATCATTTTTAACCAAAATATCTACCTTTACCTACCCACCCATCTCCAAACCTCCATCATCTCAATCAACCACCTATAAATATTTCATCTTTGAACCTTCCACCTCAGATCTAACCATCACCAAGTAATCCAAATCAAACCTACTTACCAAAACCATTTTACCACCTACAACTTCCATGGTGAAGCCTCCTTCTAAGAAGGCTCCCACCTCAAAAACCAAGAGCCCATCACCTTGGACACCTTTTCTTGAATCCTATTTAACCATTTTACAAAGGTTATTACAAAATTATTCATTAATCATACCACCTATAAAACCCTTTCACCCTTCGAGTCCTAAACCATCTTGGTTAAATGATAATGTAATCTAATCATACTGTAGGACACAAAGACATGACACTAAGAACTATAAAGCTATCCAAGCAGTTGTCCATAACTTATGTGATGAGGATGATTTATTATTTTTTAAACCTCTCTTAAGCCCATTATTGACCCAACCACCAAATGAACCTATCTAACACTTACACAATCCCACACTCTCATCCAAGAGTGAGGACGAACCGAAGTATCCTTATAGCCTAATACTTCCCCTCATCCACACTATCCATATGGTCATCCAATCTTGGGCCCAGTAAAAGGATAAGGGAAAGGCCAAAGTATCCATTCCATGGACATATCCTTCCCCACCTCAAGCTTCCAATTCAACTCAAGAATATTCACCTTCACCTTAACCTAAACCTAAAATATCCATTTTAGGTGCCTCTCCCTCCAACCCTTATAAATCTATCTAGCAAGTAGTTATAAAACAACTTCATCAGACACCAATAAAGATGAGCCTATAGGAACTTATTAAAACCTTACCCAATCACCACCAAGCATTAATAGAGGCCCTACAATCTATATTGGTCCATCCTGAATACCCTTAGCCTCTTGCAGCCTTCGTTGGAACCCTTTAGCTTTCTACCCTTATCGCATTCAAAGATTCAAAAATACCTTCTGTTCATCTTGAAGATCCTAATCCTCCCCTCTTCATCATGACATACATAAATCAAAACCACATCAAAAGGGAGATGATTTATGGAGGAGATAGTATTATTATTATCTCCTCTCATGCTTATGACTAAATTCAACTAATAAAGAATATCATGTCAAAAACTACAATAGTCCTCCATTCTTTTAATGATACTATGTCCATAAGCTTGGGGACAATCATCCTCTATAATTTATTAGGACATCACATACTTTTAGAGATCTTCTACATCATATAATGTGAGTTATAATATAATTTCTTACTTGGATTCTGATAGATCCATGCCATGAGTTGTGTCCCATCCACCTTGCATCGATGTGTCAAGTTTAAACACAAGGGTCACGTCATCACTATATAAGCTGACCCTAGTCCTTTCACATATTAAAACATGATATATCAACCCAATGACATTATTATTCCTCTCTCATCTACCTCACCACCAACTAACAATAATTCCACCACTACCATCGATGAAGCTTCAACTTACTCATCTGTCCCTTCTTCTTAGATCCCCATAGAAGACCCCTTGGAACCTACATTTCAAAGTCTCTCACTGGGAGAGTATCATATTTTAGCCTTGATTCCTTCCATTCTATTGACACTCAGATTCTCACCCTTGAGGATATGCTCAACTCTCCTCATCCAAGTGGAAAAATGGATTAATCTATCTTACTATGGGTGACAATTTCATTGAGATGAATCTCTAGATAAGGGGCTTGCTCCCCTTGATGCACCTTTGAATCTCCCTTTAAACTATTTATTGTGTATAAAAAGGGTTAATGAAAAAAACTAAGAAACAAATGGTGATTCAAAAATGTATAATGTTCTCTCAATTGACTGAAACCAGTACTTGAAGAACAGTAAGGTGATTCTCACACAAGACTCACAACTTATGATTCACTGTTACATCAGTATTTCATATGCTATATTAAATAAGGTATATGATTTTTAGGAAGGGAATGAATTATTACAAAGAGGTATATAATCATTGACCACTTCTAATATATCTCTACACTTATAAAAGAATACTATAAAAAAATTGTAATAATCTCCTCTCTGTAAATTGGTAAACCATCAAGAGTACAAGCTAGAAAAGATAATCTTTCACTAGACTAGACTGATAAGATTCACATCATTAATTAATATTATATCATATTTATTTAAGAGTTATCCAAGTAAAATTTTTTCCAAATTTTTCCTAATAACCTACAAAGGCTTCTAAAACAAGCCAAAAGAATGCATGTATATAGCTTTTGAGTGAGAGGTCAAGCAAAGGAAGTTTAAGAGTCACTTGGACATGTGTCCATATGTAAAAATAAGCTATAATTACATGTGAAAGAGGGGTGAGGTGATTAATGACATGTTATGAGGTCCACTTGTCCAAAATAAGTCATAAGAATGGTGAAAAGTGACATAAAATCTTCATAATTGGCACAAGAAATTACCTCTATCAAAGACCATCCATGAACATTTGAAACTGAAAATAGGAGAGTCAACACATAACACTATTCAAAATAAATGGAACACATGAAAACATTTAGAAAATGCTCTTTCTAATTGCTATATATCCTTTGGACACCTATGTTTGTTGATTTCATGGAAGCTCCTTGATTTGCTCAGCTGCTAGCAATGACTCGAACCGTCAACCTATCCATTTTGTTTGCTTTGTCTACAATAGATGATCAAAAATCAACCATTTTTTACCTTCATGTTTAATCTCATGTTCCTACCAAGTATTTTGACATCAATGAATATTTTCCATAGTTTAAAATTGACATTTGTTGGGCTATCACCTTCTTTATTCATTTAGAACATTCCCTCAATCTTAAGTTTCTTTCAGACTTTTGCCAAGTGTTCTTTAACTATGGAAAGTGCCATCTGAATCAATGGAAATTTCCCTTAGAATCAATTGAAAGTTCCCTCTGAATCAATGGAAAGTGCCCTTCAAATCAATGGAAAGTGCCCTCTAAATTAATGTGTGGGACACTTTTGCTTGGAAGATATCATTCAGAGAACTATTTGGGGCACTTGGCTTCAAAGGTGTCCTTTAAAAAGATTTGTCTCAGCCACTTTTACCAAAAGAATTCCTTTGAGATTTTTGAGTTTGAGAATTTCTACGGACACTTTTCCTAAACAAATTCCTTCAGGATTTTTTTCAAATAAAATTCTTCAAGCATTTGTTTCAGCATTTTATTCTAAGAGAATTCATTCAGCTCTTTGCATCAGGTCTTCTCCTTTGGGATTTTTTCTAAAACAAATATATTTTCCCCCTTTTTTGTATTAATCCCTTCAAACTTTTAAATAGGGCACACTAATTGAAAAATACCCTTTAGAAAGATTGGGATGCACCTTTTAAAACTTCTTTTTGGTCCACCTTCCTGCAAAAATACCCTTCAAATTTTTGTAAATTACCTTTCAACTTGAAAAGATCCTTTGGGGAAATTGTGTGGACAATTTTATCAAAGGAGTTAGTCTTCATCTTCAATAAATCTATCTTGAACAAATTCTCTGAAAGAATTCGGCACTTGGTTGAATGAAAATTTTGAAAGATATAACACTTAGTCAAAAATAAAAGACCTGAAAGGATTACTATGCAAAGGCTTAGCAAAAGACCAAAACAAAACTTTTTGAAAGAATTAGACTCGTACATTTGTTGTGCGCTTGTCAAAGAACACTTATTTTGAATGAAACCTTCATACTGGACCTAACCAAAGGTATAAACATAGGTAGATAAGTTTTCAAATAGGGGTTCTCAATTTTGGCCTTAAGGGCCAAAATTTGGTCAACAAATTGGTGACTCACAGGGGTAACATGCCTACTATACTGACCAAACCAGTAGCTTAATTAATACATTAGGCATAGAGTCATCTAAGGACACTCAAACAAGGAAACATTGGCCATGACTCAAAACCTTAAAAAACACACCAGACTGAAAGGAAAACCCATGCTAAAAGACACAACACACAATAAGAATAAAATAAATAAGACACAAAGCAAATCAAGACACAAGACAACTCACACACACGTGTAAGAACTTAGGGAACATAAAGAAAGCAAGAAACTATATACAAAGGAAAAGGAGAACCTTAATAAAAATGCATTATATATATCCCATTGACTGGGATATGTAGCTCCTCTCCATCCAACTTTGATCATTGGAAAACATTATGTTGTTTCCAGTGTGTGATCACATTTGGGACACTCCACAAGGCATCAAAATTTATGTGTATTTTAGGTTTGGCCCTATTTTCATCCCATTTTAGGATAATGTATCCTTCTTTGAATCTCCCTGGCATGGATTTCTTGTCAAAATACTTGATTTTTTGCTCTTGGTGAGTTGTCATGGTGTGTATAGCTTGATTTCTTGCCTCCTAAAGCTTCATCAACTCACATAACCTGACCTCCATGCTATCATTCTCAATTAATTGTAGCTAATAGGTAAGATATAAAATTGGTAACAGAAGTGAGATAGGAATTCTAGCTTCCCTTCCATAAAAAAGTGTATATGGTGAATTCCCAATTGCTCTCTTTGGGTTGATCTTATCAGCCCAAAGGGCTGTCTTCAACTTGGTGTGCCAAGTCCTTTGATTTTCTTCCATCGTCTTCTTAATGATCATGATTAAGTTCTTATTTATGGACTCAAATATTCCATTCCCTTGGGGATAATAGTTTGAGGAGGTGATAAGATAGATGCCATGCCTCAAATCCCATTCACTTATCCTTACTCATAGGAAAGCTAATGCATTATCTAAAATAATTGTTGAAGGAGCTCCAAACCTTGTTACTATACCTTCATAGAAGTCAAGGACTAAAATTTTATTGGCCTCCTTAAGAGATATAGCCTCCACCCATATTTTAAAGTAGTCAATGGTAGTCAACACCCATTTGTGGCCAGGAATAGAAGGTGGATTGATTAGGCCTATGAAATCCAAACCCCATTACATGAAGGGTTGCTAAACCAAGATTGGATGAAGAGGAAAGGTAGATATCTTTTGTTTTCCATTAAAAATAGCACACTTTTGGCATTTTATTACCTAAGCATGGGTATTTTAAAACAAACTAGGCCAAAAGTAATCAACCCTCATAATCCTAGAAGATCTAGTTCTTAGAGCAAAATGACCACCAGCTGGTTCATCATAAAACTCATACAATACTTTGTCAATCTAATCCAAATCAAGACATCTCAAAATCACACCTAAAAAATCCTTTATAAATAACACTCCATCAATAAGTACATAAGGAATGGATTGTAGCCTAAATTACCTTCTCTTGGCCCTATCAAGACCTTGTAGACACTCACCTATTTGAAGGAAGTAGATCATGTTCAGTGTCTAATTTCTCATAGATAAAGGTGTGGTTATCATAGAGTCATATTGAAGTACCAAAATAGCTTCTTTTTTCTCTTTCAAGTCTGAAGTGAGATGTTCACATAGTATTTTTCTTTTCACTAACTTGATAGTTTTGATCTCCACATCATATTCCATCACCATTGTGATCCATCCTACTCTCTTTTCATTCAAATCTATGCTCAATAAAAGTCTGTCACACTAGAATGAGGCAAAAAAATGTGAATCTTGTTGTTAGACAACATATGCCTAAACTTCTTTAAACTCCTTATAACTGAAAGCACTTATTTCTCAACATATGTGTACCGTATCTCATAGCCTTCCAAACCTTGACTAAAGAAGGAAATAGGTTATTCAAAATTTTCATCATTATCTTGAGACAACATTTTAGAGATTACCTCTTCATTCCAAAAATTATATAGATTAAAATCTTTGGATAAGTGAGGACTTGTAAGGGTAGGAACTTGGGTAATGGCTTGCTTGATCTCCTCAAAAATTTATTTCCTTCTTCTTGTCCATGTGAATACTTTATCTTTCCTTAGCATGGAGGTTAAGGGATTAACCAAGTTAAAAAAATTAGGAATGAATATCCTAATGAAATTTATCTTACAAATGAAGCTTTATATACCCATCTTATGTTTAGGCAAAGACAATTCCAAGATGGCATTCACCCTTTCCAGATCGATGGACAAGCCCTTTTTAGAAATAATATGTCCTAATAGTTTTCCTTCATGGATAGAAAACACAAAATTCATTGGGTTTAGAGAGATCCCAAAATATTTAAACCTCTCAAAAATTTTCCTTAGATGCTTCAAATGATCTTTTGCTTCCTTTGAAAAAACAATCACATCATCAAGATATACCAATATAATGTCATTGATTAATCCTAGAAAAGCTATATCCATTGCACATTGAAAACTGTCATTGATTAATCCTAAAAAAGCTATATCCATTGCACATTGAAAACTAACTATAGCATTAGAAAAACCTAAATGAATTTTTATATAAGCATATGTACCCCATTTATTAGTAAAGGCTGTCTTATATTGGTCAGTTTCCTTTACCAGAATCTAATTATACCCATAATACCCATCAAGGAGAGAAAACCTTTCACTACTAGTCACAACTTGTAATATTTGTTCCATGGAAGGGAGTTGATAATTATTCTTCAAGGACACTCTATTCAAGTCCCTAAAATCAACACATGATATTATCTCTTTGTTCTTTTTCCTAACAGGAACTTGGTTTGCCAACTAAGATGAATGCTTAATGGGAAAGATGATTTTGGACACAATTAGTTTGGTGAGTTCTTTCCTCATGAGAGACTCAATCTTGGGATTGCTTTGCCTTTGATTTTTCTTAATAGGCTTAATATTCTCATCTAACTCTATAGTATGCTAAGCTAGATTCAGATCAAAACCTCTTAAATCACTATAATCCCATGCAAAGACATCAAAAAATTATTTGCATAACTTAATGAAAGCATGCTTCTCTTCGATAGTACATACCTTCCCAAGTGCAAGCAATTTATCTTTGAAAATTTGAACCTTCTCATAATTTTCTTTCTTGGTATACATGCTTACCTTCTCTTTCTTTAGCTAGTCACCATTATTGAATATTCTCTCAAGAGTGACTAGACCTTTAAGAAGCTTGTTAGACTTCAATTACACAATTTGCCCTCCATATTGTTGTTTTAGTTTAGTCTGATTCTTGGAAGAAAACTTAGCTTCTTATTGTATAAAAAGTAATATTTTTTGGTCAGTATTAAACACCTATCAATTAGTGACATTATCCAGTATGGAGGGCCTTACAATCAATTTTAGATGAGGTTGGTTCTTATCCTCTTTTATCCCTTTTGGAACATCAAACTGAGTTCCAATTGCTTCCAACCTATCAACATGCTTGTTATTTTCTCTTGAGTTAGCATTTATGTTTAAGGCTTTGAAATCTTCCACAAGATCTCACACTCTATGCTTATAGTACTTAAGCAAGGAATTTTTAGTCAAAATTTTCCCTCTAACCTAATTGATAACAAGCTCTTTAACACAAACACTTGGAATTCTTTGACACCTATTTTCCTAGTCCATTCAAGGACATGAATAAGGGCTTCATATTCTGATACATTATAGGTGCAAGATAACTGAAATCTAAAGGTTGAAAAATAACTTTCCTTTGAAGGTGAAACCAACATTACTCTACCACTGGCCCCAATCTTGCTTTTAGACCCATTAAAGAAGAGCTACCACAAGCCATTCACATCCTCACTTGACTTCATCAAATTAGGCATGAAAGAGTCCTTCTCATGCATATAATAGACCCCAAGAAAAAATTCTTCAATAAACTGGTAAGGATCATGCTCATAGTTGTCATCTCCCTACTCATCTAGGAACAAATTAGAAACTCCCTGAAGGGAAGATGACATCGATTGATCAATATGAAGTTATTCATTAATGATAGCATAATTAACAAATTCCACCTTATGTGAGTAATGTTCCAAGTGATCTCTATGAATAGGTTCTAATTCAATCTTCACTTTAGTGCCATATTTTATCCTAAACAGCATGTAGGACCAGTTGGCTGCCAAATATCCACCTATCTTAGATGTAACTCTCTTGACAAATAAAGAGAAAAATAGGGAGGTAAATCTGCCACCACCACATCATGAGGAATTGAAAAATTAGGATAATCATGAAGTATAAAATTCAAACCTTTAACTACCCCCAAATTCTTTGTTGGTGATCCATCCAATTAAAAAACTCCTTTAGTCATTGGCTCATACTTGAGACCTAGCTTATTTGCTATATATTTGGGTATAATTGATGTGCTTGCTCCACTATCTATGATGTAATTATGAAACAAGAATTAACCAATGATTAGAGATAGGTAAAAAGGATGAGTCTTCTCATCTTTCTTAACTTGACCATCTATAGATTGAGTTCCATTGACCAAAACCACATTGTCATTTCTAGATGGGCTAGCTTGTTTACACAATCCATGAAATTCCTTTTGGAGTATATATTTTTGACCTAGTAATGTTAGATAATCCCATAATGACATGCTCATATGAAGCATATTTATCTGTTCTACCACATTGATGGAAGGATTACTCACCTTGGGGTTCTCTTTATGAACATTGGCACCTTGTGATGTAGCTTATGGAGGTAGAGTTGTAGAAGTTGGCCTAAAATTTAGAATCCTCTAATTTTATTATAGTTTAGGAATTAAATTAGACCCCATTTACCATAGGAGATTATGTAGGAATCACAATAGGTCCTTGTTTATCTCCTTAAATTTCATCAATAGCTCTCCTTTTGGACCTAGTATTAGAGGCACCACTAGTATTATGATTACTTATATGTCCCAAGTAATTAATGGCATAAAATTCACCCTTCAAATGATTAATTAGGGTGGAATTAGTTTGAGGTTTTCCATTTTCCACCCCTCCTTTCATAGATTCTTAAAAATTTTAAACTTGGAAAGATCGACTATCTTGCATTACCATGCCTTGATTGTGCATCTCATTTAAATAAGCAACATGCTCATGACCATGTTCGAAAGATGGATAGTTGGGCTACTCTTAGACCAAGTTATTTTGAGTAGGGATAAGGGATTTTGAGGATGAGGGATCATTAATATTATAAATTTGATAAGGATTGACATGGGTGATTTGGCCTTGTCCTTGTGCATTATTTTGGAAAGGAGGTCTACTTATTTGCCCAAACTAATTATATGTTTGATATGGCCTATAACCTTGAGCTTGTTGTATTTTAAGGGAAACTAACTCATTTTTAACACTTTTAAGCAAGATTTTAACTTCATGGATTTAATTTGAAGGAGCAAAGGTAAGCCTTTCTTTATTAGGCAAATGAGCTAAAGTGGGCAATACACCTTGACTAGGAGAATGCAAATCAGGGAATCATGGTATTAGAGGTCTAAGAGCTATCTTTATCGCTTGGAAAATATAATTATTAGAATTTATGGCTAGTTTATAGGCAATAGGCAATGTTTTTCCACCCATAGATTGAATCATCATAGCAATGTCACTATTCAACACTTTCAAGTAGTACAAAAATTCATAGTTTGAGGTTGGCCTCACAAGAGTTCAGATTCTATCCCAAGTTTTTTGGAACCTAGTATTAAAGTCTTGCATGAATTCATGTGGTTCCCTCTTGATTGTGGTTAATTGATCAGCTATAGATATGTAGTCACTCTTCTTCCGAAACCTATTAGTTAATAAATCTCCCAGCTCATCCCATGAGTTAATAGAATTTACAGGTAGAGTCTCATACCAATCCAAAACTTTTACTTTGAAAGCCAAGGATAACAACCTAATAGCTACATTTTCCTAGGTGATGTTGTGTATATTATAAATGTTTTCTATATTCATAATGTGATCAATATTAGTAATATGACCATCCCCACTAAAATATAAAATGCTTTTGAGGGCTTCTCCTAGAATTTGATCATATTGGCCAAGATGCAAGGGAGATGCCCCAGTAAAAGGCACAAAAGGATATCTTTTATCCATCTTATAATGATCACTATAGATGTTAGGAATGGAATTTAACACAAAATTAAAATCCTTAAATGCAAAATATCCTTTGTAGGGATGAATGTTGACAAACCTAAACCTTTTGGTGGAATATGGAGGTAGTTACACAAAATCAAAAGGTGTCTCTTTAGTAGTAGATATATTTGTCACCTTTGTCATGGAAAATAGGACTGATCATCAAACAAAGAGTTTAATTATTTAATGGAGTAGCCAATTATTGAATGTAGATGCTTTTTTCATCTTTAACTATACCAATACTAGAACCAACCTTGAACAAACTTTTAGGACTTAGAGGTCTCACTAGGCATGCCAAAAAATATTGACACTTGGATTCACACCCTTGAGGATATGCTTGGATATCCTCATCCAAGTGGAAAATGGAGTCATCTCTCAGCTGTGGGTGATAATTTAGTTGAGATGAATCTCTAGATAAGGGGCTAGATCCCCTTGATGCACCTTTGAAGCTTCCTCTAACCATCAATTATGTATGAAAAGGGTTAAGGAAAACACATAAGAAAAAATGGTGATTCACCAATGTATAATGTTCTCTAAATTGACTGAAACTACTACTTGAAGACTAGCAAGGTGATTCTCACACAAGACTCACAACTTAAGATTCATTGTTACATCAATGTTTTATATGCTAGATTCGAGAAGGTATATGATTCATAGGAAGGGAATGAAGGATTAAAAAAAGGGATACAATAATGGAACACGTCTATGATATCTCTATTCTTAGAAAATAATACTAACAAAGACTTACAACAATCTTCTTTTTATAAATTGGTAGACCATCAAGAGTACAAGCTAGAAAAGATAATCTTTCACTAGACTAGACTGACAAGATTCAAGTTATTACTCAATATTACAACATATGAGTGGAAAAAAACCTTATATATTTCTTCAAGAGTTCTTTGAGTATAAATCTAGCTAGAGTTTTCCCAATAACCAATGGAGGATGCTAAAACAAGCCAAAAAAATGCATATATATAGCTTTTGAGAGAGAGGTACAACAAAAGAAGTTCAAGACACACTTGGACATGTGTCCATATGTGAAAATCAATTATAATTGATTGTGGAAGAGGGGTAAGGTGAATCATACCATGCTAGGAGTTTTACTTGTCTAAAACAAGTCATAAAAATGGTGAAAAGTGGCATAAAACTTTCAGAATTGGCATAGGAAAATGCCTCCATCAATGACCATCCATGAACATTTAAAACTAAAAATAGGAGATTTAACACATAAAACTATTCAAAGGAAATATAACTCATGGTGATAGTTATAAAATGATTCTTCTAACTACTATCTATCCTCTAGATGCTTGTGTTTGTCAATTTCATAGGAACTCCTTGATTTGGTCAGCTGCGAACAATGACTGAACGATAAACCTATCCATTTTGATTTATTTGTCTATAATAGATACTCAAGCTTCAACCATTTATTACCTCCATGTTTTCTCTCATGTTCTTGACATTATTTTGACATCAATGACTATTTTCCATAATTTTAAATTGAAATTTATGGGGCCATCACCTTCCTTATTCATTTGGAACATTCCCTCAGACTTAAGTTTCTTTTGAAATTTTTCCAAGTGTTTTTTAAATATGGAAAGTGACCTAAAAATAAATGTAAAGTTCCCTCTGAATCAATGGAAATTGCCCTCAAAATCAATAAAAATTACCCTCTGAATCAATGTGTGGGATAGTTTTGCTTGCAAGATATCCTTCAGAGAACTATTTGGAGCACTTCGCTTGAAAGGTGTCCTTAGAAAAGATTTGTCTCATCTACTTTTCCTATAATAATTCCTTTGAGATTTTTTGCTTTTGACAAATTTTTTTGGACAATTCTTGAACAAATTCCTTTGGGCTTTTTTTTGAAGAAAATCCTTTGGGCATTTGTTTCAGCATTTTCTTCCGAGAGAATTCATTCAGCTCTTTGCATTGGGTCTTCTCCTTTAGTATTTTATGTGAAATAAATCATTTAGCCCCCTTTTTTTCATTAATTCCTTTATAATTTTGAATAGGGCACCCTACTTGAGAAATACCCTTTGGAAAGATTGGGATGCACCTTTCAAAACTTCTATTTGGTCCACCTTCTTGTGAGAATACCCTTCATATTTTTGTAAAGTACCTTTTGGCTTGAAAAGATCCTTTAAGGAAATTATGTAGATAATTATCTTGAAGGAATTAGTCTTCATATTTGGGAAATCTATCTCGGATAAATTATCCAAAATAATTCGGCACTTGGTTGAATGAAAAGTCTGAAAGAAATAACACGTAGTAAAAAACAAAAGACCTAAAAGGATTACTATGTAAAGGCTTAGAGAAAGACCAAAACCAAAATTTACAAAATAATTAGGCTTGTAAATTTATTGTGGGCTTGTCAAAGAACACTTCTTCCAAATGAAATCTTCATACTGGACCTAGCGAAAGGTATAGAATTAGGCAGCTAAGTTTTTAAATAGGGGTGCCAAATTTTGGTTTGAAGGGCCAAAATTTGGTCAACACCTACTCCTAAAGAGTATGGTAATCTTGACCATAATATTGGTTATGATCCCAATATTATAACCATCATTATTTTCAAGCTTAGAAACCTCCAAACCAATTTCATCTATAGGGGACTTGATCATATATTTATCACTTCCTCTACCACCTCTTTTACCTGACCATTTTCTTTTGATTTATCCTATTTGGAAAAATTGAAAATTTCCAAATTATACATTCATAGGTGTGTCTAGAAGGGATTTTTTCTTGTCCATTATGAACATGGACCCCATAACTTACCTTTGATAAAAAAAATAGAAACCTCATGAGCTATTTGGCCTTGGGTTCATCCCACTAGAAGAACCTACTGATTCACCCAAACCCAATGCCACCATTGATGAGGACATTCCATCTGCATCAACTCCATATCTTTCAAAGTTTAAGGATTTTTAAAGCATACCTTCTAATTTTTTTTATTAAATACTATTAGTTTGGGTCCCCTAACCTATCAAAATGGTGGCCAAACTAAAACCTTTCCTCTGATTCATCCTGGAATGGTATAAAATGATTCTCCTACCATATACACCATACAAAATCAAGATGATTATTCCATTCTCACCTATCTGGGTGTAGGGGATTATTATATCCATAAATCCCTTCCTCTTCAAAACCAAACCATGTTTAATGAATCCACTATCGATGTCAACTTCGATACTCTGGCTAACCCTCACATTGTAAAGATTGGTCAATCCTTAAATTCTTTAGATCAATAGAATTACCCTTCTTTCATGATTGAAGCATAAAATTTGCTTGGTCCTATCAGGATATGACCATAATTGACCCTTCCATATCTCTCCACAACATTTTCATCCATCCCAATGCTAAGCCTATTAGGCAAAAACTTCATAGGATACACCCTCATAATGCCCTTATAGTCAAAGAAGAGCTTCAACACCTCTTATCTATCAACTTCATCCAACCCATTGACTATACCTAATGGGTTTCCAATATCATTCCCATCACTAAACCCATAGGGGTAATTTGCCTCTATGTTGACTATCACGAACTCAACCTTTCTTGTCCAAATGATGACTTCCCTTTGCCTAACATTGTCCAACTTGTTGATCTTACACCCATATATGAGATGTTATCTATCATGGATGGTTTCTAAATATATAATAATATCTTCATTTCCCCCAAGGATTACCAAAAGACTCATTTCATCAGCCCATGGGGAACCTTATACTATAGGGTCATGCCATTTGGTCTAAAGAACACTTGGGTAACCTACCAGTGTGTAATGACCTACATATTCCATGATCTCATCCAAAAAATCATAGAGGACTATGTAGATAATCTCCTTGGGAAATACTAATATCATAAAGATAATCTAGAATTTTTCATAATTATCTTTGAGTGCCTAATCTATTTCTATGTCTAGTTTAACCCTAAGAAATGTGTTTCTGGGGTCCTATCTAGAAAGCTTCTTGGATTTATCATCTCTCTTTGAGGAATTGAAATAGATCCTACCAAAGTCAAAGTGATCCTTGAAATACCACCTCCAACACACCTTAAGAAACTCCACATTCTAAAGGGGAATCTCTAATCCATCTGTCACTTCTTTTCTTAGTTATTAGATAGATGTCAACCCTTTCACCATCTTTTCAAGAAAGATACATATTTTAAGTGGGCTAAGGACTACCAACAAGCCTTTGATTCACTCAAAGAGTATCTTTTTTCTCCACTTATTCATACCCCTCCTAAAGAGAATCAACCTTTCTACCTTTATATCTCTGCCACTGACCATTCATTAAGGGTAATGCTTGTTCACCATGATGATCAAAATAAAGAGTAAGCTATCTATTATATAAATTAAAAAATTATAGAGTATGAAACTCAATACAACCATACTAAGAATCTTGGCCTCACCTTATTCTTTGTGGCTTCTAAACTTCATCATTACCTCCTTGATCACAAAACTTTTGTCATCACCAACACCAACCTACTCAAGTATATGCACTCTAAACCATGCGAAAACCAATGTATGGCTAAGTGGCTCACGCTCTTAGCTGAGTTTGACCTTGATTTCCTCTAGTAAAAGTTGATTAAACAATAAGTCATTGTCAATCAATTGGCCCAAACTCATTTTCTAGATAACCAACCACTTCCTCTCATGTTTCTAGATGAGTCCATCATGACTCTTTGTCAAGAGGACATCACCTACCAGATGACCATGTTATTTGATGGCTCAAAGTGCCACTATAGTGGTGCTGCTAGAGTTATTCTCATTACCCTTGATGGTAAACATCTTATTTATTTCAAACTTGATTTTAAGTCTACCAAGAATATGGTTGAGTATGAAGCCTTAGTAATAGGTCTCCAAACTGATTTAGACTTGGGAGTTAGGAGGATCAATGTATTTTGTGATTCCCAACTTATGGTCAATCAGATCAATGGATCTTACCAATGTAAGAATGATTTCTTGTAATAGTAAAAATGACTAGTAGATGTACTCTTAGTATCATTTGATCATTACCTTATCCAATCTGTTCCATAATTTACTAACAAGTTCATGGATATGATGTCTTCTATTACTTCCAAAATCCCATATGTGCCTTCTAATTCTAATATATTTGTCACCATTCATAATTTTATCATACCTTCTTATATCTAATCTAAAATCCCTACCATTTTTAGTGTGGAGGAATCTCTATCAGACATTTGGTATGAACAAAACTTTGACTACTTCAACCTTGGAATCATTCCTCTCAACCTTTCTAGGAATGATTGAATATCCTTTATTTAGATCACCTCTCATTATACCATATTAGGGGGAATAATTTATAAACTTGGTTCTGATAGCCTCCTTTTCTATTGCCTACGTAGTCATGAAGCTTCCCATGCTATCAAAGAAATGCATGACAAGATCTATGGAGGACACTTTAGTGGTCTAGCTATAACTAAATGTATCCTTCACCTCGACTACTATTGGTCTACCCTCAGCCAAGATTGTTATTATTATATGAGGAAGTGTGTTAAATGATAATGACATGCTAATTTACATCACACACCAGTCCATGACCTTCAAGTATTCAAGGAATTTTGGCCCTTCTCATAATGGGGACTAGATCTCATTAGGGAAATCAATCTTGATTCTTCACAATGGTACCACTCCATCATCAATTCCATTGAGTATTTCACAAAGTGGGTGGAGTTTATTCCTCTAATCTCAACTAAAGCTAAAAAGATAGTGGAAAATCACTGATAATGGAAAATATTTCAAAAACATAAAAGTTCAAGGCATATGTGATGTATTTGGCATCAAGTTAAGTTTTTCCTCAACTTATCTTCCATAAGAAAATGGATAGGTAAAATCATATAACAAAAACCTCAAAAAATGTTAACTAAAATGATTAATGATTTTGGCCAGGATTGGTATTTACACCTCCCTTTCACTTTGTGGGCTTAGCTCACTAGTATTCAAACCTCTATAGGTGTTACCATTTTCTCTTTAGTATTTAGGGTAGAGGTGTTCTTGCCTCTTGAATTCCAAATTCACTCTCTTTTCATATCCTTTAGAGATATCATTTATGAGAATGACTATCGTCAAGAGAGTCTAGCACGACTTGAGCTACTTGATGAGTGTTACCTAGCTACACTTAACCATCTTCATGTCTATCAAGAGCGAGTCAAGAATACCTATAAAAATTACCTAAAATAATGATAATTCAACATTAGAGACCTTATCTTAAAGGAAAATCAACATATAACCAATATGGAGAAAAGTAAGCGAGGCAAGTTTGCTTTCAATTGGCTTGGAACCTACATCATAAACCATAAGTATGGATTAGGATATTATCATTTATCATCTTTTTAAGGAAAACTATAACCTAAGCATCTCAATTATTTGCACCTACATCTTCTCTTTTGGTAAATAGGGATCAAACTCACCTTTTGTTTATCTTAAGCTCATCCTTTGATATATGATATTTTTACCTTCCTCACACCTTCATCCCATCCCTTTGAGGATAACTGATTACAACATAGAACCATGTTATTAACTATCATATTCATATCTTAATCTTAAATATGGGTACCATGTCTCTACCCATGGCATGGTTCTGATGGATACTTTTCATCCCTATTCGAATGAAATCCCATGGTCATTATCCCTCAAAACTACCAATTTCATCTATCATTAACCTTATTGTGTTCTAGGTTTTTCCATCATAAAGGTCAACCTCCAAGCCTATATATACTCATCCATGTCTAACCTAGCATCAAAATAATTTGGGATACCAATATATCATTTGGGTCAAATATCTCTAGCATGCATACTGCTCCCTTGAAGGAAGACTGCCCAAAATCTAAATTACTTAAAAAGATAGACTACTCCCTTGAAAGACAGCTACCAAAATGAACAAATAAAAAATTAGAACACTCCCTTGAAGGATGGATAAGTCAAATTTTGTAAAAAAATCACTTAAAGCTTCTCATATCAATCAACTTCACAAACTTATCAAAACCAAACAATAAAAAAAGATTCCATATCAAAATCTAGAACAGGTTATCCCAAAAAAGCTACAATCAATTATCATATATAACATCAGTAGACTTTCCATATCAATCAGTCTACACCTTGAATTAAAACATGGATTTGTCTATTTTTTTTCTTAGGTCACCTATAGAAAGGGAAAACCAACCCCCAAGAGGTTACACTAACTTTCACACCACTTAACACCTATTTCCCCTTTGTACCATCTACAAATCAAGGGATTCTAAGCTTACTTGACATGATGTGATCAAGACACCTTTTTTCCAACCAACGCATGATAATTCAAATAATTCAGATGGCTAATGTTCCATAATCCAATATAACTTTAGTTTTTGTTTAGTCTTAACCACTGAAGAAGCATCATGCCTTTTCCTCATCCTCTCGTAATTGGTTCATGTATTCACTTAGACACATGTCTCATGATTTTTCATCTCTTTTCCCATATATAGTTTTTTTTATCTAATTTACTTTATGTGATATCATCAATAAAATAACTATAAAGGGACTATTTTAGATAATTTGGACTTATCTATAATCCAATTGAAAAACAAATATTAATAATATGTCTACATTATTCAAAATTTTATAATTTTAAATTCTCTCTAATTTAATAAATGGGGAATATATCCAAATTATTACCACACCATCTATGTGAAACTTGTATGAAACCCAAAAACTATTCATTTTCAAAGATTACTCCCATCCAATTTGGGGACATAAGTCCAGATTATCTAAATTAGTCCTTATAAATCAAAACATCACCATAAGTATCACATATCCATGATCATAAAACACATCAGAATAACCATAATCATAAACATCATAACAATATATAAAACAAAGCATCACATCACCATAATCATGTATAACTATTCATCATAAACATCATCCATAATCATCACATGCCTAAGCTAGTGAGTCTATATCTCATAAGCATAATAATGATAAACTATAAGCATTTAAATCATGAATCATGAAATATAAAATCACATCTATATATCATCACCACATCATATACATCATGTCTCATCAAATAAAATAGTACATGTAATAATGTGCATCTCTCTCTCTCTCTCAAAATATATACATCTCATTACATCATTTTGTAGGCTAGCATCAAAATCATATACACCTATACATTTCATATCATAACCTATGCCCCTAGGGTATCACTATCACTTGGTGCCTACCCTCCTAAGGTACTTGTCCATCCACCCATAGAAGTAGCCCACTAACCTAGAGGTTTTATACCTACACGACCTATAAATCTAGCTCTATACTCACCCCATCAAGGTTCATCAAAATAATGTGTCAAGACTATGGCATCATAATAATGTAAATCCTCAACTATGGCCAAGTAATGTGCTATAGGGATGCTACTTAGTGGTCTTGCTAGTGTTGTAGCTCCTCCTCTTGCCTATCTCAAGGAATCCCTCTCTTAGGTAACAAGGCTAGCATAGTCCTAACCTAATCCCTCTTACCTGTGATAGCCATCACTTAACATTATGCTATTGTTAGATGACCCTATAAAGTAGATAGTGTGGCCTATGTCATGGCTAATGCTACTCAAGATTGATCTTTTTATATGACCACTACCTCTATATTAGGGCCACCTCCCTATACCTATACCTATAGACCCCTACCAGCTAGGTCCACATTCATAGGTTGTCTGGCCCCATTATCCCATCTAAAATCTATTACTACATAGAGGGATTGATACTACACTACATAGACATCAACATAACCCACATCATCAATCTCTACTCTAGTAGGCAACACCTCATAATCAAGAACCATCTCCACTAGTTGTGGCTCTAAAAGTAAAAACTCATCATCCTCCTACCTATACCTTGATAATGGACCCACAATCCCTTGTATCATGTTGAACTACTTATGAACCCTGTCAAAAGGGATGAGCTTTGTCTCACCCTCTCTCCTCCCAAATGTCCACCTATAGCTCTAAAATGATAAAATGTGATGAGTATAGTGTGCCCACCTTAGAAAGATGACATACGACCTCTAAACCATATCTTTAACCATTAGTGCATCTAACACCCCTCTGAACCAATCAAGATCTTGTACACCTCCTTTAGGTCCTATGAACATGTAATCACTCCTCACCATATAAAACCCACCCTGAAGTCTATTTAGGCATATCCCTCCCATAGCATCCCCATCAACCTCAAAACCTAAATATGCTCATAAGCCTAGTAGTGTAGTATGAACCCAACACTAATGTTGTATCTTTGGTGAAGTTTAATCTCCCACAAATTCTTATATATCTAAACCAATATCATAGGTTACTAATTGAACACTATGTGACCTGGTAACATCTCCAACAAAAATCTTAGAAATAGATAGGGAAACCTCCCACTACTTAAATCTAGAATTGAAAAAACATGAGACTACCATCATCATCATGGTCATCATCCTCCTATCATCTCTAGACCTTTGATATAAAGCTGTGTAGCTGAACCCATTGGCATGCCACCTAATAAAATCATGATCAACACCTTATAGATACTCAATCAACTCATCCATCTCATCTCACACAATGTGATATATCAGCTCCCTCCAATCAATATCCATGTGATCCTATATATATCCTCTTACAATATAGTCATCTTGCCAGTTGATAGGAGAAAGCTATTTATGACTAGATCCTATCTTTCAATGAGGGCCATGATCATCACCATATCTTATGTCAGGTGCTAGTAGTGCATCATTACTATGAGGCTAACCTCCTCCATATATACCCAATCATCATCCATCATTTCATGATGGATCTCTACAAAGATCTAAGCAGCCCGATCCCACATCTAAATCTGATCCCATGCTTAAAAAATTCAATATAGTGAACACATTTAATTTTATATAAAGTAATTTTCCCATGGAATTCACCTTTTTTACCTCATTTATCCTACCTAATAACACCTATTTTCTCTCATATAAAATATATCAGCCTCTTTTTAAACCTGCCTTACACCGTAGTTATCCTTAGCATTCCCATGTTACAACATTATAACTCAACTATTGCCTTAAATTTTTATCAAAAACACTTAAAAATTTGGTCAGTCACTGATGATCACTATGACCACCGATGATTGGATGACTATTTGTCTTATGATCTTTGCCCATCAATGGTTGGCTATGACCATCGATGATCAGTTATAACTATTGATAGTCATTGTGTGTGACCACTAGTGGAAAATCCCAAAATTGACCTACCAAAAACCTACCCAACCACTCATATCCAAAAAATAATTACCCTAAATTTATTCTCTACCCTACCCTCAACCTACCTACCCTCCCAATTTCAATTTTCACTTATAAATTTTAACAATAACAACACAAAACCTAAAACTAGGTTAAAACCAAAAACCTACTCAACAAGATAAATACCAAAATAACCAAACTCAAATATAACCAAAAATAACCCAATAAAACTTATCTATCAATTTAGTGAAACCCTTACCTCATTCCTTGACCATCATTAATGAGAAATCTTGGGTCTCACTACCTAGCCACATCCCCGTCTACCCTACATCCTCGGTCCCACTCAAAAATCATGTCTACCCACTCACCCACTCAACAACCACCTTGTCAACACTCTCATATAAAATTCCAAGGACACAAGTACACACAAAGTCAAGATTCAAAAGTAAATGAGTGAAAATGATAGTTTTTTTTCACTTTTTAAACTATACACTTTTAGAGTTTTATCCCTGACCATTGATAGTCAAGGTGACCATCAATGGTTGATTTTGAGAGCCATAACCATTGATGGTTAAGATGTCAGATTTTTAAATTTGGTCACCTACATACCCAAATTCCACCCTTTGGAGATTACCTTCTTCACCTATGCTACCAATCACATCCACCTCAATGTTGGCCATTTTGGCCCCAACTATCACATATTTTTTGATGACCTTGCCTAGTTCTTTTGACTGCACTAACCAACATTACAATGTTGAATATTTGAATTTACACCACCTTGTGCACACTAGAATATTTTTGTTTTTCTTAAGACTAATTTATACCTTAGATACCTATAAAAAAATTAACCCTATTTAGGAGAATTGATAGGAATAACTTGATCAGATATCCCTGATGTTGTGGCCTAGTAACCCTATCACCTATCCTTCTAGAAATAACTTTTTATTTTTACCAACTATGTAAACTTAGTCTATGCATGATCTTGGATATCTCACTTAGTTTCATTTTTGTGTACATATTTGTGCTTCAAATTCCAAACCTTTTTTAACCAACTTTGTGACTCACCATAACTGCTTATCAAATTTGCACTCGATTCTGCTTTACCTCATCAACTTGTAGTTTGAGGGGGAACACCTCCTTCCATGCTTGGGGAAATCAACCCACTAACTCACAATCCATTTTTTTTTTTGCATCTTTTTGACATAGACTAAATAACAAAAAGGGGAAAAATATATACACTAGAAAACTATACATAATGATTTTAGATGATGAATCACCCCTAAATCAAACCATTACCTAATCTCTGATCATGACCTTGAGTCAAATTAGATAACTAGATAAACCAATTCACTAACCTACCTTTTCACCCCACTTGATATTTAACTCTCAACCATTGAAAGTCACCTTGAACATCAATAGTTAGGTTCCTACCACTTGGGCACTCAAACTCAGTCAATGTAAGAACCCAAACACATCATAATTTAATTCATGCAGTGAGATAACACATTAAGAATTAAATTTATGTAACAAATTTCATCCCTTATGGAGCCTACACTTCCATCTCTTTTGCCTATAAAATAGAGGAATAGGAGGTAAAAAAAGGATCCTAAAGATCCAAGAATTTTATCAATCAATAATCAAGCTATTAACTAGCAATGATTAAGAGATTCTAGCATCAAGAACTTCTTTGTAGGTCTTCCCTCTAGTAAGTTAACAATTATGATAGAGACCTGAACCTTTACCAAAATTATTCTTTAGGAAAAGTACTGTTACTTTTCCAAAATTACTTCTCAGTCTACCATCAACCATCAAACAACTAGTTAAGTGTATTTCTAATTTTTAATTGTTGATTATTTAGTTTCTATCCCAGACCCTTTTGCATCATATCTTCTAACCTCACATCCCTAACCAGACCTTTAATGATCACTAACCTCATTATCCCATTTTTTTAAAAACTTCTCAAAACCTACAATAACCCTTGATGGTCACCCTGACCACTGACGATCATCTTCAACCATCGGTGGTCACCTTAACCACTAATGGTCATCCTGACCACTGATGGTCACTCTGGTAGGAAATAACAATAATTTATTTCTAGTTACTTTCCCTAAACAAAATTCCACTTTCTATATTTCTACCTATTCATAGAGTCCCCACCTAGTTTCTAAACCCAACTTGACCTATTTATCATTAGTATTGACCCACTTATTGCTATAATTAGTTCATTTCCTTTATCAAGCATTTATTTCTTCTTACATTCCCTTTCAGTCTTTTCTATCATTTTATGCAAGTATTTTATATTTATTTATTTCAACTTAACTATTCTAAGAGATTGGATTGATAACCTCCTAGTAAGCTCATACTTCTTGGATCTAGCTCATGCTAGGCAATCTTGCTTGCTATCTATCTAACAACCCCTTTATTTTAGTATTTTCTTATCTACTAGTCATTATTCCTAAGATAAAGAGGAGCTCTTCATAATCATCTAGATCATGTGAACATAAACAAAAAAGTTCTTATACTATACCTGTATCTATTTTATTACTTCTTCTTCCCAAGAAAATAAACTAAAATTGAGAGAAACAATATTAAATTACATATTTGAATGTTTGTTTATGAATTCAAGTCTTTTCATGAGAATATGCTTTTGGAGGGTAATTATGATGTTCAATGAATTGCATTATGTTTTTATCGAATATAAACAACCTCTATGTGAAAAATTAGGGAATAATTTTTATTTTTTAAATAATAAGGTGACTTCATCATTTGGATAAGATATTAAAAATCGTGAAGTACTTGATGAGGGTGAAATAAAGATGCTAATGAAGGAAGAGAATTAACTATAGATTTTTTTTCTTGTGGGATAGGTTTGATGATGAAAGAAGAAAATTATTTGGAAAGTGTAATGGTAATTTGATGATATGTGATAATTTTTTCACTTTGACATTGATAATATGCACTAACTTGATGACATATGAGTTACGATTCACCTAAGGCATGCGAATATGAGATGTCTACATTGATTGTGGCTTACATGCCTAATATTAGAGCTTTATATTAAACCATATTATTATTGATATGATTTTACCATGTGGGTTGGTTAAGATACAACCTATGCTAGATCCTTAAAGGCATTTGGAACCATTGAAGTTAATTGTCCAAGTGTCTTCATGTAAGTCTATTGTAACTTCTAGTAATTATTCAACGATTCATCTATATTTAGTGGTGGAATAAGGAGAATAAATTTATTCATGGTTATTTATTTCTAGATCAACAATGAAGTTATGAAAATAATCTTTGAGTGATATTTCCTAGTTAATACCTTTGATAAAAATAATTTCTTCACTAGGAGGAGAATATTGAAGGTGGTTTGTAGCTAGTAGGGAAGCCATTACAAGTTGGTTTGCAATGAATTATCCTTTGATAGATTTTTGTGTAACAATTCAAAGGTCAAATTACATTAATAGGACCATCCATTTTCCAGTTATATTTCTAAGTAAGAAATATTTGGATAAAAAATGATGAAGTGGATCAGAATGGATAATGATGTAAGTAGTTTGATAGAGCATGTAATGATGGAGTTTTTAAATCCAAAATAGATAGAAAGATAGTCACGTTTTAATTTTTTATAACATTTTTTGTAATCAATTAAGATTTAGTTGGTATAATATATGGCATATTCTCTACTATTATCATCTTATTGGGCAAACATTACCCCAACTAATATGGGGGTAGAGGACACACACACACACACACACACACACACACACACACACACACACACACACACACACACACACACACACACACACACACACACACACACACACACACACACACACACACACACACACAAAATTAATGGATGATCATTTGAAGGTGGATGAAAGTTCAAAGATGAATTAGACATTATTTCATGCTATTGAAAGAATTTTGGCATGAATCCATCAATTCTAGAGCATTATATATTTTAAGAAGGGAATTAATGTAGTAAATATGGTAATCCATTTCTAGAAGAAAATGGTGAATTACCCCAAGTTTCTCAAGGTATGTTCATATGTCAAGAATGGAATAAAGAATAGGCATGTTGATGATAGCTTTGATTTTGACTAGATCAACATTAATGCCTCTGCAGGAGAATAGAAAACCTATAAGTTTACCAGAAGTAACCCTAAATACACATTTAAATGGAATAAGTCTCACTTTGTATTTAATGAGTTGATAAAAAATAATAGTTAAATCATGAAGGTGGGTTTTAAAAATCTTATATTTGTCAATGAGATAATCCACATAGGTTTCAACGATTTTGTCAATAATATCTTGAAAAATATGGGTCATTGCACATTGATAAGTAACTCTAATATTTTTAAGACTGAAACAGATTTTAACATAACAATAAATGCCCTATTTTATGGTAAATATTGTTTTATGTTGGTCTTTGAGAGCTATGTGAATTTGGTTGTATCCCAAGAAACCGTCCATGAATGATAACATTTCTTACCTAGTATTATAATCAACAATAACATTAGGTTGCAATAGTCAATGCATATATGAATAACCATGGTGACTTTTTTATGAACAAGTACAATATTTGAAACCATTTATAAGTATCTACAAGTTTAATGAATTTAACATCCAAAATTTTGATTATTTATATATGACAAGGTATAAATCTCATGAGGTAATTTTCATTGATTTTGTTGAACGGGTTTGATATCTAGATAAGTGATGATGTTATGAAAAATGATGCTAGGATCAATTCCTAACATATATTCATATGACCAAATAAATGTTTCATAATATGTTTCAAAGAAGATAAAATTATCATGATCTTCAAAAGTGATATATTTAGAAATAGTAATAGGTCAATGACATATAAGTGTACCATATTCAATTTTGTAGTTTTTTTATATAATAATAACATTTCCATCTTGTAAATGGTATGGAACGGGATGGAAGAAAGAAATAGGATGAATTTTGTGGTAAACAATAGAAATGAAATTGTCTAAACAAGGAACCTTTTATTTAAAGTTGCTAAGATTATGATGTTGGCATGGAAGTTGAGGTTCTCTAGCATAGAGGAGCTCTAGTATAACATCATCACTAGGAAGCATAGGTAAAGGTCCATAATATTCAACACTTACTTAAATATCAATGATTTGATTACCTTTTATATCATATTTAGAATATATTTATCTCATATTAGTGGCTTTAAGATCTATTAAGGTAATTTTAGGCTTAGTAGTGGATATAGAGTATGTGTTGGTGAGATCAAGTGGAGTTAAGTAAATCATATGTGTAATCATTATATTGGTTTATTTAATAAATGAATTTTTCTTAATTGATTTTATTTGGATATATTGAGAAGGTGATATTTTAGCTTGATCAATGCAATCATAGGAAGGGGAAATAATATTTATAATTGGTAAAGTAGATTGTGTTGAATTACGATGTGTAGTAGGTTTAAAAGAAGCCATATTTGGGATATATTTGGTTACCCATGGGGTGTTTAACAATGGTGGATTATTAGGGGGTGTATAAACCCCATTTTTGCCACAACTGTGTTCCAACTAGACTTCAAATTGATTTCTACCAAATAGTGCAAATTAAGCCTAGGAATCACTAAATGTCCCAATTTCATCCATACATTAGACATTAGTGATCAGAATAATATTGAGGCATCCATATTTGGGGTATTATCCTTTATGAAATAGTAACTTATAACTAATTTAACTCTAGTCAACTTACAACTTTACAAATTGATAGTTTGGCCTTTAGACCCATTAAGCGGGGCACTTAGACAATTCCTAAAGTGCAAAAATGCTAAGCAGAATGAATTAACTAAACAAATAAAATTAAATGCTTACGTGAAATTTCCATGTGAAATTAGTGAAATTGATTTTTTTTAAATGGAAATTTTAATAAAAATGAAGTCATAATGATGCCATCATCCTCAAAGTCAAGGAATTTAAAGTATCTCCTATAAAGACTTAAAATTAAAAATAGAGAGCCATGATTAATAAATGGGATCTCTATCCCAAATATTAATTGCTTGTCCCCTCCTTAACTCAATTAGGGTTAATATAAAATTAACCACAATTAACTATAAACTTAATACACTTGGGTTAGAGTTAGTTTGAATGGCTATAAATACAAGGCTTCACCCATTATTCAATAAGATATTTTGGTGTAACATTATGATGAGAAAATACCTTCAAGGATCATCTCTTGTGTAGTGTTATAATGCCCATTTGTTGAGAGAAAGAAGCCAAGCCAAAGCCAAGCCCAACAATGCCAATGTGACAAGGAGAGATAATGCAAGGATCACCATTACCAAAGATTATTTGATCACACGATTTCACACATTCTTCCATGGCCAACATACAACTCTTTCTCTCAAGGAAAATAAGTAATGGTTGTTTTCTCTTATATTGATAATTACTTGTATTTTTCTCTTGCTCTTTGAGTATCTAGGTTTGAGGTGTTAGTTTTATTAGTGTGTTTTTATTTGGTTTTAATCACATTAATACAATACTAATCTCCCTTATTGGACTATTATTGATCACATAGTGGCACTTTTGGTGGGACATACACCCCACAAATCTCTTCTAGCTACTTCTTAAAATGTTTTTCTAACCATTTTTATGCCATGTTTTTACTTTAGTCACCAAAAAAAGTGAATAAGTTTGAACTCTTGAGAAATCCACATGGATCAATGATGGTTGTAATAAATTAGGGTCGATCGATGGAATTAGTGTCAATTGGAGGAATTGGAAATAATCTTTACATCATAAACAAAGCTGAACCAGAAACATAGCAAAAATCAAGTGTTTATTGCTCTTTTGGGGGCTTAACAAACTATATATTACATGTCTAACTTCCCTATTATAGGGTAGTGAGGGGTTTTGAGTTTAAAACATTATTTATCAATTTTTTTTTTCAAAACATGTTTATTTTTGGCGTGGTTGTAGGAATTGATAATGATCATAATAGAATCAATGTCGATCATATGAATCAACCATGATCTCTGTAGTAATCATTGATAATTTATCTATGTTTTTATTTTTTTGAAACCTGATAGTTAAAATTTGTGTTTTTATTTAGATAACTTGTAGGAATATAACTTGCGATTAAACACAAATTAACCCACTAACTTATTTGCAGGGAATTAGGCCAATAAAGAAGAAGTTTGGATGCCTTTAATTAATTTTTCATTTTACAAATTCAAAATTTCACAAAGGTTAAAAATTCATTCACATTTGGTTAAGGTGTTTAAAATTCACTTAAAAATTAGTATTTTTTGCATTTTTAGAAGCTTTTTAAAATACAAATACAACCAAGGGGCCAAAAATTTCAAACACATTTCAATTTGGTGTTAGTAAAAAGAACTTACATCTTTAGTTAGAGATCTTATGGGCTTTTTTGATTCATTTTGATTCTTTATTTAGCTTCAAATTTCTTAGATTAGACTCTTAAATTTTGGAAAAAATAAACTTTAGTGTGTATGCTCTCCCCTGTCCCCATTAGGGAAATCCAGTGATGAAAAGTGCTTAGTTTATTGCTATTGTTTATAAAATTTGTGTCAAATTTTTTTGTCATGTATGCTCTTCACAAGCTCTGAGTGACTTAGGTGAATCAAAAGTGACCTCTAAATTATTTCCATTTTTCATTTTATGCACTTATATTATGGGTAGGAGTTCATATCCTCCCCATGCATTTTCCAGTGATGCATTGACCTGGGCCTTCATCTCCTACCATCGTACCAACCCTACTCTATAATTGGGTATGCAAATTGGGAAAACCATTCGATGGGATAGTGGTGAGTGGTTAGCCTAACAATGTCAATGGCTACCTAGGCCATGTGGTAGCTAGACACAAAAATTCACTAAGAAGTACATAAATGAATTCATTATGCAAAATACTAGACCATTGCATAATAAGCTTGGTAGTTTGGATTCAATTCATGTGATTGTGCCCTTATGTTAGCCACACTTGGGACCATATAGTATGTGTGAAACTTATAGATTTTTAGTCAGACCAAACTTAACATAGAATTTCATGCCAAATGTTGAGTGATCCTCACTCTAAGTTCATGCAACATACTAATGATTGAGAGACAGATGGGCCCATAAAAACTCTACCTACACTTGTAATTTAATTTTTGGATCAATACTTATTTCCTCACAAACATTGGTATATTGGTGGAAAATTTGGTTGAAGCTATGAACATCTGTGTCAATTATATGGATAGGATGATCCATTTGTGTTACTTCTATATTTTTGATTTACATACATGTTTTAGGACTTGAAACTATTTTGTAATTTTGTTCAAAAAATGAGTCATAACTAATCACATGTTTTTACACCACTTTAGCCTAAGACATGTTATTCTACCCATTTGGTACCACACTTATGCCTTAGAGTTTTTATTCCAAAAAATTTGGGTGTGTCACTTATTTAAATGGGTGTTTTTATGGTTCCCATTTCATCCCAAGTATTTTCCTTCAAGTTTTGAAAACTATTGTCATACCTTTTGATTGAAGTAATAGCATTACACTACTCATGTTATTTAAAAAGGTTGCCTTATTTAAAATTGAGTTCAAAAATGTGTGTACCTTTGATCTAAATTTGGTGTCTTTATTATGTCTATTTGGGTCTAAGATGTTATCCATTTGAAAAATCTAAGTATTTTAAACCAAGTTCTAAATTTGTCTTGCAATGTTTAGATTCAAAATTGAGTGGTCTACACCTATATCTTACTTAATTTTGGATTGGGTGTTTACCTCTTACCTTTAAATTGTGTAACTTGGACTGATCCCTTAATTCATTTAATATCCTTCTTACCCAGATCTATGAAGTGGTCTATTTTCACGTGCCTCGAGCCTATTTATTGCCTTAGAATAAGGTCAAAACTCTCTTCTCAAGTATAAATCTAAGCATGGTTAGTTTACATTGGATCCTTTCTTATCACTTAGGCTTGAATGCTTTACTCATCACTCTTACTTTGATTACTTGAGATTAAATTTATCAATTAGTTTTAGGCATGTGCCTAGAGTGAATGTCTTGTACCAAGGTCAAGTTTGTTTTAGAATCCGTGTGCCTATATTGACTTAAAGTGTTTTGAATTCTTTCATTTATAGATTAGATTAATTTCAAGTCTTTACCTTGACCAAGTTTATTTTTAAAGTCTAGCTTTGTGCCTTGTTTCCAAAGACCTATGATTTGTTATTCGATTTTCAGACCTAGTTTGTTTTTAAGTCTAGCTTTCTGATTTCTTACCAAAGACCTAGAATTGCCATAGTTTTTATATTTTAATGATGCCTTTTAACTCAAGATTTATTCCTTATTTCCAAAGATATAACACCATTTTCATTTTAGACTTAGATTAGATTTGTTGGAAACACCTTTTTTCAGACCAAAATTCAAATTTGCCTTTCATTTGACCACTTGTTTGTAAGACTTTAGAACTTTGATATATTTGAGACCAAGATTACAATTGCCAAATTTGGAGAGGAACTTCATTCTAAGCCAAATTTAAAATATTTTTCAATAAAAGACCATGTTTTCCATCTAGATCAAGTTTCAAGGCATACTAAGCATTAAACAATCCTTTTTAGACCATATTTCAAGAGTTTTATGAAATCCAGACCTTTTTATTCATGAGATAGTAGTGATGGATTTAGATATACCTCACTACACACATAGTGGAACCATGTACAATCTGGATTATGAAAATATAGTCATGAATGATGCCTTTATTCAAGAACCATATGGTGATGATGTATTTTGTGAGACATATCCATATACCCTTACACTACTAAATATGTGAAACAATCAAAATATCTATTATCAAACTACCTGGCTAATACACCTCCTTATCTAGGTCAAGAATAAGAATAAACAACTCAATACCTTGCTAATGTGCCTTTTATCGAACAAGTCTAATAATAGCCTTACTACATTACCATGCCATCAACTTATGGCCCATACATGTTCACTCTTCACTTTATTGAAAATAAGGATGAGGTTTTAGTTAGAGCTGTAGAGTTAGGGGCCAAGTTTCTGGAAGACTTTCCCCATGAAAACCTACCTAGTCTAGTTAGAGTGCTTATAAGCATACATTATACTTGAATTATCGAACAAGCATCTACTAGTTACCCTCAAGCATTTATGCCAATGAAAAACTAAGATCTAAATATGATTTCAAAGGGAAAGGGCCCCATGGCATATCAATTCATGCAAATGCAACAAGCATATTAGACTTATCTTAATCTTGTGCAAAATTGTAATTCTATGGCCATATCAAATACCCTAATTATAAATATAACTAATTCAACATAAGTTTTAGTTGATTTATTGGTTCATGTTAATCTAGGTGTGGACCCATTTGTTCAAAATAATTCAATAGGTGACATGTTTAATGTCCCCTTCATTGAAGAAGTAATTGTGGCTTCTACTCCAGACCATGTGCCAAATACAGTGGATAATGTTAGTGTAGGTTGAAATTAGCTCATATAGTGGCTTCTACTCAAGACCATATGCATTAAACAACTTAGAAGAATAAGAAAGTACATATAGGGTGAAATTAGGTCACCAAAAAGGTAAAACCCTATTTCACAATTAGAACCCACTTAAAGGTAAATGACCCCTAATGAATTAATTAACTAACCTAATTAAGTTAAAAAGATGTGTAGATAAAACCAATAGGTGGGAAAACACCTACGCTAACACCCCCCTAAATTTTAGCTTAGGTGGGTAGAAGAATTGGGTTCCAACAATGAGGCTTGATGAGGTACCCAAACACGATTCAATCCCCATAAACAGGGGTAAAGGATAAAAACCTATAGGAAAAAAAATCCTCCCTAAAAAAGAGTAAAGAAGAGAAGAGAGATAAAAAGCCCCTCTAAGGTCTACAATTGAATGTAGCCACCTAGTGTCCCCTAGAGGAATACTCAAAAGTGAATGTGAATTAGAAGTAGATGAATTGAAGAGTGGTTCACTTTGAAATAGTGAATTTATCAGCCAAATTATTGATGGATCTTTAACCAAGGAGTAATTCCTATGAAGGAAATTATTCTCATACTATGAGGTAGATGGGGCAACTAATCTATGCCAAGATGGTGCATTAGAAGTAGAATCCTCTATAACTATGGAATAGATTACCTAATGTCTAATGTATCTTAGATTAGTAGACCATTTCCCTATAATTTTGGAAGTAGAGTAGAGGTATGTGGAACAAGAACTAACCCTTTAATATCTAGAAGGTGAAAAGATCATGGTGTAGGTGTGTCCACTCCACTACTATAGTCAACTTTAGAAGAAGAGTTGTCAATATCAAAAAAATGCTTAGGCTCAAAAGTGTCAATAGGTACAAATAAGTCTAAAGAGGAATATATATAATAATAAGGAGAGTCAAAATCAAAGTGTGAGAAGCTATATATCCAAGTCTAATGATTGACCATTCCCATAGCAAAAATAGTATCACTATACAACTCCCTAATGTACACTAAATCTAGAGTGATTTTAACTCACATGCCCAGACCAAGCTGAGTGATCTGGTAGACTGATAGGAGATTAGTTGAGAGTGAGGGCATAATTAGAATATTATTTAATGTTCTACCACTCACTTTAATAAACCCTCTTCCAAGAAACTTTTTAGAAGTGTTGTCACCTAGTTATATATAGGAAATGTCACATGGTTCTAAGGAAATGAACTCAATCTGTGAAGAGGCCATGTGATGTGAAGCACTAGAGTTAATGACCCATGTAGGAGGAGTTAGAGGCACCACTATAACTAAGGCTTTGCCCTTTTGTTTCCCCTTGTAATTTTCTTTCACCTTTTTTTTCCAGAGTTGTTTGCCTTAGTGGATTCATGGGTTGATGAAGACGGTTTGACAAAATCTGGAACACATATGTTGTTCTAAATAAGAAGGCTAGTAAGGTGGTCAATTTTTTTCTTCAAACATTTATTCTCATCATGCTTACCTAAGCAATGCTTACATTTGATCCAATCTTTCTTAGGCTTATGACTAGAAGAAGAGGTCACATTGTTAGATTTGAAAGTGGAAAGATTTTCACCCTTCTCACCATTTTTATGGCTTTAATTTCTCTCTCTGATATTAGAAGGCTTATATTTCTCAACAATTAGTGCATGAGATTTAAATGAATTTATTATGCCTATTTGTATCAACTTATCTTGCTCTCAAATCGGGTTAGCAACAAAGGTAACTAAAGAAGGCATCTTCCATATAGTGTCAAAAGCACTTTTAGTGGCATGGAAATTAGACACAAATATAGAATATTTAGGACCCAATTTATAGATTATTTACAAAATAAGTTGTTTGTCTTTCTTGTCAATTCCACATGCTTTCAACTACAACCTCAAAAGTCTAAACTTGGTGAGGAAGTCCTGAAGAGTGTTAAAGTCATCTGGGCTCAATCTAATGAGCTCATTTTCTAGCTCATGTCATCTCATCACATCCTGCACCCCAAAGAGCTAAGTGAGTTTGGCCCATATGTCAGTAGGTGTTTTAGAAGATTCGATGTGAGAGATTAGATCTAGGGAGATGGAAAGACACAATAGTCTATGGACTTTGTCACAATGGTCAAACCATTCAATTTTCACTCCAACATTAGTAGGTTTAGTCTCAATGCCCATTATAATTTTATGGTAACCCTTGGATTGTAAGATAATTTCCATTCTAGGTTTCCATTCATGATAATTAAATGGCGTATGTGGACTAATAAAGAGTGAATCCATAGTGGAGAAGTAAAGATTATTGCAGTAAGTAAAGAAGAATGTAGTAAAAAAATAATAACACAATATAATACCCCCTTAAAACTATCAAAAATGACCCCCCTAAATGTTTTAAATACAATCATGCTCATATAGACATTATATTCAGTCAAAAATGCATCTTGAGTAGTAGGTACATAAGTACAAGGAACTAAAGGGACATCTGAGTCAACTAATAATGTATCCAAGAGAGAGTACAATAGGGATGAAGTGAGATTTAATTCATTACACCATGAATAAAATAAATGTTATAAGAGGCCAAAAATAAAGCCACAAATGCATAGAGCTTAAAAAACTATGCACTTTAAAAAAAACTAGCACCCAAAATGGAGCTAAGGATTGAAAGTTATGGCACTTACAATTTATTAATTTTACACATTCCTGAGCCCTTTCCAAAAATGGAATAATTTTTTCTAGACACATTATTTTTCATTCAAGAATCCAAAAATGGAAAAAACTTCAATCTATTTCTTTATTACCTTTCACCTAAAATTTTATGCCCTCCTAAACATCACGTAGGATTCTAGACAACTAATACTCAAGTTTTTAAGGGAGCATTACTTTCTTGAGTTTTCCACATAGATTTACTTACTCAAGATTTATAAACTAATTTACTTACTCAAGATTTTGATCAACTACAACTTAGGGTTCCAACTAAGTACTACTTGCTCGGGGTTCTAGACAACTACTTCTCAGGTTTTCAAGTGAGCATTACTTGCTTGAGGTTTTGGACAACTGCTACTCAAGATTTTGAGTAAATTAAAATTGGGAAATCAAATAAGTCTCCTTCAAAACACTAAACAAGTCTAGTAGTAGATGTTTTTAATAACTACTACTTCAGACTTTTGAACAACTACAACTTTGGGCTTTTAAACAACTACTACTTTGAGATTTTAGACCTGATTTACTGAACAAGTAAGTGCCCTTCACAAACCCAAGTTTGAAATTTTATTGTTTTTGGAGTTCTCATTCTACCTCTATAGGGATTTGACATTACTACATGCTTGTTATTCAAAGATCTTGGCAAAATCTAACAGATAACACACAAGTGTATTGTAATTTAGGCCAAGGTGGGTTAAATACACCACAAAATAATTCACAACAATAAATTCCTCTTACTAATGCCTTGAGTGGTTAACAACAATAGTTGGTAGGAATTACTAGTTACCAACCATAGTGGGTTAATCCCACTCCTCAACCAGTTGTTTCCTCAAGCATGAAATATCAAGGGATAAGTAATCAAACACTAGCGAATAATTTACCACAACAAGTGGTGAATGTTATCCCACCTTAATAGGTGACAACTAATATTATATGGCCAAAATATAGACCAATTTAACACCTCAACAAAGGTAGAACACTATGCCACTCAATAAGTTGTAACAAATGTTCCACCTCAATATGTAGTAATGGATCTACCTTAACAGTCAGATAAATATATCTCAAAAATCATAGATGGTGTCTAATCAATGTATTTCTATTGGTCAGTGATAAATTCTAAACACACAACAATCATCTAGTTCACAATAGGTGTTTGTTCAATTAAAAAGTGCCAATGTCCAAAAAGTACATATTAAGCAACCATTGAATTTTACCTAGTATGTGCCAGATATTCAAAGACATGTCTTTTGTCAACAAGTACTATTTATACAACTAGGTTTGACTAGTCGATAACAAGTTCCTACTCAAACTCAATAAGCATATTATTGTTAGTGGTACAATCACTAAGATGGGGGGTAATAAATTAGTGATGTAAGATAATTCAAACTTAAATTCCAATCCTTTCAAACCCTTAATCAATCATCACAAGAATTCATAAAGCATGCAAGTCATTCATAGTAATAAACAAGATCAAACACACAACACATGAATTACATGAGAAACCCTCATGGGGAATAAAATCCACTCTCAAGCTTGAAAAAACATGGACTACTTTTATTATAATATGATCACAAATATGATACCTTTTAGTGAATGACCTACTTCACAAGGAAAACCCACTTGTACGTGTGAACAAGCACCAACTTGTTCTAGATGTTGATCAACCACAAAAATCCTATAGAAGTAATAGATTAAAACTATAATTACCTTTAAATATGATGGATAAACAATATATAACACTTGTATTTTAACCCTTCACTCTCTCAAGCTTTCACACACAAGCAATGCATCCAAAACACCCTTTTGGATCACTCTAGATCTCTTCGCTCATCCTCAATCTTCAATATTATAAGTACACTATTATGACATCAAAATTATGACATATATGTTATACAAAATCCTCAATCTACTCTTATCTTCAATACATCTTCTAGACACACTCACTCTCCTTTTCCTTCACTGCTCAACACTTTGCATCACAATTCTCTATTCCACTTGTCTACTCTTGAAACCATCACCTTTGATTTCAATCTTTATAGAGCCTTCATGAATGTTATCTTTTTGGTTGACCATAAGACTTGTATTATCCCTTAAGTCTTATATCACATTAAGATATAGCTCCATACCACCCTCATAGGTTGGCCATAGCATCCATGGGTCAGTTTTAAGAAACTTCACCTTTTAAATAGGCCTTAGTATCTCTTATAGGTCTCATGGAGATCTATTCACTCCCTTAGTGATTAATCAAGAAAATTAGAAACACAATACCACTTCCAAATGCATAGGGATAATCTACATGACTTATAAGACACCTTCAAGTGATTACATTCATCACTATAATCCTTTGTACATGCAAAATCTAATCAAACATTAGTCTTGTACACAAGAATACCATGCAAGAATAAATAATCAACTTCTAAGCATTTTGTCATACTAAATATGGATTGGTCAAACATTCAAAATCCATATAGATGATCCTAATGGATTATCCAACAATATCCAATAGTTAATTCACATTAAAACATCCAAAAACTCATAAATACAAACTCAAACATTCTTCTTGAATCACTTATAGATGATGGTTAAACTCGTATTCAAATTTAGAGCTTAGTAAATATAAATTTACAAATATTCAAACCTTATAAATCATTTTTATGGATGTGTCTTTGGGTTCTCGATCGCTTTGAATTTTATACCACAATCAAATTCATCATACATCAAAATTTATAGCTCAAATAATACATATTGGTTTTCCTTTGTTAATTTAAATTCTAACGGTCACTGTGTAATGCAAAATCTTCACACATGTATTTATATCATGACCCAAAGTAGATTAATAAAATACACTCTATCTATCTCCTCAATAATATCCTAATATTTATCTTCAATCACTAGCCATTGATCTTCGATGTGCTTCTAAGATTGTGACACTTGGTAGCTTTGCATGCCTTCTATGGACCCTATATCAGTCTCCATTCATTCAATGTGATTATGCCACTTTATAGCCCCATGTATATTATATGTACCCTTAGGTCAGTCTTCAAATGTGCTTACACTAATTAGTAATCTTACATGTAATCTCAGGATCCTTTAACTTATTGATGTCATGCTCATCGTTAGATCTCCATCTGTAATTAAACACACATCATTAGATCTTCAACACAATCGCTTGCATGCCATTGATTCTTGATGTGTTCAAGATATATTTTGACACTTGACAACCCTAAATTCAACCTAAATAACATATATTCTTGAGGATTGATCTTTATGGTCTTTATCATGTCATATTCTACTAGAGCAACTTTGGCTAATTATGGGAAAACTGCAAATTACCTAGAAGGCTAACTTTGAACCTTGATATCTTTTGTTAGACATCATATAAAGACTTGAAATTTAAACCACATGATCTAGGAACAAATATAAACAAACCTATGTGACCACTTTATTTTGACACATTCACATGTGTGAGTGTAGATGTGATCAATCGACTCACTCAACTTGATTTGCTAAGATGATTAGGAGAACTTAAACATTCATATGACTATTTTGATGAATTCCTTTCACTTCCACAAGCACTCCAAGAACTCATAACACCTCATATGACCTATAAAATAGGAACATGAAATCAACAACATTCTCTATCATCTTAAAGTCCTGAACACATGATATACACTCTCAAATCCATTTGAAACCTATCACTTTGTCATTAATGTATTATGTACTAAGATCACCTTGACAACAATAAAAATAAATGCATATCAAGACCATGCTCAATAATCTCCCCATTTTTCATTAATGGCAAACCCATTTTAGAATTCAATCTCCCAAAGTTAACAACTTTTCCATTCTAAACTTTCTCCCCCTTTGACATTAATGACAAAGGGTCTCTTCCTCAACATGTCAACTTGATCCTTGGACCTGAAAAAATAATCATAGATATAAGAAATATCCCCATAACATCATGATAATATCATATAACCTATTATAAAGCCATACTCAACCATATAAACTCCTTTGAATTGAAACATCTCACATATGCTCCCCTTTGACACAATGACGAAGTGGGCGCCAACTAATCCTAAGGACCTAAAAAGACATCAAGGACCAACAATAGGAAAGGACCACCTCAGAGAGATGATACAATCTCCCCCTAACATTGTGCATACTACTTCTTACCGGATATTTATAGTGTTACTCATTGACAACACCACATCTTTATTATACCCTACTATATGAAGAAAAAACACAAAATATCAAGCAAATGAGAGTGATCACACTTTTAGAACACTGAGAATGACTCCCCCGAGTCTCTTGACCTTAGACTCCTATTGAGCACCTTCAGAACATATCCAATCACTAGACCAAGCTTATGAACTTTTTACTCCCATTTTTTTATGCATGAGGATTAAATACATTGTTAAATAATATGACTTGGTTTGATTAAGTCATCAAATCAACATGCATGAATTCGCTTATGTAGTAGACTTATTCATATCTCCACCATGACTAAAAAAATCATATGAAACCATCTAAAATCTCTTATACATATCCTTCTCATACTCCATATCAACCTTGCCTTTAGGGAAAAAATCCCTGAACACACCTTGAGCACATATACTTACTTCTCCACAAGAAATATGTCTCCTAATAAGCACAGGTAGAGACACCTATTTATCATGAGAGACTAACATTCCTAAAAATCAAGAGACTCCTACAGATCCATGCTCTTACATAAATTACAGTCTTGTCTCATCATTAGGTTAAATTTAAATGAGTCCTTAACTTCATTTTTCATTTTAACTCAGAGTCCTACTTGATATTCTTATCCATTTGGGAAGATAAGGCTTGCTCTTTGATTCTTGGTCTTGTTTCCTGCTCTGTCATGAGAAATAACCCATTCATCTCCTTGGGTATCCATTCATTATAGATTATTTTCTTCATGTTATAATTGATTTTGTTTGAATTCAGATATTGACCATTCCTACAAAACCTTACTATGTGACCTCTCTCTTGACACTTGTAGCAAACCATACTTCTTAATGAAAACTCATTATTTCTTACCTTGTTAGGATAGAATCTTGAAATATGCCCCATGTCATAGTAGTTGTAGCATTCAACTTCACTTACACCACTTGGTTGATGATTCATATCATAGTTCTAAGAAAATTCATTCCTTGAGGTTTTTTTACACTCTTTTGACTTATGACCAAATTGATTACATGAGTAACACTAGCCATTAAATTTTGCATACCTCATAGTATTTGGTTGTCTGATAGGATTAGTTTTAAATATACTATCACCATCATTCTTTGATTTATCATTGACCTTTAAGGTCTGATTCTTCTTGTTTATGTTAGCCTTTTCTTTGTCTTGAGTTTCAACCTTTTATTCTTATTTGAAACCTATACCAGATCTATTACTTACAGATATTTTACTTCTAAAAAATTTGTCAATATTGTTAGTGCTCTTTTCAAACTTCACAAAAGACCTTACCTTGCTAGATGTCTTCTCTAACTCAACCTTCAAGGACTGAATTTCATTCATATACCTAGAGAATTCATTTTCTTTAATTTTTAGGCTTGTAGACATAGTTTCTAACTGAGTATTGAGATGCTTGACTATATCTTCATGTTCCATGGTGTCATCATTTATTTTTGCCTCAAACATAATAAATTTATCCTCATATTTCATGATTTATGACATCATCTTTTTATTCTTTTTCTTTAAAATCTTAAGATCTTCTAGAGCATTTATTAATTCAGCCTCATTATCTACCTTAGTTTCTTTATTATCTAAATCATCACCTGCATCTTTGTTTTTCATGAGATCATCTCTTCTATAACTAATTTCTTATGAATTCTGATATGTTTCAAGAGTTATCATATCTTGATTTAGTTTCATCTATAAAGACTCCATCTCTGATTGATACATGATACATTCTTCATCTTTATTCTTTACCTCTTCTTCAAGAATACAAACCTGAGTTTCAAACTATTGAGTGATTTCATCATGCTCCTTGACTTCATTACTCAACCTTAATTCAAAAATGCCAATTTTATCCTCATAGGATTTGATCAAGGAAGCTTATTTTTTGTTCTTGCCTTATAGTAGATTCATTTCTTCCATGGTATTTAGATATTTATCTTCAAGAGTAACTTTCTCATCTTCTTCCTTTGAGTTATCTCCTCCAAATAAATCTTTGCTTAAATAAAATTCACCTTTACCATCACTAAGAGTCATGAACAATGTCTCCTTGTCCTCATTATGAAATGAATCATCACTTTCTGATGTTTTTCTTCTTCTTCTACATATGAGTTACTATCTTCTTTATGGTAAAGGTTCTTACTACCTTTGTATGACTCCCTGCCATTTATGGAAGAAATTTATGTACTTGCTAGGACCCTTAGATTTATTGTGTTCATCCTCGTGATTATTTATGTTTAGACTTGCCTCTATCTAGGCATCTATCTAAAAAATTACCAAATTTACCACATGAAAAACATTTAAAAAGAAGTTTCCCTTCGTACTTACCTTATCCTATATTCAATTTCCTTGTAATCAAGGCTTCAAGTTGATATTCATTAAGGTCAAAGTCTTCAAGGCTTAACTAATTATTTTTGATTTTTATCTCCTTGATTACCTTAAAGGTTGATTCCTTTTTAGGAGGTCTATCTTCATTAACTCTCATCTCATAAGCAGTAAGGATCCAATGTAATTCATTCATCTTCATCTGAGTAAGATCATGACTTTCTTCTATAGAAGATACTTTTGAATCAAATTTGAGAGTGAGAGACCTTAATACCTTTTGAACTATATTAGCTTCTCAAATCTTCTCTCCAAGACCTCTGATCATGTTTACTATCTCATCAACCCTTAGAATATAGGATGTAACAGTGTCTTCTTCCTTCATTTGTAGGCCCTTGAATTACATTTAGTAAGTCTGTAATTTATCTAGCTTAACTTTTGAATCTCCTTCATATATAGTTTGTAATTTTACCCAAATTTCCTTGGTAGAGTTACGATGGATAACCTTGATGAACTGATTCTTGAAAAGACCATAAATGATGGCATTTATTGCCTTTGAATTGTTTTCACTTAACTTTTTATCAGTTGCGCTAGTTGGAGGAGTAGTTTATGTTGTATAACCATTTGTAATAGATTTCCCAATGTCAAACCCTAAATACATGATGTATGTCCTAATTCTTGCACTCCAAAAAGCATTATTATATCCATTAAACAATGGTGATTTATTTGTAGATAAACACTGGTTATGTTGACTTACCATATTATACCTTAGATCTCCTTCAAGTGGTTAAAATTATAAATAAGGTGTGGCTCTGATACCAATTTTTAGAGATAAAATCACTAGGTGGGTGAATAAATTATGAAAGATAATTCAATATTCAATTCCAATACTTTCAAACCCTTAATTTACCACTTTAATAATTCATAAAGCATACAAGTCATTCATAATAATGAACAAGAAATATGATGCAAGATCAAACACACAACACATGAATTACATGGGAAACCCTCATGGAGAATAAAACCCACTCTAAATCATGTAAAAAAATGGATTAATTTTCATATAAGATTATAATAAACATGAAACCTTTTATTGAAACACCCACTTCATAAGAAACACACACCCTTAAGTGTGAAAAATGATCAACATGTTCTAGTTGTTGAGCACCCACACAACACCTATGAAATAAATATATCAAAAAATCTAATTTATTTTTAATATGATGGATAAATAATGTATAAAACTTATATTTCAACCCTTCACTCTCTCAAACTTTCACACACAAGGATGCATCTAAAACACCCTTTTAGATCACTCTAGATCTATTCGCTCATCCTCAATATTCAATCCTATAAGTAAGTATTATGACATAAAAAATATGAACTATAGATCATACACAAAATACTAAACCTAATATAATATTTAATATATCTACTAGACATACTCATTCTCCTCTTCCTTCACTACTCGACACTTCACATCATAATTCCCTATTCCACTTGTCTACTATTGAAACCATCACATTTGATTTCACTCTTTATACAACCTTTATGAATATCATATCCTTGGTTTGGTGTAATAATTGACTTAATCCTTCAATATTATATCACATTAAGACATACATACATACCACCCTCATATGTCATCCATAACATCCATGGGTCATATTTAAGCAACCACACCTTTCAAATAGGTCCGAGTAGCCCTTATAGGTCTTATGGAGACATATTCACTTCTTTAGTGATTCATAAAGAAAAATAGAAACACAATATAAATTATAAATGCATAGGTCCACTATAAATTAATATTAAGACACCTTCAAGTGATTACATCCATCACTACATTCTTCTGTATATGCAGAATCTGCTCAAACATTAGTCTTGTACATATGAACACCATGAGCGAATGAACAATCAACTTATAAGAATATTCTCATACTAAATATGGATTGGTAAAACCTTAAAAATTCACATATATTATCCTCATATAGTATACAAAAATATCCAATATTTAATTCACCTTAAAACATCTTAAAACTAGTAAATACAAACTCAAACATTCTTCTCGGATCACTTGCAAACAATGGTCAAACCCACTGTCAAATTTGGAGATAAATAAATAAAAATATATGGATATTCAGAACTTATAATTTTTTTTTTATGTATTCAAATTGGATTTATCTATCACTTTGATTTTTATACCACCATCAAATTTTTTGTAAATCAAAAGTTATATCTCAAGCAATACAAACTAGTTTTCTTTTGTTAATTTAAATTACAACGGTCACTATGTAATGCAAAAGCTTTAGACACCTATATTCATCTCATTAAACATGGAAAATTGATAAAATAAACTCCATATATCTCATTTTGAGTCATGGTCTCTAACTTTAGTTATTGGCCATTGATCTTCGAGCCATGCTTTTGAGATTGTGACACTTGGCAGCTTTACATCCCTTCTGTGGACCCTGTTGTCAGTCTCTATTCGTTCAACATGATTGTACCAATTGGAATCCACACATGAATTATATTAATTATTCTATCATTATTTAATTGTACTTACACCACTTGGTATTCCCATAAGTAGTCTCAAGATCCTTTGACTTATTGACCTCGTGCTTACCATTAGATCTCCATCTACAATTAAACACACGTCAGTAGATATTCATCTGCATGATCACTTGCATACCGTTTATCCTTGATATGATTGAGATATATTTTTACACTTGGTATCATTATGTTTACTCTTAATAAAAACTATTTCCATGTCTTGAACTTGATGGTCTTTAACACAACACAGTCTGCTAGAGAAACTTTGGTTAAGTATGGGAAACACTCAATCTGCCCGGAAGGACAAATTTGCACCTCAATATATTTTTATAGACACCATGTCAATACTTTAAATTTGAACCACATGATCTAGGAAAATTTTTAACAAACCCCCATGACCAATTTATTTTGACACCTTCACACGTGTGAATTTTAATGTCATCAATTTGCTCACTTAGCCTGATTTACCAAGATGACTAGGAGAACTTAGACATTCATATGACTACTATAATGAATTAATTTCACTTCCAAAATCACTCCAAGAAATCATAACACCTAATATGACCTATTAAATAGGAACATAACATCCAAAACATTCTCTATCATCTTAAAGTCCTATACACGTGATATCCACTCTCAAATCCACTTGGAACCTATTGCTTTGTCATTAATGCATTATGTACTAAGATAATCTTAACATAAATGAAAATCAATGCATCTCAAGATCATTATAAAAAAATAACTTTCAAAAAGCCAAATAATTTCATCTCAATCCCAATTCCCTTAGGCCCAAGTCCATATTTTGAATCTAAACTAGAATATTTACCAACAACATATGTAGTATCACCAACCTCATCCCAATGCATGGATGCACATTATTAATAAATTGATCCATAAAACCAATATTATTTAATACTCCATACCTCCATTGTACCCTAGTCAAGGTAATCCACCTTTGATTGCACAACCATAACCACAACCAAGTGTGCCTTCAAGTTTCCTATCCTAAGAATTGCAACAAATGAATGATGAAATTATAGCCATTCAGATATAAAAATAGACCATGAAGTTCAAATTGGATGATGTGTGTTCATACCCAATTAACATGGAGTATCTTCATATACCATTTCCTCTAGGTTATGAACCATCAAAATTTGACAAGTAAAAGGGTAAAGGAGACCCTATAGAGCATCTAAAATAATTTTTTATCACTTGCCAGCTAGTGGCCTATAGTGACATCTACCTAATTCTTATTTTTCCTCTAAGTCTATCTAGATAGGATTTAGAGTGGCTTCTTAAGTTACTAAATAACCGAGTGTTTAACTTTGATGATATGTCTGATAGGTTTGTGAAACATTTCTCCTACAATCTTGATCACAAGAATTTTATAGTGGAATTAAGTCAAGCTAAGTAGATAGTTGGTGAGAGATTTGTGAGCTACTTGTAGAGATGGAGAGTGATTTATATTTTCATCACTCATAATATATCAGATAATCAAATTGGTAGCTATGCTTACCAAAAAAAACACAATGAAACATCTTATCACTTGGAGCTTCAATGTGTTTACATATTCAAGGAGAACATTGAGAGAGGCATAAAAATTGAAAAGGCCATTATCAACAAAGGGATTATCAAGTTGTATTCCTTAAACTAGAATCAGATCCAAAACTAAAACTTAGGCCCAAGTTAGACACCAAGTTAAATCTAAGCCCAACATTGCCAAGGTGAAAATGAGAGATGATGCAAGGAACACATTACCAAAAATTATTTGATCACATGACCAGGAACATTACTATATGGCTAACATATAACTATTATTCTCAAATAAAGTAAATAATGGTTGTTTTATCTTCTATTGATAGTTACTTGTATTGTTATCATACTCCTTTAGTATATATGCTTGAGGTGTTAGTTTTATTATTATTTTTTTGTTTGGTTTTCATAGTTTTATTAGTGTTTTTTATTTAGTTTTCATCATACTAACACAATACTAATATCCCATATTAGATTATTATTGATCAACAAAGGGATTATCAAGTTGTGTTCTTCAAATTAGAGCCAAAACCAAAACTTAGGAACAAGTCAAAACCCTAACCCAGTCCAAGGGAAACCATTTGCACTATCTTAGGTTAATAACTATGAAAAAAATAAGGCATACAACCAAAATAAAAATATTTTTAGTAATGGATTAATTGAGTCACATCATGTTCAAATGGTGAAAACACCATTTACATAACCTATGCCAAAAATATAGCTTATTCTACAAATGTAGCCTATCCATCAAGAATAGTATATGCATAAACCTATGCTAACTCCTCAAATTTTACATCCACCACATTTGTAAACCCCTTATACAATAATAAGACACACTCCAAGAGTCTTTACTGACCTTGGTGAGCCTATTGAAGTAGTATTTCAAAAAGTAGTTGCAACCAATATGACTAGTTGGTCGTTTCCCAAACACTTTCCTGAGGGAATAACTTATCCATATTGGTACAAAGAGCATGATATATATGAATATAATCATATTCGTGGACATTTTATATGACATTATGTGCAACTAAATCAACTTATTGAGAATATGTTGGAAAATAGAGAGATCCAATTGGACAATAGAGTATTTACTTGCAATCAAAACCTAGCTATCTATACAAATACTTTTCTGTAAAATAATAATACCAATCAATAATAGAAATAATGAAGACCAAAATCATTACAGTAACCATAAAAAACACCAAAACAATAACAATGATAATAGTATCATCATCAACAACAACAACATTAATCATAAAATTGAAAGAAAAAGGCCAAAATGACCCCAATAAATAATAGACTTATCACATAGTTGTACATAAATATAATAAAGTTATAGGTCATATTGTAGGAGGGCATGTTTCTACCATTACCCTCAATCCTAGATCAAATTCCAATACACTGGGGCCATTATCTAACAATGCCAATCAACCTACCAATGCTAGTAATCCTTTCTTGACTTGTGTCTACAACAAAACACAATGACAACCAAGGATTATCATTTTAGGACCTTATGTTGATAACTCATCATTGTCTCATGACTACAACCAAGTGCATCGATAATCAATACTTACCCTTTGTTACCCATCTCCATCATTTTATAGTTGTGATGGTCTTGTACCCAATCTAGAATGCACAATCACAACTCAATAGTATAAAATCACCATACTAGGCCCATAACCCCCTAAAATGAGCTAATCCAACCCACTATGCTAGCTAGGATTAAGATAATTACCACTATCAAGGAAAAGATGTATGACATTATGGATCAACTCCAAAACACACTAGAATAAATCTCCATTTTAGATTTGTTACATACATCTACCATCCACAAGAATATCCTTACAAAACTCTTAGGCCAATACCCAGTACCAATGACTTTACACTAGATAAATTTCAAACTTTGGTTAGATGCCTACCCCCTGTCCAATAGTTGACCTTTGACTAAAGTGATATGCCATCCCTTGGCCCTCTCCATAATAACTCATTGTACATTGAAGTTGTTATTACACAACATAAATTTAAATGTATCCTCATAGATTTTGGATTGTGCCTAAATATTGTGCTTTTGAAGCTAATCAAGAATATAGGATATATAATAGATAACCTTCAACCATAGACTATTATTATCAAGGCTTATTGCAATGAAGAGTGAGAATCACAAGAAACCATTAGTTTTCCAATGATCATTGGGCTTTTGACCATGATACACTTTACAATGTGCTAGACTTGGATTTGTCATAAAATTTGCTTTTAGGTCAAATATGGATTCATGAAATCCATGCAATCCCTTCAACATTACACCAATGCATCATGTTTCCTCACTCTAGGATGGAGGTAACTATTATAGACACCAAAATTATGTTACATAAGTGTATAAGATGTTGTATCGAAACCCCCCTTAGACCCCCTTTGTAACAAGTCTTCCTAACCCATGCATTTACCCCAAATAATTAATTAAGATTAATCAAATATTCCCTATGCCACCTTGCTTAGCCACCTTGTCCCAAGACCAATTCTCCCCTTGTGAGTCACAACTAGACTTGGTCTCTCATAAATAACTAATTCTTACCCTATAAACCAATTTATAACTAATTACCTTATTCCCAACCTTGAATATTGACCATTTCTTAATGTGTGTCACACTTGGCATGGAGAAATAGAAGAAAGGAGCCAAAAATAGCCCTTTTGACCTATTCTTATGCCATCGATGTTGGTCAACCCTCGACCGACATCGACTAACCTAAGACCAACATCGATAGGATCATTGATGTTGGTTACTTAATAAATGTTCTAAACCCATTTTGGAGCACCAACAAACATTCTCTCTCTCAAGAAGAAACTCACTCAAGAGATTTAAAGAACTCTTAACAAGCTTTTGGCAATTATCCACTGTAACCAGGCTGACAACTTCTTTGTACTAGTCAAATCTTGAATTGAAATTGATCCATTGTGTAAAGAGCTTGAACTATAGTGAATAGGTGGCACACACTCATCTTCATTAATTAAATCACCTTAAAAATATTTATCAAGAGTATTTATTCAGGTGCTTATATCATTTAAGCATCCCTGTATTTTATGAATTCTAATTGTTTCTGATTACCATTTACACAAGTCCCATCTATCCATGAGGAGGAGTTGCAAAACTCCTTCATCTCTATACCTATGCCTTAACCAAATAAAACTCCTCACCCAAACTTCTTATCATCTCTCTGACCCCTCATATGACTCCTTTCCAACCCCATTAACCTATCAAATATCCTTCCCTATATTTAGGAAAGCCTTCTATGAATTTATAACTCTGTTTCCCCTACCAACATTGGTTATCCTATCGATGTTAGTCACATTTCCACTACCAACATCAGTTACCCTAATGATGTCAGTGACTGCCCTTTTACGTAAATCACCTTGAACCAGTTTGAATAACCCTCTAACAAACTAGAATTGTATTTTGCTTACTCTATGATATTGACTGCTACACACATGTTACAAAAAAGGTACGTGTAACTCTCTCTCTCTCTCTCTCTCTCTCTCTCTCTTTAATTTAATTTTTCATTTCATTTTTAACTCTTTGTATTAAATAGTGGATTGTCATCCCCTAGGAGGTTTTTCACTTCTTGGAACAAGCAAGTTGCTTGGTCGCCCACTCACCAACCTACTAACAAATATTTTTTGATAGTGTGTTCTTATTTACAGGTGGTCCTCCCTAGCCAAAGATGAGTTCCTGACTTCATCTAGATATAATGTACACTAATTCAAGTACATATAATCACTAATCCCCAACCTTTCTTTCTCTATTTCTCACTTCTTAAATTTAATGTTGTGATTTGGGGAGAGCAAGCTCCTGGCATAGGCTCCATACTTGTTCTGATATAGATACTTTTTGAAAACCAAAATTTACCTAAAACCATCCTTAGACTACTTTCTAGTACCTAAAACAACTAATTATTCTTCTCATTCTCTGCTTAAGGCATACGCCAATATGACTAAAATTAATCTCTAGTAGTTAATATTAGTGGTTGTATGCTATTTTCCATTTTCTATATTTTTGAGTCTGTGAGGATGCTTCTTTTCTGATTCATGAGATCAAACCAAATTTGAAAAATACAAAAGTCAAATAATCTCTAAAAATCAAACTTCCTGAGTGTTTATCACTCTCATATAGATTATTTTAGACCTTTAAAACACCTAGATTTCACTCTTTGAATCCTATAAACTCATTTTTTGCACTTTTTAGACTTTCATAGTTATCGACATTAGCTATATATAACCAATGTCGGTAGCTACCCCAACTGACATTAATCATAAGTGACTAACATTGGTTACTGTGTAATTTTTTAAATTTATAGTTTGCCTTAAATAATAACTTCACATAGCCTTATAAAATTTATCTGAATCTCATTTACCTTTAACCCAACCTTAACATAGTGTATTCAAACTATTAGTGTATTCTTTTACATGGTTTTAACATGAAGCTAATTACGTAAGCCATCAATCGATTCCACCTGCCCCTTCTATTTCTAAATCTACAATGGAACAAGATATGGAAAGAATGCCCAGCCCCAATCAAATTACTATTGTAGTTGTAGCTGATCAATATTTCACTTGATTTCTTGATCATAATGTAACTTCCCTCCAACATTACCTTGCTGCAAGCCAAACTTAAACCTCTTTGGGTGACCCACTCCTTAGAATGCCAACATCATTGATGGTATCAAATCTAGTTTTGACTAGACCTTCCATGGTTACCCAAACCATCACATCAACCAATAACCCAATTATGCATGATGTTCCAAGTGTGGCATCACCCACCGTTAAATCCAACCTCCATCATCATAGCTTGCTTACCTTCACAAGCATAAGGGGTGAAATCTATTTCAACCCCATTTTAGAACTTAGTGGTACCCATCCCATCAAATCTTGCACTTGTTAACACTAAAATCACAGCTAACCCCTCACCAAGCATAGATATTCCTTCCACTCAACCCATAACCACAAATCAAAGCATTTCCCTTACTTCAGTTGGGCAAGACCCATTTCTTTCTATGCCTCAACCTATGATTCACTATCCCTATGTTGTGTCAACACAACCAAAATAGGTAGTGTCATATATGCCTTCAACTTCTTATTCTCTTCCTTATAATGTATGAGGTGTTTCTCAAACAAATCCTCCTCCTGACCTTATCAAAATACTCATGGATAAAATGAGCAACCTTGAGACATCTATATATAGATCAAAGAATATTCTATCTTATGATTAGATCTACAATGAACCAATTCACCCCTCTCTACCAATTCATCCATACCCAAACTAATGGGAACTCCCATAATTTTCCCTTTTCTAGAGTAAAAAGGACCCATAGAAACACTTGCAAGCATTCAGACATACTTGCTATTTGATAGGACATGATGATGCACTATTAATTCACACATTCCCCATGTCTATTTTAGGAGTTGCTTTGGATTGGTACAGTTCCATCATTTTCCATTCACTATTCTCTTTCACTCATCTTGCATAAATTTTCTTTGATCACTTCTCCATTAATATCTCCAAAAAGGTTTGCATAACAGACCTTTATTCTATTCAACAATTTGATGATGAAGCTATTGCCAATTTCATTGCTCATTAGAGAGGTCTCACAAACCATGTGTCCTTCTCCCTACCTCAACTTGAGCTCAATGAGCTTGTCTCAAAAGTATGTGTAAAATATATTTCATCCACACTCTGGGTGCAAACCTTTCTCACATTCGATGAAGCTTTCACAATGGTGCAAAATCTTGAAATTTGGGCCATAGATGAGGATAGGATCAAATTGTGTAGTAAAAATTCTAATTCTAAAGCAAATGATCCTTCTTCATCTAAAAATTTCCATCCAAATAAAAAATATAAAGGGTCTACAAATGCTATGGTTGTGAAATCTTCTTCTTCTACAAGCATGACTCAACCCACAACACAATCAAACCCAATCAACCCGACAAAGCTCTTTCAACAATGGTATAAGTAACAATAGTATACTCCTATTTGGGAGTCATACACCTCCATTTTATAAAATATACTCAACCAAGGAGTTATCAACCTTCCTACCATCAAACCTTTAATCCAATTTGATCCTTCTCAACCCATTCCAACATGGTTCAAAGAGGATGAGTTTTGTAACTATCATCACACCATAGGCCACAATGTCAATGATTGTAAAACTATTAAAAATATTATCCAAAATATGTTGGATAGGGGTGATCTTATTTTATATAATCCAAACACTCCCCCAAACTAGAATATGAACATATTCAAACAACCATTCCCTAATCATGTGCCTAACTAAAACATAGTCCACACTACTCCTTAAAATTTTTCGGATCATAAGATTCATATAGTCAATGTGATCTTTCCCTTAAACCAACTATTGCCACAATATGAGGTGCCTATTTTACCTATTTATACCTAATAAATGGTAGAATTTGGTTTGACTCCATGTCCTCTTTCAAAAGAATAACCTATTTTTCTTCTTTTGCTTTCACATGAGGAAGAACAACCTTTACCACTCCCATTACCCCATGAGGAGTCACAAATTACCTTTGAACTTACCTCACCTACACTTTCACAAAATGGATATCATGCTTCTCTTACCCCTCAAACAAATAGTGAGAGAAATTCTTTGTTATTTCTTATTCAACCCATAGAAGAAGGTGACTCATCCACTCCTCTTTCACATATAGACAAGTTGGATTTCTCCACTTTAACATTTGATAAATCAACCATTGAACCACCCCTAAACCAATCCATATTTCCATTCCTCTTACCCATAGAGGATCTTACCTTGCCTGTTCATCATCCACATGTTGAAGGAACAATCATACCATTTCTTTATCCCCTTGAGGAGCCCTCATCTTCTCATTCTCTACCTACCGTAAAGGAACATACTTCTTCATTTATTACTGAAGAATATGACCTTGTTTTGACTCTTTCTCATATTTGGATGGAAATATCAGAGGCAAATAAATATCCTCTCTCTTAATCATCTAAAGACAAACAAGTTGAACCCACACCAATGACATCTAAACCATTTTCATGTTTAGTGGAAAATCTCAAATTCCTTGATTCTAAGAAATTAGATTAAGTGGCATTTTAGGATCACCTTAAAATGCCCTATCCAATATAGAGAGTATCTCCCTTAACTGATAAACCTCTCACAACCATTTATCCTAAGGTTTTTGATAAGGTACATGTTGCTTCACCTAAGCTTTTAGAAGCCTCATTTTCTACTTCAAAGCCCTCCACCTCACATGCATCTACCACATTGAAATAGATAAGATATTTAGGCAAATGAATAATTTATAATCTAGTTCATATGCATATGAAGTTAGATTTAACCCATAAAAAACAAGGGGGTGTTTCTCTCCCTAAACCAAAAAAGAGAGGTAAACCCCAAAACCTCACTAATTTACCCTTCTTCCACCTTCAACCTTACCATTTATTTTGGGTCCACATCCCTCTACCTTGGTGGGAGTGTCACCAACCCATGTAAAACATCAAAATCGCCTCCATTATTGCCATAACCACTTCAAAAACCTTCAGCATCTATCACCCTCATAGCCAAAATTAAGAAGGTGGAAGTGAAACATGTGGGTTCACCACCACCAAACTTCAAAAGGTGTCCACTCCACCTATGACAATGAGTTTTAACCCATTTCAAGGATCCCAAGTATTCTATCTATGCCAATTATTTAAAGAATCATTAATAACTCTTCCCCCCATCAAACCATTTGATCCTCTTGGACCAAAACCATTATGGTTCAATGATTCACAAGTTTTTTTATATCATCATTCTCTAGGATATGATACTGAGAGTTGCAAAGCTCTCACAAAAATCATTCATCACCATTTAGATTTTCATGCTCTCTTGGGTATTAAATTAGTTTAAACTCATATCATTTATCTCTCGACATCCACAATGCCTCAAAAAACCCCCTTTCACATTAAACCCAAAGATGTTATTATACCTTCTCTATCACCTCTTTCACCTGTATTTTAGATTAACATGATCAATGTGACTACACACTGACAAAATTAGAAAGATAAAGGAAAGGAAAATGTATATAATCCTTGGGTTCACCCCTTTACAAAGGATGTCCCCTCTTCAAATTGTAATATTTCCATCTTGGATATCCCACAACAGTCATGATCAAGAGTTATCCAAAACTCCATGGTGAAGCAACTTCACCAATCCCTTGTGAATATGTTTCTATATGAGTTAATTAAAAACTCATCCTAACATTGATAGGATATAATTAGTGAATTAAAAGTGGTTTAAGTTCAACTTGAAGACCATTAACCCCTTGCAACTTTCATCAAATCTCTCAACACCATTTATATGATCTCCTTTAGTGATTCAAAGATCCCCTCTCAACATCTTGAAGATCAAGATTCTGCCCACTTTATCACTACCTACATTGATCAAACTCATGTCAAGAGAGTTATTTTCAATGGGGAATATATCATAAACATCATTTCAACCCATGATTATAAGTAATTATCACTCCCTAACAATTATTTATCACAAATGGATGTAGTGTTACATTCTTTTAATGACTCTACTGCTACAACTATTGGCACTGTGGTCTTGCACATCTGTGTGGGTCCTCATAACCTTCCCAAGTTATTTTATTTTTTAGAGTGTGAATTATAATAAAAAATAATTCTAGGGTGACCATGGATATGTGATATGGCATGTGTACCTTCCACATTACAACATTGTGTTGAGTTTGAATACAATGGTCAAGTTCATGTCATTCCCACTGACCCACCTCCATTCAAGACATGTAACATGACCTATATCAAAAATGATGTTATTATTCCTTTCAAAACATCATCACCTCCACAACCCACTTATAAATCCTCCACAAGTTTTACTACCCTAGACACACCTATACCAACTACACAGGTTCTCGACAAGGATCTCATGGAGGAAACCTTCAAGCGATTATCACTTGGTGAATATAATTTGTTAAATCTCAACATGTTCTATACCCATAAAGAGTATGAAAAACCTCACATGAGTGATAAATATGATCCTCTTATTAGTATGATCATCCCATATGGTCCACCCCATCTCAAAACCAACTTCATCTATGGGGGAATAGATCAATCTTTTGTCGTGGGTAATTCATCCTCTTCACCCCAAAAGTTTAACTATGACCTTTCCTTCTTAAGAAATACTATATTTACACATACTTATCTATATAGGTGTGCTTGGAAAGGTTTTGTCCTAGGACATTGTGAGTAAGGTTCTCAGAAGTACATTCAATACCCTACCTATCGAACCATTGATAATGCCAAACAAAGGCATGGCATTGGTTATGTTGACCCAACTCAATGCATTAATACTTATTATATTCCCATCATTTAAGAATATGAATCTCCTTTTAACTCCTCTTCTCCACCATTACCCACTGAATTTGAGGTATCTATACCTCCTAAATTTTTTTCAATAAATATCATTCACTTAAGCCCCCTTACCCATCGCTAGGGTAAGGAAACATGGTCCTTTCCTCTTATACATCCTCACATGATCACTGAGGATTTTCCCATAATTAACACCATTTTTTGTGCAACTAATGATGAAATTCTTACCTATATGGGTGCTAATGATTCCTACATCAAATAATCATTCCCTTTTGAGACACAAGTTATGTTAAATGAATCAACCATCGACATTAACTTGCCTTCACATGATGACCCTTATATTCTTAAAATAGGCCAATATCTAGATTCTTCTAAACATACTAAATACACCACATTTATCTATGACCATAATAAGGCTTTTGATTGGTCCTTGAAATACATGCTTGGTATTAACCCCTCAATTGTAACCCATAACATTGTCACTAATCATGATGCTAAGATAGTTAAGCAAAAGCTTCACAAAATGCATCTTTGTATTACTCTCCTTGTCAAGGATGATCTCTAATGCCTCCTCTCCATTAACTTCATCTAACATATTGAATAACCACAATGGGTTTCCAACATTATACCTATTATGAAAGCAATAGGGGGAATCTATATTTTCACTGACTACCATGACCTCAACCTTTCTTGTCCAAAGGATGACTTTTCTTTGCCAAGTATTGATCAACTTGTTGATTTAATAGTAGGCCATGAGATGTTATCACTTATATAAGGATTCTTAGGATAAAATCAAATCCTAGTTTCCCCTGAGGATCAACACAAAATAACCTTTATCACCCCATGGGGAACTTTTTGTTATTAGGTTATGCCCTTTGGACTAAAAAATGCTGGTGCTACCTATCAGCGTCATGAATTATATCTTCCATGACCTCTTAGACACAATAATGGAGGATTATGTCAATGAACTACTCAAGAAATACAAACTTCACCAGGATCACTTAAGGGTCCTTAAAATCATTTTAACTCACCTTCTTCAGTATAACATTTGACTCAATCCAAAGAAGTACATATTTGGTGTTCTTTCCAGAAAGCTCTTGGGCTTTATCATCTCTCTTTTAGGTATTGAAGTCAACCACACTAAGGTTTGGGAAATACTTGAAATGCCTCCACCAACCACACTCAAACAAATCCACAGCCTCCAAGGTAAACTCCAATCGATTCATCTCTTTATCTCTCATCTATCGGACCATTGCTAACCTTTTCACCATATTTTCAAAAAGGAAATTCCTTTCCATTAGGATAAAAATTATGAGAAAGCCTTTGATGTAGTCAAATGGTATCTCCTTTCTCCACCCATCCTTATTCCACCTAAATAGGACCAACCCTTCTATCTTTATATCTCTTCGATTGACCATTCTTTAGGAGCTATGATAACACATAGGGATGATCACCACCATGAGCAAGCAATCTATTACATAAGCTGAATGATTTTTGACTACAAAACTTGCTACACTCATATCGAGAAGCTATGCCTTATTTTAGTATTTGCAGCTTCTAAACTATGACATTACCTCCTCAACCACAAAACTTATGTCATCACCCATAATGATCCTCTCAAATACATGCACTCTAAACCTTACCACAACCAACACATCACTTGGTGGCTTATGCTTTGGGCTGAATTTAATTTAGAATTCATCTAATAGAATTCCATCAAAGGGAAAACCATCACTGACCAACTAGCTACCACTCCTCTCCTTGATATCCAACCCTCAAATCTTGAATTCCCTGATGATTCTATTACCACGCTTTCTATCAATGACATCACCTATCAAATGATGATATTCTTTGATGGGTCTAAATGTCAAAATGGTGGGGTAGTGGGGTTTATCCTCATTTCTCTTAATGGTGAGCTGATGCCTTTATCATTTAAACTAGACTTTGATTACGCCAACAACATGGCCAAATATGAATCCTTAATTCTAGGTCTTCAAATGGTTATCTCCTTAGGAATCAATTCCATAACCATTTTTGGTGACTCATAATTAGTTGTCACCCAGGTCAATGGTTCTTATCTACATAAGAATGAGACTCTACAATGGTATAAACATCTTGTAGATACCTTATTAGAATCATTTGACCATTACCTTTTGCACACCATTCCTCACTTAACTAACAAGTTTGAAAACATAATGGCTTATTTATCCTCCCACATACACTCTTCTTCTTCTTCCTCCAAAATATATATCACTATACATCGCCTAACTTTGCCTCCTTACATTTCCTAAAACATCCTCTTTATAGGGAATATTACTAATGATCTGCATGAATTGTGGTATACTCGACTCACAAATTACCTCTTTTACTCTATTATTCCTCTCGACCTCTCCCACAATGTGTGGCATGCATTCGTAAAGTGTAATGCATGTTACACTATGCTAGGGGGACTTCTCTAGAAATGAGGTTTTGATGGTCTCCCCCTTCGATGTCTCATAAATAAAGAGATTCCATTTTCTATTAAAGAGGTTCATGATGGGATTTGTGGTGTTCATTTTAACGGTCATGCAATTTCCAAATGTCTCCTTCACCTTGGCTATTATTGGCTAACACTCTCTCATGATTATACTGACTATGTTAGATGTTGTCTCTAATGTTAACAACACACCAACCTATTTCATGGTCTTAGTCATGCCTTACAAGTCACTAAAGACTTTTGGCCCTTCTCTCAATGGGGTTTATACTTAATTGGTGAGATTAAACCCCATTCCTCTCTTCATCACTGATCAATCATAACAACAATATAATACTTCACTAAGTGGGTTGAGGCCATTCCTCTCATATCCACTAAGGTTGGTAAAATCGTTAAATTTATCAACCATCATATCATATTATATTTTATCATACCTTAAAAAATCATAATTGATAATGGTAATTATTTCAAAAATAAGACTATCTAGCAAATATGTGATGCCTTTAGCATCAAACTCAGCTTCTCTTCACCCTATTTCCCACAAGCCAATGGGAAAGCTGAAGCTTTTAACAAAACTTTGACCAAAATCCTTATGAAAGTGGTTAACACTACTGGTAAGGATTGGCACATTCACATCCCCTATTCTTTATGGGATTACTGTACTATCATTTGTACTTCTATAGGAGCTACACATTTCTCCCTGGTCTATGGGATGGAAGTTATTTTGCCCCTTGAAGTCCAAATTCCTTCTCTTAGGATTTCACTACAAGACATTCTAACTAATGATGATTTTTTCTAAGAAAATTTGGCTAAACTTGAGCTACTTGATGAATGCTATCTCATATCCCTTAACCATCTCCACATCTACCAAGAGCGTATCAAATGTGCCTATGACAAAAACCTTAAAGAGCATGATTTCAATATTGGAGATCTTGTCTTAAAGGAAAATCAACATGTGACTAACTTGGAAAAGATAAAATGGGGCAAGTTTTCTCCCAATTGGCTATGACCATACATTATAACTCATAAATATGGCTCTGGATCTTATTGCTTGGCTTCTCTCGAAGGACAACTAGAACCTGAACCTCTAAATGCATTGCATTTATGACCATTCTTTTGTTAATTAAGTGACACTTTACCTTATGTTTAACTTAAGCTTATCTCTTGAGCAAACCCACTATATTCATATTCTTTTCACCTTACCATTATTCCTCCACACTTAGTTAACCTACAAATTGTTTTGGTTTTGTCCCAAAATGTGGAAAACCTATAAGCCTCTATAGGCTTGTCCATGACTAAAGTAACAAAAAGACTCAAAAAAGCAAAAGCAAAAGAAAATAATATGGGATACATCAACTACTTCAAATAATGCCTAGCTCTTAAAAAATTAGTCTTCTCCCTTTAAGGATAGCTACATTCAAATAGACTAATCCCTTGAAGGATAGCTATTAAAAAATGGCAAAATATAAAAGACTAGACCATACCATTGAAGGATGGCTAAGTCAAAAAACCACTATCAAAGGTAGATATGATTTAGAATCTTCCGTATTGATCAGATTCATGCCATTATGAGCTTACCACATTGATCATCTTACATAACAAAAGCAAAAACAAAGACAAACAAAAAAAAAGAAACACAATAACTTTATGTCATGGACTTGTCTATAGTCGCTCTCAGGCAACCCACAAATGGGGCATACCATTATTACTCTAAAGGTTATGCTACCTCACTAATCCTATTCCATTTTGCACCCTCTTTCCCTTAGAAAACACATTTTCAAGGGACTTTAACCTTACTTAACACAAGGTATTAACCACACTTTTCTAACTAACAAATGGTCAACTAATACAATGCATAAAAAAGGTTCAAACTTTAGAGCCTATTTACGTTGTTATTTTGGTTTGTGTCAATAATGATCACCTTGTCTCTCTTTTTCACCTTTCACTTCACATGTTGAATTTTCTTCTATAGATACATTTTCCAATAGAATAACTCACCATCTCAACTCATAAACACAACAACTCTAAATCCTACACCTACCCCAAAACCATTGCCTAAAACCAATCATTTCTAGTATATACCATCACATATATGGGAAAATGCTAAAAATTCAACATGAACACCATTATCCTAACTAATAATAAATAGAAATAATGTCACAATGCCCAAAACCATCAATTATGCATACACCATCACATATGGAAATTGCAGAAACCAAACAAACATGACCAACACATTCATTTCTATTATATACCATCACATATATGGGACAATGCTAAAAATACAACATGACCACCAGTTTCCTAACTAGCAATAAATAGGAATAATGTCACAATGCCCAAAACCATCACTTATGCATACACCATCACATATGGAAAATGCAAAAACCAAACAAATATGACCAACACATTCATTTTTAGTATACACTTGATCACATATATGGAAGGTACTAAGAATGCAACTTAACCATCATTTTCCTAAAAACCAATACATAGGAAACATACCAAGACCAAACCACTCATTTTTATTATGAAACCAATCACATATATGGTAAATACTAAGAATGCACCTGAACCACAATTTGCTAAATACCAATACATAGGAAATAAACCATGACCAAAATATTTGTTTTTAGTATAAACCATCACATATGAAGCATGCTAAAAATATAAATTAACCAAGCATATACCATTACACATATGGAAAGTGCTAAACCTTTATCTCATAAACACAACCATTTCATTTTATGCATATACCATCACATATGGGAAAGCTAAACATGCAAATCTCATCTACTATGCATATGCCATCACATACATGGAAGTGCTAGTAAACCAACAACATCATTATATCAATATATTAAAAATTCATCCAAAACCATAAACATATACATGAAAATAACATTTATATCATCATCACATCAAATAAAACATCTCATTATGTGTGTGTGTGTGTGTGTTGAATCAATATACATCATATACAAATATCAACATCTCTCATATCTCTCTCATATACATCTCACATCATTGGATCACAGGTTGGAATATATACAAAAAATGAATAAATACAAAAATATCTCTCAAAATTAGGATTAACACAGCCTCCTAAAAATCATGGTGAATGTGATGAGGTGGTGTCACCATTGCCCTTTCCATGTCTTGATCTTTGCACACTGGAACCTGAGGTCTATGTCTCTGATCACTCCTACTCCCTAAAATCTATAAATCTAGGAATTTGTAGAAACTCATAGATCACCCTCTCATAGTATGTGATCTCATCCAGTGTAATGTTGTATCTCATAAGAGATATAGTCTATGGAGGACCCATGTCACCTACCTATCTTGCTACTTATACTGCTACCTATAGAGGAGGAGGAGAAAGAATAACTACCAGTGCCCATATGGCTAACCTCAACTGATCTCTCTCTACTATCAATGAGGCCACTCATCCCTATATACTAGCCACCTAAATCTGAAGATGGCTCACCTAACCATATAAGCCTAAGACCTTTGCTTGTGAGGAATCCTATGAAAGGACTACAACATCTCTCTCCTGTATGGCCATGTCCATGGTATATAATGTTGTATCCCTCTCTAGCCTGCATGACCACATCTCTTGCTTGAATAACAACATTTCTAACCTGTAATGTTGCATCTCTATCTTAAATCATGGCATCCTTAGCCTGCATGGCCATATCCCTCTTCTATATGGCCATGTATATGGCCTATAAAGCAACATCTCTCTCATGTGCCAAACCCTGCATGTATGGAGCCAACCTCCTAATTGGTACAACTAGGTGTAGTCCTACCCACCATGCCTAGTATGCCCTAGTGAATCCATCATCAACCACATCTACACCTATTTATAACTCCTCAAAATAAGGTCCATCTATCTCCAACAACAAAGGGAGTGGTGCCTTGATGTCATCACACCTATATCTAGGGAAAGCAGGTATAACATCTTTCACAAGGTTGAGCTATCTTCTGACCTATGCCATGGGTATCATCTCAAGCTCCCCTACTCTCCTACCTTTGACCCATAGTGTGCTATGTATCTTGATGAGCTCCTCCCCCTTACCTCTAAAAACTAGATACATCAAGTAGGGGCATTACATAATATCTCTTAGACTCAAGCTAGTAGCCCTCTATAGTGTGCGATAATCTACACAACACCATCAACTTGTGTCTATACGATGGCCTCTCACCATCATCTGAGCTTGACTCTAAATAATACTACAATCATGGATGGTAGTCCTAGTGGCCATGTAACTATGATGTTCTCATATACCCAACAATGAAATAGATTCCCAACACATAAACTATAGCATCTGTGTAGATGCAAACCCCACAACTCTTTATACAACTAAGCCAATTATACAAACCCCCATGCAAAAACTATCTTTTGTTCTATCATCTAAGCCAAGACCCCTATGATGGTGATCAAAAATCTACCACCATCTATGTCTTATAGTGCATACACCATGATGCTAATCATCATTAGGATGCTAAGATGATGCTCCTCCTTATCCACTAAAAATAGAGGATCATAATCAAATGATGCTAAGTGATATGTAACCTCACTCACATCCTGATTGAACAATGATACCATATGGATGTTGTGTTCCTGCCTCATGCATGCAAAAATATATTCACCCTACAATGGTAGTCTAAGGATTTTGTATACATCCTTTAGTATGAATGTCATCTCACCATTTGGTAGGTGAAAGGTGTTGATGGTATGATCCCACCTCTCAATCGACATGGTCATCAAGCTGATATCTCAAGTGACCTAACAATACTACCAAGACCAACTACAACCATGTGGTCCCTCTCATCTACTAACACATCTCTCTTGATCCTAATCAAGGTTGTCAAAAGATAGTCTCTTAGGGTTAACTCATGCCTCACCTACAACCAAAAACACATAAAATTAATCAATAGACCTTTCTAACCACTACCTTAACCATTTTCCCTATCCCATGGGTAAACTACATTGGCCTGAGGCCCTTTTGGGCTATGTAGGTAGAACTCAATAGATATGGTGTCTTCTAGGGCTAGCTCAACCATCTACCTACCTAACTATCCAACCTATCCCTTTTTACCCAAGGCCTTATGACCTATCTCTCTTAAACTAGGCCTTTCAACCAATCTCTCACTATTCAACTGGTCTAAATCTACTCTATGCCACATGATTTGCCTATTCCTTAAGGCCTCATAGATTTTCAACTCTTTTTCTCCCCATTTCACCCTTTTTAATTTAACAAGGCCATTGATGTTGGTCACTTATCAACTGACATTGATGCCTAGACTACTGACATCGATGCACAACACATTGATGTTGGTGCCTTTGCCACTAATATCAATAGGAAGACCTTAAATGACATTAGTAGACTACCACTGACATTGGTGACTAGTTTGGCTCTAGGGCCAAACCCTACCCATTACCCATTTATAAATTTAACCCTAAACTACCGTAAAACCCACCTAAACAAGCCTAAACATGCTCCTAGACCACTCAACTTTAATTTTTTTCTTACAACATGCTAGCACAACTTACCAAGACAAAAAGGGGAAAATGTAGACACCAAAATTATGTTACACAAGTGTATAACTTGTTGTGTCAAAATGCCCCTTAGACCCCCTTTGTAACAAGTCTTCCTAACCCATGCCTTTACCCCACATAATTAATTAATTAATTAATTAAGATTAATTGAATATTTCATGTGCCACCTTACCCCAAGACCAATTATCCCCCTGTGAGTCACCACTAGACTTGGTCTCCCACAAATAACTATTTTTTACCCTATAAACAAATTTCTAACCAGTTATCTTATACCCAACCTTGCATACTGACCATTTCTTAATGGGTGTCACACTTGGCACAAAGAAATAGCAAAAAAGAACCAAATATAGCCTTTTTACCTATTTTTATACATCGACGTCTGTCAACCCTCAATTGATGTCAGTCAACTTGAGATCAACATCGATAGGATCACTGATGTTAGTTACTTAAGCAATGTTCTAAACCCATTTTGGAGCCCATACAAACATTCTCTCTCTCAAGAAAAAACTCACTTAAGAGATTCAAAGCAATCTTAACAAGCTTTTGGTGATTATCCACTGTAACCAGGCTCACAACTTTTCTATACTAGTCAAATCCTGAATTGGAATTGATCCATTGTGTAAAAAGCTTGAACTAAGGTGAACATGTGGCACACACTCATCTCCATTTAGTCAGTCACCTTAACAAAGCTTTATCAAGAGTATTTCTTTAGGTACTTATATCATTTAAGCATCCCTATATTCTATGAATTCTAATTATTTTTTATTAAGATTTACAAAAGTCCCATCCATCCTTGAGGAGGAGTTGCAAAACTCCTTCATCTCCATGCCTCTCCTTAACCAAACCAAACTCCTCATCCAAACTTTTTACCATCTCTCTAACCCCTCATACAACTCTTTTCCAACCCCATTAACCTATAAAATATCCTTCCCTACATTTAGGAAAGCTTTCTATGAATTTATGACTCCATTACCCCTACCAACATCAGTTATCCTATCAACATTAGTCACATTTCCACTATCGACATTGGTTACCCTATCGATGTTGATGAATTCCCTTTTACCCAAATCACCTTAAACTAGCCCAAATAGCCTGATAACAAACTAAAATTGTATTTTTCTTGCTCTGTGATACTAATTACTACACACAAATTATAAAAAAGGTACATGTAACTCTCTCTCTCTCTCTCTCTCTCTCTCTCTCTCTCTTTCTCTCTTTACTTTACTTTGTCATTTCATTTTTAACTCTTTATATTAAATAGTGGATTGTTATCCCCTAGGTCTTTTGTCACTTCTTGGAAAAAGCAAGTTACTTGGCAGACCACTTAGCAACCTACTAACAAATATTTTATGGCAATGTGTTCTTACTTATAGGTGATCCTCCCTAGCGAAAGAGGAGTTCTTGACTTCATCTGGATATGGTGCACACCAATCTAGGTACATATAATCACTAATCCCAAACCTTTCTTTCTCTATTTCTCACTTCTTAAATTTAATAAAAAATAATTGAAACAATAATCCATGGATATTTACAACCATATGAAAACTGCAAACATTTAGAGGATGAATATGAATCTATAATTATTGTTTTGGTCTTGTTGAATGGAAGAACAAATACAAAGATATACTTGTTGAATTACCAGAGGGCCAATTGCATAGACCTTGATAGCCTTACCTCATCTTCACATATGCCTCTTATTGAAATGTCCAATCATTTTACCATCTCAGACAATGGTCCAAGTGATTATTCTACACATGACACATTCCACATAGCCAAGCTTCCATAAAATCCTCAGACCTATGAAAGACCTAAGGCGAAGCCAATTTTCATGAAATGGAAATGAAAGGGAAAGGGAAAGATTCATAATCCAATGCCTATTATTTTCATGGTAGACACTATCCAAGAACAAGACCCACTTTATAATTATGATTCTTGGTTATATAATTACAAATTGGTTGATTTATATTGAAGTGCAAAGTATCCCATCCCTAACAGGACCATGGATAACCAAAGGTATGAAGGTAGAGGCATGGGGGAAAATTAGAAGGGTATGCTTGAGCCAATTTCTATAACCAAATATAAAACAACTCATGGTCTCATATTTAAACTACATGAGGGTGACCCCATATATCTTATTCATGATCCAACACCAATGAATAGTGACGATGATGTCTATAGTGAAGCAAAGTTAGATCATATAATATATGAAGACCTTACCAATACTAACTTATTCGACCCATATAATATTTAACCATAACATTAGTAATCCAACATTCCACACTTACCCTTTATCATCCTCAAATTATAGACTAGGACCAAAAAGAATCCTCAATACCTTTAGATGAGTTTAAGAATGATGAGGCTTTTTGTGATTTTTTTGGCCTAAGAAACAATGTTCTATTAGGAGACCATAAACAAGGGTTTTATATTAAACTAAATCTTGCAACCTATTTTGGAGAGTGGGTGAACACCCTTAGCCAAATAAATAAAAATAAAACATTGAGGTCCCAAAGTGAAAAATTATTTCAGGGGCCACTAGATGGGGATGTCCACCATTATTTGAATGAAGCTCAAGAGACCACCAATAATGAACTTAATTTAGGGTTTGATCTCAATATAAAGGAATAATGTGCCTTTGATAAAATCATCCAAGAATGTCCTATAATGTTTATTAAATGTCCATTTATTCCATTAGGTGATTCATAGTCATCCTATTTGGGAGAGCTTGACAATCCATTCTGACTATAGGAATTTTCCATTGCATAAAAATTTACATCCCTGCCAACTATTATAGAAGATGTCTCAACTCTCATAATAGAGGATATTATAAAAGTCAACATTGGGATGTCATAAGACCCAAAGTAGATAAAATTAGGTGCTTCCCTCACTAAGGAGGAATGTGAAGTTTTTTACAACCTTTTTGAGAGAGTTTGTTGACATTTTTACATGGGCCTATTTAGACATGACAGGTTTGGACCCTACCTTGGTTGCACACCATCTCATTATACATCCTAATGCCAAACTCATTAATTAAAAATTACATAATATTCATCCTCATATTTCTATGTTGGTTAATAAAGAGTTAGAAAAAATATTGGAGGTGAGATGCATCAGACTAATCAACTATTTAGAGTGGATCTCAAACATTATGCCTATCAGTAAAAATCTAGAAGGGATCAGAATCTATACTAATTTTTGAGACATCAACAAGACCTACCTAAATGATAATTTTCCTCTACCAAATATCAACATGATAGTTGACTCAATAATTGGGTATGAAATGCTTTCCCTCATGGATGGATTTTTAGGATATAATTAGATAAGGATCAAACTAGAAGACTAACATAAGACAATGTTCACCACTCCTTGGAGAATAATTATTTATTAGGTTATGTTGTTTGAACTCAATAATGTTGGGGCCACATACTAGAGAGATATGACCATTATATTTCTTGACATGATTCATGATATTATCAAAGACTATGTCAACAACATATTGGGTAAATCTAACACATTTGCAAATCATCAAACCATACTATAAAAGATATTTAAAAGGCTTTACGAGTATAATGTTCAACTCAATCCCTAAAATTGAGTCTTTGGCGTCAATTCAAGAAAATTTATAGTCTTCATTATCTCTCATTGAGGTATTAAAGTTGATCCTACCAAGGTACATGCCATTACCAAGATGCCACCACCTTCCACTTTGAAACAACTTTGTAAGTCTTATGAAAAAAATTAGTCTATCAAATGTTTCATTTCACAATTGCCTGATAAATTCCATCCCTTCAATCATTTATTTAATAAAGGTGTTACATTTATTTGGGTTGAATAATGTCATAAAGCCTTTGAGGGCTTGATATAATACCTATCTAATATACCTATTCTAGTATCACCAATTCTAGGGAGGCCATTTCTACTGTACCTATATTCCACTGACAATGCCTTTGAGGCACTGTTATTTCAACATGGTGAAAATGGGAAATAACATGCCGTGTAATATCTGTAGACATCTAATTCCTAACACCATTTATGTTGAAATTGTCAATCTTACTCAAATTGCACTCAAATGAACATTTAAGGTAAAAATCCATAAAACGTGCTAAATGGCTCGAACTTGTCACTTACAGGTGCCAATTTAGGTCAATGTATCCCTAAATAGGGAAATACAATTTATGGGTCAGCTAACTTTGATCAATTTATTTTGAGTCAAAATGATGATTTTGCCTTTTGTGCTCTGGATCACTCTTTTCTCCTAAATTCATTGGTATATGCCATGCACCTTTGTTATTTTATGTTGAAAACATCCTAAATGGAAATACAATTTTGGCACATCTAACATCACCTTTTGATTCTTCCTGAATCAAATTACAATTCAGTAATATGTCTTTTTGACCATTTTGATTAATTGAAGGCCAATTTTCAAATAATTGCACAAATGTTGATTAACCTTTTTTAAGGTTAATTAATCCAAATCAAGAGCTTAAGTGGATTCTATAGGAGAGTTTTTGAATATTCATTTTTGAAAATTGATTCCTATTAACTACATCATCAAGTGACATCATTTCTTGGGAAGACATCCCTAGGCCATAAATACCACAAATATCAGGATTATGGGTCACCCATGCCTAGTTAATGCCTCCCATTCCTCTTCAATGCCCCTTCTTCCAAGGTCATGATGAAGATAATTATGGATTTAATTCTAAATATTAAGATTATCCATAGCCATGCATCTTAATCTTGAGATGGATGGTCATGGTTGATCCTGACCAATCTCAAAAATCTATAAATAGAGAGGCCATGGACATGAATTTTAAGCTTGAATATTGTAAAATTATAATGTTAAATTGTTTCTATAATCCTTTGCATTTGATCATTGATTTTGTTTGCAAGATTCATTGATAGGTTAGTTTAGTGATTTGGAATCATGAGCCTAGGTTTTATAGAGTGTTTTTGAGACATTGGAGGAGTTTTCCACCTTTGTTGACAAAGACAAGGATGATTGATCAATGGAGAACATGATTTTGAGCCACATGGATATGGTGAATCCATTTGGAAAGGTAATATGATGTTGCTTTCTTTCATTTTGTTTCTTGTTATCCTTTATAATTCCCATAGGAATAGATAGGATTAGTTAGTTAGTTCTTTATGAATTTTAAATTATTTATGGACTAATGCTTGACTAACTTGCTTTGTAATCCTCTCTACATCTTGGCACTCTTGGTGATATGAGATGCATCCCACACCGAAAGAAAATCATTTTATAAATTTAAAATATTCATTTAGACCCTTAAAACTCTTGCAAATTTATTTTCTATCTTTATTTTACCATTTTTTGTTTGCCACAGGTTTACATAGTAACCAACATCAACTAGTAAAATTGACATCAGTTGGATAGCTTAACCAATGTAGATTAGTAAAATTGACATCAGTTGGATACCTATCATTAGTCACATTGGTATAACTAATGTTAGTTAGATAACTATCATCAGTTAGAAAATGTAATCGTCATCGGTTATATAACTGACGTTGATCACTATGTTTTTATTAAAACATAGACCTCATAGCTCTATTTTTAAAGATCATTGTTTCAAACCTAAAAAATATTCAAGGCTAAAGGACATGCTAATGCTTTTATTGTTTGACCAATCTTGACATTTTCTAAAAGTATGTTTTAGATCACCTTTTACATGCTTAAAAATTAATTATGAACTTTGTTTTGGTGTTTAATAAAAAGTTTAGATGCTTAAATGAATGTTTTCAAAGTTCAAAATCTTAAGACCAATGGGTCAAATGAACACCACCAAATCTTTCATTTGGGGTTAAAATTGAACAAACTTGTCAATTTTTGTTTATAATAGTTGTTTAATTAGATTTTATTTCACAAAAAAGAGGGGTGTTGCATGTATGCTCTTCTATTTGTCCTGTTTAGGGAACCCTTGGAATCAAAAATGCCATTCCTATTGTAAATAACCTAGTCCAAGGCTTAGAAAGAATTTTTTTTAAAGCTCTCCCCAAAAACTCATCAAGGTTAGGGTGACCTTGAAAATGACCCTAAAGTCTTGCTACTTTCATGCTTTCCTTATTTTTATGCAAACTTGGATTGTGAGGGGGATGTCATTACCTCCCATGAGTTTTTGAGGGAAGATTTGACCTAGGGTTTCACCTCCTGACATTTACTTCATTTGGCTCCTAATTGAAGTTGCACATAAGAAGTATCTACATTTGGACATTACACTACACTGAATGAATAGCAGGATGTAGTGGTTGTAAAAAGAACTACACATTTTTACAACTATCCAATGTTGTGGTCACCCAATTTCCATGCTTCTCTTTTGCATTGTTTGACATAAAAGTCATTGTCTATTTGATTCCCCTAGAATGGTCAAAAACTTACTAGTTTAGTAGACCCCACTTTTCCATACCTTGTCAGTTTAGACTTAAGATGTTTGTTTTTAATCATTAGCTTACTTGGTCTTGATTTGTGCCTAAAACTAATTGTTAAGTCAATGAACTTAACCAAAATACATTGTCCTCAATTTTCTTGAGAAAAGGATGTGTTACGATATCCAAATGGAAAATTCACCATTTCCTTGTTCAAATTGTTATAAAAAACTTTGTGTCATATCATCCACTTTGGTGCAGTCATGCTACCCAATTGAGTCTAGATATTTCACCCAATTTGTTTAAATCCTTCATTTATAATCCATATTTGAAATTGAACCTTTCTAAGTTTTAAGGGTTGGTGTGTCAAAGTGGGTTTGCCATTTGTGCACTAAGGTTTTTCTAAATTGGGTTCAATTTTCCATTTGGATTGAAGGTTGTTTATTAAGACTCAAAATCATATTATCATCTTAGTGGACTCAAGTCATCTTGTGTATCGCTCATGCTTTGAGTCCTAGAATATATTTTATCTTACTACAATAATGTGTTGATGTTGTGCTACCTATTTTATCCTAGATTTATACTTAGTGATTCACATATGTTTTTATATCTTGAGTTGCTTAGTCTATTTTGTCTTCTTCGTAAACCAGAGATCTTTCCTCTAAAATTCTAGGGTCAACTTGTCAAAGTTAAAACTAGCTTTTACATTATGGGTGTATCACAAAGATATAGGATTTGGTGTACTATTTTTCACATTGGGTCTTTGAGTTACCTTAACTCTTCCAATCTATATGATTTCAACCTTACCAAAGGTTGAGTAAACTCGTGAACCAAATATTCTGAATTGTGCATGGTTTCAAACCACCCTCCCTTATAGTCTCATTAGTACCTTGGTTATTTAGAGAGCCAAAGCATACTTTGTTTGGTTTCCAAGCATTGGTCTAAAGTTACTCAAACACATATAACAAATCTTTTAGAAATGACTCAAAGGTTCACTCATAGTGGGGCCTCTTATGGTCTTAGTTATGAAGATGAACAATTTTATGATGGTCAAGAGAACCCCATTGTTTTTGATGATATCCCTACAATAGTAGAATACAAAGATGATTACAATGAATATCAATCCAAAGAAGATCAATATGAATCCCTTCTTAGATTGATAGAATCAGGTGCTAGACTACCTTCTAAATTTCCTATAGAACAATTGCATACCTTAGTTAGAGAAGGAAAATAATGACACTAAGAGAAATCTTTTGCATGAATAGACATACCTTCTTCCTCTAAAAAAGGAAAAGAAATACAAATAGAGTCAAAACCCAAAAATATAGATCTTGTAGCTAAGATCAGGATAATAAGTCAATGATATATAGATCAACTTGTCATAGACTTAACTAACTCCCTAGTTTCCACTTCAATTCACAATGATGCTTCGAAAGAACAAGGAAATGTGGTTGAAAGTATGCAATAAATATTAGATGAGGACATTACCATAGTGGATCAAGGTAATCTAAATGAGTATTTAATGTCATAAGAGATCTTACAAAGTGTTATATTTGACATGGAACATATATTCTTAAATCATCAGGAACCTCTTGTTACTTTACAAACTCAAAAACCCAAACATTTAGTTTGAATTGAGGAAATCCCTCAAAACAATTTGGCTAGTTCTTTTCAACCAACCCAAAAATTGGTAAATAAACATAAAATCAGTGACCTATATTCTTAAATCAAGGAGAAAATCAGAACCAAGTCATGGATCAAAAGGTATACACTCCCTATAGATCCACATAAAACTAGGGGCACATTCCACCCCAACAACATATTTTTCAATCCACAATGCACCAAACATACAATAATGGAATTCTATGAAAAAAATTGTTCAAAGACTGGAGATGAATATTATAGTCAAAAAGTACAAATTCGATGAGATATACCCATATCCATTTGATTTATCTATTCTCCAAAACCCATTTCCACCTCATTTTGAGGCACCCAAATTTGAAAAGTATAATGGAAAATGAGATCTACATGAACACATACAGGCATTCTTTATCTTATGTCAAGAGGTTGCTTATAGTAGCAAGTACTTACTATGACTATTTCCATGAAGTTTAGTAGGACAAGCTCTTGATTGGCTACTTAAACTACCCAAGGGATTAGTTTTGGATTGGAATGACTTATCAAAAAAGTTAGTTAACCATTTCTCATATAACATAGAACATGAATTAACCATTGTTGACTTATGCAAAGCCATGTAGCATGATGGTGAAAATTTCACCAGATATCTACAAAGGTGGAGAGCATTGGTAGGCTGCTTTCAACATAATTTTCTAGACAAACAGTTGGTTGATATCTTTGCACATAATTTGAATCCTAGATTTATGCATAATCTATGATTAGATTGTGCTAACTCATTTGAAAAAATTATTGACAAATGAGTGCAGATTAAGAAGGCTCTTATTTCTAAGGGCCTTTTTGATATTTTTGCGTAAGGTCAAGCATCTAATCAGACTAAATCACTAATTCAAATATTTATGCAGGATAATCCTAAAGGCTTTAGCAAAAATAATAACATGGTTGGAAATGGGGTGAGTAAAATAAGACATGTACAAATGTTATAGGCTATGCCTCCTCCAAATGTACAATTAACTCCCCCAAATCCGCTACCTACTTTGCAGAGATAGCCTCCATGAAGGACATTTCATAATAATTTTAGAGTCTTTAGCAAGTTAGGAGAATTAGTTTAAATAGTGTTACAAAATCTCATTACAACTAATTTAATTTTATGGCTAGTATCAAGGCCATTTCCTCAAGATTAACCAAAACTAGATTGGTACAAAGAGAATGAATGGTGTAACTTTAATCATGTTGATGATCATTGTGCATATCATTGCATTTAATTATGACATATTATTGAGGAATTTATTAAAAGTGGTGAACTAGAAATTAAGTTGGCCCCTAATCAGGACATAAATTAGGATATAGGAATCTACAAAGACCCCTTTACTTAACATGATCCACTGCCACCAAGAAACAATCAAAATGGTTACAATCAAGGATAGAGGCAAAACCAAAACAAACAATAAGGTCAAAATAATAATGAGCATAATCAAGATCATAATGCCATACTTATAATGTGGATTATAAATACATACCTTATGAATATAATAATACTATGGGACACATTTCTATAACCCACATTATCACTGTTACTGTAAAACCACGTAGCCAATCTTGTGTTCCTCGCAACACAGGACCCATCATTATAGGGTCAACACCCTCTCCCCCTAGTAATACCATGTCGAGTTTGCATCATCATGTTGCTACTCCATTTACATAGGTTACTAATCCTAAATAACAATACATTTATTCTAATTATAAAGGCTCCTCATTGACCCAAAATTGTAGAAATATAGTTAGTCACCCATGAGTCACCATCCAAAGCCCTTTGCCTTCCTCTTCTAATTATAATAACTCCTTACCATCTCTAGGTTGTGTATTCGTAACTAGATGCTTACAAGTTACCATCCAGGGCCTTTCACCCAATTCTTCCATAAAACCAAATGAGAACATTGTGCCAATAATTCTAAAACTGAATACTATCCTAACAAAGACTAAAATAGTTCAATCCACAATTCAAAAGCCTTATAGTCTAACATATCAATTAGATAAAACCCATATATAAATTTCTATATTATAACTCTTATGGACATATGATGTCCATAGAACCATCTTTAATAAACTTTTATAAGAGTCTATTATGCCTAATGATATAAACCTTGATCAGGTTTAGAACCTAGTTGGACACTTGTCTTCATTTTGGCAAATCACATTTGATCAAAAAGACATGTCCACCCTTTACCCAAACCACAATAACCCATTATACATTGATATAATCATTATGGATCACAAGATCAAGTGAGTTATTATAGATAATGGTTTAGGGCTAAACAACATATCTCTTAAATTGGTATGATGATTAGGCTACATGGATAAAGACATTCAACTATAAACTATTAAAATCAAGGCTTACAACAACATCAAGAGGGAGTCATTTGGTTTCCAATCATGATTGGGTCTATTTTTCATCACACATTATTCCATATTATAGATATTGAGCTTCCTTATAACATAATTCTTGGTCATCCTGAGATCCATGAAGTATAGGTAGTTGCATCTACTCTTCACCAGTGCCTTAAGTTTCCCCATGATGAGATCGAGGTTACTATTTCTATTGATAAACAACCATATAATTATTGGAAACATCTTGAAGTAGAGTTTCATAATTATAACTATTACCTAGGTTATAAATTCATCACAAAGAATAATAAATCCATCATTTATCATCCATCTCCATCTAATTATATAAACCCTGGTGATGTAGCCTCCACTTTGACTGATCCATTTCCTATAACTTTGGCCAAGTAGGTTATTATTAAAGACATAAGTATTTCCATGTATCATCTAAAGGACATTCTCCATATTGAAAAATTACCAAAATCCCCTAAAACATTTGTAATCCTTAAACTTCTCAGACTCCTAACAAACTCGATTAGATTTAGCAACCAAAGAAGAAACAACCAAAACCTCATATGGTTTTTGCACCTACAATTGCACCAAAGAAAGATCAAGAGGCTTTTAACAAGGGAGGTGGGTTATATTATAAAGGCCTTGCTAATTGTTTTTATAATCCAAAGTATCCTACCCCTAATAGAATAATTGATCATCTTTACTATATAGGTAAAGGCCTTGACCTACAGGCACAAGGAATTTTAGAACCCTTATCAACTAGAGTTTTCAATTGGAATCATGGTATCAGATTCAAACCACTAGAAGATAACCTAATAACATTTTATAATGACTCTTTCAATGTGATTAGTAATGAGAATCCTAGTAGTGACATAACATTTCATTATAGCCTTTTTGATGAGCTTGTTGACTTAGATTTGTTTGATTCAAATTTCATATTGACCATAATGCCTATTGGAGCTTCGCATCCTGAAGTAAAAACCTTTTCTAGTGGTGCTTCACTTCCTAAAGTAGGACATTATTTATTTACCATTGGTGTTTCTCATCCTAAAGCAAACCCTCATTTTAACCTATGCCTTTACCATCCTAAACTCATAGATTGGGATCAACAAAATTTGGTCATATGCCTCGATGAGTTCCAAAACAAAGAATTGAATACATAATACATGGGTCTATGAGATGCATTCCCAATTGGTGATCATAAGTAGGGTTTTGATTTTTCATTAGATCCTTCTACCTACTTTGGAGAATAGGAAAACTTTCTTGGTCATAATAAAGAATAAACATCAAGATCTTTAGGTGAAAACCTCTTTAAGGCACTTGTCAATTAGGGAAAAAGTAAAGAAAAGACAAGCTTTTGAGTGAAAACTTGTTTTAGGCACTCCTTGGTGGGAAATTTTTCTCATCCCCTCTAGACATAGAAATCCCATCCAACCCAGGTTTCATAGCTAGTACAAATATCTCCTTAGAACAATATCAAATATTTGAGCATCTTGCTCTTGAGTTTTCATAGGTTTTTGCCAATCGGCCTTTACCTAAGAAGGCAGATTCTAATTCTTCATGTTATCAAGATCTTTGGGAGAAACAACAAGAAGATATAGTAGAGGAAAAGGATCATGACCATACATTACTTACAATTCTAGAAGATGGATCCACACTCATTATGGAAAGCATAAAAAAATTGAATTTGGGAACCCATGAGGATCCCAAAATTGTTTATCTTGGAGCTTCCCTTACTAAATCAAAACATGAACATATTATATCCATTCTTAAAGATTATATAGACATATTTTCATGGGAATACTCTAACATACTAGGCTTAGACATATATTTAGTTGTGTATCATTTTGTTATTCACCCTGGTGCTAAACCAATCAAGTAAAAATTAAGAAATATGCATCCATGAATCACCCTTTTGGTTAAGGACAAGTTGGAAAAGTTATTAGGGGCCAATTTTATCAGAACACTAGACTACTCTAAATGGGTTTCTAACATAGTACTAGTGAGTAAAAATACCCCAAGCATACATACTTATACTAGTTTTCATGATATCAACAAAGCATGCCCCAAAGATGATTTTCCTCTACCCAACATCGACATGATCATCAACTCAATTGCTAGGTATGAGATGTTATCCTTAATGGATGGATTTTTTGGTTATAATCAAATCAATATAACCCCTAAATATCAACATAAGACCACGTTCACCACTCCGTGGGGGACATTCTATTACCAAGTCATGCCATTTGGTTTGAATAATGATAGAGCCACATATTAGCATGTAATGACTATCATTTTCCATGACATGATGTATGACATTGTTGAGGACTATGTTGATGATATACTAGCAAAATCAAGAATAAGATCTAGACATCCCGACATTCTAAAAAGAATATTTGAGAGGCTTCATGCATTTAAAGTTTACTTGAATCTTAGGAAATGTTTCTTTGGAGTCACATCATGAAAATTTATAGGGTTAATTGTATCACAATGAGGAATCAAATTTGACCCTACAAAGGTCAATGCTATTGTGGAGATGCCTCCACCAAATAATCTTAAACATTTGTGAGGTCTACAAGGAAAGATCCAGTCTATACACATGTTCATTTCCTAATTGGTAGATAAGTGCCACACATTTACCCATATATTAAAGAAAGGGGTAACATTTCTATGAGATGAAGATTTTTAGATAGAATTTTCAAATATTAAAACTTACTAGGCCAATCCACCAGTCTTATGACCTCCAACACAAGGAAAGCCACTACTTCTTTATATATCAACCACAAAACATGCACTGGGGGCACTTGTGGCTCAGCATGATGATCATGCTAAGGTACACACTGTTTATTATTTAAGCCACACATTGGTAGCCTATGAACATAATTATATGCCTATTGAGAAGGTATGTTTAGCTATGGTGTTTGCCACTCATAAATTGTGACATTATATGCTAAATAAAAAACTATTATTATCTCCAAAGTAGATCCTCTCAAGTTCCTTTTATCTAAAGTATCTCTTCAAGGATTCATGGCTAAATGTATTATACTCCTTAGTGAGTTTTATATTAATTACTATAATTAAAATGCAATCAAAGGATAAGTTCTTGCTAACCAACTTACAGAAGCTCCTATTATAGCCACTCAACCTATCAACTTTGACCTTCCAGATGATTCTATCATGATGATAGAACGAGCATCACAAGAACTTTAATAGTGGATGCTCTATTTTGATGGATCCTTCACATCCTGAGGGTCTAGAGCTGGTATATTTTTGATCAAACCACACAGGCATTTTATCCTAAAAGCATTCCATATATAATTTTAGTGTACAAATAATATAGCTGAATATGAGGCATTAGTTGCAGGGCTCCATCTTGCTATACAATGGGATATTCAAAGCTTAAAGGTCTATGGAGATTTATAGCTAATCATAAATTAGAGAACTAACCAATATCAAAAAAGGGATGATAAACTTGTTACTTATAAGCAAATTATCGATAACCTCAAAACACATTTTAAATCTCTACAGTTTGAGCAAGTTCCATGAGTCAACAATAGATCTACTGACGCCATGACAATAATTGGTTCCATGATTCAAATAAATGAAAATGCTAAAGAGTATCAATTCTTGATTGAAAATATTCTTTAGTCGACACATATTCTAGTAGATTCAGAGAGGATATGCATCATTTCTGATCCTAATTGCTCACTTGAGCTAACATGATACCAAGATTTTTATAACTATTTCCATAGCCATGTATTTCCTACCAACCTTTCCAATAACCAAAAATAACTATTCCTTCATCACTTAACACATTATATCCTCCTTGGAAACATGCTTTATTGTAAAGGTTATGATGGAACACTTCTTTATTATTTATCTTTGGGAGAATCTAAGCTACCACTAAAGGAGGTTCATAAAGGAATGTGTGGGGCCCATATCAATGGTGTAGTCCTCGTAAAGAAAATCTTCAAAATAGGCTATTATTAGCCCAAAATGGAGACAGATGTTTGTAATTATGTAAATAAGTGTGTTCCTTATCAATAGCATGGCAACTTGATACATGCACCTTCCTTACCATTATATCCAATTACCACACCATGGCCATTCTCAACATGGGGTCTCGATCTCATTGGTAAAATTAACCTAACATCTTTAGATGGCCATAAGCACATTTTAATTACAACAAATTACTTTACCAACTAGATTGAGGCCATTCCTCTTGCTTATTTTAGCGATAAACAAATAGCAAATTCATTCATTACCATATCATCTAATGATATGGCATCCTAGTCCATATTATATCTGATAATAGCAGATCCTTTATGAACCAGGATATGAAATCTCTTTGTGAAAAATTCAAGATCAAGCACAAGTAATCCAATCCATATAACCTATAAGGAAAATGATTAGTTGAGGTATCAAATAAAACCATTCTAGCCATATTAAATAAGATTTTCAATGATGTTGGCCATAATTGGCACTTGCAACTCTTTCCTGCCCTTTGGACTTATAGAACCAATCATCACAGCCCAACTAGAGCTACTCCATACTACCTTATTTTTGGCATTAAAGCAATCATCCTAGTTGGTATTGAGATCCCATCATTAAGAATATCACTAGAGCACATTGAAGATAATAAAGACTATAGAGCCTCATGACTGCATGAACTAGAACTTCTTGATGGTAAGTGTTTGGCTGCCCTGGAGAACTTGTAGGCTTATTAGAATAGATTGCAGAGAAGATACAATAAACACATTCTCCTTAGAGAATTTGAGATTAGTGACTTAGTTTTGAAAGAGAACTAGAATAATACAAATTTTGAACCCCCCAAAAAGGCAAGTTTCAGCCTAATTGATTAGGACTATATATTGTAATAGAAAACTTCACTTGATTTTGGGGTTCTAACCAAGCAAACCCTTTACCAATTTATAGGTCATGAGGTGTAAAAATCCAAGTGGATCAGGAGCATATCAACTGGCTAAACCTAATGGTGAAGAACTTTTAGATCTTATGAACATCATACACCTTAAGAGGTTTTATGCATGAACAACTTTGAATCTTTTTCTATAAGACCCCTAACTTGGGTGCAACTTGTGCTATCATAATTTTATCCCATGCTTTTATCTTACCTTGAACATATTTTATACTACCTTGGTATAATTTTCATGATTCTCGATAGTAAAGGCTTTTAATCCTTGGCATGCTAAACACATTCTTCATCCCATTCTGGATTGCTCTCTTTGAGAATCATATTTTTTATTATGTCTAAGGCATGTTATAAGCTTGAACACTTTTTATCCCTTGATAATTTATGATCTTGATTATGTCTCATGAATATTATGAACATCCTTAGTAGTAGTTCTACAAAGTAGTTTAACTAGGACAATATTGTGTAGCTTCAGACAGGTGAATAGCAACATATTCTCAATTCTAGACCATTAATACACTGTTACAAATAAATAAATGTTACACTTGTACACTTGTACTTGTAATTATCTCATGATTCTATACACTTGTACATTCTCATTCCACCATGCTACACTCTTGCCATTTTCCAAGCATAGAAACACCAATTCATTTCATGTTATCTCATGCACTTGATATTTTACAAGATCATTATTTCTTATTTAATCATCTTCTTATTGGCCCAACCATTCTCATTGTTTTTCATATATTTCATTTCTTGTATAACATTAATCATGTTGGTCTGATAATCATTTTTCTTCTATCCCATTTCTTGGGAGGACTACATTTGGCCTGAAGTTCATGTTGGAACATGCATCCATGGAACTATGTAGGTAACATCCAATTGTCTTATACATCTATAGGTATCTTGGCCAACCCCTTCCTTTTCTTCTCTTCCCCCATTTCTTGTATCATTGTTCCTCTTTAATTAGGGAACAATTATCATGTCATTGTTCTTTGTTATGATGTGGTAGAAAGTAATGCCTCTAACACACATACATGGACATTTATTTTTAAACCACACTAACTTGGTTTTTGTTTGTGTGTGTTTATTTGAGTTATCTTGGTGTTTTGTTGTGTTTTTACACCTCTCTTTTTATTCCTTCTCCTTTTCTCTTTTTATTAGTTCTTGTCTCCATTCTTGGTCTTGTGTTTGTTTGATTGTTTTTTTCTTTTTAATCTTTTGTGTTTCAAAACATATTGATGATTCACATGGATCTTGATTGTTTATATCTTGATCCTATGTTATTACATTGTTCTTGGAACGTTCTATTTATTTGATTATTGTTGGTGTCTTGTTTTTTCTATTTGATTTTGCTTTTCTCTTTTGTGTTCAGAATGCCTTGATGGTCCACATGGATCTTGATTATTCATATCTTGGTCTCATGTCATTAAGATGTTCTTGAATTTGTTTTTAAACATTTTTTTCCTACTCAAGATCATATCTTTATTTCAAGTTAGGTTCATTTATCTTTATCTTTTTTTGTCTTTTATTTTTTGTTTAAATGTAAATCACTGTAACTCTGGTTTTGGTCATTATTTTACCATTATCCTTAGTTATAGATATTCACATTTGAACTGGCTCAACACAATTGGAATCTTATGTAATTTTAAGTTATTCATACTTATGATGTGTAATTTCTTTTTCTATATCAAGCACTTTGTGCTCAGGTCTCAATGTCTTAACATCAACATTAACTTCGATGAACGATTCTCAAGAACACTTTATAACACCTAGGCTCATGATATGTAATTAGGATTCTAGGTAACGTGCATTTCATGCTTCTTTCTCTATGATTAGATGTGCATCTCTTTACATATGTTGTAAGTCTAATCACTTTTTGGTCAATTTTCATAATTTCTCATTCCATTCTCTCCCAAACTTGGGTGAACTACATTGGCCTGAGGATCATGTTGGAACATGAGTCCATGGAACTATGCAGGTAGCACTTAATTTTTATTGAGGTCAACTCAACCATCTCCATTCTTATTTTCATCTCTCTCATCACTTTTTGCATTGTCATATGCTTAGTTTTATATGGCTTTCTAAGCCATTACACCATCACATGTACATTTACACCCACTCGCTTTAACCTATATTTTTAGTTATATCCTTGAGCTATTTTGCTTGCCAATTGCCTATGCTAGGGCACAACATCTAAATGACATCTAAATCAAATTAGATCTATAGGGGCAAAATAATTATTTATTCTTTATCAATGATCAAGATTCACCCTATTGGGGCACAATAATTTTATCATGATCAAATCTTCTTTACTGGAGTACTTCTTATTATATTATCTTTAGAGACCCCATTCTAGTGGTGATTCTGTTCTTGAATTAGAATGTTCTCTCTTTTCCTCTAATTCTAAGATCTCCACATTAAATCCCATGATGTCAATATTTTAGTGTACAACTTGTCTTGAGGTTGATCAATGTCATAAGCACATAACTTATACTCTCAAATTAGGTACATTTACAGTGTGTCCATTACATTTATGGATTGTATCTTTCTTATTACCCCTATTTGTAGGGCCTATTATACCTCTCATTTTATTTTGATCATTGATGATAATCACATGTGCAAGTATTAGCTCATCTGAATGTGATCTATTCCATGGGTTGATCTCTCACATTCTCTCTCTTTTCGAGAGTCCATCCTTTTCTTTCAACCTAGTATGTCCTCTTGAGGGGGAATCATGGGTCTATTATAATTTCTTCTTGACAACTCTTTTCTTTGAAAAGATGTTGCTTCACCTGAATGTCTTGCTATGCCTTCTCAAATAGGTGTAAAATGTAGACATCCAATTCCTAACACCATTTGTTTTGAAATTATCAATCTTACTCCAATTACACTCAAATGCACATTTTAGGTTAAAATCCATAAAACATGCTTAATGGTTTAAAATTATCATTTAAAAGTGCCAATTTAGGTCAAAGTATCCCTAAATAGGGCAATGCAATTTATGGGTCAGCTAACTTTGATCAATTCATTTCGAGTCAAAATGATGATTTTGCCTTTTGTGCTTTGGATCACTTTTTTCTCCTAAATTCATTGGTACATACCAGGTACCTTTATTATTTTGTGTTGGAAATAGCCTAAATGGAAATATGGTTTTGATGCATCTAATGTCACCTTCTAATTCTTCCCAAGTCAAATTACAGCTCAATAATATGACTTTCTAACCATTTTGATTAATTGACGGCCAATTTTCAAATAATTACACAAATGTTGATTAACCTTATTTAAGGCTAATTAATCCAAATCAAGAGCTTAAGTGGATTTTCCATGAGATTTTTTGAATATTTCTTTTTGAAAATTGTTTCTTATTAACTACATCATCAGGTGATATTATTTCTTGGGAAGACATCCCTATGCCATAAATGCCACAAATATTAGGATTATGGGTCACCCATGCCTAGTTAATGCCTCCCATTCATCTTTAATTCCCCTTCTTCCAAGGTCATGATGAGGATAATTATGGATTTAATTCAAAATAGTAGGACTATCCATGGCCACACATCTTAATCTTGAGATGGATGGTCATGGTTGATCCTGACCAATCTAAAAAATATATAAATAGAGAGTCCATGGACATGAATTTTAAGATTTAATATTGCAAAGTTATAATGTTAAATTATTTCCATAATCCTTTGCATTTGATCATTAATTTTGTTTGTAAGTTTCATTGATAGGCTAGTTTAGTAATTTGGAATCATGAGCCTAGGTTTTATGGAGTGTTCTTGAGACATTGGAGGAGTTTTCCACCTTTGTTGAAAAATACAAGGATGCTTGATCAAGGGAGAACCTGATTTTGAGCCACATGGGTATGGTGAATCCATTTGGGAAGGTAATATGATATTGCTTTCTTTCATTTTTTTTTCTTGTTATCCTTTGTAATTCCTATAGGAATAAATAGGCTTAGTTAGTTAGTTCTTTATGAATTTTTCATTATTTATGGACTAATGTTTGGATAACTTGCTTTGTAATCCTCTCTACAATATCTAAGCCATACACTAGTAGAATATGAGCATAACTATATACCAATTGAAAAAGCTTGTTTAGTTATGGCCTTTACATCTTAGAAGCTATGTTATTACATGCTTAACAACAAAACCATAATCATTGCCAAAATAGATCTACTCAAATATCTGCTATCCATAATAGATTTACAAGGTTGCATGGACAAGTGGATCATGATTCTGAGTGAATTTGAGATTGTATATGTCAATCAAAATTCCATAAAAGACAAGTACTTGCAAATTAGATTATTGAATATCCCCTTTCAGATATTCAACCACTCACTTTTGCATTCCTAGATGAGTCCATCATGACCATCATAGAAACACCTCCTGAGGAGTAACACTAGAAGCTATATTTTGATGGTTCATTCTCATGGAATAGGAGTAGGATTATTATTTATTACACCACAGGGGGTTCTCATTCCCAAATAATTTTGTATTAGCTTTCTTTGTACTAATATGATGGATGAATATGAAGCACTCATTTCAGGTCTTTATCAATTAGTACAATGAAACATTCATCATCTATTAGTTCATAGTGATTTTAAGCTAATCATTAATCATGTTACATATCATTTCTAGACCAAAGATAATAAGTTTGTACCGTACAAGGACATGGTTGGCATTCTCAAGAAGTAGATTTCTCACATTTAGTTTGAACATATATGTAGGGCCAATAACAAGAAAATAGATGTCATGGATACCACTAGTTCTTTTATTCATAGCACAAACAAGTCAAAATACTATTAGTTCCTCCTTGGACATCTTCTAGCACCTATTCATGAACCTTCAACTGCTGAAATAATCTATGAAATTATTGGTCCTAGTTCTATTTTGTATTCAAACTTATATAATTATCTTCAAAAACACATAATTCCACTAGACCTTTCATAAAAACAACAAAAATATTTCACATACCAAACCTCTCGATATACCTTACTTGGCCTAACCCTTTATACAAAATCTTTGATAGAACTCTATTTCATTGTTTAAATTTGGTATAAGTTACATTAGCATTGAGGGAAGTTCATGAATGTGTTTTGTGGAGCCTACACCACTAGGGTAATTCTTTTTAAAAATATTTTACATATTGGTTACTATTGGCCAACCATGGAAGCATATGTAATTGCTTATGTAAAAATATGTAAAAAATATCATAGGCATGCAAATTGGATTCATGTACTAGCCAAAACACTCAAATCAATGAATACACCATGGCTATTTTTAATGTGGGGACTTTATATCATCAAGAAGATTAACCCTACCTCCTCAGATGACCATAAACATATCCTTACTACCACTGAGTATTTAACTAAGTGGGTTGAAGATATACCCCTCACTTACATGACTCAAAAATAGATTTCCAAATTCATCTTCAACTACCTCATTTTCTGTTATGATATCCCATTTGACATTATATCTGATAATGGAAGATCTTTGAAAAACAAGGATGTTAAGGAACTTTGGTGTTGAGTTTAACATTACTTAACACTTTTGCACAACATATTACACACAAGGTAATGGCCAAGTAGAGGGATATAACAAGAACATTATTAATGTTATTAAAAATATTATTAATGATGCTAACCATGATTAGCACCTAAAGATATTCCATGCCCTATGGGCTTACTATATTAATTACCATCCTCTAATAGGAACCACAACATATTCCCTTGTTTATGGTACTGAGGCCAAGGAGGTTGAGTTTCCTTTTTTGCATATCTCATTGAAACACATCCTTAATGATGAGGATTATAGAGTTGTTCACCTACAAGAGATAGAGTTACTATATAAAAAATGCATGGCTACTATAAACAAACTTAAGACATATCAGAATAGACTACATGGTTAGAATAGCTACTGTGTCAAGCATGGAGAGTTTGAGCTTGGTGATATTTTCCTCAAATAAAAATAGAAGAAAACCATGGATAAAAAAAGAAGAAATACAAGCTCAACCCTAATTGGATAGGCCCTTATGTCATTACTGTAAATTATAGATCTGTAGCTTATAGGTTAGCTACACTAGATGGAGATGAGCTTGATGATCCCATGAAAATAATACATCTCAAATGTTGTTTTACTTGAGATACCTGAGGTATTATCTATGAAGATCATTTACATCATACCTTAATGTCACCTTCCTTGTACCATATCGTGTACCATTCCTTCTATACCTTTCCTATTGGTTGAGGTTGTTTTACCCTCTCTCCCCCCTTTTAACTTTGGTTCTAACCTATTAGTTATTTGGGTACCTTCAATGATGGGATTCAAATGATGTTTTAGTTATTGATTCAGTATTTACTAAGAGGAAATATCCTAGGGTAGTATGATAGTTTTTTTACAATTGCATTATTCTTTATTGTTACGTTCTATCTCATTCCCGGTGTTACTAATTACAAACACCTTTGGGAAAATTAGTATCATTAATCCATGCCATTATTTACTCATTATAACCACCTTTGGGAAAATTAGGAACAACCCCATTTTCTCCACATTTTCTATTTTCCATTTGCCTAATCAAAAACTTGATGCCACCTAGTTGAATTCTTCTACATAAAGGAGTAACTACAATGACTTGAGGTCTCATTTGAGGCTATGTAGGTAGTTCTTGATTTACATTGAGGTGAGATCTATCACCCCTTTTTTTATGCTCTCATTATTTTATGATCAATTTTAGTTTGAATGCTCTCACCATTTTGTAAGAATTTTTAAGCCACACTCTCACCATTTTTTGAGTTAGACCATTCTATATCTCACAATTATTGATCAAGTTGAGATGCCTTGAAAATTCCTTAAACATTTAAATTTTGTTAGATAATCTTAAAAATAAAAAAATTATGAAAATTGGCTTATATTTTCCATGTATGATATAAAGCTATAAATTTTTTTTGGGATTGGCCATTTTATCTATTTAGTTTATTTAAATACCACCTTGGTATTTTTCCTCCTATTTTTGGGAGAACTACATCAGCCTAAGGTCTGTATGGACTATGTAGGTAACATTTGGATACATGTAGTATCTCAGGTTGGCTTAGCCACTACTCGCACCTTCCTTTCTTTTTTGACAACTTCTTTGCCATAAGGTTTTTGGGACTCTTAGTTATTTCACAAGTAACCACTTATCCTTTAATTTCCCCATCCTTATTGGCCTTAGCTATACACTCTCTTCATTTTTCAAGTTTTTATTGTGAACATTATGCATTTAACTTTGATGCATTAATTACCACTTGGATTTTTTTATACTCTCCCTACTTTATGAGAAACCATTTCTAACGCTCTGACTATTTTGTGAGTTATTTACACTCTCACCATTTTTTGATCTTATTCTCATTCTCAAATATAGATGTATTGATAATTTTGAACCCAATTCATATGTGAGAGCTTATTTATTATCTTTTAGTGTGGTTTTAGTCTAAACTAGACTTTCACACTTCGACAATTTGTTTGGTGATGCCTTCATGATTATGAACATCACCCCCATATTTTCCTATGCACTCGCCATTTTTTTCTACCATTTCTATTTTATTCTACATAAAAATCATGTTTTCTTATCATCAATTTTATTTTATCACATATCTTGGGATAAATACATTTATCCTGAAGTTTATGTTAGATATTATGTCCATAGAACTATGTAGGTAGTGTCCACTTGCCTAATGCATCTAGAGTAATCTCAGAAACCCCTTACTTTTCTTATATACTCCCATTTTATTTTTATGTATCATTGTTACCTATAGCTTATGGGAAACATTGTCAGTCTTTTCTTCTTGCGGTGTTATATCTGCATCATTGATATATAGCTTAATGGTTACCCTGTCACTAAGAGTAACACCTCTATTACACATGTAAAGTTAATTTATATTCCATTTTTACTAACATTATAATTAACCATTATTTATCTTTTTCCTTTATATATTTAGCATATTTTATTTATTGTACTTTTATTTTCTTTGAATTTGTTGATTTCTTTTATGTGTTTGTTTATTTGTAGCCATGTTTGTTTATTTTTATTGGTGTTTTGTTGTTTATTTCTTTTTGTTTATTGTGTTTTGTTGTGTGTTTATTTTTGTTTATTGGTGTTTTACTTTGTTTATTTGGTTTTTTATTTTCATTTTGATTTTTTGAGTTTTTATTTCTCAGTTTCCATATGATTATTACACTTTATTTACACTTAAATTTTGATTACCCATATCTTATACTTGAGTTATGAATTAGTGTATGTTACGACACTTCATTCATTACATAGTATGCACTTGGGATTTTATTATTCATATCTTATGCCTAAGTGATTTATAATTTAATTTAAAATGAGTTTTACATGCTTTGGATACACATTATTATTATAGTTGTCTATAATTATGATATATAATATCCCAAGCTACAATAAAAATTAGTTTGGTGGAGCTTACAAGCAAATGGTGCTTTAGCACTTCTCCTTGTTCACACCTAGAAAATTTATGACTTACCCTAATACTAACCAAATGTAGAGTAAGTAGATCACAAATGAATTTTAATCCCTATTAATTAGGATGAGCATATCCATACTTGTAGGTAGCCCAAATTCTTTCCTATCTTTTGTGCCATCTTAATCTTACTCCATGAGTATGGATTCATTACATAATCCTCCTTTCCTAATTTTACATATTAGGGAAAATCATCTGATCCTTTCCTGATCATATTTTCCCTATTGGGGCAAAGATGAATTATATCTCACTACCATCCACCCTATTTGGGCACAACATTATACCAATGATTGTAACCACTTTTGGGAAAATAATTTAATTTCAATATATCTACCTAGCTGGGGAATTTTCATTATAATAATTATTATAAATACCTTGGTCAAATCATTATTTTCACTCCCATACACTATTGGGGAATTTTCATTATGCCAATGATTATAACTATCTGTGGGAAAATCATTATTTTCAACTCGCTATGCTAATGATTATAACCACTTTTGGGCAAATCATTATCATTTATCTACCCTAATGGATCATCTCACTGTGCCACTGATTATAACTACCTTTGGGTAAATCAATATTTCCACACCCTTTACCTATAGGTCACATCATTTCCTTCTTTTTGAGGGACCATTTATTGACCTTATTTTCCACGTGCTCCCTCAAGGGGGCATCTAGGGCTCATCCATTGCCGTATGAGGCATTGTCTAAGGCATTAACAATTTTTTCATTCTTTGAGAAGATGTTATTATGCATATATCCTATAAATCTTCTAAAATATGGGAAAACTATAGACACCCAATTTTGTCCACAACTATGTTTCAACCAAACTTTAGATTGATTTATACCAAATAATATAAATTAATCTTAAGAATCATAGAATATCCCAATTTTGTCTACATATCAGACATTAATACTCAGAATCATGTTTAGGCATTATCCTATACACAATAGTAATCTCTCATGAATTCATCTCCAATCAACTTACTACCTAGTAAATTGATAATTTAGCCTTTGGACCCATTAAGCGGGGCACTCAAACGATTCCTAAAGTGAAAAAATGCTAAGCAAAATGAATTAACTAAGAAAATAAAATTAAATGTTTACGTGAAATTTATATGTGCAATTTGTGAAAATGAATTTTGTAAATATTAAATTCTAATAAAAATGAGCTCATGATGATGTCATCATCTTCAAAGCCAAGGAATTGAAAATATGTCCCCTAAAGCCTTAAATTCAGAAATGGAGAGCCATGCTTAATAAATGGGATCTCTATCCCAAATATTAATTACTTGTCCCCTCCTTAACTCAATTAAGGTTAATCTAAACCTAAGCATAATTAACTCTAACCTAAATACACTTGGGTTAGAGTTAGTTTCAAAGGATATCAATACAAGACTTTACCCATTATTCAACAAGCTCTTTTGGTGTAATGTTATGATGAAAAAATACCTTCAATGAGCCTCTCTTATGTAGTGTTATAATTCCTATTTTTTTAGAGAAAGAATCCAATCCAAAGTTAAACCTAACATTTCTAAGGTGACAAGGAGAGATGATGCAAGGAACACCATTGTCAAAGATTCTTTGATCACATGACCGAGCACATTCCTCCATGGCCAACATAAAATTCTTTTTCTCAAAGAAGGTAAATAATGGTTTTTTTGTCTTCTATTGATAATTAATTGTGTTATTCTCTTGATCCTTGAGTGTCTAGGCTTGTGATGTTAGTTTTATTAGTGTGCTTTTATTTGGTTTTAATCATAGTAACATAATACTAATCTCTCCTCTTGGATTCTTATTGATCACAGGGGGTACATAACCTTAAAAATTTGATTTAGTATATAATGAGATATGAGTGACCATGCATTTTTCTGACATATTTTCATAATTTTGCACATCTATATCTCATGATTGTATTCGGGCCATGATATACTTATTTTCATAAATGGGAGAAATAGTGCATGGATCAGTTTCCATAGGAAATCAGTGGTTAAAACACTTATTTTTTTATATTTATGAGACAGTTAAAGGATCTTAATTTTTTTTTGCCATTCCATATTCATTACACATGAAATTATTTTTAAGTGTAAGACACTGCATATGCATTTCATGGAGGGGAAGTATCACTGACATCATCGATTAGAGGAATGGTGCAATCACATGGTAATAAAGAAAGAGGTATTCATTTTGCTATATACAGAGGTAATCAAGTGGTATTACCAGTGTTTTGAAGTTCATTTGGTTCATCATCATCTGAATCAACAAGAGTGACATGAAAGTTAGGATTCATGTTAATAAATTTAGGAAGAGGTGGACTATTAATGTGAGTAATAATAGAAATGTGATATTTAGATTTAGGATTTGGTATTTGGATTCTCCATGGACTAGGATCAGCTTCATGTTTGTAGTGTTTGACCTTATGTGTGAATTTGATACATTGATTACATGTGTAACATCCCCATAGGGATTTAATATAATAATGTAGTATTTGTTTTTAAAATATTTACTCAACACTTAGTCTTTAATTATATTACACCATAAGAATCTAATTTGTGATGTTAAACATACTAATAAAGCATATTAAACTTAATTAAACATGTACAACTATATTTACTGATCACTAGTAACTTATGTCAACAATCATAAGTGCATAAGGAAAGTAATCATAATAAAATCTAGCCATGGCTGGTACAATAATATAGCTATTGTTGTCAATGTACAATAATAATCAATCACATTTCCATTAGGCATGATGCCTTAATATAAGTAAAATAATAGATACAATGATCCATGGAGCAAGAGTCACTTTAAATATTGTATCTCTGATAATCTCAAGTGTAATATCCAAGTAAGTATTACAAAGGGGAGGGAGAGCATCATTTGAGTGCTTTTCCACACAAACTATGGACTAGCGATCCCACACACAATCCACCAAGTAGGGAATGGCCCTCCCTTCATAGATGATTATTTATTGATAGTGTTGGAATCTAGAGAGACATGATAGTACCCATGTGATGTAATATTTTTACTACATGATGTATATCATAAATAAATATACGTTCTAACATGATATCGCACAAATGCATAAATTATACATATGAAATGACAGTGTCTATTTAAAATTATTTTGGCTAAAGTTTTCAAATAGATATTGATCTCTAGGATCAGTCAATTTCATATACACCACTTGATTGGATTACCTTCATATGGCATTGATGATGCTAACTAAGTCGGTAAAATCTATCTCACTGCTTAGTTATAACCAACAATGCTAGATTTGGTTAATATTTATTATAACCAACATGTTCATGTAATTATTTCTACTAGCAAGTACACACACATGCTAATTACAAAAATAACTACCATACATACATTTATTCCATCAAACATATGAATGAAACTTATTTGTATTATTCATTACATAAACAATATTTATGAAAAACAAGTTTATTTACTGAATGCATGGAATATAATTATTTCCAAAGAATCTATTTTCCTTAAGTAAATGCTAATGTACAAATTTATTATTTTCATAATATATAGTTCATACTACTCAATATAACCAACATTCATAATTTATATAATGATTTAATAAACTCATAAAAAACACTTATTTATTCATTCATGAACTTAGGTTACATGTATATAGTTATAGTTCCCAATCATTTGAATTTCATGACTTATATGCTAAGTCACATAATATAAATATAGACACACTACTTATTTTACAAATATAGGCTATTCACGTATAGGAGGACCTATGTTCTCTTATACAAAAATTTCATATATTTATATGTTCTTATTATATACACCCCATATTATATATAATTTAAAGCACACTTACTATTTTAATCCTCACAAGTTTACATATCTATTTATCTCCTCATAGTTTATAATCAAGTTTCATGTATAAACTCAAAGTGTTTTGATACACATCTCCCAAAATGTATATTTATAGAACCCATTATCTTAGGTAAAATATACAACTATATATGTATATATATCAAACCTGGTGATAACTTACAATCATAGTTTTATAAATGTAAATACTCTATTCCACCAATACTTTATGACATTGACGCATTCAAATTTATAATCTTTGCTTCCTTCCTGAATAAAAATATAATCTACCTTGAATTTTAAATAAACAAAAATAAATTGATACATAAATAAAAAATATATGTATTCATTTTAAAATATTAATTCAATATACATAGTTGACTGATTATGTATATCCATATATAAGTCACTGTTCTAGCATTTATTTTAACACAGTCAATAATAAGTATATGATATATACTATTCACAACCTATGTTGCTTGATTTGAAAGACAAATGAAATCTTGATTCATCTATCCTTCTTATCAATTAACTCCAATACACTGTTCATTTGTAAACATGATATAGTTCACTTATTTTTGTAACCTCTATAGTTTATCCAAATTACCTTAATTTGTTCATATATAATATACATGGTTTCATGTAATATTCCCATAGTCTCTATGTATTAAAATCTGATTTTAATGATAACAAAAAAATTATTTTAAAAATATTTTCTCTGTTTTAGAATCATAGTGTTTATATAAATCCATTTGAAGTGTTTAAAGTTAATGGCTTAACCATAAATACACTATCTCACATCAATGTGTGAAAGGTATATTTGTTAAACTCGTATATAAATACATAAGTTTTGTTTTCATTTTTGAGGATATACAGACGTCATATAAATACACATACATAGTTTTATTCCCTTAATACATAGTGAATTTTTATGTTTGTAGACATAGATTAATTAAGGAATAACCATGTTTCATTTTTCTCTTCTATATTTTTAATTTTCCAACTTTTAGAATTGACTTACAAATCTAACCTAGTTGATAGTCTACTATTTAATCTCTTATAAATTTGTGCATAATCTTTTGTCTCGGGCAATGATAAATACTCAAGAACCTGCATATTATTTTTAGGTGTGTGTGTGTGTGTGTATATATATATATATATATATATATATATATATATATATATATATATATATCCTTTTAGGACCATTTTACTTATATATATTTAGATTTTTTAAAACTCAATCCAAAATATACTTATCAAAATCATATGCCCAGATTTCCATCTCAAACTAGGGCATCACACAATCTAAGCAAAACTGACCTTGTTTATTCTCTAAGTTATAACTTGTGAGATGGATCATGATTTAAGTTGTTGTATTTATGGAATTTTAAACATAATTTTTCATGATTAATACATTAATTTTTCATTATAGGCCAATAATTAACTTGGCATAATGGTTTTTGAGATATGGATCAGCCACTTAAGTGTCCCCCACACTCACTATCATGTATTTTGAAGAGTTTAGTTTGTGATTCATATTTTTAAGGCACCGAAGTAATTTACCATTGAAAGCTTGTTTGAATACATCATTCCCAATGATAACATAACTAAATGCCTATTGTTGTAGTCTATGTCTATTAATATTTGTAAAATGATTCAATATGTAACCTTGGTATAGGAAGTTGTAAATGTATTGTACAATTATTTATTTTTATAACTATTTGTCATAACAATAATTGCATTGGCATCCATTTTATTTTACATAATCAATGATGATCATAATTATTGTAATATAAAATTTATGCAATCATCACTGATATTGAAAGACATTAAGGCTGATGGACTAGCCATTGATCTAGGTGATGGTTATCCTTATGTAGGATATTGTTAATAGAATGTGTGTTCAATGTTTATTTTAATTTTTCCACCATATCTTTATATGGAATTAAGTGTTCTTATTTGGTTTGCAAGTTATTGGTAACTTGATTAATGACCAAGTGAGAGTCACCAAAAACCTAGGTTCATTCAGAAAAACCATCCATAAATAAAAAATGTATAATCTCCAATTATATAATTGATAATCATGTTGATGTTGGGTAAAAGAAAGTCATCTTTTAGATAAGCTTTGTTTAAGTCATGATAATCAATGCAACATTGAATGTCATCATTAGGCTTGGTGATGGGTATAATGTTAGAAACCCAATAGAAATGTGAAATGGCTCTTATGAAACCCATGTCTAAGAGTTTTTAAATTTCATCTTTGACTAGCAATACCACCATGGGATGTATTTTATTATATTTTTGTTTAACTAGTTTTTCATCTAGATATAGTAATATATTGTGCTTTTCCATTGATGGGTCAATCCTAGGAATATTTGAGTAATCCTAATCAAATAATTATGGGTAATAATTTAGGACCTATTTATCATTTTTTCCTTCATCCTCCTACATCATTATAACGAGTAATATTGGTCAAATATCTTTATCTATTCCATAGTTAGATTTTAATGTTTCTTCATTTAGCAAGGTGGAGATTCTTTGTTATATGATTTAATAGGAATATTGTTTGGTGCATTATGTTGGATATTGGTATCATCCCTCTCACAAATGTAAGCATGAAAAAAGGTGGCATGAGGAAACCTATTCTTGTGTTATAAGGAAGGGATATTCTTATATTCCCCCAAGTAATCTAGTAATGACTGTAGACACTAGAAAATTGCACACTTATAGCTTTTAATGACCAAATGTCTCAAAACCCCCTAAAAACCCCAAAAACCCTCTAAATACCTAGAAAAACCCCTATTAACCTAACCAAACCACTATTATTCTAGTCACATAATATTATTCAAAAATGCTATTTGAAAGTAATATTCAAAAGTACTATTCACTATGGGACCCACTATCACTATTCATGATGACATGGCAAGTGACATGGTAAGTGATATAAAAGTTAATATGGCAAGTGACATCACTTATAATCTATGTGACTTGATGTGGGACATCATACCCCACTTGGGACCCTTTTCCAATATGCTTAATGACCTCATTTAAGCATCACAAGGGACCCCCTTGAAATATGGCAAATTTTCCCTTAAGGGGCCATAATTAAACATATATTTTGACTTCACACATGAAATTAGACTTAAAAAATAGATACCTAACTATTTAAAGATAAAGGGAACCCATTTTTTACTTCTTAACCAAAATGGGAGACTCACCAACCCAAATCGAAATCCCCACCAGCCTCATCTTTGGCTATTCATGCACCACATGGAAAATGGCACCATATTTGGTGTGCCACCTATTTAAGTGATTTTATGAAGACAAGAAATGGTGGTGAAAAGTTTTTAAGCCTCATTCAAACCTATGTGCATGATTCCCATTCAAAATTGGATTCATGTGCAAAGTGGGAGACACACCAACCCAAATGGGAAGACCTATGATCAAAGTGGGAATCTGACCAACATCATCCTTCACTTATTTATGATCATAACTTGTAAAAATTCACCACATTTCACTATTCCCCTCTTTTGGCATGATTATTCACAATAAATGTTATAAATACCCACCCTCTCCTTCACCCAATGTTAAGTGAAAAGTTAGTCTTTGGTTATGAACATCTTTTTGTAGGTTTCTTTGGAGAAGGTTATAATTTTGGAAGTCATAATGATATTATAGGTAAAAATATCAAAGAAAAGAAGCTCTACTAGAATTTCCTCAAGCTCCATCAATATCATCTTCATTGACCATCTTCATCAAGCATCAAGGTAACATTTGTTTGCTTTCTTGTATTCCATTTCTTTCATTTCTTGGCCTTATTTCCTTGACATCACACATTTATCCCATTTATCTCTTCTATTTTAATACCTTTAACTCCCTACCCTATTATCCATTTACTTCCTTTTCCATTCACCCTTTATCTCCTTCTCACCACCTTAACCATTTACCCCTTTTGCCTCTTTGCCATCTTGACCTCTTGACCTCATAATCCCCTTTTACCATTTATCTTCTATTTCTTGACCATCATTTACCCATTTAAACATTTACCAACTCAATAAAAACCTTATCATTTCATTTTGACACTTGTCATAAACCAAACTAAAACCACCATTTTGCCTTAACCAACTTTTAGCATTAGGATAACCGAACTAGTTGCTTTATTTTGGTTAAATTAGCAAAGCATTTAATTCTATTATGTTAAATTTAGTTGTTTTATAGTATTAATTTCATTTTTATATAATTTAATGCAATAATAAATTTATTTTATCATCTCAACCAAGTTTTTAAAGTAGGTAGATTGACAGCCTCCTAGAAAGCTTTCACTTCTAGGATCTAGCTCACGCTAGGCAATCCACCGATCTACTTGTCTAAAAAACAAGTTTATTTAGTGATTTATTATTGTAGGTCATTATTCCCTAGCCAAAGAGGAGTTATCACAAAGTTTGGATTTAACATGCATGCATTAAATAGGTATTATTCTACACACCCTTCTCCACTAGTTTCTTCTTTTCACACTTAAGAAAAAGCAAAAAATAGATATAAAAAATGACTCATCATTTGAGAACTCATCCAATCCCCACATTTTTTATGAAGCATTTACATCAATAAAATGAGAATTTACCAATTTTAAATCAGTTGTATAAGTAGGTATATGCATATATATATATTTTGGCCTATAGAAAACATGGTTTAATACAAGTAGCTTATTTGTGCCTTGAAGATATTTAAAAAAAACCCAAGCCTTATTGATTTGTATTATGAGTGAGAAAAATAGGTTAGGACACACCTTGTTAATTTTTTCTTAATCCTTGTCCTTTATATCCATGTTTTAGACAATATTGATATTTGAAATTAGAGGTATAATATTATGGTGTAGGAATATTCATTTGTTGGACCATAACATAATGTTTGAAGGGAGAATTATCCATTGGACATATGTATATAAATCCCTAGTGGATAAATTTTAGGCATGCATGAAAATTATATGGGAATGCATACATTTGATGTATCCAAGATTATCCTAAAATTATGTTATGATTCAAATAATCTTACATCACTTAGCATAAAGTATGCATTTTATGGGGTCACATAATAATGTGCAATGCTAGTTTATCCAATACCTATGGGGAAATATTATCGAATCCCTTGATATTCTTATTTAAGGATTCTAGGTCTTTATCCCTAATATCAAGTATGAAAAGGAAATATATATTTTAAATGTTGAGTCTAGAACCATTTTCCATGATTATCTTTTTAACCATTTTATTACAAAAATGTAACAATATGTATACCGGCAAACAAAAATTTATAAAATGTTGAGGTGGTAAATCCTCTTTTTCAAATATATATTATTTTCAATCCATTTAATGGAGTTTATCATTGAGGTCACATATTGTGGCTCCACATTACTTGGTAATATGGCCATACATAATGAATTTAAAAGGACATCTTTGTAATTAAAATAATGATGTAGTAAATCTAAAAGTGAAGGTTTAGTAATAACATAATGGGAGTGAATTGTATAAAATAGTTGTTTCATGAATTCCCTTTGGTGCTTTGTAGTGATATGAAAAATCTCATTTTAAATATTATAATAATAATGGGTATTCAATGATGTATTTGGTTGAAATGGGGTAGGTTCTAAATCCCCTTTTTATATAACCATGAGTGAAACATAATGAGTAATGACTACCATTATATAGTGGATAATGAAGTAATTGATATATGTATCCATATTGAATGTGGTTTTTATTTAAAAAAAAGGATTTTTTAGTTTTGAATGTTTTATAATCAGATGTTAGAAAAAATAGTAAATCAGAGAACCCTAGGCCAATCTAGGGTTTGAAGACAAAAGTTTAGGTTCACCAAAATTCTAACCCTACATTTAGGATGGTGGGTATAGGTTTAAATATGTAAAAATAGTTCAAGCATAAGAGTGATAAACTAGTCTATATCAATCCAATTAAATTCAAACTCAAATAAATGAATATTCTAAAGTATAATATTGAGATATGATAAATATAGAAAGTAATTGATTTGGAAGATATTTAATTTATTTAAATACCAAAAATGAATGATAATTAGTTAGATTTATTATGTACTAGAAGATCTAGATTAAAAACTGTCGTAAAGTATGCAAGACAAATATTCTAGATCAGTCACTATATTTTAGAAATTATACTTTTATGGATACAAACACTACTAGTAGATCATGATTGTAGTCATATAAAATGTCACTTGAGTGCAATGAGTGTCACTTATGATCACCCATCCCTAGATTAAATTTAGACCTAGCTTGGGGCCTCTTTCAACCCTTATCCAAAATTTTTACAGGTATTACACATCTCTAGACATCCCAAAATCAGTCCTAGACCTTCCCTTAGGGATCTGGGCCCCAAGTTCCCTAGGTTTTTCCACTCAAACACTAACACACCCCTTTGAACACTAGTGTACGATACTAGTGAACCAAGGACCATGCTAGTGTCTCTTGCCTAATTTCAACCCCAATGGATATATTTTCAATTTTTAAGACACATAGGTTGACCTAGACATATTTCAAACTCTATAAAGGCATTAGATCAATATAAATACATGAATTTTATCCCTTTACCAACTAGATGGAAATTAGATGAAAATACACACAAAAAATCTAAGAATAAGTGGTGTAAAATCAAGGTCATTAATCCCTATTTTGACCTACTTCACCATATAGTCCTCTAAAACCATCCTAAGCTCATAATACATAGATTTCTAGTCTGAAGCCTCACTCAAATCACTCAAGATAATAATCATAATATCATCACTTGAACTTGCACTAGTACTTAGATCAAGCGAAATACATCAGGCTTGATCCCCTCTCAAGGTATTGATATGTAGGAAACTATATACATAACAAGTTATTGATGATATCCAACCTACCTATCTAACATCACACTTTTTATACTTGTTCTAATTAAATACCCTAAAAACATGGATATCTAGGGTTTGCATATAAAACTATTCCAAAAAAGGTCACATAAAACAAAACAAGTTTCATCTACACAAGAGTAGGCCTATCAGGTTTAGACATAACTACTCTTAGAAGTTCACATTAGTCCCTACATAAAGATAATAACATAGAACATAAGACATGAGCATAATACACTACTATCCAAGGAATTGTGTTACTATTAGGGAGGAATTATGACACTTGGATCCTATTTATGACACCCTGATAAGCCTTTATGCCAATTTGTAGCCTCTAGATCATCTATCTTAGTTTCTAGCTAAATACTTACTAGAGTCATTCATTATTATTTTTGGAAATATAAGATTAGGTCAATTGTTACATAAATTAATGGTTATATTTATATCATATTTTTACCCTATTTTACTATAATCAAACCCTTTAACAACCTACGATTTACATACACTAAGTCCTAAAAAGTTAAATCATTTGGTGAACCTAACCTAATTCAAATACTGCCCAGACTCTAGCCCTATATGCTACTATGGGTTGTATCCTTATTTTTCCTATTTATCTTGGTTGTGTTAGGATTTTTATATTTTATATATTCTATTTTATAATCACTATTTCATTTTATTTGATAGGCTTAATGGTAATCATATTGAGCATACTTAGATTCCTTATACTTAATATTATACCATGACAAACGACCAATTGCAACCCCTCTAGTGGATCCTTCAGATCCTAATTATGTAGACTTAAATGATAATACATCAAAACATGAGCAATATAATCAAGATACAAATGGTACACAAGATGGGACTTGAGATACACTCCCCCACTTGATAATGAAAATATTATAGTCAATAATGATGAGATTTTACAAAATTTTAGAGATAGAGTTCAGGAATAGTTCCATTATCATGCATAGATTTTTCAATCCATAATGGTCAATCTTTTAACCATCTAGATGCCAGTATTGTTACACCTATTATGGGGCCAACTCAAATTCTACAACAATATGTTCTAACTCAGAAGCCTTAAATAATGGCAACACCTCCTATGGATAGTATGCATTCATCCACTATAGATGTACAATCCCTTATGTTTGAAGCCAATTCTCTATAGGCCAAGGTGTTACATCTTGATCATAGTGCCACTAGGCCATCACATGCCTTCAATTCTCATGTTAGTTTACATACACCTTTGGCACAACATAAAGTGACAACTCCTTTTCCATCTAATGTTTTGGCACCCAAAATTACTTTGTATGATGGTAAGGGTGACCTAGAGCATCATCTATGAGTTTTTCACATAACATGTTTAGATTACATGTCCAATGATTGGATCTTTACTAAGTTGTTACCTCATAATATAAATAAATATGCATTAAAATGGTTCTTTGATCTTCCTAATTAATCCATCATTGTATCCAATTCACTAAAAAATATGTTTTTGGAACACTTTTTAATCAACATCAGTGATAAGGTTTCCTATGCTTAAGTTGCACAGCTCAAAAAAAAATCTAATGAGTCAATAGATAAATATGTCTTATGATACAAAACTATATTAGGAAAGATGAATATCCCCATGGTAGATAGAAAACTCCAAGACATATTCAAGCAAAGTTTATTATTAGCATTGCATGAAATTATCCTATTTAAGAAGGTTTCATCATTCACAGATCTATATCATATAATGAAAGAATGGGAACTAAATCTTCTCTCCATGGGCAAATTAAAGGATCCAACTAGATCAGATTCAACTACTAAGACTTTTAATAAGCCTCTATACAAGGTAAAGCCCTATCAGAAAAAGAATGATTCAAAAATAGTAATTAATTCAACTTCAGAGCCACCTCTTTGGATGGTCTTATCAACTCCTCCAAAGAGACCTTTTATGACTTTTATTCAATGACTAGCATAGGTTCTATAATAACTTTATAAATTCAATGTCATATCTCTCCCTCCAATCAAAGAGGTTGATATGACTAGGCCTCTTCCAAGGAATTATGATGTCAACGCATTCTGTGACTATCATGGGGCATCAGGCCATACTAAAATTAGGCGTATCAACTTGTGACATAAAATATGATATTTTATATAAGTTAATATCATTGATGTTGGCACTCCTAAAAAGGCACCTTGACCATAACCAATAGAAGAAAAAACATTGCGAATATTTTTAGATCTATTTCCAAAACATATAGCTAATGAGATGATGGGAAATTTAGGTGTTCATTATACTTATCAAGCACATACACCGCTATCATCTTATCATACTCATATAGTGGACACACACCCTTTACATAATATCATTGGTGGGTACCATCCTAAAATGCCAACTAGACCTCTCATCACTTTCTTAGAGTAGGAGATAGTAGATAATCACACAAATTTATATGCAATTTTTGTACAAGCCTATATTGATCATCATACTAATAAGAGTGTCATGATTGATAATGGGTCAAGTATTAACATGTGTATTATGATACTTATACAACACTTGGGGTCTTTTAGAGTAGGATATTTCATAGATAGATAAAATTATTTATGGTTTCAATGGCCATGTCCAAAGTTACATTGGGGATATTATACTTCCATTATATATTGGACCCATACATATGGCCATAAGATTCATAGCTATACCTAATGTAGGCACATTTGATATGTTATTGGGTAGGACTTGGATACAACAACTTTGAAACATTCCATCTACCCATACACAAATGTCTCAAGTATATATATGCTAATTAGGTGGTTACAGTAGAGGGCCCTACATATGAGTATCCTTTACCTATTATATAACCACTTATATAACATTCACCAATTATAGTTCCAGGCATAGATTGTATTAACACACCTCAGATGCTAGTTGATCCACCAATGTAGGTGAGGTCTACACTTACAACATTACCACATATGCATACTCTCCCATGGAGACATTTATTAGAGAGACACCTACATTAGAGACATATTTTGGATTATAGATAACCTCTCTCTCCATCATTACCACATAGATCACCATCAAAACATAGAGCATCCTCTCCAATAATAGCTTACTCTAACAAATGGGTCCCTAAGAACCCTACAGTTCATAGGTTAGTTCAATCAACTTCACAAATTCATAGCCCTACTCCTTAGGTAGTTTTAGCTATAGTTAACTTAGTACAATTGATTATTGGATCCCATATACATCATCACACAATGCCCATGATCACTTTCCCTCTTTTTGATATAGGACACATTGATTATGATTCTATTATAAAACTCATTGGGTAGTATGTTCCCTTCTACTTGTATATATATTCTCTTACCTTGCTCTTTATATACAGTTTCATTTTCATGATTTCTTGTACATAGCTTATATATAGAAAATACAAAAAAAATATAATATGTTAAAAACATAAAAACATTCAAATATTGGTTAAAAACATAAAATTTAGATTTTTTTCACATCCATGTTTACATCCTTTATATACTTACCAATTATTAAATATGCTAACTATGTTATTGTAGTAAATTTTATCATACATACATGCCTCACTTATTCTTGTCTAGTGTTTTAAAATTCTTATATGACTCAGGTCCAACGCACTCATCCATAGTTTCCACTATATACCCAATGGGGGATAGATGCACAAATTCAAAATTGATACATTCACCCATTGGGGCCATCTTATACCTTCCACTTTACCATGTTTTATCATTCTATAATACACTAATTTTTGGTTGAATACTAATACTATGGTATTAATTTATGTACATATGTTCTCTTATATAAATTTGTACCACATGCTCATGCATAATTTCATTTATATCTCTACTAGGTTAGATTTGATTGTGTATCTTTACTTCTACATCTAATCAAGGGCATTTGAGTATGCCATTGTTATATGGATCTAAGATACTTATTTTCATTGTATGTATGTTTTGGACATGTGCCCATGTCCTCATGTGTGCATTATTGTTTATGTATGTCTACATTTGAAAATGTCCTTCCATTTGGCTTTAATCCAACCTTTTTTTTATTTGCTTATGCAGAAATTTGAACATGTATTTATATGTATTCATTTATTAAACTTAGTAAAATGTTCCCATGTCCCTTGTATTGTGTCCCCTTGGCCTACTTTGCATGCATCATGTGTTTATATGTATGCTTTCATGTATATGTCATGACCATGACACTTGTCTCTTGATTATTACTTGCACACTCAGTTTTTGATGCCATGAGTGCTCTCATACATCTCCCCTTCCTTCTTGGGTTCCTTGATGGATATCATGCCCCATCCCTCCAAGTAAAATACATAGATTATGATTAGATTACATTATGCATAGACATGTTTACATTTTTATATCTATCTTGACAACCTTGTGAATGCTATATCTAACATACATCATACATTACTAACTTATGCTTAATCTAGTTTTCATTCTGATGTCATATACACATTATATTGGTTCATCATGAAATTATCATATGTTCTCAACCTAACACACATGTGGTAGAGATTTTATTTTGAGGATAATTATTGCATAGATATAATAACTCCCCTCAAAAGAGGGGGAATTCATATGGGTTTATCATAGAGATCAAGCCATCCAAGTGCACTCAAAATATAGTTTTTTAGCATAAAGATACAAATTAGAAAATTTTGAGTCAAGAAAACATAGTGGAAAATAATCAAACATATATCATTTTTAGTTCATATAGAAAACACAAAAGGACACTAGCACATCATAAAAAACACTAGTGCAGTGTGCTACTATATAAGGGACCATGCTACTATCTATTATCCCTAAAATTAAGAAAATATAGATTGGTTGAAAAGGTATAACAGTTATAGTTCATGTTTGCATATTATTAGTCATAGATTATCATTTAATCTCAAGTTATGATCAGTTTTGAATAGAATCATACTAGTTCACAAAGGTTGGGGGAATCATAGACATCATGATCACTCCCATTTTAGTTTTAGATATACATAAAAATAGATTACCACAGCTCAGTCTAGAATCCTATGCATAAATATCAAAATTTGGAGCATGTGCATGACACATTTTTTTCACATGATTATTTTTGCACCAGTTCATCTCAGATAGAATGATAAACCCATGTAATTATCCACATTGTATTATATAGACACAATTTTCACTAGGTTTCACATCAATTTGATGCCTTATTCCATCCATAGTAGTTGGTAATTATGCATAGTCCCTGATCTACATTCCTAAATGCCTAAGAGGACCCTCAACAATTTTACATTTTAGAGTTTCTAACTGGCCCCAATATATCTTACACAATTTTAGTTACATTATACTTTTTTAGTCATAGGTGCATCTACTAAACATGGGTATGCAATGATGGATTCATAACCTACTTGAGTTCTTGAGGCACCTACATAGGAGGGTTAGATAAGCCATCAATTCAATCTAAGATATTCATATATATCTATCCACTAAATAGGTGATGGATTTAGAACTAAATTGAGTTCTTTAGCCACCCACACATGGGGATTGAGAAATCCATGAATTGAGTCTAAGTTATTCATTGATTTGATTAGTAGTTACACACATAGAAGATGCCACCAATTTTTACATTGGTTTGTGTACCCAATTAGGTGTATTCATTACTTTCCTCTTTCTCTCTCTCTCTCTCTCTCTCTTATCTCTTTACTCAATTTTATCTTTGCTTTTGATATCTCTTAAGTAAGGATTGATTTGAAAATGTTTCATTTTCAGGCCACATAATGGACAATGCTTCACTAATGTAGATCTAGATTCATAGGATTCACCTCAATGTAAGTTTAGGTATGATTAATTTTCCTTTATCATAGTGATTGCACTTTAATACATTTATATAATAAATGGGGAGGATGTAGTCATATAAAATGTCGCTTGAGTGAAATGAGTGTCACTTGAGACCACCCATCCCTAGCTTAGCCTTATACCTATCTTATGGACTATTTTGACCCTTATCTATATTTCATGCATGTACAACACATTCTTAGACATCACAAAATCAATCCTAGACCTTCCCCTAGGGATTTAGTCCTTTAGTGCCCCAAGTTATGGCACCTAGACACTAGCGTGCTCCTTTAGACACTAGTGACCAAGGGACCTTGATAGTGTCCATTAAATAATTTCAAAACAAAAATATATATTTTTAATTCTTAAGACACATAGAGTCATCCTAAACCTTTTTCACACTTTGCACAAGCACTAGATCAATATAACTACATGATTTTTCTTTGTTTACCCATTAGATGGAAATCAAATTAAAATACACACAAACAAGCTTAGAACAAGTGGTGTAAAATTGAGGTCATTGATCAGTATTTTCACCTAATCCTACATACAACCATCTAAAAACACCTTAAGCTTGGGATACATAGATTTTTAGTCTCAAGCCTCACTCAAATCATTCAAGATGACACTCATACTAGCATGACTTGCACTTACACTAACACTTAGATTGAGAAAACTACATTGGGCTTGATCCCCTCTCAAGGTATTGGTATGTGGTAACTCTCAACATAGTGGGGTGTTGAGGACATCTAGCCTACCTAGCTAATGTGACAATTTATCTCTTTGTGCCACTCAAATACCCTAATGATAAGAGATTTAGGGTTTACATATAAAATCAATTGAAAACATGCCATAGATAGTGAAACAGGTTTTGTCTACATATGAACATGCCTATCAAACTTAGATACAACTGATCCCATAGTTTCACATCAGTCCCTATAAAAATAAACTATCATAAAAAAAAGAAACTAGCATAATGCACTACTATCTAGGGAACCACACTATTATCCAAGAGGAATTATGATAGATAGATCATTTTTATGACATCATGATCAACTTTTATGCCAATTTTCAATCTTGAGATCATCCATCTTAGTCAATTTATAGCTAAGTAATTATTTGTGATACTCATTTATATTTTTGGAAATATTAGATTAGATCAATTATTACATAAATTAGTGGCTATATTTATTATATATTTCTAGAATAATTTACTATACTTAGATCCTTTAACAACCTAAGATTTACATACATTGAGTCCTAAAATTTAAATTAATGAGACTACCATTGATGGTAGTGTATGAATATGACATATGTTTCTAATATAAAATAATAACTTGATATATATGTGACCACCTTCATTATTTTGGGTTTTCTATCATATTTATGCTATTGTACTCAGATATGGGATACACGATGTCATTATTTACTAATTGATCAAAATCTAGATCTTCACCCTTGATATGAATTTACTAAAAATGGGTTAGTGGTATCACAGTGTCAAGATGACCCTAAATATCCCTCTATCAATGGGCATTGCCTACATAACTAATACTCTAAGGACAACCTTAAAATTATGTATTTCTCCCCTATGTGTGGGAAAGTGTGTGTGCATAAGGGTGTAAAATACTATATGATGATGCATGCATTGATATATTTTGTAACTTTAAAAATATCACTCATGGGATGTTATTTAAATGTTTTAGACTTGTAATATGACTAACCCTATGCTTGATATGAAAATATGTATGAATAGGGGAAAATAGGCTGGTTGTATAAATTGATTGATGTTTAGTAGGTATTTTGTTGGTATTTTATAGATGGATAATGAGAAGGATTAGACTTCTATTTATACCACACATTTTTAAAATATCTCATGGTAGGGTTAATAAATATAAATAGACGAATCCATATGTATAAAAAAAATTTAAATTGGTTGAATTTTGGCACCTGAACACTAGATAAGGATATTGACACTACCATCAATGATATTGTTCCTATGTGGATGGTAGTGTCTAAAAAGGTATAAAATAAGTATGACTTTGAAACTGACAGTGAAGGATTATCATTAGGTTTTAATATTTCTATGTAGTTTAGGAGACATGGGTCATCAAAATTATAAGTTTCAAACTAGGAGATAAACACTTAGTCAAAATGAGATGGATAATACAATCTTTTTGGTAACATGGAGACATATAACTAAAGGGTAGAGCCTTGATTGATATTTTTCAAATGTACAAAATTGAGATGTTATAAATATTCAATTTTAGTATCTACAAACACACATGTAACACACCACAATATATATATATATATATATATATATATATATATATAATAAAAAATATAAAAATATATATGAAAATGGAAATAAAGAAAGTTATAACACAATACATTCTAAAAATATCCCCCTAGTATAGGAATTCCATCAATATGAGACTTTCATTGGGCTTGGACATAATCAAAGCGTAAATGATTTATAAATACATGATCATATGTAATATGTGTATCATGCATACATCTCAAAAAATATCATGATAAGCACGTGTAAAAATGGATATGTAAACTAAAGAATAGGTAGATGAGCATGATATTTATTAATGTGAGACTATGTCATCAAAAAATATAAAAGTAGAGATTTTTTTTGGGTTTTATGTTTTACCATGTTATTTAATTTTAATAATTTGATATAAAAATTTAAAAAGTAAGGAGGAAGACAAGCTACCCAATAAATTAGAACAAATAAGTTTCCAATAAAATGGGAAACAAGTTAGAGGGGAACAAATGGGAGGACACAAGGAAGAAAGACAATCGATGAGAGTGAAAATATGAAAGAAGATAATAATTTTGACTAACATAAAACTTCTGTTATAAATAAATGCATGATATGGTGGAAGGCATACATATAATTTTGAATTCCACATATAATTTTGGAATGGCATCAACAATTAAAAGGGAAAAGGGCCACGACAAAAAAATAAGAGAGATCAAATAAGGGGCTAGAGGAATTTAAATGAAAATTGAGTCAATAAAATAAATGTAAAACATAATGGAAGCATGGGCCAAGGAAAAATATAAATGGAGAAAGACACTAAAAATATATAAGGAAGAATGATGCACCCCAAAAGTGAAGATAACACTAGGAGAAGGCACATAAAAGGAATAACCCATGCAAATAAATTTAAATAAGATATGTACAATATATCATATTGTTTAAGTTCATGAGTTAGGCCAATGATGTTAACATATAATCACATATAAATGTATATAAATAGAGTGGCATAAACTTGGGGAATTAGATGTGTGACTAGAATAAAAATAACCATGATCCTAAGATGTGTGGAAATTTAATCATCATCACTAGGAGAGTCATCATGGTGAAGGGATATAGGAGATGACTCAAACTCCTTAAAATAAGAACATGTATTAGTTCAAATATTTCATTGTGTTGTTAAAATATTTTAAGGTGAATTAACATGAACATACATAAGAGGTTATGATAAGATAATTTTATGACATGGATGACTAGGTACTATAACTCTAGCTAGGGTAACTGGAAGAGCTATAATGTTGAAGTTATAAATATAAGAGTTTTAAGTGTTTAAGTTTTAACTCTATGAGTTGTAATTCAAGGATTTTTATCTAGAGGATGTGTAACACTGGGAGCTATATGTGTGTGTGTGTGTGTGTGTGTGTGTGTGTGTGTGTGTGTGTGTGTGATAATGTCAAGTGTTATGACTATAGGATCCATAAATTAAGACAATATAACTGAAGGGACATAATGATAAGAGTTTTAATTATATAGTATGTGACTTTAGGTTGTATTATTTTTATGTTGGAAGAAATTTGGGTATTACCTCATGTTGATGTTTTTATTGTATAGGTAACTCATAATTTATGTTATGATTGGTGAATACTTTGTTATGATGAAAAAAAATGAGACATTGGTGTAATTTGGATGGAATATATATCACTTGATTTAACAGTGGGTGTCCAAGTATTAGATCATTTTTCTAATTATTTGTTAAAAAATATAACCATAGTAAAATTTTATTATGACCTATGATGACAAACAATATGATACCCCCAATAATTTTTCGTGTAAGACCATCATAACTCTTAATAATTGTGGTTATACCAAACAAATCTTGCTAAGTCTACCCTCTACAATAACAAAAGACATCATATATAATTTTTGCATTGAACTATCAAATATAAAAATTGCAGGTGTAATTGTAGGATATAAATCAATAAAATCATGTATGATTAGTGTTCCATTGTTATAAATATATGTTATAATCTGGTGATCATATAATGTGAGATATGGAACTTTAAAAAAATAACCTTACTTATAAAACCATATAATATATGAGTATTGGAAATAATTTATTATTGAGTGGGTATATTGCAATGTGAACATTATATTTCTTATTAATATCATGATTTAGAAGTGGATTGTTGAAGGTTTTTCCATTGATAATTTAGTGGATAAATTGATTCATTGAATATCATACCATGTCCTTCCAATTGAATAATTTTAATATCAATGATTTATTATAATTTATGTCACAATGCATAACATATAATTAAAATATGTCTTAAATATATATGGTACTCAAAATATGTATTCTCATCACAATTTATAGGTAAAGGTTGGGATTTACCCAACTCACATTGTGGAGGTAAAGATACCATGTTGTATTCAATAAACTATTTATACACATGTTGATGAGGCTCATATAACCATGTAAGAAGTATATGTGATCTATAAGGAAGAAAAAAACCTAATATGTGGTTGAGATACCATGTTTACTATATTTTTGGCCTAATTATTAGTTTGAAAAGTATAAATATCATTATTTTTAGTCTTAAATGTTGCTTTGAATCTATATTTAGAAATTATAAAGGTAGGGGCATTGGACCAATATTTAATAATGTTAGATGCTAATTTTTTTTATCTCATATTTGTGAACCATATGGAAAATATCATCAAAAAATTGGTACATGTTAAACATTAATTTTTCTTTGACATGTTGAAGAAAAATGATGGAGAAAATAATTTTTAAATCACTATCAAGTACTTAGTCATATATTTTCAACATGTTTTTCAATTTAATCACATAATAATATTCTCATTAGGTCCTTGTTTAAGTTGGGAAAGGTGTGAAAAAAAATTGAACCAAGAATATATTAATCAAATCATTGAAAATGTTGCACAAACCCTAAGCATAGGTCATAAAACCAATCCAAGGCATAATCATTGAGACTTATATGAAATAACGTAGTCATCAATATATCATCATGCATAAAACCAAAGTGATAAGAATAGAAGGATCTAATATGATGCAAAAGATCACCCTTACCATTGTATAGATAAAATTAATTTAAAATAAACCTAATTAGTCAATGCCTTGTGTAATATTTCATGAGGAATGACAACATGGATATACATCTGATATCATTATGATTTTTTTAAATTTATACTTGCATATCTTAAAGGGCTTGTTGAATCAATGCATTTTTAGATGTAGAAGCATTTGTATGAACTAAATTATGATTAGTATGTTTAGTAATAGATGCTATAGGAGTTTTACCGGGATCAAGATGAATAGTTATTATAAGCCAACTAAGATGGTCAAGTAATAATAAGATGCACAAGATAAGAAATAGGCTATGTAGGAATAATAATAGTATCCTAAGAAGTAGTAGGTGGAGGAAAAAAAATACTTGTAGAATTAAGAACATTAGCCTCATGACCTATAGTAGAAGGAAAAATCATAGTAGGAGGATTAGAAAAATTCAAAGGATCATTGATAACTTTTTCATTTTAAAGTGTATATTCCTTATCCAAATATGTATTTTGAACTTATTTTAATGTAAGCAATAGGCCTTCTAGGTCATTGAGATTATCTGTAATCAATTGACTAAAGTAGGAAAGATTATTATTCTTTGTTGACGTACATCAATATTATTATCATTCATATGACCAAATTACAAGTCAATATCATCAGAAATATTATAATAATGTTTAATATAAGAATATTCACCATTCAAATCTATATGATTTTAATAACAATAACCATAAAAGAAGCATGAAATTAAGTAATAATCCTCATTTTATCTTACAAATAATCACTAAGAAAAGGAAGAATAACCAAATAAATAGTAGCATCCCTTAGTATAACACTTATATTAGTAGGGATTGAAGATATTTTTTTTTAAGTAGCATAATACATAACAATGGATAACATAAAAATAATCAAAATCATGAGAGATGCTAGGGATAATGATATTGTAATAATGAACACACAAAAGTCTTAAAATATGATTTAAAAGGTAGAAGAAAACTCTAGAATGTGAAAGAAGAAACAATAACCCTATGGATGTGTAAAATTATTATGTTCAATTTTTTATTATTAAAGGTGACTCAATAGTGAAAAATATTGTAAAAAATGACACAAGGAAAATTAGGTAAAATATAATAAACTACAGTAAATTAGATTTTCCTTGTGCTTAAAGGTATATAAAAGTTCAATGAAACTAAAAATTAATAATAGTAATTCAAATAAAGAGATAAATAATGTAAAACTACACACTTTATTTATATAAGTGACTTCTCATGCTATAAAATAGGTTTTAAGATTATGTAGATTGAAAACGTGAAAGTTATCCATGTTTCTAATGATGACTAAACTTAGACACCATTGATAAAATAAATAAAAATCATATGGATGATTATGGTAATTTTATAAAGATTATTTTAGGATGCTATCATTATTAACCTCTTTATCTACTTTTTCTATTTTTTTGAATGTTTATTTAGTATAAAAAATTCATGATTCTAGATTTGTTCAAGGACAAAATATAATGTGTAGTCTGAATTTATTTTCCTTTGATGTAACCCTTATTCACCACAATGTTATAATAATACATAATATGTGAAATATTAGTGGGTTGAGACCATTTTAACATTGAATCTATATGTCATGCAAGCACACAATCAAGGATCAATGTAATTCTAGTGCTTGTGAGTATTCCTCAATACAAAAAATATAAAGGACTTCAAATTATCTCTAGATTATCAAATGCGACTATATTATTCAATATGAAACATTTTTTTAGTATGTGTTCATAAAATAATTGAATATATGATGAGGTAAGATTCGGATAAGTGTATGTTATCCTTGATAATTATGGAATGGATATACTCAATGTGTAATTGAATAAGTATTTTCCTAGATGGAAAAATTTCTTGATAAGAGACAATAAAATGATAAGGGTACAATTTATATATAGGATCCATAATGATTTTTTTTCCATAGGCTGACCATGGGAAGTAGTGAGAACCAAAAATCAAGGCACAAGTAATTAACATAGGTGAAAAGGATCCAAAATAGGGAAGTGATCAAAATTGACCATGATGATTATGGTCATATCCAAATTGGAGACCACCAATCATGGTCATGATTAGAAAAGGCCAAAAAATAAATATCAAGCTGGATTGAAGATGACTACATGATATTAATACACAAAAGTAACATATGTGAGGTGTTTATGAAGAAATGTGAAATATGAAACACTATGAAGGGTTAAATATTAAGGGAAAATGTATGAAAAGATAAAATATACACAAATAGGCCAAGTGTGAATAAGAATGAAAAATAAACAATAGAAACATGATTTGTCAATAGAAATATGACTTATACTAGAACTGGTTTTTACAATAAGGTAAATCAAGGAAGAATCCTAGGGGAAAAAAAAGCAAGGTGGAAATCTACAACAGGGAGACAAATAGTCATCCTCCATTATTAGTGCTTCATGCTTGCTTCCTTCTTCTTTGGTTCCCTTTTCTTTGTTAGTAATTGTATGGTTGAATATGTTGTGGATTTAAAGGGTTTATGGTTAACATTGATTAGCTTCACATATCTTGGTTAATTAAATTTTAACTATTTGTGTACTTGGATTTGTGTTTGTTTCCCTATTGTTGATGACTCTAAGTGTATCACATGTGCTCTTAGTGTTGAAAGAACACTTCTCATTTTAGAATTTAAAGAATTTAGACCATGAGTTATAGGTTGTGGTGATCTAGCCACCTATGATAAAATAATAGTAGAGCAAGAAAATTGTTCCATAATACTTATAAAACTTGGTGGTTGGGAACCACCTTGGTCCTCAGTAATCTTTGCACAATATGTAGTAATATATGCTGATGTTAATGGTTTATGATCAAAATATAACTTGACATTGAACTATGTGGATATTTACAATGTTGTTTAACTTAAGTGATCTGGTTAAAAAAGAGAAAAGGGGAAGGGTAGGGCAGAAAGAAAACATGTTGCTGATCTTTAACTCAAACATCATTACAAAGTTTAAATTCTAATTGAACTTATATTTAACCAATGTATAGAATGAAATAACACATGCCTAAATCTTAAAACACACCAAGAAAGTATCTAAGTATAGTATGAAAAAATAAAAGTAATAACTAGATTTAATTTAAATATATAATACTATAGTCAAATAGCATATGCACATCTTTATGCAGAGAAAATAAAATGAAATAAACCTAAGAACAATCGACTAATCTAGAATTTGCACAAATTTTCAACCTTGTACTTAAAGATGCACATCCATAATTATTAAAAACCATTCAAATTAGATATCTAGAACAAAAAAATGAGAGAGATGCTAAATAAAAATTCACACAAATAAGATGAGACATTCTTCTCTAAATTTTCTACTTGTATTAATTGCTTCAAATTTTACACTAGTTTTTGAAGCTCACAACTCTCTCTCTCTCTTTTTACAAATGACAATGCTCCTTTTATAGGTTTCAAAGAATCATGTTCTTCATTTGCTTCGACTTAAAAGTGTAAAAAATGTGAAGGATAACCATCCTTTCAACAAAGTTTCTAAAATACACTAAACTTTCTACAATAGACTGACCCTTTAGGCAATGTGCTAACAAAATGCACATACCTTTACAAAATAATATTCCATTTCTAAAATTTACAATGTTTTCTCAAAAGATATTGTCCTTAACCAATTGGTGGACTGATCTGTTAAAGTAACCTCATCACCTTTTAATGTTTCTCATCAACCAATTTTAAATTGACAATTGGCTCAAGGAGGATCTCATATTATTGGTTAGACAAATCATCTAGGTCCCTATTATTTCTTTATAAAGCCTCACTAATGATTTTCACCTTGACTATCTTCTTTTCTATAGTTAAGATCATATCCATGATCCTATTATTGTCACCTCCAGACTTACCTTGGCTCTTATTTCTCACCTCCTACATGATCAAGGTGGTCCTATGCTTGAAATCAGTGTAATCACATAAAAATGCATTTTTTACAACTTGAGCATGACTTGTGACACCCAAACCATATGTCTCTCCTACTTCCTTACACAACCCACTAGGCATTTTTTTACTATTTCCTAGTCATCTAAAGCCTTCCAGATTCAGCCTCAACTATCCTAGACTCCTCTCATAGGCACAAACCTATCCCATAGGGTCCCTTTTCCCTTGTATACTAGCACCATAAGTTAGACTATGGCACTGGATCCCAGGGTGTCCACTTTTTAGCACTATTGTCCAAGTCACTCTTAGTCTCACATGGTCAAATTTCTCTGATTCCTTATCTTTTTTCCTGTTGGCCTAACATGAAGTCATCGAACCTAGGATCATTAGTTTCTCTATAAAATCCTATTCAAGGGTGATTTAGAAAGGTTGGTAATCATTCAAAAGGCACAAGCTAGATATACATTAAGCACCTTCAAGCAAATCCTCTTATTCTCTATATACAACCAACCATTACTATTTACAGCCTACTCAAGCTCTCACACAAGTCATGAGTCACATCAAGCTTGCCCAGATTCACATAATACTTGCATTGCATACAAAACATTGCATAATACACATTTAATTTGGGAGAACTACATTGGCCTTGATCCCTCTTTAGAGTATTGGTATGTAGGCAACATTCCCACACATGGGGTGTGATTGCACATTTAGTGCAAAATACACACTAACCCCTTTTTCTAGTTGATTCAAGACCATTTATTCAAGACCATTTGTAAAGCCAAAAGAGGAACTAAGACCCTAGGAGACAAAATTAGTTGCACATGGAGCTCCACATATAATCAAGACTTGCAAATTTAGACATAGAGACTCCAAAAGCATCAAAATAGAACCCCAAAAGCTCAAAAGAAGTAGATCAAAAGGACTATAGTGCCAAAAATAGGACTATAACACTAGACCCCAAAGTGTCCAATTTCTAGCACTACTATCCAAGTAAAAATAGACTTTGGGTCCTATTTTTGACAGTCTATCCAATTAGCTCAACAATTTATAGTTCCAGAATCTTCTATCTCAGTCCATAAATCAACTAAGTTTACTCTCTATCCCCTTGTTTGCTATTTTTAGTAATTAATTGATCAAATCCAGATTTAGCAAGTCTGTAGATTAATTTAGACATACTGTATTCACATATTTTCTAGATAAATCTAGACCCCTTTAATAATTAGGAAATTAAACCTTAGTTTCCCAAAAATAGTAAATCATCTGGTGAACCTGACTTACTTTGAATTTTTGCACAAAACCCTAGAAACCTTAGGGTAAATTATCTCTAATTTTTTACCATAATTTCCAGACTTTTCTTGCATTTAAAAATAAAAAATCTATAAATTATTTTCTAATTTATCACACATTTCACTCAAACCCTAGTTTGCACATACTACATCCTTTTGGCTCACAAATACTCTAGAAACCTCCAAAAAAATATCTTGATAATTTTAGTATTTTTTTAATTTTTCTTAAATTTATAAAGACAAAATCTAAAAATAGACAATAATTTTCTTCAAATTATTTACATAATTTTCAAAATATTTTCTATCAAACCCTAGTTGCATACACTAGGTCCCATTGCTTCCTGAGCTATCACCTTACATATAAACTTCAAACTTGCATAAAATAACAATGGATTTCACTTATTTACACATGTTTCTTATATTTATTGAAAATAATAAAGAAGCCATCATTTGCCTTATCATGTACATGAATGATAAAGTCTATCATATATTAGTACAACATTTCATCCTTTACATTTCATGTTTATGTTTCATTATATGGGATGATATTAAAATATTCATTGTTAAACATGCACAAGATGCCAAAATTATTTTTACATATTATCTTTCACTCATATGGAAATTTTTTCAAAATTATCTTGCTAAATTCATTTAAAATGTCACATTTCATATCAAAATTTTATATGCCTTTATGGAAAAATTCATGTTCTCTATTTTGCTCCTTATTCATCATATGGAAAATGGTTCAAATTTATCTTGGCAAATGCATTCAAAATGTCATGTTGCATATCAAACATTTATATGCCTTCATACAAACATTCATGATTTCTATCACTTACTCTCTATATCTCATTAGGAAAAAAATTCAAGACTTACTTACAAAACATATTAGAAATGCCATGATTCAAGTCAAAGTTTTCTATGCATTAATGCACAATTCCATGCTTTTGTATCCATTGTTTGCTATCTATCATGTGGAATGTTTTTTATAAACATATTGATATATCTGGTTTCTATTTAGATGTATCTAAATATTTGGATACTTTTAAGTATCTCCCTATCACTACTAGACACAAGTAAACACTAGTGGTTATATCTATCCCTCCTCTCTTCAAACTTGGTTCATCTAGCTTATATCCCACACCTATTACTAGCTCTATGACTATAGTAGATTATGTGGTACATGATATCACCTAAGTTTATGAAGATAGGTAGGTTGATTACACCCATGGTTATGGCTTTGTCACTCAAAATAACACCTCTTCTGATATAGTTTCAGATCCACCTTTTACAGTTCTTCCTCCAGTCTAGATTCAACCATAGTTGACACCTTCATCACTAGCATAGAGAGTTTATACACCTACACAACTTCAAGATTCTAGATAGCTTCTAGTTATAATATTCACATCAATATCAGTTTTATTGAGATCTTATGCATCTACACATAGAGCACATGTTCAAAAAGCTTCTCCTACCACCAAATGGGTCCCTAAGATCCCTATAGTTGCATCTACTTCTTAGAGTTATAGAGGGATCCCACCATTGGTTTCCAATATAGATATTTTAGAGCCTTTACAACATATACATCTTTCATAGCTACACTCTCAACATTTCCATCATGCTTCATGCTCATGCACAATCTTTCTTCTTGATATAGGACAACACGATAGGGAGTCTCCCATGAGACTCATTGGTTAGTATCATTTATTCAAAATATTAATTGTACATAGCTTACTTTTGATATATTGTACATAGTTATTATTCACTTTCTTGTATATAGTCTCTCTTGATTGATTTTACATAGCTTATTCCAAAAATACAAAAATAATACAAAATTCAAAAATATAAACATGTCAATTAAATGCATCATATATGTTCTTACATTGCTAAAACATATGATAGAATTACATTACATTGTTCTATGTTACTTGTTTATCAATTTATCTATATTACCATGCTTCACTTGATCTTCATTGAGTGTGTGTAGTACATCTAGATCCTTCATTGCTTTACTCCACCCATCAAGGTGGCATCTTACTTCTACATTATAGCTACACATCAATACATCTACCCACTGGAGGCACACTCTACATGACTATACCATCCAAGCTATGTCATTCTCACACTCCACACTCTAGACATCTTATGTAGTATGTACCTTACTTGCTTACACATATATTACATCAACATCCAATAGCATTTATCACACTTTTGTATTTAATAGAATATACATTAGTATTGTAACACATATCTTGTATACTCTTGCTTTTTGATTTCCATATTTAGATGCTTATTTATATTTATATTATTTTACATGCTTCCTTTTATACTTTGGTTAGCTAGACATGTTTGCATTTTCCAGTTCTTATTTTCTTCTTTCTTGCATTTTAGGACATTTTCCAATGTCATTTGCTTCTATCTATATTGTGTGTGCCTTCTATGTGCTTGTGGCCCTTGTGTCAATATTTTATTATTCCCATTCTATGTGTATATGGAATTTGAACATACCTTATATAGCTCACATGTCTATTTATCCCCTTAGCCACCCTTTCATGTTTCTTGCTTCTTGCTTTGTATGCTTATTACTTGATTATTTCTCTTTGTATGTACAATGCCATGATTCCAATCATGCATTTACCTTATTTATTATATGTCATGATGGACTTCATGCTATATCCCTCCATGCTACTAAAAAACTAACAACTAACATTGTTTATTCTAGCTTTCATTTTATGCATATACTATTACATTGTTATATCTATCTAGGCATACCCCTATGGATATAATAATCTCTCTATACAACTCTTACTATATCTTGGGATAATGAATATCAATGCTATATCAAATGTTTTCATAGCTTAACACACTTACAGAGCTTCTTATTCTAAGGGTAGTCATTGTAGGGTCTTCATTCCTACCCTCAAAATAGGGGGAAACAAATAAGGGTTTTATCATAGAGATCAAAGCTCCTAAATAGTTGAAAAGATAGTTTCAAAATACACAGTCTAGATTCTAGAATTTAGTACAGGCAGGCCAGATTAGGTAGACAATAGAGAACATGGTCTAGTTTTTATTTTTGGCTTTGGATAATAGCAAAAACCATGGGACTATAGCGTTGGACCCCAAAGTGTCTAGTTTTTGGTGTTAGTGTCTAGATAATAGAATTTTTAGTTTTTCTAGAATCAGGTAGAGGGGTGAGTTTAGTCATGGTTTTGCCATAAAATTATAGTCTAGCATATAATAGTTTTCAACACTTATTTGATCAGAGAATCCATATACAGGGGGCATCATGCATGGCATGAGGGTTTCTACTTATAATTCAAACATGGTAGTTGATACAAATTTTAGTTTAGAATCTATGTTCTAGACACCAGTTATTGGGGGCAATGTGCACGACACATAGGCCTTCTCTTTTTTGAGTTTAATACATTTTTCATGCATGATCCTAGTAGTTGTGTGTCTTACTCCATCTGTTGGTGGTTGGCATCACTTTCAAGTAAAATTTCATACAAGTTTACTTCCCACATACCCAAGTTCTTGAGTGGCTTCCTAAACCTTGATTCTAGTTTTGGAAGGGCTTCTATATAAGTCCAATATCCATATTTTGAAGTGGCCAATAGTGGCCCAGTTTCCAATTAAATTTGGATATCCATCCCAAAATTTTAAAATAACAACACATTCATGGGCTTCATGAGCCATCTCATATGACATTCATATTATACTAAAATATTTCTATTTAATTCACATCACAGGGTAATGATAAATCCAAAGGAATAACTAGCCTTTGTATTCTTTAGCTACCTATTCAGAGGGATTGGACACATGGTCAAAACATTGATTAGTATATGCATGATTCATTAACTTCACATAGTTAGAGATGATGGAAATAAAGGGCATACCTTTACATTATTGAGCCACCTTCCAAGGGATTGAACACTTATTTCATCCATTGATATAACTCTTGGTTCAAACACACATCTAACATCACTCAACACAATCCAGTAGCACAATAGGTTTTGTATTGGTTCACATACCTGGTGAGGTGTATTCATTCCTTTCTCTTCCTCTCTCTCTCTCTCTCTCTCTCTCTCTCTCTTTATGTAGATTTACACATTATTATTTTAGATGTAGTGTATCTAGTAAGAACTGATCTACTTTCACTTTACTTACATATTTTCATAGTATAATGTGCTCTCACTAGGCACAATCCAACATCACATAGATTCTTGGGCTTAGCCTCACAACTAGGTTTAGGTACTCTTCTATTTTTATATTTTATCCTACTATTTCAATTTGAAGAATACTTAGAATAAAGGGGGGGGGGGAAATGTAATCACATTGAAATTCAAATTGTACAACTTGAACATGACTTGTGACACCCAAAACATAGGTATCTCATGTTTCTTTACACAACCCACTAGGCATGTTTTTTACTATTTCCAAGTCATCCAAAGCCTTCCATATTTAGCACTAGCTATCCCAAACTCCTCTCCCAGGCATAAACTTATCCCCCAGGGTCCCTTTCCCCTTAGACACTAGCACCATAAGTTGGACTATAGCATTGGACCCTAGGGTGTCCACTTTTTGGCGCTATTGTCCAAGTAACTCTTAGCCTCAAATGGTCAAATTTCCTAAGGTATTTATCTTTTTCCCTGTAGGCTTAATGTGAATTCATCTAACCTAGGATCATCAATTTCCCTATAAAATCCTATTCAAGGGTCATTTATAAGGGTTGGTAATTATTCAAAAGGCACAAACTAGAAATACACTAAGCACCTTCAAGAAAATCCTTTTATTCTCTACATATAACCAACCATTCCTATTTATAGCCTACTCAACCTCTCACATAAGTCATGAGTCATCTCAATCATGCTCAAATTTGCATAATACTTGCATTGAATACATAGAATTGCATAATACACATTCAACTTTGGAGAACTACATTAGCCTTGATCCCTCTTTGGAGTACTGGTATGTAGGTAGCATGCCCACACATGGGGTGTGATCACACATTCAATGTATAATACACACTAACCCCTTTTTCTAGTTTATTCAAGACCATTTATCAACCCTAAGGAGGAACTAGAACCATAGGAGATAAAATTAGTTTCAAATAGAGCTTCACATATGATCGAGACTTGAAAATTTAGACATAGAGCCTCTAGAAGCATAAAAATAGAACCCAAAAAGCTCAAAGGAAGTAGATCAAAAGGAATATAGCACCAAAAATAAGACTATAATGCTGGACCCCAAAGTGTCCAAATTTTGGTGCTATTATCCAAGTAGAAAATAGACTTCTGGGTCTTATTTTTGATAGTTTACTTAGTTAGCTCAGTAATTTATAGTTCCAAAATATTCTATCTCAGTCCATAAATTAGCTAAGTTTACTCTCTATCCCCTTGTTTACTATTTTTAGTAATTAATTGATCAAATATAGATTTAGCAAGTTAGTAAATTAATTTAGCTATATTGTATTCACATATTTTCTAAATTAATCTAGACCCCTTTACTAATTACGAAATTAAACCTTAGTTTCCCAAAAATAATAAAACACTCATCATCTGTTGTGATGCCCATGGAACTGAGCTTTGAAGGCTTTACAATTATTGTTCCTAAGAGTTTCTCAATTCTATTCAGTAGTTATTTATCATCTTTGATGAGTATCTCCAAGGATTTGGACCATATAATTAAGTTATTGATTTCATCTAGAATCAAGCCTAGGATGGTGTTAAGATGAGTAATACTGATAGTCTTAAAATTGGGGAATTTATCCCCTATCAAGATTTCAATCAAATATTTTATTTTATCCCTATAACCCTACTATTGGGTCATTACACCCTTGGATATTACATCCTATAGGTATAATGCAATCTATCTTAGTTCTATTGACTTTAGATAGTTAAACATGTCATAGAATGATTTTTCAAACATTTCAATCATAGAGCCAATAACTAATAAAATTTATTTCTTCTCCAAATCTTCATTCTACTTCTAAAGGTTGTTTATTCATTGTAGCAGGCTATTAATGCTAGTTTACAATTGGGCACTTTGAGATTCAGCCAACCCAAGTATATCCTCCTCATGGATGGGGTCCTACCCTAGTTTTTTGAATCCAAATGGAGTCAAACCAACAAATGGTTCCACCTTTTGAAAAGTGAATTCCTTTCCACCCACCATAGTTTCTATGTTATTACTCTTTCTAATATAGTAGTGGGCAGGATGAATTGGACACTTATTGAAGAGTGTGTCAATTTTGGAGGCTCTAGGAATTCCATTTGGGTGCTACCTAAATATCTAGGATCAACCATTTATATTTATTTCTATTTCATCTATAGAGCCACTATCTAGGGCATAAAATCCTAATGAACTATAATGTTGATAGATTTTGTAATGGCCCATTGATGGTGTAGTGTTGGGATTTTTTTATCTTTATAAATACAAACCATTCAGGAATGGTTATACCATGAATTGGATTCTCATCAGTGAACAAATTAGCTTCACTCAAAGGGTGAGTGAGGGTTTTTTTAGGCTTCTTGGTTCCTAAAAGGACCAATGTTAATTCAACCTTTATCTTATGAGGGGGAATAACTAGAACTAAGTCTAAAGATATCTCCTTCCCTTTTTCATTTCCTATTTCCTCAACTCAAGGTTGATTTTATTCTTAATATTCTTCTTCATCTGACCCATAAGCATTTTCTAGTGCCTCCAAGGCATCTTCCACTTTTTCTTTAGGATGCAATGAAATCATGTAAATGTACTCAATTAGAGTCCCTAGCTTTTCAAGCTAGGTAGAAGAGGGTGATCCCTCACCAGGTCTTTCTTCAAGTTTGTCCTTCCTTACATCTTATGTGATTGGTGCTTATGCCTAGTCTAGGGAAGGCTTAGTAGATGGTCCTATGATTTGAAAAATGAAAATGCAAGTGTATCAAATTCAAACAACTCACTTTTGCATTTAAAAGATCTTTCTATTTTCTGAATTTTTCTTTAAATTTTTCATAAAGAAATTATAAATATAATTAAAATGAAGATCAAAATTAATAAAGAGTAAATAAAAATTAGAAGAAATCACTAGCAAATTGATAACGAAGTTTGGCTTCAAAAGCCTACGTCTCTGGGTCCATTCGATCTGAGGACCATTTCCATTAATTTGTGCATCAAATGGCTTACTAATTAAATTCAAGTCTTCAATTCACCTTCCTTGGTCTCTAATTTCTTGTATAAATATCTCTCAGACCTAAAAATAAAGGCCTAAGGCCATACAAAGCATTAATTAATCTCTGACCTTCTTAATTCTTCACACAGTTGGCTATCTCATACCTTCAAGTGGAAATTTACCCCTCTTATATCACTTCTAAGTCTATGGCTCAAGCAATTAAAGGCTTATCCTTTTGGATGAGAGGTCCTGGGTTTAAGGTGTTAGCCTTCCTTTTGGGGTGCTTTTGTCTTATCTTTTATCCCACATTTGGGACTTTGCAACTGTTTATATGCCTTTTAAGGCTTGGTGCCCCCCATAATGAATGCCAATGTCCCTTTTTGGAGGGAGACTTAGGTGCTAAGGGAAATTTTGGCACCTAACTTAGGATACCATTGGAAAGTGTGCTATCACTTGGTCTTGGCATGATCTTGGTGTGACATGGCATGGTCTTGGTGTGGCAAAGTATGGCGTAGCAAGTTTGAAAAGTTATAAAGTGGAAAACAATTATCCCACATTGGTGGGGTTTGAGCAATGTTTGTAACTTAAATAAAATGTTGCTAACAATAACATATGAAGTATAAGAGGCCAAGTCACCCCTCTATAAGAGTGTGTTGACCCTCACTTAGGGCCCCCAACGAGCAAATAACTAGGTCCACAAATCCTCATATGACCACCTGTCGAAGACCAGAGGCTAAAAAAACACCAAACCAATTTTTTTACACCAATTCATTTTTCCATGTGTCAAATGGTTATTGGACCACTTAGCATGTTTAAATAGTGCCACATCACTTTTTGACACCTATTAGTTACTTGTCACAAGAATGTTTCAGCAAGCTTTATCTTGAGCATCTGGACTCTGTTTTGCATTTTGGAAGAAACATTGGAAAGCTCTCGACGAATTCTACAATGTACAAATGGTTCAACCAAAATTTGAAGACTTTTAAAAAATTAAACAATACATGGATCCACCTAGATCATCCTAGTAGTAAATGTTACTACAAAGGATTCATCTTCTAGATCTAACCAACTAGCTTCTAATCTCTTTTCAACCTAGCCTCAAGCTTGATATTGTGTCTTTTCAATCTTGCTAGGACCTCTAAAAATGAAAATGTCTAAATTTACATTTTATCATGGAAAATAAGTTTATTTTCATAATTCATGTTAGTTTACTTGGACTTCAAATGATTCATAACATTATTTAAGGGGTCCTACTACCTTAAATCATCAAGCTATAAATTGAAAGAGTCCTTATGTTCGGAGATGGTGTCTACATTGTCCCAATTCTACAATATAATTTGACTAATAGTTAAAGGAAAAGGATGGAGTATCCCCTTCATTTTCTATTTGCATATACTATTAATATCATGGAATAATTGGTATGAAATCTCCTATTCAGCCAACTTGGTGGGTATGTAGATTGGTAATCTAAGAGGTTGACATAAGGTTCCTTGTATCTTGATTATAGTATAGTTATGATATAACCAAAGGTCCCCAATGAGATCCACATGCTTTTTGATTAAGGGGATTAACCTCATCATGGGTAGCCCTATAATAGCCTAAGACAATGATAGATATACACAATCATAAATGAATTATATGTGGTCCCTATACTTGAATATGTGCAATTTAGAAGAGTAATCAGAGACTATCTATCTTCCCTTAGGTAACCAATTTTTGATGTTAAGGATGGTGGTGGTGGCCAATAGGGCATTCAAAAGATAAGACATCATAAATAAGTGATTGCCAATACTATTTTTTATGGCAAAGAATTGTTGCTTTATGAAAACACTGATCAATTATTTAATAGGAGGGGTGATTCCCTTTTCAACCATGAAATATATATAAGGGACCCATAATTTGTTGACATAAGTGGTGGAAAGGGCCCTAGACAATCTATTTATTAGATTCATGATAATTCTAATCCCTACCCTAAATTGGGAGATAGGGATTCTTTCAGTGGGGTCAAAAAATACATGGGTTCTTAAATATAGCCATGGGGCAAGGGGGCTTTTAGGTCATTTTGGCTAGACCATTACTTAAATGTGGGTAAGTTCACCTGAGGAATGGGAATTTTGAAGTAAATTTCAAAGGCCATATGGTAAATGTAATCAACCTTCTTAAAATTATATTCATGGATTATCATATCCTGATCAAGTCTACAATCCTTAAAAATGAGATTAATAACATTGATACAATGAAGTACCTCAAGTTTCATTGCCACATGGTAGAGACTAGTCATCTAGATAGAGAGTATGTCATATAACCTCTAGTAGACTATGACATTCTTTTCATCCTCCTTGTTGATTGCTTGTAGCTTTTTAGTGGCCCAAAAGAGCTTGAACTAGTTATTATCCCTAGTATTCAACACTGCCACAACCAATATAGTGTCCTTAAAGATTCTTCTATCCATGTCTAAAGTTAAGAATAAATCTATGTCTTCTTTGTTTTGCTTCTTTCATGCTACCATCGTTGTGAGTCTAAAATTTGTTCACATGTGGTCTATAATTAACTTCAAAGCTAATTTTTATTTGTTCATATGGTATTTGGGCTCTTCTTAGCTTAACTATGATAAAATTGGGATCAAATTAGGGCTTCTATAGATGCTAGGGATTTTTAAAGGTCTTTTCAAGATTTAATGGTGGTAGTAATTAGAACTTAGGTGAATTTGGTGCTTTGTATTTGATAAGACTTTTGCCTTTATACCTTTTCTTCTTTGATCCCACAAAATCTTGAGTTTTGTCTACTTTTACTTAGGTGGCATTGATGTGGTAGCTCCATGGCATCAAGTTGGCCTTTTCACAGTATTTGGTTCATAAATGTTTTGAAACTTGACCATTGGCTTTTAAAAATTGTCTTTGATCTCAATCCATGATATCTATCTATATGTATTAATGTGCATAATTAATCTCGATCTTGTTAGTTGCACGTTATTAGTTGTCTTTTGTATTAGGCCCCATGATTTTGCCAGTTGGAAATATTATGAACCTTTTGGGCTCTATATTTTTTTTAGTTTCATAATGAATGTTCTTTTTTCATGTGGTGGCTCCATGGGACTTCAGGGATTATATTAAATAATCCATAGTGGTCTGGCTTCCTTTGATAATGTTCGTCTAATTATGCATGAGCCATTGATCCTAAATAGGTTCACAAACTTTAAGTTAGCATTAGACCATGTAAATAACTTAGGTTAAATAATTTAGTCTAAGGTTTTGTTTCATGTTAAAAAACATGAAATGAAGCTCAGGCTAAATCATTTAGGATAAGCTTATATCATAGCAAAGAGGGACCCAATATAAAAGAGGACTTAACTTAAGGTTTTTGACATAATATTTTTATCATAATGATAAATATGAGACAAAACATGGGAAAACTGCTTTAAGATAGGCTTCACATCATAGGGCCAACCATTTTGTCAAACCTCATCAATATGTTCATAAAACATTCACAAGACCATGTGGGGTATGTATATATAGACTAAACATAAAGTTTTGAGCTAAGGTCTAGTATAATGTTAAAAAACACTATTTAACCTTATGATAATACTCAAGATGATCATGTGGTACTTATAATTATCCCCCACATACATTTAAATTTTAATCCAAAACATAACTTCTAAATAATACCAAAATTAGTCTTAACATTGAAGCATCAAACTTTTGAGCATGGTTAAGGCAACAACATGTTCATTTGTCTAAGTGGGATTGGTCCATGAGTTTATATTTTAACAGTCTCATGGACATCAATGATGTTCACACAAACATTAAAATTAATCTCTAGTAATGTATTATAGGGGTTTAAATCTGATGGCCTCATGGATGTCAATGATGGCCTCGAGGATGTCAAATGATGGGTGCGATAATGTTAGACTTAGATCCCACAGAACATGGTAAGCCTTTAGAAATTTTGAACTATTATGCATCATTTGATTAGATTCATCTAAGCAAGCATGAGCTATTGATCATGATCTGAGTAGTTGGCTATGATTGATTCTTACAAGATAAAGCTTTAGACTCATTGGGTCTATCTCACATTGTCAGATCATTCCCATCTGAATGCATGCAGTCATAGATCCTGTAGAGAAGCACATGATTTAAGTTAGGGCTCAGGGAAAAATAAGACTTAGGATAAAGTCTTAGGACTAAGGTCTTATTTGAATTAATAAAAATGAATGGTGCCTTAGGGCTAATATAATAGACTAAGCTTTGTGCAAATAAATTTAGACCAATCAACGAGTTCGATAAAAGGACCCCACAGAAATTAATTTTGGACCATGTTTAAAAATGAAAGGGGACAAAGTAGCTTGGAATGTGGAAGGGAACAAATGCATAACTTTTAGATTAAGGTTGGCTCATGCTGAAAAACATGACCAAGCCTTAATATAAATATTAGGCATAAATCTATGGATTATTTAAAATATTCCCACCATTTTTGAATTTAGGTCTAAAATAATCCTATGTTAGGGTTTCTTAAGGAGGGTTTTAGGAAACTTTAGACATGGATTCAACCTAAATTTTAATATACCAAGGCTAAAAAGTTCAAATAGAGATAGAGCCATGAAACCTAAGTATGATCCCATGAAGGAGAGCTCTGTTAAACTTGTGATCTGAAACATAGAGATCCATTTTTAGAAACATTAGGAAAAGCTAAATCATAACCATGAACAAAGAAGACAAATAAGACTGAGAGGTCCATGATCTTTAAATGCAAATAATGTGAAAAACATGCTAAAGATAACCTGATTAAGTGAATTTCAAATTCAAAATATGAATTATATAACTTAAAACATATGTCCCCAATTTTGAATTTAGAGACTCTAGTTTAGACAAATAATTAGATTACTTATTCTACTTGATTAATGTTATTATCAAGATTAGTTCATAGTTGAAACAAACCTTTCATCTGTAGACTTAGGATCAAACATCAAAACCTAGTCATGTTATATGTGTGCTTTGTTTCCACTTACTATTTACCATGGGATTTGGGGGATAAATCCTAGGTTCTATGACTTTAACCATTAAAATTGACTTGTATCATGTTTGGATATTCATTAAGAACCATGATTTTATCTTATGAAATGTTTGGGCATTGCTCTATTGCTAACTAGGTGTTCATAGCCTTGATAAATATGCCTTTGGCTCCACTCAAGGTCTTGCCCCACTAACATTCAAGCATCCATATCCCTAGTTGAGATTACCAAAATCACCTTTGCTTGGAAAATTTTTGATTTAGGAATGAGCTTTAATTTTTGTATTGTTTAGATATTTTAGGATGTATATCAAAGGTTGGGAAACAAGTTAGCTAGGTTTATGGATTTCGTTAATTGATTGATATACAAACAATTACCCATGGTTGTAACCTTTATCCTAGATAAGGATGTTTCTTGAGTGCAAGCATGATTGTGACTTAATAATTCAAGCTTTCATCCCACATATGCAATTATTATTTAAACCAAACTTAGATTAAAAATAATGTTTAAATGTTCATAGAATAGTTGACCTATGTACCGGTCTTTACTAGTTTCTTAAAACTATAACATAAGTTCATACTTCAGATCCATGATCAATATTTTCTCATGATACATATCTATATTTATAAATTTGTGGAGTTTCTAATATTTTGAATAAAATCTGATCTAAATATTATCCAAGGACTTATTAGAAGAAAGAGAAAAAACAAAGAACACAACACAAAATAGAAAGAAAACGAGTAGAGAGCAAAGAGTAAGAAACTAAATATATATAAAAAAATGTACAAATAAGGGACAATAAGAAAAGAATCAAAGGGAATCTAAACTAACTCTAGATATTCTTACATATTTACTCCATGAATATCCCAAGAGGATTAGTAGAAAATTAATGATTGAGATACTACCCATTGGTGGGTAATGTGAATTCTGATCCTTGTAGGTCATTTAGTTTGAAGGTGTTGTTCCTGAGTGTGTCATCAATCTGATAGGGGCCTATCCATAGAGGTGTGAACATCCTATGTTTTCCCTTAGGTTTAGATGTCTTGTCCAAGAGAATAACTAAGTCCCCTTGTCTAAACACCTTTACCTTTGATCTCTTATAAAACCACTTCTTCACCATGGTTTGGTGTTTTCTAAAATTAGAAAAGGCTTCTTCTCTAGAATCTTCCATTTGGACAATGTTTAATAGTCTTGAATTTTTAAGTTCCTAATCTTCTTCCATATATTCCTAAATGAATTTGTATGTAGGTAACTTGAGGGTGATAGGGAAGATGGTAATTGGATGGTCACATCCATCAATTTTTTGGGTCAAGAATACAACAATAGTATGGTTAGAATCAAAGGAGTAAAGGTAAAAATTCATGGAGAAGAATGGACTTATCAGGATTAAATATTGAACAATTGCCTCATTGATTTCCTTAAAGGCCTTCTCAGTTTCCTCATTCCAAGTGATTTTGGCATCCTTTTTCAGCATGTCATTCAATGGCTTAACAATTTTTTGCAAAACCAAAAATAAACTTTCTCACAAAGTTAATTTTGCCAAAGAATGGTTTTAGATCTTTCTTACTATTAATAGGCTCTAACTTTGATATACATTCTATTCTTGTAGGATCTATAGATATTCTATCCTTAGTAACGACATGGCCAAGCAACTTTCCATTAGTTACAAAAAAAATACTCTTCATTGGGTTGAGGGAAATCTCATATCTTCTACACCTTTCAAATACCTATTGTAAATACATGATGTGGTACTCCCCATTTTTATAAAAAATAGTTAGATCATCTATGTATATAATGATTCATTTACCTACCAAAACTTGGAAAACATGATTCATGTCTATAAACATGTCCCCTACATTGATCATTTCAAATGACATCCTCTTATATGTAAGCATGCCCCATTTGGTAATGAAAGCTATTTTCATCCTATCTTCTTGATTCACCAGTACCTAGTTAAACCCTAAAAATCCATTAAGAAAGGACATCATACCAAACATAGAAACACTTTCTATAACTTGATCTTAAAAAGGTAAAGGGTAGTTGTCCTTTTTAGATGACTTGTTGAGGTTCCTTAAATCAATGCAAATCCTAATTTAACCATTCTTTTTTCTGAATAGGACCAAATTAGAAACCCAAGCACAATGACTAATGGGGAATATAATCTTCAAATCTAACAACTTCTTAACCTCTTTGAAAATCATGAGTTCTAAAACATGGTTGATAGGCCTATACTTTTGTCTAAAAGCTTTGTAGTCTTTCTTCAAAGGTATGGTATGATTGATGACTTTTCCATCAAAAAAGTTTGTAATCACCCTTAATTAGTCAAGAAAACACACATATTATGTATTTTCATGGTCTTTTCACAAGAGAATTTGACTGGATAATATGAGCTTTATTCACATTTAGCTAGGTCCTCTTGTCTATCTTATCTTGGTCTTACTACATTCCCTAGACATCTCTTTGCCTATTCCTAGTCATTTTTAGCTTACCAAGTTTGACCCTTTTAGGTCTAGATACCTCTCTTAGACCCCAACCCATCCCCATAGGTCCCAAACCCCCTAGACAATAACACCCAAATGTGGACTACAATGTTGAAACCTAGGGTGTTTAGTTTTTAGCACTATTGTCCAAGCCCATTTTTAGTTCTAATGATCAATTTCTTCTATAGGATAAGTCTTACCCCATTTATTTTTTTTGTTCCTAAATTTCCCAATGTCTACCAAATGTGAATAAAGCTCCCAAATTCAAAATAATGAGTCTCTTATATAAAATACCACACAAGGAATTTTATATCTAACATTACTACTTTGGCACATTAGACATAATAAAAATCAGTCAATAGTATAACTCAGTTTCTCTGCATCACACTTAGATTTGCATGCTTGATCAATAAAGGGCCTAAGAAAAATTAATTATTACATCAATCATGAATGTTGACTATGCACATTCCCTAAGGGAGAACTACATCAGATCTAAGACCCTAACTTGAAGGTTAATGTAGGTAGCAATCAAAATAGTAGGGGTTCTTGATTGTGTGATCATTATTCCCCCCTTTTGCTTTTGATTTATTTGTCATTTCTATGTGTGAAGACAAGTACAGGTATTAAATATGGAAATGGACCTATAATGAGTTTTGGTGACTCTTAGGAATTGAAATTTGGTGTGTAAGGTCTCCCAAAATAGATGAATAGAACCCAGAGAGCTCAGACCCATAAGACTACAATGCCAAAACTAAGAATACAATGCTAGACCTCTAGGTGTCCCAGTTTTGACACTCTTATCTAGGTAAAAAATAGACTTTTGGGTCTTGTTTTTGATAGTTTACCTAGCCAGACTTGCAAATATCAACCTCTGAATCTCCATCTCAGTCCAAAACTAGATAAGTTTTATTCTCTTCCCTCTTGTTTGTTATTTTTATAAAATCAATTAAGCACTTCTAGATTCAAAAAATTAGTAGGTTAAGTAAAACACATTTATTTACTAATTTGCTCTTAATTCAAACCCATTTACTATTTAGGAAATTAAACCTATAGATTCCCAAATTTGGTGAACCTGATTTACTTCAATTTTTTTGCATAAAACCCTAGAAACCCTAGGGCTAATTATTTATAATTTTTAACAATATTTTCCTAATTTCTCATAAATTTAAAAATAAAATAACTAAAAATTAATAGAGATATTTTTAATAAATTCACTAAAACCCTAGATTTCAAAACTAGGTCATCCAACAATAAGCCTACCTCTTTGCCAATTTTAGACAATTATTTTGGAATTTTTGTAAAATAATTACCTTGTCAAAATTTATTTTAAAATAAATAGTTTCTTTTGCAAAAATTTAATTTCCAAAATTCTAATTTTTGTATAAATTATAGTGCAATTATTCCATTTCAAAATAATTTTTAGAATTTAAAATTATTGCATGAGTTTCAAAAAATTTAAAAACCGAGATTCCCAAACTAGGTCCTCAAACCTCAAATTACCCTCCCTTACAATTTTTATAAAAATAATTTGAATTTATTGAAAATTTTTTGGGTTAGCAAAATTAATTTTCAAAATTCAATGTTAGTATTTATTTGTGCATTTATTTGCTTCATAGTATTTTTCAAACTTCTCTTTGGTGTTAAAATGGCCACAAAGGCACTTCATCCTTCTCATCCCATAGATAAATTTCTTAATTTTTCTCATAATTATGATAATGAATGGACCAATTTATAAAATTGCACACTAGATAAAAACATGGAAAATGATTTTATATCTAATGAGGATAATTACTATTGTTTCAATGAAGAATATTACCATGCATACGAAAGTGATAGTAAAGAATATATAGATACCTCTTCTCCTCTAAAACTTATCTCTTTTATTCCTTCTAAAAATAATACTTTTTCTAAATGGGAAAAATACTTCTCACCTCATTCTCCTAGGCATAATGCACAAAATGCACAAAGTAATCATACAATTTCAAATGAACATCTCATTGGTGATGATTTATTTCCATGTGAACCTAATCTCTCTCTACGTTTTACTACTACTATGTTTAGAATACAATAATATAAATGAAATAAAATCAAATTACCAAAGATTAGTTCAAATGATGCATTATGTGTTCCTAACTCTACTCTTTCAAAAGAATGTTCAAATTATAAATCTTCTACTCTTACTTCTCATGTTGTATATGAAGAAAATTTCTATATTCCATCCATGGATATCATAGATACACATGATATTATAAATTCCAATGATAACTTATTACATATTAGAAAGGAATCAAATCTTTCTCTTTCACCTCTCCCTAGGAATGATGGAAGTGATTATGAATACAATCGTGCACATGTAAATGAGTATGAAAATGATACTTCAAATTATTTTATTTAAAATGAACAAAATAAAGATTTTGATAATACATGGAATAATGATGACTACTATGCATATAGTGAAGAATAAAATGCATCTCTTACTTCTAACTATTCTCTCACTCCTCTTAAGTCTCATGCATGTGAAAATGTTGATTCTAAATATATGAATGATTCTACTTCCAATCATGCACATGTTAATTTAAGTATCACATCTACTACTAATTTATAATTTGATTCACTAAAACATAAAGATATCAATGAATCTCCCATGCCACCCCTCACTATAGTAGAAACCAATTCTCACCCATCACCCAAAGAGAATGGTAGCCCACATCCCTTTCACAAGGTATAAGCTACAATTACTCCCAAGGGTAAAGTGGACACAACACCTCTTTCTGATCCAATTACTAAATGTAGCATTCCTATGGCTAAAATTAACAATCAAATTTAATGATTAAATGAACCACTTCAAGATAATAATGTACCATCCCAAGAGATCATCTTTTTGATGCATGAAGTTTGTGAATTACAACACCAAGTACATCTCCTTACACTAGAAAAAAAAGCTTACAAATCTTAGATGGATGCCAATGATCTACATGGTAACCCTATTCTAAAAACATTCATAAAATTTTCATTGCCTAAGCATCTTTAAACACCATCATTAAATCACTTTGATGGAACTAGAGATCCATTCTCACACCTTCAAGCCTTTCAGAAAGCTTTGCCACCTTAGACAAGTCCTTTGATTCTACTCAAGTTGTTTCATTAGACATTAGTGGGGGAAGCACAAAATTGAATCTTTCATTTACACCCCATTGGTTCATTATACATATATGATGACCTAGTGGAGGATTTTATCGAGAACTACAATATAAACATTGGCCCTCGTGTTACATTTGAGAAACATTCTACACTACATAAAAATTATTTAGAGCTAGTAAGTAAATCTTAAGATTTAAGGCTTATTTGTTAAGATTAATATACAAACCAACAGATGTAGAGGTTCAACATATCCTCATCAAGTGCCTTTTCCAACCTATCCTTGAGCATTTATTATATCAGACAGAGCCTTGTTTTAGACATTTGTGTTACATAGTTCTAGAATTGGAAAAGAAATTGGGATTGATTGAGGTATATTAAGTTGATAGAATTACTCTAGATTTCATAGCAACATCTTCAGATAAAACTCCTACTAATTAGCATCCACCATGTCCTAGAAAAGATTAGAGACCACAACCAAAAAAGCAAACAATCAAGAACTAAGATAATTTTTTTGGAACACCACCCATAGTATAAAATATAGAGAATTACTAACCAACACCATTACAATTTGATTCATCATGGGATAACCCATCTATCATATTGTTAGCACTACTAGTTAGGAGGTTAATCATACTACCTTCTATTCATTGATGAGATCCACATATTTTACATAGACAACCACATCAACCCTTTTGTAATCATCATCATATCCATGGACACAATGTGGATACCTATTTTGGACTCCAAGATTGCATTTATAGATGTGTTGATAATGGTATTATAACATTCACAAAAGGGGCATAGAGATCTACTCCATTATGGAACCGTAGACCTCATTCCTTCATGACTGAGGCATCCTACGACATCCCTTTATAGGAACCATCAGTCACTCATCATGCGAGTCATGTGGTTCTAAGGTTAGAATCTCACAGGAGATCTCCTATTCTAACTATTCAAAAAGTTTGGAAGCTATTTTAGAGAATGCAACCTACATATAGCACTAGTATCCAAGGAATACATAGTGTAGTTTCATATACTTATCCAACACCATCACAAACATGACAACAAACTATAGTTTTAGAGATATATTCAGTCTGGGTAGACTTTCTAGGTCCCATTTCACATAATAATCCATTACATTTGAGATCAAATGAGCATTCTCTACAACATAAAGTTTCAACAACATAGCTAGTCAGATTACATTTTCTAGAGTTATCACAGCCTACTATAATTAGTGCATGACATATATCATTAACTTTAGGATAGGGTCTTACACAACATGAGCAATATGGGCACTTGTTCACTTGGTTGACATGGTTTAGATAGCATCATAACGTAGTGTGATACAACATAATTCATTTCAACATCAGCTTATAAATTCACTTATTAGGGTAATGATGGAGCCAAAGGTCTAGCTAACCTTTGTATTCTTGAGCCACTCATGGGAAGGTAATATGCACATAGTTCTATCTTAGTTTTCCCTCCTACTAACAACTAACATTCCTAATTCTAGATAGCCATCCCTAGCCATAACTAACCTATCATAGTCTAGATCTTACCAAATCAACTGATACAAACCTTTTTTATAATCTCTAATTAATTTAACTTATCTAAAAAAGTTACCAATCTTAGAAGCTAGAGCTTACTTATATCCTACTTACAAAACAATTCACTTTACCAAAGCATTTTTACCAATTACAAAAAACCAATAATATTATCACTTACATATGATTACAAATCAAACAATTACATCCAAACATATCCTAAATATTATCTTACCAAATATATCAACATAATCAAATCACATATCTTACATACCATTCACCAATTATATACAACTTCAATATCAAACATAAAATAAATTATTTCAAACCATAACATTGAAATACTAGTATAATCTAGAATCCATAACGTGCATACACATGAGTTTCAAAATCAAACCAGTATCTATATAACACATAGGTTTTCAAAACATATACATCATGTCAAGGTCAATCAATCATGGATAGGGGTCATGCCCTCATTCTCCATCTCACTCTCTCCTCTAGTACTCATCCCATAATCCTATTTAGCACTCAATAACTCTATCTCCTCAAGCTCTTGAATGCCTCTTGTATCGATTGTCTCACTCCAATAAATGACCATATGCCTCATATAAGTATGCATGCCATTGATAAAGATCCATATAATCATCTAAAATCTTAGAGCTCATTCTTCCATAATACAGAGGAGACATCATGTGCCTATCTCACTCGACCCTAATCTCATCTCTCTCTCCTACTGCCTTAAATCACATATCCTACATAACATTTACCAAGAATATACAAATTCAAAATCAAACCTCAAATAAATTATTCTAAACCAAAACATTATAATACCATTATAATCTAAAATCCATAATGTGCATAAAAATACGTTTTAAAATCAAACTAGTATCTATATAACACATAAGTTTTAAAAACATATACATCATGTCAAGGTCAATCAATCATGGATAGCGGTCATTCATTCACTCTTCATCTCACTCTCTCCTCTAGTACTCATCCCATAATACTATCTATCACTCAATGACTCTCTGCCTCCTCAAGATCCTAAATGGCTCTTGCATCGATTCTTTCACTCTAATAAATGACCATATGCCTCACACAAGTCTACATGTCATCACTAAAGATCCATATAATCATCTAAAATATTAGATCTCGCCACTCCATAGTATGGAGGAGGCATCATGTACCTATCTCGCTTAGCCCTAAGCTCATTTCTCTTTCCTGCTACCTTAACATAGGTAACTATAGCTATAATAGCTCAATCAAATAAGTGAGCATAAATTCTAGCCATAACCATATCTCTCTCTATCAAACCCTCCACAACATCATCAATAATATGTCATGTAAGATTACATAGTGTAGACTCAATAATAATCTCCCAAAACACATCATCCCCCCCGCTAACACCAACACATTCCTCGCCTTGCATACCCACCACCTCACTTGAGTGAAACAACATTACACTCAATTAGTCATATATAATCTACAAATAACAACAAAAACATACATAAATATATATGCCACATTATAACCACTCACCTCCCACCCTCTAAATCAACTCAAGTTACTCATATTCAAGAATATCTGGCACACCAGTTGGATCTAATGAAGCTCATCAATGCCTTGACCACCACACCATTTATGCCTCAGTGCACTCCACATAATCTACATCAAGAATATATATAATCTCATCTCACATATATAATGTAAATGGTGCCAACTTCACCTTGATCAGTCTGGGATGAGTTCCCAATCTCATTGGTACCTGCACACTCCTCACCATATCCATGCTATAGGAGGAACATCCTATCAAACTTCAAACTAACTAGTCATGTGCTCATACTAAAATCACTCATAAACTCTAGACCAATGATCATATAACCAACAACTCACTCTCATGTACCATAGCTGCTCTCCATCCTTGGGCCATCCAGGAAATCTTCTATAAGGCTTCTATCTGATGTTATCATCCACTAATTTGTCTATCAACTGCCTATAATAAACTATCTTAGGGGATTATAAAGCCAACTCACTAGTCCAACACTTATAAAATGGATGTGGATATGCCCAACTCACTCTCAACAATCTAATCATCTGCACAACTACTATATGTTCATAAGACCAGTAATGAAACAAAGTGGCTACACATACACCACTACTAAAAGACTCCTACGTAAATCTATATAAATCTTTGTACAAATGAGCAAGAATATTCCTTCCCCATGAAAATATGGTACCATACATCTCAATACTCTAAACCACTATGTGCATCCTATAAGCAATATATACTCTATTTACATCTATAGCAATAAAAGATCCAATAATATAGCCAACTAGTTTCATAGGCATGGAACACTTAACTACATAATAACCAATAATAATATGTCACTGTCACTACCCCTACAATGTATTCCTATGGGCATCCCTAAAAAGTATCTAGATGCATGATCAATGGCATCCATACCCATGTCATCTTATAATGACACTCATCACCCACCAATTGATAAATGTAAAATCTAATACACATCCTCCAGAGTTATACTAATCTCCCTTGTTGGAAGTTAGAATGTACATATATCAACATTATACCTCTCACCTAAGGTGGTGATCAAATATATTTCCCATTGTACTATACCAAGATCACATACATGATCTAGCCTAACCCTATCTATAACAACATGCTCATCAACAAATAATGACAATAATCTTAGAGTCTCCATAACCTAGCCTCTATGAAACTTTCTCATCTATACCTCACCCTAAAAACATTATAAAGTATACTATATGTCAAACCACCATGCCAAGGACAAATGACTATGAAATACAAAAGTAGGAACAACTTAGAGATTGAAAAAGCCATCCACATTAGATAATAGTGTTGTAGAAGGACACTAGTGCCAGACAACATTGATGGAACCTAGATAGCAGTGTTGCATCCTAGATAGTAGTGCTAACTCTAGGAAAATAATGTTGGAACTAGTCAAAAAAATTTAAACTACTTTAAAATGACTCAAAATAGCCAAAAATAGCCAAAATCAGGCCTTAGATATGAATAGCAGTAAAAACTATCATTACTAAACAGGGAAACCTCCTCACCAACCTGAATTTGCACTACCAACTGGTTATAATGAGTCACGGTGGGTGTTCATCTCCTCAACATCTTCTCACTCCATAGCTCCAATCTCAAACTAATCAATACATAAATGAATCATGATTTAGTCAAATCTTCCCTATATCAAACTACTTTCTCAATAAAAACAAAATTCTACTTGCCCATAACTTGAGCTCTGTAACTCCATTTTATAAAACATTTTATTCCTCAGAATCATGATAATGATACCTTCAACATAAAATAAGACTCTCTCTCTTAATATGCTATTTTCTTACCATGACACACATGTCTATACACCTATCTAGTACCTAGATTGGTCCTCACTAGGCAAATATCCATTCAAAACATTTAAACAACCTAGTATGTTTGATCAAATCACTCTTTCATCCAATTCAATCTATTTTTACCTCATTTGCCTACCATGGCATGAAAACTTCTATATGTCTACTAAACCTAGATACAAGCTTTGATCCTAATCAACCAAAGATACCTTTCACTCCCAGTAATTTAATTTCACCAATTCAATAATGGCCGTTCAATCTATTTGATACATGCCAACCATGTTTCTATACGTTATGACACTATTCCTTAATTTTGGCTCAACCTGCTCTATCATGAATCTCATCCCTTTCCCCAAAAGCATCATTCATACTATCAGTATTCCCATAGTTTATCCAACATACCTATCCAGTACACCATGGTTCACACACCTTTAATAGTCAAATTATTAGATTTAGCTCAGATTGGTCAAGATTTCACAAGTGGTTCAGACTCCAGGGGTCACTTAGCATTATTTAGATTATATTGGTCAAGATTACACAAGTGGTTCAGACTCTAGGGGTCACTTAGTATTACTCAACTCAAATCGATCAAGATTTCATAAGTGGTTCAGATTCTAGGGGTCACTTAGCATTACTAAGCTTAGATTGGTCAAATTATATAATGATTTAGATTACATTAGGGTCACTTAGCATTACTCAAGACATTTAAATTGATACACCTTTGATTTATAGATATACATATTATCTAGATACTAGATTCAGGGGCATGTACAATACTACATGTCTCACACAGACAACTTCATACAACATGACACAATTATAGACTAGATAGTAGATTATAGACATAGTGTAGAGCACATTAATTGAATTTCTAGTTTTACACATGAGACATGAATTAATAGATCATATCACATGTGGTTATACACATTTCTAGATTATCTAGATGCATCACTCACATAACCAAATTTGGGGGCATGGCATAGATGTTCATGTCCTTCATCTTCTAGGATTATATAGACTGAGATGGCAAGACATGGCAATTTCTTCTTAGACATTTACCAACATTTTCATTTTACACCCAGGCATTACTCAGGTTGTCACCAAGATGGATCGTATGGTCATTTACAATGATTGGTCCATAGTATTACTCAAACCCAGGAGTTTATGCAAAACAAAGGATAGACATTAGTTTTGGACCTTTAAACACTTCTCAAATCCATTTTAGATTATTTAGATTTAGTATAAGGGGCATCCATTACAAGGATTCCTTCTCTTCCTAGACACTACTCAGATTAAGTATAGGGGGCATCTATTACAGGGATTCCTTCTCTTTCTAGACACTATTTAGGTTCAGTACAGGGGGTATCTATTATAGGGATCCCTTCTTTCTTTGAGCACTATTTCAGTTCTTTAATCCACTTCCCTAGCTAGGAATTTTGACCCTTTTCAGCATACTTATCTTTATGTAGGTAAACCTAGGTATGCATTTACTTTTCTTTCTTTTACTCTAGTGATTTATTTAATTAAATCACTAGAATAAAAGGGGGGAAAATTTAATCACCCTAAATTGGTCAAGTAAACACACATATTATGTCCTTTTATAATCTTTTCATAGGAGACTCTGACTAGAGAATATGAGCTTTATTCACATTTAGCCAGGTCATCTTGTTTATCTTATCTTGGTCTTACTACATTCCCTAGACATCTCTTTACCTATTCCTAGTCATTTGTAGCTTACCAGATTTGACCCTTTCAGGCCTAGAGACCCAAACCCCCTAGACAACAACACCCAAATATGGACTACAATGCTAAAACCCAGGGTGTCTAGTTTTTATCACTATGTCCAAGCCTAGTTTTGGTTATAACGATTAGTTTCTTCTATAGGATAAGTATTACCCCTTTTCTTTGATTCATTCCTAAGTTTCCCAATTTTGGCCAAATATGAATAAAGATCCCAAATTCAAAATAATGAGTCTCCTATATAAAAGACTACACAAGGCATTTTATATCTAGCACTTACTACTCTGGCACATTAGACATAATAAAAAATAGTCAATAGTATAGCTCAGTTTCTCTGCATCACACTTAGATTTTCATGCTTGATCAAGTAAGGGCCTAAGCAAAATTCATTCTTGCATCAATCATGCATGTTGACTATACATGTTCCCTAAAGGAAAACTACATCAGATCTGAGACTCCAACTTGAGGGTTAATGTAGGTAGCAATCAAAATAATAGGGGTTATTGATTGTGTGATCATTCTTCCCCTAACCCAATTTTTCCCCATTTTGCTTTTGATCTATTTGTCATTTCCATGTGCATAGACAAGTATAGGTAGTGAAGATGGAAACAAACCTATAATGAGTTTTAGTGACTCTTAGGAGCTGAAATTTGGTATGTAAGGTCTCCCAAAATAGATGAATAAAACCCAAAAATATTAAAAATCTCATATCCATAATAATACAATGCCAAAACTAAGACTATAATGCTAGACCTCTAGCTGTCCCATTTTTGGTGCTCCTATCCAAGAAAAAAATAGACTTTTAGGTCCTATTTTTGATAGCTTACCCAACCAAACTAGCAAATATCAACCTTTGAATCTTCCATCTTAGTTCATAACTATTTAAGTTTTATTCTCTTCCCTTTTGTTTATTATTTTTAGAAATCAATTAAGAACTTCTAGATTAAACAAATTAGTAGGTTAATTAAGGCACATTTTTAAACTAATTTTCCTCTTAATCTAGACCCCTTTACTATTTAAGAAATTCAACCTATAGTTTCCCAAATTTAGTAAATCATCATAGGACCATGCAATTATATCTTTGTAGATTGTCAAAAAGTATTTGGCATCCTTATCTTAAATGCTTGTGCATGTTGTTATAATATTAACTAGCTAAGGTTAATCTTGAGGTTCCAAGATTAATTGCATTGTAATATTTCCCACTTGATTTGGGAATCCTAGTGTTCTTTGCCAGCTTATACTCTTCAAATAACATCTCTAGGGTAATCATGCCTTTTGAAATTTTTTTGTCATTCAGATTAATGAATTTATCATCAAAGATACCATCTTCATCAAGAGTATTCTCATTGGCCTCATCAATGATATGTGCCTCAAACACTCTTGAATTGGTCATGAAATCTAGGATTTATTTCTCATCATTAAAGACTTGTATATAATTCACATTAATCCAAGATATAGAGGCATGAAACTAATTCAACGTTAAAATTATGAGAGTCATGGTTTGGCATAAGATTGGATACAACTGAGGGAGGCTCATCAGTAGCCTTGTTTTCCTCCCTAGGGATGGAAATAATGTCAAAAGAATCAAAAGATTCTAACAAATCTTAGACTCTAAAATTATATCTCTTGAGGTATGATAATTTATACTAGTATCTACTCCTTATCTAATTGACTACCAGTTTTGAGTCACCATGAACTAATAGTTCATTGACTTTATATTTGATGGTAAATTACAAACCTAAGATAAATGCTTCGTACTCTACAAGGTTATTGGTGCATGCAAATTAAAGTCTATTGGATGCATGATATATTTTACCAATAGGGTTAGCGAGGACAAATCCTACTCCAGACCAAGACTTACATGTAGCCCTATCAAAATGCTTCTTCCACAAACTAGGTACAATATTAGAAGGTTTAGAATCACTTACATTAGTAGTTTCAAGAGTGAAAACTCCTAGATCAGAGTCAACTATGTTCATCTTTTCATTCACAACATTATTTTTTGTGATCATATGTTTCATCCTTGGTTCTCTTTCCACTCTAATTTTATTTGGTACCCCTTTCCATGGTAGCCATAAATGTGAGCAGTCAGTGGACATGTATCCATTTAGGGTCTTGGTCCATTCCTTACTCAATAGTAAACCATAAACATTAGGAATGCCAATAAATTGAATATCGATAAATTATTGAACCCTAGGTTCAGAGGCTATTTGTATATGAAAATTTAATAATTCCCCAACTACCTTGACTCTAGAATTGTCTAAATGAGGGATAATTTGATCATATTTGATAGGAGTCAAGACAAGCTCTTTAAAAATACCTGCTGGAAAAATGTTGGTGGATGCACACAAATCAAACAAATAGCTATGTAGATTCTTACCAAACATTTTGATAGCAAAGGTAAAATGTGGGGACTCTATCTTAGCCTTATACTTAATAAAGTTAGCATTATCAATTTTGGATGGTTTTCTAGGTTTCTTAGACAAAGACTCTAGTAGTAAATCCCTTTGCTCAGTGATCTGTGTTAATTCATGTAATGTGATTTTATCCTTTACTTTATTCATATCTTCTATAATATTATACCCAATCTTATTTGAATAAATAATTTCATCAATACTTTGTTTAGATGCACTTCCCTTTGGAGTCTCTAGGTTATTATATGATGTAGTGTCTGGAGGAGTGCTAAAGTTGTTTGGAGGTGTTGAAATAGTCAAAGGATGCCTCTGCTCTCTATTCTTTAGAGGGTAGGTATTATTTAGGAACTAATAAAAAGCATGAACTTATTTAGGAACATCATCTATTTCATTATTTCTTGGAAGGGGAAGTCAAACATCTCCACTATGAAGGCTTGGTTAGAAGACTTAGGTCTTGATGTACTTTCACCATTATATTTGTTAGGACCTACTTCAAATGTGTCTAACTATTCCTTAAAGTATTCAAAATCTATACAAAATTCCATGTAGACTATTTCACCATGCTTAGTAGTATAATGAACTCTATAGTAATCTATTAATGCAACATCAATTATTATTGGGTCTCTTAAATATTTGGAATGAGAAGTGCCTACTTGAGCTTTCACTAGTATGACTAAGATATTTTTGCAACTAAAGGAAATCAGTGCTAAGCTTTTGGACCATCTTTAAAATAGAGTCATTCTCAATCTTGGGAGTTTTAAAGTCATGAACTTGAGTATAACTGGTGGTTGGTACTAAATCCTTTTGGTCATTTGGATTTAATCCAATGGAAACATGGCTCAGGAATCCTATGTTTTGATTAGGAGAAACATGGTTCAAGGGTAACTGGTTCAATGCTGGGATATGATTTAGACATGGACTATTCTGATTATTGTTAGGAAACATATTCAAGGTGGGCATATGTGGATTAACATTTGGAATAGAGTAAGCCATTTATCCCTAAGGCTATATTTGATCATTAATGATCACTAATTCATAATAAGAATGGGCTAAGGTGTTTATGACTGGAAGAGAATTATTTAGGAACACATAAGTTATATGATTTACTACATCTTTATAAATTTCTAAAGCCAAAATATCATTAGGTTTGTATGGATATATGGTCTGACTATGCATCTTTTGAAACCTAGCAATAAATGCTCTTATGGACTCACTAGAATATCTTCAAATGGTGGTAAATTATTGGTTTAGGATATAGGGACTAATAAACTTGCCTAATAGGTCAATAAAGACATTGTTAAAACCATCCTAGCTGGTAATGTAATTATCAAACAAATTAAGAAACCATTCATATGCAACATCCCTAAATGTAAAAGAAAGCATCTTACATGCTACATATTCATGGGTGAAATTTAACAATCTTAATGCAAATTTGAATGATTTAATGTGTTTTTCTATAGTTACGACACCATTTGGACTAAATGCTAGAAAATATTTCTCAATATTACAAGGGAGTTCATATACTAAAACTAGTACATTGATGGAATACTCAACTAGCCATGCCATACCTTGATAAAGGTTTAATGTAGGAATACCTTTGAGTGTTGAAGTTGGTAAATATTTCAAATGTCTATGCCTACCTTTATCTAACCTAGCTTTCCTATGGATCTCTAGTTCAAGTAGAGGTTCCCTTATTTTTGAATGTGACTTTATTCTAATTCTAGGCAATTCTAGCTTGAGAACTTTGAATTCTATTTGAAATATGATGTGTCAAATCGATCTTTACAAAGGATAAAGACTGAAATTACACATTAAGTGAATTATTAAAATATTCGCATAAATAACAACACATGACTAAGATTTTTAATTAAACTTGCTCAAATACATGTCCTAATATGTAAGTGTAAATGATCTTTATAGTTTCAAGCTCAAATGAGCTCAAATTTGCAAAGGATCTATGAATATTTAACCAAAATAGCTTTCAATAACCTCAAACCTATTGAATTGACAAAAATAAAGCCATCTTTACCATAATCACATGTATACTTTCAAAGAATGTTGATCTTTGTTTAAATGAGGCAAAAAGATGGGTTTGAAATCACCAAACATCACACAATTATGCGAAAATAAACACAAATATGCAAATAATAGAATGATCTTTGATCAAAATACACCAAAACTAGCAAAGACATTACAAATTCTCAAGGATATGTGGCCCTCCTTCTAGCGCTAGTGAATCTCTACCTATTGATGCCTCTAAGTGTATCATAGGTGCTCTTAGTGTTTAAAGAACACTTCTCGTTTTAGAATTCAAATAATTTAGAGCATGAGTTGTAGGTTGTGGTGATCTTGTTACCTTTGATGAAATAGCAGTAGAGCAAGCAAACTATTCCACAATATTTATAAAACCTGGTTGTTTGGAGCCACCTTGGTCCTCAATAATCTTTGCACAAGATGTAGTAATCTATGTTGATGTTAATGGGTTATGATCAAACTCTAACTTGTGACTAAACTATGTGGATATTTACAATGATGTTTAAACTAAAGTGATATGGTTAAAAGAGATAAAAGGGGAAGGGTAGGGTAGAAATAAAACATGTTGTTGATATTTGCCTCAAACATCATGAGTAACTTTAAATTCTAAATGAACATATATTTAACCAATTTATAGCATGAAATAGCATATGCCCAAATCTTACCACACACTAGGCAAGTATCTAAGGATAGTATGAAGAAATACAAGTAAAAACTAGCTTTACTTTAAATATTTACTACTATAGTCAAATAACATATGCACATCTTTATGGAGAGAAAATAAAATGAAGTAAACCTAAGACCATTCAACTAATCTAGCATTTGAACAAATAATCAAACCTATACTTAAAGATGCACGTGCATAATTCTTAAAAACCACTCAAATTTGAGATATAGAATAGACAATTGAGAGAGAAGCTAAATAACAATTCACACAAACAAGATGAGATAATCTTCTCAAAATTATCTGCTTGCATTAATTTCTTCAAAGTTTACACTAGCTTTTATATCTCAAAACTCTCTCCTTTTTTTTACAAATGACAATGTTCCTTTTATAGGTTTCAAGGAAGCATGTCAGTCAGTTACCTTGACTTACAAGTGTAAAAATTGTGAAGGATAGTTGTCCTTTTCATAGAGTTTCTAAAATACACTAAACTTTCTAAAATAGACTGACACTTTAGGCAACATGCTAACAAAATGCACATACCTTTACAAAAGAATATTCCATTTCCAAAATTTACAATGTTTCCTCAAAAGAGAATATCCTTAACCAATTGTTGGACCTTGTGATGATGAAGACCACTAGGTCTATTGAAGTAACCTCATCACCTTTTGATGTTTCTCATCAACCAACTTCAAATTGATAGTGGGCTCAAGGAGGAGATCATCTTCTTGGTCAATGAAATCATTCAGGTCCCTATGATTTCTTTCTAAAGCATCCCTAATGGTTTTGGCTTTAGATATTTTCTCTTTTATATTTAGGATCATATCCATGATCCTATTATTTTCACCTTTAGACCTACCTTGGCTCTTATTTCTAACCTCTTTCATGACCAGGGTGGTCATATTATTGAACTCATCATCTACTATGATGCACATGGAGCTGATACAATCAAGGTCCCCAAGAGTTTCTCAATTCTATTCAACCGTTCTTTATCATCTTTGATGAGTCTCTCTAGGGATTTGGACCATGCACTTAAATTGTTGATTTTATTGAAAATCAAGCCCAAGATGGTGTTGAGATGAGTAATATTGATAGTATTGAAACCAAAGATTTTATCCCCGATTAAGATGCTAATCAATTTATTTAATTTATCCATAGAACCCTACCATTAGGTGATTAGAACCTTGGCTATTACATCTTATAGGTACAATGCACTCTATCTTAGCTTTGTTGAATTTAGAGAGTCAAATATGTCATGGAATGATTTCTCAAACATTTCAATTATGGATTTAGGAATTGATAAAACTCCCTGCTTCTCCAAATCTTCATTCTACTTCTAAAGGTTCTTTATTCATTGTTGTAAGCCCTTGATGCCAATTTCCAACTTATTACTTTGAGATTCTGCCAACCCTAGTATATCCTTCTCATGGATGGGGTCTTCACCTAATATTTAGCCTCAAATAAGAGTCAAACTAACAAATGGATCCACCTTTTGAAAATTGAATTCCTCTCCACCCACCATAGCTTTATTTATTGTTACTCTTTATAATCTAGTAGTGGTTAGGTTGAACTGGACACTTACTAAAGAGTGTGTCTCTTTTGTGGGCTCTAGAACTTTGATTTGGGTGATATCTAAATATCTAGGATCATCCATTTGTCTTTAATAATATTTCTTATATAAATCCACTATCTAAGGCTTAAATTCCTCATGAAATATGATTTTAGAAGATTTTGTGATGGCCCATTGATGGTGCAATTTTGGGATTTTTTGTATCTTTAAATATAGAAACCATTCAGGAATGGTTCAACCATGAATTGGATTTTCATCATTGAAAAAATTAACTTCACTCAAAGGGTAAGTGAGGGTTATTTTAGGTTTCTTGGTTGTTACAAGGACCAATGCTAATTCAACCTATCTGTTCTGAAGGGGAATACCTGGAATGAAGTCTAAATCTATTTCTTTCCCTTTTTCCTTTCCTATTGCCTCAACTTGGGGTTGAGGTTCTTCTTATTTCACTTCCTCTTTATCTAACCCATAAGCATTTACTATTTCCTCCAATGCATCTTCCACCATTTCTATAGGATGCAATGAAATCATGTCGATGTACTCAATTGGCAACTTTGGCTTTTTAGGCTGGGCAAAAGAGGGTGCCCCATCACTAGGTATTTCTTCAAGTTTATCTTTCCCTACATCTTATGTGATTGGTGCCTCTATCTATTCTAGTGGATTCCTAGTAGATGGTCTTGGTAGTAAATGGTACTGCAAAAGATTCATCTATTAGATCTCACTAGCTAGCTTCTCATCTCTTTTTGACCTAGCCTCAATCTTGATATTATGCCTTTTCAATTTTTTTAGGAACTCAAAAAATGAAGATACCTAGATGTACATTATGTCATGGACACCAAGTTAATATTCATATTTTGTGTTAATTTGATTGGCCTTAAAATGATTCATAACATTATTTTTGGGGTCTCATTACCTTAAAACATCAAGCTATAAATTGAAATAGTCCCTATGTTTGGATATGATGTCTACAGTATCCCAATTCTGCATCATTTTTCTATTAATAATTAAAGGAAAATGATGGAATAACCCCTTCATTTTCTATTTACATACACCATAAATATCATGGAATAATTGGTATGTAATCTCCTATTTAGCCAACTTGGTGGGTACATAGATTAACAATCTAAGAGGCTGACATAAGGTTCCCTTTATCCTAATTATAGTGCATTCAAGATATAACCAAAATTCCCCAATTAGATCCACATACTTTTTTATTAAGAGGCTTACCCTCATCATGGGTATCCCTATAATAGCCTCAAACAAGGCTGAATACACATAATTATACATGAATTGTATGTGGTCCCTATACTTGAAAATGTGTATTTTAGAATAGTAATGGGAGACCATCTATCTTCCCTCAAGTGACCAATTTTTGATGTTAAGGATGGTGGTGGTGGCCAATAGGGCATGAAAAATATAAGATATCATAAAGAAGTGATTTCTAGTCCTCTTCTTTAAGGCAAAGAGTTACTACTTTCGAAAAATGCTAATCAATTCTCTAATAGGATGGGTGAGTCCCTTTTCAACCAAAAAATATATAAGAGACCCATAGTTTATTGACACAAGTTGTGGAAGGGGCCATAGACAATATATTTAGCAAATTCATGATCATTCTAATACCTAGCCTAAATTGGGTGATAGGTATTCTTATAGCGGGGTCAAAAAATGCATGGGTTCTTTAATATAGCCCTGGGATGAGGTAGTATTTTAGGTCATTTTGGCTAGACCATTACTTAATTATGGGTAAGTCCACCTAAGGAATGGGGAGTTTATAGTAAATTTCAAAGGCCATATGGGAAATATAATCAACCTTCTTAAAATTAAGTTCATGGATTATGATATCTTGATCAAGTCTACAATCCTTAAAAATAGGAACAATAACAACAATAAATTAAAGTACCTTAGGTTTCACTATCACATGGTGGAGACTGGGCATATAGATGGAGACTATGTCATAGTACCTCTAGCAAACTATGGACTTATTTTCATCCTCCTTAGTGATATCTTATAACTCTTTAATGACCCAAAAGATCTTGAACTAGTTATTGTCCCTCGTATTCAACATTGCCACATCCAATACAATGTCCTTAAAGATTCTTTCATCCACATCTAAAGTTAAGTACATCTATGTGTCTTATCTATTTTATTTCTTTCCTACTACCATGGTTGTGATTCTACAAGTTTCTCACAAGCTGTCTATAATCAATTTCAAGGCTAATTTATATTTTTTAAGATGGTAACTAGGATCTTTTTAACTCAGTTATGATCAAATTGGGAATAGATTAGGGCTTTTACAGATGTTAGGGCTTTTTTTAGGTCTTTTTAAGCTTTAATGGTAGTAAATTTTATAAATTAGGTGAATTTGGTGCTTTGGATTTGTTTAAGACTTCTACATTTATACCTTTTCTTCTTCAAGCCCATAAAATATTGTGTTTTTTTCACTTTTGCTTAGGTGGCATCAATATGGCAGCTCTATGGTATCCTGTTGGCCTTTCATGACATTTAGTTCATAAATGCATTGAAACTTGACCATTACCTTTTAAAATTTATCTTTAATCTCAATCTATTAGATCGATCTATACATATCAATGTGGTTCATTGATCTCAATCTTGTTAGTTGTATGCTACTAGCTATCCTCTATATCGAGCCCCATGGTTACACCACTTGGAAATCTCATGGACCTTTTGTGATCTGCATATTTTTTAATTTCACAATGAGCATACCTACACCATGTGGTGTATCCATGGGCCTTTGTGGATTTTATTAAATAATCCATAGTGGTATCACTTTATTCAATCATGTTGGTCTAATTACATGCGAGTCATCGATCTTGAATAGGTGCATGAACTTTAAGTTAGCATCAGACCATGTAAATAACTTAGGATAAATAATTTAGCCTAAGTTTTTGTTTCATGTTAACAAACATGAAATGAACCTCAAACTAAAACATATAGGCTAAGTTTAGATCATAGTAAAAGGGGACCTGATATAAAAGAGGATTTAACTTAAGGTTTTTGACATAATGTTTTTATCATATTGATAAATATGAGGCAAAACTTGGGACAAATAATTTAAGCTAGGATTCATACTATAGGGCCTCACATTTTGTCAAGACTCATCAATAAGCTCATAAAACCTTTTAGAAGACCATGGTGGGTATGTATTTATAGACTAAACATAAGGTTTTGAACTAAGGCCTAGTCTAGTGTTAAAAACACTATTCAAACATATGATAATACTCAAGATAAACTTGTGGTACTTATAATTATCCCCCACATACATTTAAATTTTAAGCCAAAACATAGCTTCCAATTAATCTCAAAACTAGTCTTAACATTGAAGCACAAAACTTCCAAGCATGGTTAAGGAAACAACATATACATTTTTCTAAGTGGGATTGGTCCATGAGTTTAGATTTTGATAGTCTCAGGGACATCAGTGACGAACTCATAGATGTCAATGATGTACACATGAATGTCAAAATTAAGCTCTATCAATATATTATCATGGTTTAGATTTGATATCCTCATAGATGTTAATAACATCCTCGGGAATGTCAAATGATAGGTGTGAAAATGTTAGACTTAGATCCCACAAAACATGATAATCCTTTGTAAAATTTGACCTATTATGCATCATTCGATTAGGTTCATCCATGAAAACATGAGCCATTGATCATGATCTTTTTAGTTGGCTATGATTGGTTCTTATAGGATAAAGTTTTGGACTCATCAGGTCCATCTCATATCATCCGATCATTCCTATCTAAATGCATGTAGGTTTTAGATCCTATAGAAAATCATATGACTTAAGTTAGGGCTCAGGGTAAAATAATACTTAGGATAAAATCTTAAGGCCAAGGTCTTGTTTGGGTTAATAAATGTGAATGGGGCCTTAGGGCTAAGATTATAGACTAAGATTTATAAAAAATAAAGTTAGACCAAGCTAGGAGTTTAATAAAAGGACCCTACAAACATTAATTTTAGATCATGTTAAAAAATGAAAGGGGACAAAGGAACTTAGGATGTGGAAGGGATCAAATGAATACCTTTTAGATTAAGGTTGGGTCATGCTAAATAACATGACCAAGCCTTAATATAAACATTAGGCATAAATCCATGGATTATTTAAAATGTTCCCACTAAAATTGTTCCTGTCATTTTTAAAATTAGGTCTAAAAAAATCTTGTGCTAGGGTTTCTGAATGAGGGTTTCAGGAAAATTTATACACATATTCAAGCTGAATTTTAATAGACTAAGGCTAAAAATGTCAAATTGAGATAGAATCATGAAACCTAGGTATGATTCCATCAAAGAGAGCTATGTTAAACATGTGATCTGAAACATAGAGATCCATTGTTAGAAACAATAGGAAAAACTAAAGTAGAACCATGAACAAAGAAGACCAATCAGATCGAGGGGTGGATGATCTTCAAATGCAAATACTATGCAAAACATGACAAAGAAATCTTGATTAAGTGAATTTCAACTTCAAAATATGAATTTTACAACTTAACACATGGGTCCCCAATTTTCAAAAATAGAAGGTATCTTGACCTCAAAAAATGGAGACTTATGGGGGAAACATAACAATATGTTAGAATTCAGAGACTTTAGTTCAGATAAATAATTATATTACTTATTCTAATTGATTAGTGGCATTATCAAGATTAGTTCATGGTTGAAACAAACCTTACATTTGTAGACTTAGGATCAAACATCAAAAACTAGCCATATTGTGTGTGTGCTTTGATTCCACTTACTATTTATCATAGGATTTGGTGGAAAACTCCTACGTTCCATGCTTTTAACCATTAACATTGAATTGCAACATGTTTGGATATTCATTAAGAACCATGCTCTTAGATTAGGAAAGTCTTGGGCATTGCTCTACTACTAGCCAGGTGTTCATAGCCCCAACAAAGATGACTTTATATCCACTCAAGGTCTTACTCCATTGGTAATCAAGCATTAATTGCCTTGGTGGAGATTACTAAAATCACCTTTGCTTATAATTTTTTTGATTTAGTAATGAGATCTTATTTTGTATTTTTTAGATCTTCTAGGATTTATAACAAAGGTTGGGAACCAATTTATCTAGGTTTAGGGATTTGGTCATGTGTTTGATCTTCATATAATCACCCATAGTTTTAACCTTTATCCTAGGCAAGGATGTTTATTAAGTGAAAGCATGATTGTGCCTTAATAATTCAAGATTTCATCCCACATATGCAATTCTTCTTAAAACCAAACTTGGATAAAAAAAATTGTTTAAATGTTCACAAAATAGTTGACATATCTACCAGTCTTTACTAGTTTCTTAAAACTATAACATAAGCTCATAATTCAAATCCATGATCAACATTTGCTCAAGATATATATATCTACATTTCTAAATTTGTGTATTTTATGAGCTTTTGAATATAATCTAAGCTGAAGCTTGTCTAAGGACTTATTATAAGCAAGAGACAAAATTAAGAATGCAACATAAAATATAAATCAAATGAGTAGAGATTAAAGAGTAAGGAAATAAATATATACAAGCATATGTACAAACAAGGGATATGAAGAAAAGATCCAAAGAGAAAATAATCTAGCCTACCTACACTAACTCTAGCTATTCTTACATATTTACTCCATGAATATCCCATGAGGAGAAATATAAAAGTAATGATTGAGATATTACCCATTGGTAGGAAATGTGAAATCTAAACCTTGTAGGTCTTTTAGTTTGAAGGTGTTATTCCTGAGTGTGTCAACAATTTGAAAGGGGCCTATCCATAGAGGTGTGAACTTCCCATGTTTTCCCTTAGGTTTAGATTCCTTGTCCTAGAGAATAACTTAGTTCCCTTATCTAAACACCTTTACCTTTGATCTATTATAAAACCACCCCTTCATCATGGTCTGGTGTCTGCTAAAATTAGCTAAAGCTTATTCTCTAGTATCTTCCATCTAGATAATGTACAATAGTCTTGAATTTGAAAGTTCCTGATCTTCTAACATATATTCCTACATGAATTTGTATGTAGGTAAATTGAGGGTGATAGGGGAGATGGGTTCTTGGCCATACACCAATAAGAATGGTGATGCCTTTAGGGCCTACTTGATTCTTGTCCTATCTACCCATAGGGCATATTTGAGAAGTTTGTGCCAAGTTTTGGGTTTGTTTACTGTATATTTATTTATTAATTTCATCAAGTTATTATTGGTAGATTCAAATACTCCATTACCTTGGGGGTAATGGTTGGATGAGATCTTGAGAATAATATTATTATCATATGCCCATTCTACCAATTAAATGGATGTGAAATCAAATCTATTGTCATATACTAAGGAGACTAGAGTCCCAAATCTTGTGCATATGTTTTCTTATAAAAAAGTGATAATTTCTTCAATTTTGCATTACTTACAAGCCACTACCTTAGTCCACATGGTGTAATAGTCAATAGCTATTAGGACATACTTGTGACCTAATGAGTTGACATTGATCACCCCTACTGAGTCTAACCCCCAATGTGTAAAAGGTTTATCAACCATTATTGATTGTAATGGAATTGCTACTTTTGGTTCCTTTGTGCTAAATATTTGGCATGAGTGGAATTATCTCACATGATTTTAAGCATATCTAAATATGGTTGACCAATAGTATCTATCTCTCATAATTTTGTGGGCTATGGTTCTTCTACATGGATTCCCACTTCCTAGATTCTCATGAAATGTGCTCATTATCTCAATATATTCTTCCTTTGAAATGAATCTTAGGTAGACACCTTCAAATTTTCTTCAAAATAAGACTCTATTATTGATCAGTTAATGGGGTAATTTGAGTCTTATATCTCTCTTCTACTCCCTGGTTAGTCCTACAAGACAAGTGATATTAATCAATAAATGAATGATAGGATCATACTAGTCACTGGACTGAAAACTTTCTTATTTAACCTATATGACACTAAGCTTGGGGTTAGCATTGGTAATAATTTGGATTAGGCCTTGACACCTTACTAGTTTTGTAGTGTTCATCTCAATGTCATATTCCTTGAGGATATATATACACTTACCTCTCCTTTCTCCTAGCTCATTCTGACTTAGCATAAGCTTTGTAGTAGGGTTAGGTAGGATGGCATGCACTTTATTCCTAAGAATGTAGTGCCTAATTTTTTTTACTAATTTTACCAATGCACATGTTTTTTTATCAATCAAATAATAATTTAACTTAGCATTCTTGAAATTGGTGCTCATGAAGGCAATTGGATGGTCACATCCATCAATTTTTTGGGTCAAGACTACAACAATAGTATGGTCAAAAGCAAAGGAGTAAAGGTAAAAATCCATGGAGAAGTATGGACTTATCAGGATTAAATATTGAACAATTGCCTCATTGATTTCCTTAAAGGCCTTCTTAGTTTCCTCATTCCAAGTGATTTCTGCCAATTAAATGAATGTGAAATTAGATCTATTGAACATATGCAATAGATGTAAAAGTAGATCCATTGTCACATACTAGGGAGACTAGAGTCCCAAATCTAGTGCATATGTTTTCTTCTAAAAAAGTGATCACTTCTTCAAGTTTGCATTACTTAGTGGCCACTGTCTTAGTCCACATGGTGTAATAGTTAGTAGATATTAGGACATACTTGTGACCTTTTGATGAGTTGGGGTTGATCACCCCTAAAAAGTCTAACCCCCATTGTGTAAATGGTTTATCAACCATTATTGGTTTTAATGACATTGCTACTTTTGGTTCCTTTATGCTAAATATTTGCAATGAGTGGCATTATCTCATATGCTTGTAAGCATCCCTAAACATGGTTGACCAATAGTATCTAACTCATAAAATTTTGTGGGATCTGGTTCTTCTATATGGATGCCCACTTCCTAGCATCTCATGAAATGTGCTCATTATCTTAGCAACTTCTTCTTTTGAAATGCATCTTAGGTAGACACCTTCAAAGTTATTTTAGTATAACACTCCATTCTTGATCGGGTAATGGGTCACTTTGAGTCTTATATCTCTCTTTTACTATCTAGTTAGTCTTTCAAGACAAGTTCCATTAATAAAAAAATGAATGATAGGATCAAAGCAGTCATTGGACTAAAAAATTTCATATTCAACCTACATGACATTAAGCTTGGGGTTATCATTGGTAATAATTTGGATTAGACCTTGACATCTTACCAATTTTGAAATTTTCATCTTGATGTCATATTCTTGGAGGAGAAATATACACGTACCTCTCTTTTTTCCTAGCTTATTTTGACTTAACATTAGCTTTGTACCAGGGCCAGGTAGGATGGCATGCACTTTATTCCTAAGAATGTAGTGCTTGAAATTTTTATTTCTTTTACCAATGTACACACTATTTATCAATCAAGGAATAATTTAACTCAACATCCTTGAAATTGGTGATCATGAAAGCAATTGGATGGTCACATCCATCAATTTTTTGGGTCAAGACTACAACAACAGTATGGTTAGAAGCGAATGAGTAAAGGTATAAATCATTGGAGAAGTATAGACTTATCAGGACTGAAGCTTGACCAATTTCCTCTTTGATGTCCTTAAAGGCCTTCTTAGTTTCCTCATTTTGAGTAATTTTGGCATCCTTTTTTAGCATGCCATTCAGTGGCTTAACGATTTATATAAAACCAAAAATAAACTTTCTCACAAAGTTAATTTTACCAAAGAATGATTTTAGCTATTTCTTACTATTAAGAGGCCTTATATTTGATATAAATTATATTATTTTAGGATCTATAGAGATTTCATCTTTAGTAATGACATGGCATAGTAACTTGCCCTTAGTAACACAAAAAAACTCTTATTAGGTTGATGGAAGTCCCATATATTTTTCACCTTTCAAATACATGTTGTAAATGCATGATGTGGTCCTCCCTATTCTTAGAAATACAATTAGATCATCCATATGTATTATGATGCATTTAACCACCAAACCTTGGAAAGCATGATACATGGATCTTTAGAATGTTGCTTTAACATTGATCAATCCAAATGGCATCCTCTTATATGAAAACATGCCCCATTTGGTAGTGAAAGTAATCTTCATCTTATGTTCTTGATTCACCAGTACCTTGTTATACCCTAAAGGTCCATCAAGAAAGGACATCATATCATAAATAGAAACAATTTATATAACTTGATCTTAAAAAGTTAAAGGGTAGTTATCCTTATTAGATGACTTGTTGTGGTTCCTTAAATCAATGCAAACCTTGATTTCACCATTCTTTTTTTTGACTAGGACAAAATAGGTAACCTAGGTATAATGCCTAATAGGGAATAAAATATTTGCATCTAACAAATTTTTAACCTCTTTGAAAATCATGGGTTCTAAAATAGGGTTGTCAAGCCTCAGCTTTTATCCAAAAGGTTTGTAGTCTTTCTTTAGAGTTATGGTATGAGTGATGAATTTTGAAACAAAAACCTTCAAGTCATCATAAGACCATGAATTTATATCTTTGTATCTTATCATAAAGTCTTTGGCTTCCTTATATTTAATTCTTATGCATGTTATTCTAATATTAACTAGTTGAGGTGGATCTTGAGGTCCAAGATCAACTACCTTGTAGTCCTTCCCACTTGCTTTGGGAATCCTAGTGTTCTTAGCCAGCTTATCCTAGTCAAATAACCTCTCCAGGGCAATCATGCCTTTTAAATTTTTATCATTTAGTTGAATGAATTTATCATCAAATATACCTTCTTCATCAAGAGTATTATCATTGGCCTCATCAATGATATGTGCCTCAAATACTCCTAAATTGGTCATGAAATACAAGATTTGTTGGTCATCATTAAAGACCTAAATATAGTTCTTATTATCTAGGATAGATTGGCATGAAGCCAATTTAATGCTAAAATTTTGAGAGTCATGGTTTGGCATAAGATTGGATAGTTGAGGCAAGCTCATTAGTAACCTTGTTTTCTTCCCTAGGGTTGAAAATAATGTCAAAAGCATAAAAATATTCCAACAAATCCTAGAATCTAAACTTGTGTTTCTTGAGGTATGATAATTTACACTGGTATATACTCCTTACTTGATTGACTACTAGTTCTGAGTCACCATGATCCAACATTTATTTGACTTTGTATTTGATGGAAAATTGCAAACCTAAGATAAGTGATTCATACTCTGTAAGGTTATTAGTGCATGGAAATTGAAGTCTATAAGAGGTATGATATATATTACCAATAGGGTTAGTCAGGATAACTCTTGCTGTAGACCCAGACTTACATCTAGCCCCATCAAAATGCATCTTCCACAACCTAGTCTTAGTATGAGAAGGTTTAGAATCACTTACATTAGTAGTTTCAAAATTGAAAACTCCAAAATTAGAGTCAACTATGTTCACCTTTTCATTATCATCATTGTATTCGGTTATCATATGTTTCATCCTTGGTTCACTTTCCACTCTGATTTTATTTGACACCCTTTTCCATGGTAACCACAAATGTGAGCAGTCAGTGGAGATGTATCCATTCAAGGCCTTGGTCCATTCCCTACAAAATAGTAAACCATAAGCATCAAGAATGTCAAAAAAATTGAATATCAATAAATTTTTGAACCTTAGGTTTAGAGGCCAATTACATATGAAAATTTAATAATTACCCAACTACCTTGGCTCTAGAATTATCTAACTGAGTGATAGCTCTATTAGATTTGATAGGAGTCAAGCCAAGCTATTTACAAATAATTTTTGGAAAAATGTTGGTGGATGCATTTGAATCCAACAAAAAATTATGTATATTCTTACCAAACATTCTAACAGTAAGAACAAAATGTGGGGACTCTATCTTAGAATTTTACATAACAACATTAGCATTATCAATTTTTGATAGTTTGCTAGGTTTCTTGGACAAGGACTCTAGCAATAGATCCCTTTGATTAGTGATCTGCATCAATTCATACAACATGATGTTATCCTTTATTTTCTTCATATTTTCTACAATATTATACCTAGTATTATTTGAAGAAATAAATGCATTAGTACTTTGTTTAGAAGTAATTCTTTTTGGAGGCTCTAGGTTATTATCTAATATAGTGTCTAGAGGAGTGCCAAAGTTATTTGGAGGTGTTGAAGTAGTCAAAGGCTGCCTTTGCTTTCTATTCTTTAGATGTCAGGTCTTCTTCAAGAACTACTAGAAATCATGAACTTCTTTAAGAACATCATCAAGTTCATTATCTTCTTGTAAGGGGGAGTCAAACATCTCCACTATGAAGGATTGGTTAGTAGACTTAGATCTTGATGTACCTACGTCATTATCTTTGCGATAAAATAATTCAAATGTGTCCAATTCTTCTTGAAAGGCTTCAAAAGCTTTACAAAATTCAATGCAGTCTATTTCACCATGCTTAGTAGTATAATGAACTCCACAGTAATCCATTAATGCAACATCAATAAGATTAGTGTCCATGTTCCTCTTATCAATAAATGATTCATTGTTCTTATTATTGTGAAAATTATCATTCTAGAATCTATTATTGGGTATGTTAAATATTTGGAACAAGAAGTTCCTGAATGAGCTTTCACTAGTATGACTAACCTACTTTTGCAACTGAAAGAAATCAATGATAAGATATTGGACCATCTTTAAAATAGAGTCATTCTCACTCTTGGGAGTTTTAGAATTATGAACCTAAGTAGCACTAGTGGTTGGTACTAAGTCCTTTTGGCCATTTGGATTGAATCCAGTGGCAACATTACTTAGGAATCCTAATTTCTAATTATGGGAAACATGGTTCAAGGGTAATTGGTTCAACGTTTGGATTTGATTTAGAGCTGGCCTATTCTGATTATTGTTAGGAAATATATTCAAGGTGGGCATACATGGATTAAAATTTTGAACAGAGTAAGCCATTTGTCCCTAAGGTTGTATTTGATCATTAATGATCATTACTTCAAGATATGCATGGGATAAGGTGATTATGACTAAAATAGATCTCTTTACGAACATAGAAGTCATATGATCTACTACATCTTTATAAATTTATAAATCCAAAACATCATCAAGTTTTTAGGGATGTATGGTTTGACAATGCATCTTTTAAAACTTGGCATTAAATGCTCTGATGGACTCACTAGCATCTCTTCTAATGGTGTTAAATTTTTGGTATAGGATAAAGGGACTAATAACCTTGCAAAATTGGTCATTAAAGACATTATTAAAACCATCCCAGATGATAATGTAATTGTTAGGCAAATTAAGAAATCATTCATATGTAGCATCCCTAAATGTAAAAAGAAACATCCGACATGTTACATCTTCATGGGTGACATTTAACAATCTTAATGCATGTTTGAATTATTTAAAGTGTTCATATGTAGTTACAACATCATTTGGACTAAACATTGGCAAATATTTCTTAGGATTGTGAGGGAGGTCATGTGATACACCTGCTATATTGATTGAAGAATCACCTAGCTACACCATACCCTGATGAAGTTTGAATGCAAGGTTACCTTAGAGTGGTGAAGTTGGTAAATACTTCAAACATCTACACCTACCTTTATCTTGCCTAGCTTTCTTATAGAGCTCTAGTTCAAGTAGAGGTTCCCTTATTTTTGAATGTGACCTTGTTCTAATTCTAAGTAATTCTAGCTTGATAAATTTGAATTCTATTTGAAATACGATGTTTCAAATCAATCTTTACAAAGGAAAAAGACTAAACTTTCACATTAAGTGATTTTTTCAAAGATTCACGTAAAGAACAACACATGCCTAAGATCTTCAACTAAACTAGCTCAAAGATATGTCCCAATATGTAAGTGTGAATGATATTTATAGTTACAAGCTCAAATGAGCTCAAATTTATAAAGTATAATGAATCTTTAACCAAAATAGTTTTTACTAACCTCAAACCTATTGAGTTGACAAATTTAAAGCCCTCTTTACCATAATCACATGTATAATTTAAAATATTGTTGATATTTGTTTAAATGAAGCACAAATATGGTTTTTAAACCATGAATATCACCAACCTTTACACAATTATGCTAAAACAAACATAAATATGTAAAGAATAGAATGATCTTTGATCAAAATACACCAAAACTAGTAAAGACCCTAAAAATTCACAAGGATATGTGGCCCTCATAATGCCAATATAACTCCACCTATTAATGCATCAAAGTGTATCACATGTGATCTTAGTGTTTAAATAACACTTATCATTTTAGAATTCAAATCATGAGTTATAGGTTGTGGTGATCCAATCACCTGTGATGAAATAATGGTAGAGCAAGTAAACTATTCCATAATATTTATAATACTTGGTGGTTGGGAACCACCTTAGTCCTCAATAGTATTTGCACAAGATGTAGTAATCTATGTTGATGTTAATTAGTTATGAAAAAACTCTAACCTAAGACTGAACTATGTGGATATTTACAATGATGTTTAAACTAAAGTGATATGGTTAAAAAAGAGAAAAGGGGAAGGCTAGGGTAGAAAGAAAAGATTTTATTGATCTTTACCTTAAACATCATGGTAGATTTCAAATTCCAACTAAATATATATTTAACCAATGTATAACATGAAATAGCATATGCCCAAATCTTACCACACACCAAGAAAGTAACTAATGATAGTATGAAGAAATACAAGAACTAGCTTTACTTTAAAGATTTACTACTGCAATCAAATAACATAAGCCCATGTTTATACAGAGTAAATAAAATGAATTAAACCTAAAAACATTCAACTAATCTAGCATTTGCACAAATTAAAAACCCTATACTTAAATATGCACATCCAAAATTTTTAAAAACCATTCAAATTTGAGATCTAGAATAAACAATTAAGAGAGAAGCTAAATAATAATTCACATAAACCAGATGAGATAATCTTCTTTGAATTATCTGCTTATATTAATTACTTCAAAGTTTACACTAGATTTAATATCTCAAAACTCTCTCCCTTTTTTTATAAATGACAATGCTCCTTTGATAGGTTTCAAGGAAGCATTTTAATTAGTTGCCTCAACTTACAAGTGTACAAAATGTGAAGGACAACCATCTTTTCCACAAAGTTTCTAAAATACACTAAAATTTATAAAATAGACTGACCCTTTAGGCAACGTGCTAAATAAATACACGTACCTTTATAAAAGAATATTCCATTTCCAAAATTTATAATGTTTCTCAAAATATAGTATCCTTTAGCAATTGGTGGGCCTTGTGCTGATGAAGATCCCTAGCTTTATTGAAATAACTTCATCACCTTTTGATGTTGCTCATCAACCAACTTCAAATTGACATTTGGCTTAAGGAAGAGATCATATTTTTGGTTAGCGAAATTATCTATGTCCCTATCATTTATTTACAAAGCCTCCCTAATGATTTTCACCTCGAATATCTTCTCTTCTACATTTAGGATCATATCCATGATCCTGCTATTGTCACCTCTAGACCTACCTTGGCTCTTATTTCTCACCTCCTTCATGACCAGGGTGGTCCTATGATTGAACTCATCATTTGCTATGATGCCCATGAAGTTGAGATTTGAATTCTTTTCAATCATGGCCTCTAGGAGTTTATCAATTCTCTTCAACAATTATTTATCATCTTTGATGAGTCTCTCTAAGGATTTGGATCATGCACTTAAATTATTGATTTTATCCAAAATCAAGCCTAGGATGTTGTTGAGATGAGTAATACTAATAGTCTTGAAACTAGGGATTTTATCCCCTATTAAGATGCTAATCAAATACTTTATTTTATCCCTATAACCCTACCATTGGGTTATTAAACCCTTGGCTATTACATCCTATAGGTATAGTGCACTTTGTGTTAACTTTGTTGAATTTAGAGAGTCAAACATTTCATGGAATGATTTCTCAAACATTTCAATCATGGAGTTAGGAACTGATAAAACTACCTTCTTATCCAAATCTTCATTCTACTTCTGAAGGATCTTTATTCTTTGTTGTAGGCCCTTGATGCTAGTTTTCAACTGGGCACTTTGAACTTCAACCAACCCAAGTATGTCTTCCTCATGGATGTGGTCCTCACCTGGTATTTGTCTTCCAACTAGAGTCAAACCAATAAATGGATCCACCTTCTAAAAAGTGAATTCCTCTCTACCCACCATAACTTTCTTTGTTGTTACTCTTTCTAATCCAATAGTGGTTGGGTAGAATTAGACACTTATTGAAGAGTGTGTCATTTTTAAAGGCTCTAGGACTTCCATTTGGGTGCTACCTGAAGATCTAAGAGTATCCATTTATCTTTCCTAATATTTCTATTATAATGCCACTATTTAGGGCTTAAGTTCCTCATGTAATATGATGTTGGTAGATTTTGTGATGGCCCATTAATGGTGCAACATTAGGAGTTTTTGTATCTTTCCATACACAAACTATTTAAGAATGGTTGGACCATGAATTAGATTATCATCACTGAACAGATTAACTTCACTCAAAGGGTGAGTGAGGGTTATTTTAGGCTTCTTGGTTCATGTAGGGACCAATGTTAATTCAACCTTTCTATTATAAAGTGGAATAACTGGAACTAAGTCTAAATCTATCACCTTCCCTTTTTTCTTTCCTATTTTCTCAACTTGGGGTTGAGGTTCTTCTTCATGAGCTTCATCTTCATCTGAACCATAAGCATTTGCTAGTGCCTCCAAGGCATATTCCCTTATTTATATAGGATGCAATGCAATCATGTCAATGTACTCAATTGGAGACTCTATCTTTTTATGTTAGACAAAAGAGGGTGACCTCTCACCAGGTCTTTCTTCAAGTTTTTCTTTCACTGCATCTTATGCAATTGGTGGCTCTATCTATTTTAAGGGAGGCCTAGTAGATGATATTGGAATAAAATGGTACTGAAAATGATTCATCTACCATATCTCACCAATTGTATTCTCATCTCTTTTAAACCTAGCCTTGAGCTTGATATTTTGCCTTTTCAATCTTGATAAGACCTATACAAATGAAGATACCCAGATGTACATTGTGTCATAGACACCAAGTTTATGTTCATACTTCATGTTAATTTTCTTGGCCTTCAAATGATTCACAACATTATTCTAAGGGTGATTTTATTTTTGGAGGTTCTGCGTGTGGACAACATTTGAAACTAGTTTTTTCTCACCAAGTTGGGCCCCCTGAGTGTGATCGATGGGATCACAGATCCAATGGAGGACACTGCTGGTGGCAGTGCCTCTGGGGATCTATTCAAAAATTTGGTAGTGGGTCCATCCAATAGATGGAAGAAGGCACTTACACATGAAAAGACATGCCCCTCAAAAAGCATGATGAGCCTCCCTATTATCTCAGAGGGCATGGCCCTGCATATCCCAGATGATCTGGTGGAGGAAATCATGGCATCCATGGACCTTACGTTGGTAGGTAAGTTTTTTTCTTTCTATCCTAGTATCGAAATGATTAGGAAATGGATTTTGTCTAGGTGGAAAGTTAAGGGTAGTGTTTTGATCATTGCCATGGCAAGAGGCCTATTCCTTTTTATTTTTACGAATAGGGAGGACATGATCACTACTCTTGCTGGATGACCATGGTTGTATGGCCCACATTCTCTTGCCCTATGCTCGTGAAAACTAGGATTTGATCCTAACTCAGACCTTAATAAGTCTTCTCCTACTTGGGTAAGACTGCTAGGGTTCCCTTTGGAATCTGGGATGAAAAAAATTTCATAGCTATTGGCAATTCTATTGGCCAATATGTCACTATAGATCATACAACCAGAACAAAGTCCACATGTGTGTACGCTAGACTTTGTGTCAATGTTGAAATAAATAGGACTCTTCCTATAACCATAGAGCTAAACTCTAACTATGGGACCTGGACTCAGTTGATCACTTATGAAAATGCTACCACTTTTTGTCAAATATGTAATAGAAAGGGACATTTAATGACACAATGCACATCAAATCAAAAGGGGAGGAAAGATGATTCCCATATTGAAGGGAAGGATCAGGCTCTCAATTACAAAAAGAACAACAAGCAAGAAATGGAGAGTAATGTGGAAAATCCTGACAACATAGAAAAGGGAGAGGAGGAGATAGGAAAGGAGGATATCACTAGTAGTGAGGGAAAAGATATCCCAAAGGAAAATATATTATCAGATGATAGTCAAAAGTCTATATTTAACACAGCCAACCCTCTAGAAAAATAGACTAATATGTCTAAGGAAGGAGAAAGAGGTAACCTTTTGATAGAGGAAGTTAATGAAGAAGACAAAGTTCTAAGAGTTAGATAGGAAGAAGTAACTCCAAAAATTCCCACTAAAGGAGAAGCAGACCCACAACTAAATACAAACATTTTCCATGCTCTAGAAGTCAGAGACCAAATAGGAAACTACTTAGTAATAGGTGTAATAGGACAAAGTGGTAGTAATGAACAGGAGGAATGGGTTACCCCAAAGAAAAAGAACTAAAAAGGTAAAAAATTTGTAGTTGTTGGCACTGAGCCTAAACAAGGGAGGCCAACCCTAAGAGAAACAAGACAAAGAGAGATTGCTAGGGAGATTTCCAGTGGTAAACATAATACACTGGAGACCCAACCCCCCAAACCCTCTAAATGAGAATATTATCTTGGAACCTAAGGGGCTTTAATAGTCCCTCAAAGTAGTTTGAGGTTAAAAACTGCATTTTAGATAATAAATTATATATTTTATTACTCCAAGAAGTCAAGATGAATGAGGAGAATTTTATGAAAATTGCTACCTATATATGGCCTAAGGCAGCTTTTTGCATTTGTCTTGTTGAAGGGGCTTCAGGGGGGATTGTCACTATGTGGAATAGTGCTAAAATCTAGGGGTCTCTTATGGATTATAATAAGCACTTCTTGATTACCAATTTTTCTATGAAATCTTTGAACTAGTCGTTGATCAATGTCTATGGACCGAATAATAGAGCTTTGAGACAGAAATTATAAATAGACCTAATTTTTCTAGGAATAATCCCCAAAACATTAGATGGATGTTAGCTAGAGATTTTAACACTCCTCTATACCCTTTTGAGAAATAGGGTGTAATTATGGATTACTCGAACAACATGTTCAACTTTGCTGAATTCATCAATGATTGGGGATTATTGGACATAGAGCTACAAAACCAAAATTTTACCTAGACCAATAGAAGAAGAGGAGATCAAATGATTCAAGTTAAATTAGATAGATTTTTTATATCAAGCAACTAGAAGGATTATCATAATATGCAGGCGTAGGCTTTCCCTAGAACCATGTCTGACCACTGCTTGATCTTCCTCAGTTGGAGAGAACAGGGACATTTTGAACATTCCCCATTCCATTTTGAAGCTATGTGGATCAAACACAAAGACTTTAGACAAATGGTGGCCCAATGGTGGAAAATTACTATTCAAGGTACTCCTATGTTTAGAATAGTCAAGAAACTCCAACACATTAAACAAGAAGTTTATGGATGGAATAGATACAACTTTGGGTAGGTCTTCCAGCAGAAGAAAAATATAGTGGGAAAACTCAAGGATATACAGCAACTGATAGATCAAGGGGATGACTCTGAGGACACTTTAGAAGAAGAGAATATCCTATCTTCAAAATGGAATAATCTTATGGAAAGAGAAGATGTTTTTTGGAAATAGAAATCTCGTGTTCAGTGGCTTAAAGAGGGGGATATGAACACTGCCTTTTTTCATCTCTTAGCTATGAAACATAGGAAAGCCAATTCAATAACTAAGTTTGTCCTAGATAATGGTGAAAATATTATCAAGGATAATGAAATAGGGGAACAAGCTAGGGCTTTCTTTTATAATCTGCTTATGGAAGAAAATAATAATGATAGAATCGATAGACCTATGAATCAATTTATTGATAAAATCCCCTATTGATAATAGAAGAAGATAATCTGGAGATGTTAAAGCCTATATCTGAGGAAGAAGTCCAAGCTGTTTTATTCTCCATGGGTGATTTTAAAGCCCTAGGTCCTAATGGCTTTCCTCCTATATTCTTTCAAGAATATTGGGAGATAGTAGGAGCGGACCTCACGGCTGCTGTGCATGATTTTTTCATATCAGATAAACTTTTGAAATAAGTTAATAATACCTTCATAGTACTTGTTCCTAAAAAATCAAAAACTTCACACCTCACTAATTTCAAGCCCATTAGTCTATGCAACACTGTGTATAAGTTATGTACTAAAATGCTGGTCATGAGGATTCAACCTTTGCTAGACAAAACTATTTCTCCTACTCAAAAAGGTTTCATCTCAGGCAGGCAGATTCTTGATGCTGTGATCACCACACATGAGACTATTCACTCCATGGATAAGACTAGAATCCCTAGGATGGCTTTCAAGCTTGATATTTCTAAAGCTTATGATAGAGTCTCATGGAATTTTCTGTTCCAAGTGATCATAAAATTTGGGTTTAATGATAAAATGTCTCACTTGTTATGGAACACGGTCTCTTCTATAAAATTCTTAGTGCTAGTTAATGGTGTTCCTAGAGGGTTTTTCTCATCCTTGAGAGGAATTCATCAGGGAGACCCTCTCTCCCAGTACTTATTCATCATTATGGCTGAAGCACTGGGAAGATACAAGCAGATATAGCCTCAAAAAAGCTAGTGGGCATCAAACTTGCCTCCTCCCTTCATCGTATGGTGGTATAGTATTTTGTGGATGATACCATCTTCTTTGGCATCTCATCAGTGATTGAAGCTAGAATATGTAAGAATATCTTAAATAATTATGCCAGAGAGTCAGGACGAAGGATAAATTTCCAAAAAAGCAATGTGTATTTCTTCAACACTCCTAATGAACTTAGACATAAAATCATTGATATATTAGAATGTGCTGAAGCCGGCCTACTAGCTACCTACCTAGGTCTCCCACTCTCGGTCAAAGAGGTATCTCCTAGATTTTGGAATGGAATTGTGGAAAGAATGCAGAGGAAACTTCTTGGTTTGAAGGGGAAACTACTCAATAGTGCTAGTAAATTTCAACTTCTTTGGGCTTTGTTGCAAGGTATTCCTACATACTTCCTGTCTCTTTTTTAAATTCTTGCATATTTTGCTAAGAAACAAGAATAGATCTAAAGGAAATTTTTATGGATGGGAGTGGAAGACAAATAGAGAATGTCTTTAGTCAGATGGGAAAAAGTGTGTCTTCTAAAATCTCATGGTGGACTTAATATTAGGTCCATCAAGAACATGAACAAAGCCCTTCTCTCAAAAGTTAGTTGGAATCTGATCCATAAAAACAATGATTGGGGGGAAATAATGTATGCCAAATACATGCATAGCATTGATGATTCTAACTTTATTCAATAGGCAGGATTACCCCATGGATTTGGGATATGGAATAAAATGCTAAAAAGTAGAAGCCTTCTCAAACAGGGAATTAGATGGAAACTTGGAAATGGATGGCATATTAAATTATGGGATGATATCTAGTTAAAGGACAAGGCTCTCATCACACAGGGAAACTATGGAGAGATTACTTACTTGACTACCCAATTTTTTGGAGATAGGGTCAGTGATTATATGGAAAATAATAATGGGATGAAGAGCTAGAAAAATATTTTGGATTGCTGTGTGCACTAGCCTGAGATTTTCTCAAGAGTTTAGGAGATCTAGAAGTGCGTTCAGGAGATCAGAATCCCTCTCTTTCTTTGGGAGGATGAACAATATTGGTGGCCAAATAAGAATGGATAATTCTCTATCAAAATTTCTTACCATCTACTCATTCTTAAAGCTCAGAATAAAGATGTATGGAAAAAGGTTTAGAATCATAAGATTATTCCAAAAATTAACATGTTTTGGTGGGCTGCTACTCATAAAAAATCCTTACTCAGGATAACCTTCAAAAGAGAGGGTTCACTTTGGTTAATAGATGTTTCCTATGTGGTTCAAAAGTGGAATTAGTTTCACACCTCTTTATCCACTGTGAGTTTTCCCGAGAATTATGGGGCACAATACTTAACAACTTTGGTATTGAATGGGTCTGCAATTCTAACCTTAAAGAAGTAATTCTTAGTTGGAACCCAACCTTCACACATCCCTGTCTTATGGAACTATGGAAGCAAGCTCTGCCATGTTTGAGTTGGACTTTATGGAAAGAGCAAAATCACAAAAATTTTAGGGACACTGCTAGAAATGCTTCTCAGGTGTTTAACTCCTTTACTAAGACCATTATGGAAAGTGTTACAATAGCTCATATTCATGTTGCAGAGAAACCCATGTCTCAAATTGAAAGCCAAATTACAACCAAATGGAAGGTTTTAAACCAAATCCCTGGGTATAATAACTCCAAAATACTATAGAGACTTAATACTAAATGTATCCCCCCTAAACCTAATTGGATGAAACTCAACTTTGATGGGGCATCCAAGTTGGATGGTAAAGCTAGTGGAGGAGGAATTATAAGGAATGATAAAGGATGGATGTCTGCTATCTATGCTAGTGGAATTGGATGCCAGAGCAACATTTATGCTGAAGCAATAGCTTTACTATGGGGATTAAAGTTAGCTATATCCTTAGGAATAAGGAACTTGAATATACAAGGAGAATCTAAGATGGTCATAGATGCCATTAATAAAGCTTTTAATGTGGGAATCAAGCTAAAATATATAATTACTGATATCTAATTTATTTTACAAAAGTTTTTCAAAGTTGAGATTTCCCATACCTATATAGAAGGCAACAGGATTGATGATGCTTGTGCCAACTTTGGGAATCAATTTTTAGGTTGGAGGGTGTGGCGACAAGGTGTTCATATTCCATTAAACATTAGGGAGATCATTCAAAAGGAGATGAATTGTCAGGAATGAGTCATATCGATGACCTTGAAAAGACCCCTGTTGATACCCCCAGCTCTTTTGCAAGAAAGAAGGGTAAGAAGAGAAAGGTTGATGAAGAGGAAGAAAATATTAAAGAGCCTATGAAAGGGACCCATAGGAATTCAGGTAGGGCCATGGGGGGCCAAGGTGGAAAATCTCACAAGCCCTCCAAAATTAATAAGGATTCCCCTCTAGAGTGCAAAGGTCAGGGTGGATTACTGGTAAACTAGCCCCAAAGGCCAGACTGATTGATATTTAGAAAGTGATTCGGAAGAAGAAACCCAAGAGGAAGAGTCTGAGGAGCTGGAAATCAAGGAAATTTTGGAGGACACTGGAGGGAAGCAGGCTACTAGGGATTTTGAGGTTACTGAGGAGTAGGGTGTTAACACTATGGGAACTACTGATAATAAGGGGAAAATGTATGTCAAGGAAGCTGGTGAGGGCATTGAGAATGAGACTAATTGGAAAACTAAAATTGGGGCCCTAAAGGACCACATTCAAAAGCTAGGGAAGGTCTCTGCCAAAGGGCTTCATAATATAATTCTGTTGAACATGTCTATGCTGGAAGTGGTGGGTAATATCGGGTATGCTGACAACACAGAGAATGAGAAACTCAATGATCTTATCAAATCAATAGTTAAGTAAGGGGAGACCTCTCTGACTCTAGTCTTCCCATGGCTTGTGTTTTGTTTCTGTCTATTGTTCTCAACTGTGCCGTCGTCTCTCTAAAGGCATTCTTTGTTTGTTTGCCTTCTTGTCTTTTTTGAATATATAGGGTTTGACCCCTAGTTTGCTGCCTTACTTTATTAAAAACATTATTCTGAGGGTCCCACTACCTTAAATCATCAAGTTGAAAATTGAAAGAGTTCATGTGTTTAGATATGGTGTCTATACTATCCCAATTCTACAACACTATTCTACTAATAGTTAAAGGAAAAGTATGGAATAGCCCCATCTTTTTCTATTTTCATATATTGTCGATACCATGGAATAATTGGTATGTAGTATCTTGTTTAGCTAGCTTGGTGGGTACATAGATTGATAATCTAAGAGGCTGACATAAGGTCCCCTATATCCTAATTATAGTATAGTCAAGATATAACCAAAGGTCCCCAATAAACTCCACATAATTTTTGATTAAGGGGCTTACCCTCATCATGGATAGCCCTGTAATAGCCTCAAACAAGGATGGATATACACAATCATAAATGAATAATATTTGGTCCCTATACTTGGATATGTGTAGTTTAGAATAATAATGGGAGACTATCTGTCTTCCCTTAGGTGACCAATTTTTGATGTTAGGGATGGAGGTGGTGGCCAATAGGGCATCCAAAAGATAAGACATCATAAAGAAGTGATTTACAATCCTCTTCTTTATGATAGATAATTGATGCTTCAGGTAAACACTAATCAATTTTTCAATAGGAGGGGTGAGTCTATTTTCAACCATGAAATATATATAAGGGACACATAATTTGCTGACATAAGTGGTGGAAAGGGACCCAAATAATATATTTAGCAAATTCATGATCATTCTAATGGATATCATAAATTGGGTGATAGGGATTCTTCTAGTGGGGTCAAAAAATATATGGATTCTGAAATATAGCCATGGGGTGAGGGTGGATTTTAGGTCATTTTGGCTGGACCACTGCTTAATTGTGGGTAAGTCCACCTAAGGAATGGGAAGTTAGTAGTAAATTTCAAAGGCTATAGGGGAAATATAAACAACCTTATTAAAATTATGTTCATGTATTATCATATCCTGATTAATTTTAAAATCCTCAAAAATAGGAGCAATAATATCAATACAATGAATTATCTTAGGTTTCACTATTGCATGGTGGAGACTGGTCATCTAGATAGGAACTATGTCATAGTACCTTTGGCAGACTATGACATTATTTTCATCATCCTTGGTGATTATTTTTAACTCTTAAATGGTCCAAAAGATCTTAAACCAATTATTATCCCTTGTATTCAGTGTTACTACATCTAATATAGTGTACTTGAAGATTCTTCCATCCATGTTTGAAGTTAAGTACAACTCTGTGTCTTCTCTATTTTGTTTCTTTCATGCTACTTTGGCTTTGAGTCTACAAGTTAATCATAAGTGGCCTATAATCAACTTCAAGGCTAATTTTTACTTGTTTAGATTGTAATTAGGTTCTTCTTAGCTTGACTATGATCAGAATAGGAATAAATTAGGGCTTCTACAGATGCTAGGGCTTTTTATAGGTCTTTTCAAGCTTTAATGGTGGTAGTTGTTAGCACTTAGGAGAATGTGGTTATTTATATTTGATTAATATTTTTGCCTTTATACCTTTTCTTCTTTGAGCCCACAAAATCTTAGGTTTTATCTAATTTTACTTAGGTGGTGTCGATGTGGTATCTCTATGGCATCCAATTGGCCATTTTATGGCATTTGGTTCATAAATGATTTGAAACTTGACAATTTCATTTTAAAATTTGTATTTGATCTCACTCCATAAGATCAATCTACAAATATCTATGTAGATCATTGATATTGATCCTATTAGTTACTCATTACTATCTATCTTTTATATCATGCCCTATAATTACACCACTTGGCAATCACATGGACCTTTTGGGAACTACATATTTGTCAATTTTGAATTGAATGTGCTTATGCAACATGGTGGTTCTATGGGACTATTTTAGGATAGAAATTACACCCTTGTGGGATAGTTTTTTAGGCTCTCTCACTCCTAGCTACAATATTAGAATAACCTTAAGTTGTGGGTTTCTTATAGTGAGGTTGAACCTCTAGGCTTTTGAATGAGGCTAGCTCCTCGTTGATTCACTTTGGCTTGTTTCCCACACTATAATATACTATTGAAAAGGAAAAGGGAGATAAAGATAACATGAAAGGGAAACCTAAGATAAGGATGGTGATACACCAAAATGTGAAATTATCCACTTCCAACTTGGAAGTGTTAATGACTAATAATGAATGTAATCAAGACATAGACTAATCTAATCTGATTTCAAGGCCACAAGCATAAGTATTCATATGGAGGTCAAATAGAAACCCTACAATTTAAAGGATAGAAAGAAATAGGTCTATATGAGACACTATAAACTTGTGACACTTCAAGAAGGCACCAATGTCTAACACTTCACACAACCTACAAGGAACCAAAAAAATTGATTAAAGATGCATGGATGGTTCACAAATGATGAAAAGAGACATACATTCTACAAGTAAAAACCCTAATAATGCACAACTCACTCCAAACTAGAATCATCAAGTTTATCTTATTGATTCAAGAGAGTTTTACAAGGTGATTTTGATAGAGTAACTCTATCGCCAGTTGAGGGATCCTTTTTTAGACTCAAAATACTCTATATATAGCAAAAAGGGATGAGAGAATAAGGGGTTTGCATGAGAAAATAAAGAGGGGGTTATAAATGGCTACAACCACCACTATTGTCTTTGAGATCTTTTGCATTCAAAGCATGCAACTTCCTTGACCATGAGATAAACCATCCAAGATCATTTTAAATCTCCTTGAGCCACTCATGCATTCAAGTCTCCCTTTTTGGGGTTGAGAGAGCCATGTCAGAGGTAGCTGCATGTCTCTACCAAGTGTGAATAATTTTATCCTTACTTTAAAAACTCTACATGATCCTTCACTTTGCATGTCTTGAATGTATAAGGATGAAATTCCATATCTTTGAATCTAGACCGAGCCATGTTACTTCTACATTGAGTTATTGTTTGTCAGAGATGATGGCCATGTCGAAGCATAAGGACCTCTCCATTAATTATGCCAACTATATTTTTCTTTGAAACTTGGACTAGATCTTTCCTATAGATGGAAAACCAATCTAAGGACATTTGTTTTCTTTTACCCATTTATGTCGATGTAAGTCCATACAAATCTAAATGGCTACTTTTAGGGGTTTAAAGTTTGACATTTACAAACCCGTCATGGAATATTTGAATCCCAATAGCTATTTGCTAAGATTTAACTTTGAAACTGGTGTGAACATCATGTTTCCTTTAGACACTTTCCTGTGGGCCTTTTTCTTTTAGACCTTTTTTATTTTAGACAATTTTCTTGAACAATTTCTATGAACTTTTTTTCCTGAAGGAAATAAACTTTAGAATTTTTGAGAATGACCCTTCAGATTTTGAGAAGTCATTTGGAGAAGTGTCCTTTATAAAGTAAAATTATCTTTTGAACACTTTAAAAATGCCCCTTTCTAAAGGTAAAGTACCCTTTGGAATTTTGAGATTGCCCTTCAGAGCTTTTTGTATCAGACCATTTTCCTGAGAAAAAATCTTTGGGAAAATTGTCTTGGCCACTTTGATTTGAAAAAGATATCTTTAGAAACTTTTGCTTGTTACAATTTTCATGATAAAAATCCTTCAAGCCTTTTGTTTCAGATAAAATGTCTAAAATAATTGATGATAATTAGCCCAAAAGACCCAAAATTAATCTCTCAAAAGAAATAGGTCTTTGGGGAAATTGTTGTGAAACAATTTCCCTAAAAGAATTCAGTATTTATCTTTTGGTTTAGAAATTTTGTTTAAAAGAATTATCCCTTCAAAAAATTTGTCTCAGACAACTTGTCTAATATAATTCAACATTTAGCCAAAAAAAAGGGTCCTAAAATAAACTATCAAAGAAACTAAAGGCCAAAAGAATTTCAAAGTAAAGACTTAGCTCAAAAGGCTTTGTACTTAGCTTTTCCAAGGTCTGTAAGCCCTTCCAAACTTGCTCAAAAAACTATTGTTTGACGTTAAATATTTATAATTATTCTCATCTTATTTATCTGGGCACAAGCTTGGTATGTGGGCCAAAAAAGTACCAACAGGGCCTTCAAGGATTTTGTTGAATAATCCATAGTGGTCTTGCTTCGTTCAATCATGTTGTTTTGATTACATGTGAGCCATCAATCCTAAATAGATTCACAAACTTTAATTTATCATCAGACCATGTAAATAACTTAGGTTAAATGCTTTAGTCTAAGGTTTCATTTCATGTTAACAAACCTGAAATGAACCTCGGGCTAGAGCATTTAGGATAAGTTTAGATCATAGAAAAAGGGGACCTAATATAAAAGAGTACTTAGCTTAAGGTTTTTAACAGAAGGTTTTTATCATATTTATAAATATGAGGAAAACCTTGGGACAACTAATTTAAGCTAGGATTCATACAATAGGGCCTATCATTTTGGCAAGCCTCGTCAATAAGCTCATAAAAACTTTCACAAGACCATGGGGGGTATGTATACATAGACTAAACAGAAGGTTTTGAACTAAGGTCTGATCTAATGTTAAAAAAAATTATTCAACCTTATGATAATAATCAAGCTAAGCCTATGGTACTTATAATTATCCCCTACATACATTTAAATTATACTCTAAAATATAGCTTCCAATTAATCCCAAAACTAGTCTTAACATTGAAACACAAAACTTCCAAGAATGATTAAGGAAACAACATATTAATTTGACTACATGGGATTGGTATATGAATTTAAATTTTGATGGTCTCATGGATGTCAATTATGGCCTCACAAACATTAATGATGTTTTCTCAAATGTCAAAATTAAGCTCTAGCATTATATCACTGAGGTTTAAATTTAACAGCCTCATGGACATCAATGATAGCCTCAGGGATGTAAAATGATGGGCATAAGAATGTCAGACTTAGATCTTGCATAACATGGTAATCCTTTGAAAATTTTGACCTATCACATATAATTTGATAGGTTTCATCCAACCAAGCGTGATCCTTTGATCATGATCTAAGTAGTTGGCTATCATTAGTTCCTACAAGATAAAGCTTTGGACTCATCGAGTCTATCTCATGTTGTCTGATCATTTCCATCTAAATGCACACATGTCATAGATCCTATAGAGAAGCACATGACTTAAGTTAAGGCTTAGAGAAAAATAATATTTTGGATAAACTCTTAAGACTAAGGTCTCTTTTGAGTTAATAAACACGAATGGGGCTTTAAGGATAAGATTATAGACTAAGATTTATGTAAATAAAGTTAGACAAAGCTAGATTTTAATAAAAGGACCTCAAAGACATTAATTTGGGACCATGTTAAAAAATTAAAGGGGACAAAGGAGCTTGGGGGTGGAAGGAACAAAATGCATAAATTTTAGATTAAAGCTAGGTCATGCTGAAAAACATGACCAAGCATTAATATAAACATTAGGCTTAAATCCATGGATTATTTAAAATGTTCCCACTAAAATTATTCCCACTATTTTTGAATTCAGGACTAAAATAATCATTTGCTAGGGTTTCTAAATGAGGGTTTTAAGCAACGTTGAACATGGATTCAAGTTAAATTTTAAGAGACCAAGGCTAAAAAGGTCAAATTGAGATAGAATCATGAAACCTAGGTATGATCCCATAAAGGAGAGCTCCGTTAAATCTATGATTTATATATAGATATCTAATGTTAGCAAGATTAAGCAAATCTAAAGAAGAAACATGAAAAAATAAGACCAATTAAACCAAGGGGTGGATGATTTTAAAATGAAAATAATGTGCAAAACATGCCAAAGACATTCTGATTAAGTGAATTTCAACTTCAAAATATGAATTGTATAACTTAACACATGGGTCCCCAATTTTTATAAATAGGCGTATGTTGACCTCAACACCCATATAGTGTGTTTGTTTTATGTCACCCTAGTCCTAGTGTGGATGTCACCTACCCTCCCTTACCTTGTGCTTGATCCTTTGCTACATGTTGGTTGTTTAACAATAAGTGTAATTAATGGTGTTTCTCTATGGAAGGTGATGAATAAAGTGTGTTGAATCATGTGGAGTGTCTCAGAGATGTTGGTATTAATGGAAATGGAAATAAAAAGTGGTAGGTAATTAATGTCCTAAATATAGTGTGTTAGAACCTCATATTGATAATATTGGTGAAAAATTGGTGAAAATAGGAAGTTGTTCAGTGAAGTTTTACGATAGGAAGTGTTTATAAACCATTCACAAGGTGCATAGTTCATTGTTGGACTGAGAAACATGCCTAAGGATGGAGATGGAAATGACAGTGAGGGATATAATCGTAAGTGATCTAGCTCTAGTAAAACCCCTTTTTTACACCCTAATCTATCTATGGAAAAATATGTCTAGGGAAGAATCTTAGATTAAACATGTTGGGATTTTATTTGTTTGTTTGAATATAAATTCTCTCTCCTCAATAAATTTATTTGATAACTATTTAAATTCAAGTTGGGGAAATAAAATGGGTATTTATGTTTCATAAAGGATTTTTTTATTTCCTTTTTAAAAATTCCAATATGTAGAAAAGAGTCATAAATAAAGCCCTATGGAATGTGGGACAATAATTTTTCAAGATAGTTATTTGGAACCCTAATTTGGAAAGACAAGACTTGGTGTTCAAAATGACCCCTAAATGGGTTGAGATTGAAAAATTTCCCTCTTCAATTTTGGAATTTCATCCCTCAAACCCTTCATCCAATTGGTGAAGTGCTTAGGGTTGAAGATACTAGGCAGTCTCTAGCCCATATGAATGTGAGGGTTCTAATATCATTAAACCCTATATAAACATTTCCTAAATGCCTTATCTTTTAATTCAATGAGAACTCTTGTATATGCCCTATCCAAGGATTGGGAGGTTAAAATTCTTAGTTTTTATGTAAAAAATATGGTCACATGAGGAAAAAATGCCCTCTGCTTCCTGAAAATAAAAACAATGATATTGTCTCCTAATGGGGCCCTAAACTCAACAACAAAGATGCCATTTTTAATCCCTTCCCACCTCGAATGAAGGACCAAGATAACATAGAAAACACTATTTTTAATTTTTAATTTAAGGAAGGCTGAGCATCCTCTAATAAAGGCCCTAGATTATAGAATGGATCAAACCTTGGTGAGAGTGTTTCCACTTCCCATGTGATTGATAATGGGGAAACTCTCCCCAATTATAATCTTACACCAAATTTTTTTAATGCAACCTTTATTGAGGAACATGGTAAATAGATTGATATGATAGAACAAGCCAAGATTCCCTCTTATGCAATAAATGATCTAGTCTTACGTGATGAGGTTATGATTAATGTTGATCCCCTCTATAAAAGGGAAACCTTGGTGGCTTTGAAGGGCACATAGAATTTTCATGGGGTTGAATATGACGAGAGGGATAACAATAAAATAGTGTTGCCTCCTAATAATGTCTTTGATAAAATAGAGCCCCTAATGGACATTTCTCTTAATAAGGAGGCTCTGAAGGTTATGACCAATGGTGGTACTGATAAAGCTACTTCCCCTAATCATGATAAAGGGAATAAATTGACCCCTAAAGGGTCAAGAAAAATAATAAAAATAGTTGCTACTAAAAATATTTCTCTAGATAGTCCTAGTGTCAAAGAGGGAAGAGGGGTAAAAAATGGTGTATTAGATGATGGCGATAATAAAAATAAAAAAAGGAATAAGGAAAATAAGATTCTTGAATGTTTTTCTAGATTGTATCAAAATAAGGGTGAAAATAAGTACCCAAATAAAACCAAGTAAACCTAAGATTGTTAATGAATATTGTAACTTGGAACATAAGGGGGCTTAAATCCCCAAATAAGAAACTAATTGCTAGATAATTCAGACATTCCAGAGGTAATCTTAATTTTATCCTTCTTCAGGAGGTAAAATATACTAGCACAATCCTCTCTTTCACCCTTAATTATATTTTACCTACTATAATTCTCTTCTCAATGAATCATATTAGAGGTAAAGGGGTGCCTCTATTCTAATTAGCCAAGAAGGACAATATTGTAAACCATAGTGTTTCTCCCTATAATAGTTTGGTATGGGTTATTATCAACAAGAAAGATAATATTTTCAAAATAAGCAAAATATATGCACCTAATGAATATAGAGAAAGAATGAAATTGTGGAACTGGATCATATCTAATATGAAATACATTCCATGGATATTTGGAGGTGATTTTAACATGATTGAAGAAAAATATGATAAAATGGGAGGAAAAATACATATATGGAAAATAAATGAGTTATTATTCTAGTCAAAATTCAAAATATTTCATAAATTGGTAGACCCTTTTTATAAAGGTAAAACACAAAGTAAAGGAATATGGTATACATTGTGTAATAACCAGGCTAGGTCTACAAGACTCTACTCAAGACTTAATAGATTATATCTAAGTAAAGAAGCCATTGATATTTGTCTTGAAGGTGATGGTAATGTGATCAAGGTGTGTCCATTCACCATTTTAGACCATCACCCCATTGAGTTAAAATTTTATCTCAATAATGATGAAAAAAATGAGAAGACCACCTTGCCAGGATTGTATAAGCTCAATATGTCACACATTGAGGGTAGATAATTTTTGGATGATTCCTGGTTAGCCTAGAATGTTTGGAAGTTTTCCTCAAATTTTGACTCTAAAATTTATGCCTAGAATAATTTTGTGGGCTTGTCTAATTTTTTTTAGAACTTATGCGTTAATTAAAGTGAAGAGGAAAAGGAAATCCTTCAGAATTACCGAACAAAATTTTATCATGTTAGAGGATGAACTTCAAAGTGACCTAAGAAATGAATCCTTGATCAATTTATTCTCCTCTAGTAAGCATTATTTAAGGCAACATCAAATATTTTGTTCTAGGGGTGCCTAAGTTTAGTCCAGGCTCAACTAGCTCAAATTGGGTGATAAGGGTTCCAAAATTTCATTTCATTTTTTAAAGTCTAAACATAAAAAAATATAAAATAACAAGAATTAAAGAGAATGATAATATTTTAGAAGATCAATATTATATCAAGAAATGAATATTTGTTTCTACTCAAACTTGTTTTTAATTAAGGGGGTCAAATGATTAGATTGAATAGAGCATGGTGTTGTGTGAGAAGATTATTACAAGCAAATTTTACTCATTTCAAGAAAAATTTATGGATATTGAGTTCTCATTAGATGAGATTAGGTGTGTGATTGACTCTTTAAAATCTAATAAGGACCCTGGTATTGATGGTTTCTAGGCTAAATTTTATAAAGTTAATAAAGGTTGTTGTATCTCTATAGACTGCTTGGAAATGTATAAAGAAGAAATTGGGGTAGGCTATCTTGCTCCATAAATAAATAAAGGTGTTATTAATATCATTCCAAAAGGAGTTCCCTCACTTTTTAAAAACTAGCATATAATTACAATTTTCAATGTTTCTTATAAAATCTTAGCTAAGATTTTGGCAAAAAGAATTTTCCCACTACTACCCCAGATGATTTCTGAAACCTAGATTAGGTTTGTGGAAGGTAGATATATAATAGATAATATCATTGAAAGATGGGAATGAATGCATTGGGTAAGATATTATCATCAATATATTTTAATGATTCTCCTAGATTTTGAAAAAGCATATGATAAAATAAAATGGTCATTTATTGCAACAATGCTTAGGGTTTCTGGTTGTCAGGATAGGTTCTGTAGAATGATTTATCTTTGATTCAAATATGCTTCAGTAGTTGTGGAGGTAAATTGGAAAATAATAGATTATCTTCCCCTTCAAATATAAACTAGGAAAGGGTGCCCACTTGTTCCATTCCTCTTTGTCTTGGTTTTAGACTCACCACATTATATGTTGAGAATGATTGATATTAGCCCCTTGTGAAAGGTATCCAACTTCCTAATCAAATGGAAATGATTAATGTTCTATTTACTGAGGATTACACTATATTTTTAAAGATATCCAAAGATAATCTTGCACAATTTAGAAATATATTGAATGTCTATTGCCTATCCTTAGGATCCAAACTTATATACCATAAGTCTTGTATTATTAGATAGAAGGAGAACCGACCAGACTAGCTAGATGAATTTGGGTGGGACTAGAAGGGTCCCAATCAGTTAGTTAGATATTTAAGGATTCCATTTTCTCTTAATCCTTCCCTCAAAATGATGTGGGAATGGGTTTACTTCAAGAGTAACAAAAAAATTGAAAAGTGGCAAGCCACTTGCTTTCACTCCCAAGTAGAGTCCAAGTTTGTCAAAAAAATATCTCTTCATATAGTCTATATTATGATTCACATTAGCTCTTCATTAAAACTTAGATTAACTTGTTTTATAAAATTACTATATAATTATTATGGTTAGATAGAAATGGTAATAAAAAAGGCATGAAGTTGCTTAGAAATTCTATTGTAATACAAGAAATATTGATGGTCTTGGTCTGAAAGACCTACATATTCAAGGTATCACCCTTGTGGTAAAGTGGATCATAAATGAATTTAAGGGGGATAATCTTGGAAAATGTTGGTTCAAAATAACATTTTTAGAGGATTTTCCCAAAGGTAAATCCAAGGGTATAAATCAATATGGTAATGTTATTTAGAGGTTTGCACATTACCAACATTCTCTATATTGAAAATTCCACCATGTTTTCAATTGGATGAGATCTTGATGTCAAGGGTATAAATCAATATGGTGGAATTTTCACCTCAATATCCATTTGTTGGCCCTTACTAGGGGATGTTCCATTTCAGAATGGTTCATGAAAGGTCTGAGGGACTGCAAAGATTTATTTGGGCCTAAGGGATGGGCCTATTGGGACATGATTAAACACATAAATCATATTCATACTATGAATTATTCCATGGTAAGGAAAGATCTCAGGGAATATAACTTAATGAATCATCTTGATAATGATAATGAATTCTAGGATAATATAAAATGGATAAAAGGGCCTCCCCTTCATGTTTTCTCAACCATAATGCTCTACCTTAAAATTTCCTCTACCCATTCCACATATTTAATACTTAAATGTGTGTGTAATGTCTATGACTCCTACCATAATTTGGATTTTAGATTTCAAGTGGTCTAGTCTTCCTATATTAAACCAAAAAACTTGTTTTAGATGGCTATTGATGTATAATAAGTTATTTTTTTGGTGAAGTTCTTGTTAATGTGGAGACTTTCCTCTTTTTTATCTTGTATGTAGTGATGTAGAGTCAATTAAACATCTTTTATTTTCCTTCCAATATGATGCTAAGATTTGGAAATTTTATCTTTATAGTTGGTTTATTGTTTTTGATTTTTAAATTAAGTGGTTTAATATAGCCTTTGGATATATTTGTTCTAAAAATAAGGTTCATCCTTTTTTTCAAAAAAAATGGTTGGTTTTCTCCACTGAGATTCTTTGGTTTATATGAAAGCAAAGGAACCATGATATTTTTAAAGGTAGAATTAGGGTACTTACTAAATTCACAGTTAAAGTCATTGTAAGTATTATGGCTATGTAGATATATCTATAATTGAATATTCCATAGAATTAGCTGGAGCACTTCTTTTAGATAATTTTGTTGAAATTATCTTTTGATTACATCTTGACACTAAAGGGTATCCTAAACTTAGCCTACACCCTAAATGGAGCCTTTCACATATTATTATAGTTGAGGTAATTATTTTAGAGTATGATTGTCATGTATTAAAGAATATTACTTTGAATAGGCAAAAGATCATATTCCTTCCTATATGTACTCTTCCAATTTAGATAAGAAAAAAACCAAGTGTTAGATAGACATAACAAAAAAATGTATGGAACTCACTAGAAACTTTGGTATGGTAAAACCCAATTTTAGAGGTAATATGTCAGTCAGGGAAGAAATGGACTTAGACGCTAGTATTCTCATATTAGACAATACTCTCACACATCATGATTATAGGGCTCATCTAGAGTCTCCTTTGTCCCAAATTAAAGAACAAAAATATACTTGTCAAAAATTTTACAAGATTTTTCTATAACTGACTAGTAAGTTGGAGAAAATGGTGGATACAGGTGGTATATAGGGGGAAAATGGAGTAATGAATTTTATCAAAGATAACTATTTTAGTCCTATTTGGAAAATTTTGATAGGTAATTCCCACTGAGGATGTGACTAAAGATAATTCATAGAAGGGACCATAGGTAACACAATAACTGGGACCTGATATTAAAAACTAGAATTCCATTATGGAATCACTAAAAATTTGAATGAAGAATTAGATTTGTGGGTGACATTGTCATCCAATTGACTTCTGGGTTTCTTATTTATTTTTTTGTTAGTTTCTATTTATGCCTACTATGTGAGGCTTTTTATATTGACATATCGTTAACTTTATTTAAAATTTGATATATGGTTGGTTGGTTACATTTGACTACGTACATGGTAATACTACTATTTTTTCACCCTTGGGTGATTTAGTATTTTGTTCAAAATATTTCAATAGAAGAAAGATAAATCAAGAGTTCACAAGCCTATAAAATAAATGGCACATGGAAAATTAGGTAAAATAAAATAACCTATAGTAAATGAGATCTTCCTTATGCCTATGTTAGGGATGAAATTACAATGAAATTGTAAATGATCAATAACAATGAAAATAAAGAGATAAATAACTGAAACAAACACATTTAAATTTTTGAAGTGAATTTTGATGGTAGAAAATAAGTTCTAAGACTATGTACACTAAAACCCTAAAATTTATTTGTGTATCTAAAGATGACCAAAATCAATGAATATAAATCAATACAAATTAGAATCATATGACCTACTATGAAAATTTTCTAATGATTATGGCATGATTTTATGATTCTGGTCCTATTGATCTTCCTTGTTTTAAATTTTGAGGGCTGTTTTTATAGTAATAAATGTTTTATTATTTCATTTTTCATGGTATAATTATAATGTGTAGTCCTATGAATTTATTTTCTTTTGATGTAAAATTAAATCACAAAAAATTGACAAGAGTTTATAATATGTGTGTTTGTGATCTAGGAATTTGACTCAAGAGAGGATGGTTAGTATGGTGTTAGTTCCAAAATGAAAACAAGATGAAATAAACACACTAATAGCATAACATCTCTAGGATTAGACACTAGGGAGAGCTTACTTAACAAGATAAAATGTCAAACACAACAAAAAATCAAGGAATAAAGCACAAGAATTCCTTCACCTTCTTTGGATTCTCCAAATGCCTTTGTAGTGGTGGCTTACTCAGTTTGTGCTCATGAAGTCCTTGGCAATAGAAACTTGATAACCTCCATCTCTCCTTGGCACCTTTGGATTATGGCTTGGCTTGGCTTGAAATCAATTTAGAATTATAACACTAATTTATTTAAGCTTTTGGAACCAATAATTCATTATAACTTTGCATTAATTAAGATTATAAATGATGTTGTGAGGCCTCCTATTTATAATTTTTTTCAAATGTCTAGAATCAACCTGAACCATCAATCCCAAGATTGAGATGTGTGGTTGAGGATTAATTCAATTTTTAGAATTAAATTTGTAATTATCCTCATCATGGCATTAAAATAAGGGGTAATTAAGAGGCATGGAGGGCATTATATAAGGCATTGATGAGGCATGGGAGGCATGAATCTTGATATTTGTGGCATTTATGGCCTAGGGATGTCTTCCCAAGAAATAAGGTCACTTGATGATGTAGATATTCAATATTCATTTACAAAACAAAGTATTCAACAAGTTTCCATGGAATTATTAATTATGCCTTGATTTGGGTTAATTAGCTTTTAAGCATGATTAATCACTTTATGCACAAATTACTCAAATGGATCATAATGCCTTGTTATTGGTCTAAAATTTGACTAGATTAGAATTAGAAGGTGATGTCAGATGCATTGAAACCATATTCCCATTTATGATGTTTCCAAAAAAAATAACAAAGGCATGTGTCTTGTGAAAATATTTGATAGGGAATAGCAATCCAGAGCACCTAGGTGCAAATTTGGCATTTCAACTTGGAATGATCTGATCAAAGTTAGCTAGCCCATAAATTGCATTACCCCATTTATGGATACCCTAGCCAAAATCAGTACTTTAGTATGTCATTTTCACATTGCTTATCATGTTTTAGTATTTTTAGGCCAAATTATGCATTTTGGGTGGAAATTGGGCAAAAGCCAGGTTGGGGGTTATTGGTGGCCAGATTTAGGTGTCTATAATTTGCCCTTATTTAGAAGGTGATACAAGCTATAGGAATAGTAACATCTTCTCAAATAATGAAAATATTTTATATGCCTACAACTATAATGATGATAAAATAACTATATGATGCCCCCTCGAGGGAATGGTTGACATAAGGAGGTCAACAAATGGTCCCTCAAAAAGAAAGAAGTGAAATAAGGGGACCAAAGAAAGTAAAGATGATGGGGTGAAAACACAATGATATTGAAAAATTAGTGAAAATAATTGATAAATCAAATGGGGTGGTGTACAATGGTTTTCCCAAAGGTAGTTATAAGCATTATACCTTGATAGTGGTAATGTGGTATGATAACACAATGATTTACCCAAAGGCAGTTATAATCATTGAGAAGATGGATTTACCCTAGTTATGATAGAAAAACAAGGTAACAACATACCCCTATATAGGTATAAAAAATAAAGTGGTGAAAATGCAATGATTTTCCCAAAGGTGGTTATAATCATTGAGAAATACAGATAGGATGGTGTGCAATGATTTGCCCATAGGCGGTTATAATCATTGGACCCTGATTATGGAAAACATGATAAACTTGGTTGAGGATGATGATGACTTAACATAGAGGGTAATGATGAATTGGAATAATATACTAGTAGGGAGATGCTCATCTAAACTAATAAAGTTTGAAATTATTTCATAGTTATTACTCTATTTGGGATATGATTAGGATGGAATCAAGATGTCAATGCTAAAGATATGTTGCCATTGCTGAATAGAATTCTTGAAGTTGAGCTTTATTGTAGCATGTGATGGTAGGATTCATGATATAACACCATGAAGACTTGGCTAAAATATGCATAAGGACTGACTCCCAATCCAATAAATACTTGAAAACAATACACCAATGATAAAAACTATGATGGCAATATTGACATATGAATATGGATAGACTTAAGAATAATGTGTGCAAGGAATCACCCAATGAATGCATATAGACTGAGTCAAGGCAAAAATTCTAAAATAAAAAAATATTCAAGGTAATAAACAAACAAATAAATAAAATAATAAATAAACAAACTGAAATAAACAAAAAAATAGAAAGCCTAACATTAAAAGCAAAAGAAAGCATCCTAACAATGATAATGCCCTAGTAAGGTGGATCAAGGATAATTGAATAGGCTTAGATAGGAAAAATATTTTTGGCTTTTGAAATTTTTGGGAAGATGTCTTTGGCATTTTGAGGTATCTTAACTCATTAGAGAATGACAATATACCTACTTACAAAATGGTGAGAGCATTTGGCTTAAGTTGCTCACAAAATGGTTAGAGCATATGGAAAGGGGGACTACGGTGATCTCAACATGAATTGAACATCACCCACATAGTCTTGAAATTATCTCAAGTCACAATAATTCCATCCACACAAAAGGTGAGGAAAAACTAACTAGGTCCCAATAAGTTATCAAATCTGGTAAATAGCGAGTCAAATGAAAACAATGATGGCAAGGTGATATGGAAATGCATGATAAACAAGTGTTTCCCCTAGTTTTACCTTATCTATTTATCACTAAGAGAAAACATCATAGGTTCATGATACTAATTTTCCCATAGGTAGTTATAACTAGTAACAAGACTAGTGAAACATTGATTTGCCCATATGCAGCTATAATAAAGCTCACATAAACAAATGTGGATATAGGATGAAAGATATATTGTCAGATAAATTTTCACACTACTTTCATAGAATGTCATTATAAACATGGATTTGATTGACTTCTGAAACCTAATTGGAATACTCCCATAAAAAATGCAAGAAGAGACAAATTAACCAAGATCAAGATAAGATTGGGTAGGATGACTAAAAATAGGCTTTGGTCTAAATAGGAATGGAATGATAGGATGGTATGGCCATGCTTGGGACAATGATGGTTTAGATAGATTTTATAAAATGGTAGTAGGGTTTCTCCCAAGTGATGGGGTAAATGGTTGGGATCTATAATAATGACAAATGGAGATGTAACAATAGTAATAACATGGCAATGTGAAACGGTATGGTACATGTTTTTTCCCTGGGTGTGGTTTTTTATTCTATTATTCTTATTGATGGGGAGATGCATATCCTAATCAATAAATGATATAAACATAATACTTGATTATGTTAATTTCTAGCCCACACATCATCTGAATAGATGATCTATCAAGAACTCAATATAGATTTGGATTTTGAGAATGTTGTTGTGATCTTTATTGGTTATTGATTCTGATTCCTTCAAAAATTGAGGTAAGGTATATTTATAGCCTCTATAAAGGAAAATGTAGCCATGGATGGTAAATAGGGAAAAATAATGGATGTTAAGTTTGATTGTGAAATGGAATGGAAAATGATAATGGAATGTGGAATGGTAGGGGGAAAAATTAAGATCAGGACATTTAGTCACACATAATGTTGTTGATGATGGATTCAACATAATTATAGTTGTGGCAAGGTTGAAGACTTGTTTTCTTGATAGGACCACCATTTTTTTTTTTTGATCTTGAGAGTAGCTACTATCTGATTAGACTATAGATAGGAAGCTATTATGATTTGATCTTTGATTTTATTTTCATCTAATAGTGAAGAATTTTTGTGCTCAGCTATTGGTGCCTCAAAAAGGTTTTCACCAATGAATTTGTCTTGATTGTGTTGTAGCACATCCAAGAAGGTTTCACTAATGGACATTGGCTTCTGACTTTGATTTTCTTTTAGTGCCTCTAAAAAATTTTCACTAGAAGATGCTAAGGTTTGACTTGGATTGTCCCCTAGTGCCTCCAAAAATGTCTCACTATGAGAGTGTTCTTTTACTACATGAATGTTGTCTTGGACTCATTTCTCTTTTTTAACTACTATGTCACCATGGATGCAGTTCAACAAAGTGTGATTTTTTTGATCCCAATCAACACTTATGGGAGATGGAATGCCAATAATATGGCTATCTTGGTTGATGGTAGTGGCCTATGGAATAGTAATAGAATGGGGAGAGGCTTCATAATCCTCATAGAAGATACTAGAATAAATTATGTAAAAGCTTAAGTGCTCATCCTAAAAAATTATAGAAGGATGAAAAATATATTCAAATTGATGTACGAGGAATACATAACCAATGTTGTAATAAATATGAACATATTATTCTTCTAAATCTGATTCCAAAGTTAGGGACTCTAAATCTAATATTGCAATTAATGTTGATTATATTTTTGATGCTAAATGTAATGTTGATTCAAAAATATAAACTAACTCTAAATCTGATTCTTCATCTAACAGGTACTCTATTACAATGATGTCTTGTTGAATATTTGGTTTTGGACAAGTAACAACTTGTAATTGCATAATGGGCTCCACAAAAACTAGTTTATCAAAGTGATACTTCTCTAGGATGGAAAATAGGTCAAGAGACAAGTCATGAGAGACTAGTTTATCAATAGGAGGCTCTTGAAAAATAGGCATATGGTCAAGGTAATGATTTACCCAAAGGAGATCATAATCATTAAGAAGTGACTTGAGAAAGACTAGCTTGTCAGTGTGTGAAACTCCTCAATAAATGATACAGGATCAATATAAAATTCATCATAGGTTGAGTTATCACAAACGGTTGGTTCAACAAAAAAATATTAGATTGGTTGGTTTTCTTGGCCTTGATTTCTAATGAGTTGTAAAATACCAGTTTTGAACATTTCTTAGTCTTCAAAAGATTGGATCGATTGAGGTTTGGATTGGATTGGTATTAGATGAGGAATGACTTGCAGTTAGATAATGGTAGGGCCTTAGGGAGCATGATTACTTGTATGAGCCAAAGGATAAAGTCTTGAGATGGTAACGATAGGGCATTGTTTAGCATGATTACTCACACAAGCTAAAGGACTAGGTCCTATAATGATAAAGGGGTGTTGTGGAGCTTGATTGCTCACACAAACCAAAGGATGAGGTCTTGGTATAGAAATGGTTGGGCATTATGGAGCTTGGTTACTTACACAAACTAAAGGATTAGGTCTACAAATGGTAATGGTATTCCTTGGATATTATCGAGCTTGATAGCTCATATAATCCAAAGGAAGGTTAGGGGTAGCTGATGATTAGATAAAAAAGATGTCATGAAACTTGATTACTTACACAAGCAAAATCATCCATGTCTTCCTTATAAACCATATCATCCCAGTCATGAGTTGGATCATAAGTTGGTTCTTGACTATGTTCCATGTACTAATTTTTGAAAAGAGGGTATGGATTTGTATCCCAAACAACATTATCTATAGTTAGGTCTTCAAAGTCCTCTTCACAAGCCTCTTCATACCAATCAAGGTCTCGAGTTGAATTATAAGTTTCTTCATGACTTTGTTCCCATGAATGATTACTATGAGGTAGATAGAAATCTATCTCATAAACCATATTAGCATCATTGGGGTCTTGAAAAAAGCCATAAAAGTCATTCTATGTCGCCATTCTATCATAACTCAGATTGTAAGTGACTCCACTATAAGTGTAGTGAGATATATCTATGTAAATGATGAAAGATCTAAAAATAAAAGGACTTAGAGTTCTACAAACTCTAAAAAACTATGTCCAAATGACAAATGATTAAAACTTGGTCTAACTTGGTCAAAGGGGTAGAGTTGTATCTCTAATATGGTTTGAAAGTGGAGCCGTATTTCCAAAATGATTTGTGTTAAGACTTGGCATAAAATAGCCTAACATCAAATTTCTAATGTCAAATTTCATACGCACAAAAATTCAAGTGTATAAATAAAAATTGGCATGTCAAAGGTCTAGGTCAAAGTGTTCTAAAAAAGGTCTAAACTAGGAAAGGGAAAAGTTGAGTTTCTAGGTCTTTTGTCCAAACATGGAGTCAAAAGCTAGGATCAAAAAAATAGGCATGTACTATGAATTTTGGCTAAATGACATTAAAATCTAGACTTAAAACAAAGGTTGATGTGATTTGATTCAATATAACAAGTTTAGAAACAACTTTGACATAGACTCAACACATAGAATCAAACATAAACATGATTAATTCGCATAAGGCATAAGACAAAAGGATCTTTGAGAAAGGTTGTGTTATCTCAAATAAAATCACAAATAATGATGAGGATAGGCTTTAAATTAACAAACCATCAATAGTTTTCAAATTTGGGTAATCGATTAGCCAAAGTTTTACAACCCAAAAGAGAAAGATCTATGTATCAACCCCATGAATTGAGGCTTAAACAAAAATCAATCAATATTTAGATCCAAACTTAACAAGTCTAATTGAAAACTCAATAATGAAAACTAAGATTTGACCAAATAAATTAGATAAGATTGGACAACATGACGACATAAGACAAAGGTCCAAATGGTATACACAAAATGGTTTGAAACAAATAGTTTTGATACAATGGTAAATAAGTCTTGAAACAAATTAAACAGTCTAACGGTGTAAGAATGATCGCAAGATATGGTCAATGTTATGTTTCAAAGATTAAAAAGGCTCAAAAATGTTTTGACATGATTTGGGCAGCATAACACTACCCTTTGCAACTCAAATACATTGTTTTGACATGACTTATGAACAAATAAACAAGATTTAGTCTCAAAGCATACCAAAAAATTGCCAAAATACACTAAGTATAATCATTTAAATCCTAACAAGGGTATGGTAGAATGGGGTTTACTAAACTAGCAAGGTTTCAATCATTTTAGGGGAATCAATTGCACAATAACTTTCAAGTCAAATGATGCAAAAGACAAGCATGGAAATTTGGTGACCGTGGCATTAGTTAGTTGTAAAAAGGTCTAGTCCTTTTTACAACCACTACATCTTATTGTTCGCTCAGTGTAGTGCGATGTCCAAATGTAGATACGCCCCATGTGCAACTCTAAAGGAGCTAAATGAAGTCAATGCCAGGAGGTGAAACCCCACGTCAAAACTTCCCTAAAGAACTCATAGGAGGTAATGATGTCCCCCTCGCAAGCCAAGTTTGCATAAAAATAAAGAAAACATGAAAATAAAAGGACTTTAGGGTCATTTTCAAGGTCACCCAAACTTTGATGAGTTTTTAGGGAGTGCTTTAGATGACTTTCTTTTTAAGCCTTGGACTAGGCTACTTGCAATAGGAATGACACTTTTGATTCTAAGGGTTCCCTAAAGGGGATAAATGGAAGAGCATACATGCAACATTCCTCTTTTTTCCAAACAAGAATTAGATCAAGCAACTATTGAAGATAAAAAGCTTGGAAAGATGAGTTCATTTTTAAGCCCAAATGAAAATGAGGTGGTGTTTATTTGACCCCTAGGTCTTAGTTGTAACTTTAAAAACTAATGATAAAAAGACTTATTTAAGCACCTTAAATATTACGTTAAGCATAAAAATAATGTTTTTAGTTCATTTTAAACATGCAAAATATGTTCTAAAATATGATATATCAAACTTGAAATTCACTAGTTACTTGTCTACCTTTAAGGCATCACCCCAAAAGCAAATATGTTAGATTAGAAATAATTTAAATAGATTTTCCAAATTTTGTAAAAAATCAATGAAACATGAAGATAAAATAATGTCCAATTCTAAAAATTTAGGAGAAAACATGTGGTTTTAAAAAAAAGTCATCCAAAATAGAGTCTGTATGACCCCAAACAAAGCATTTTAAAATAGCTTTCAGGTTTGTGTTTTTAATAGAACACAGTGACCAATGTCAATTATATAACTGACATCAGTTACACTTACTAATAAATGATGTTTATCTAACTGATTTTGGTTACACAAATAGTGACCGATGACATCTATGCCAACCAATGATGGTTTTAATAACCAACGCCGGTTATTGTGTAAACTTGTGGTAAAAAAAATGGCAAAATAAAGTTAGAAATTAAATTTGCAAGAGTTTTAAAGGCTCAAATGAATATTTTAAAGTTGCGAAAGGATATCCTTCATGTGTGAGATGCATCTAGTCCCACTAGGTGTACCATTATGTGATCTATGAATTTGACTCAAGAGAGGATGGTTAGTATGGTGTTAGTTCCAAAATGAAAACAAGATGAAATAAACACACTAATATCATAACATCTCTAGGCCTAGACAGTAGGGAGAGCTTAGTTAACAAGAGAAAATGAAAAACACAACAAAAAATCAGGGAATCAAACGCAAGAATTCCTTCACCTTCCTTGGATGCTCCAAATTCCTTTGTAGTGGTGGCTTGCTTAGCTTGTGCTCATGAAGTCCCTGGAAATAGAAGCTTGACAACCTCCATCTCTCCTTGGCACCTTTGGCTTGTGGTTTGGCTTGGCTTGGAATAAATTTGGCATTATAACACTAGTTGATTTAAGCTTTTGGAACCAATCCTGCATTATAAGTTTTCATTAATTAAGCTTAGAAATGATGTTGTGAGGCCTCCTATTTATAGATTTTTGCAAATGTCTATAATCAACCTAAACTATCCATACCAAGATTGAGATGTGTGATTGAGGATTAATTTAATTTTTGGAATTAAGTTTATAATTATCCTCATCATGTCATTGGAAGAAGGGGAAATTAAGAGGCATGGACGACATTATAGAAGGCATTGATGAGGCATGGGAGGCATGAATCCTGATATTTGTGGCATTTATGGCCTAAGGATGTCTTCCTAAGAAATGAGGTCACTTGATGATGCAAATATTCAATATTCATTTTGAAAATAAATTATTCAACAAGTTTCTATGGAATTATTAATTATTCCTTGATTTGGGTTAATTAACTCTTAAGCTTGATTAAGCACTTTATGTACAAATTACTCAAATTGATTAGAATGCCTTGTTATTGGTCCAAAATTTAATTGGATTAGAATTGGAAGGTGATGTCAGATACATTGGAATTGTATTCCCATTTAGGATTTTCCCAACAATAAATAACAAAGGTACATGTCTTGTGCAAAACATTTGATAGGGAAGAGCAATCTAGAGCACCTAGGTATAAATTTGGCATTTTGACTTGGAATGATTTGATCAAAGTTAGCTAGCCCATAAATTGCATTACCTAATTTAGGGATACCCTAGTCAAAATCGGCACTTGAATATATCATTTTCACATCATTTAGCATGTTTTAGTGTTTTTATGAGAGAAATGAGAAATTATAACACTGTGATGCCAATGGAAAAAGGAAGAGAGAATTAAAATATCCATTTGCATCCTTGTGACAAGGAAAATCAATTACAAAGGAGGACACCATAGCTATCTATGTGTTCAATAAATGCTTAAAAATATGCATATATATAGGTGAGATCCTATAGTATATTTATTTTATTATAAATTTAATCCTAAATTTTCACATTTTTATTAAAAAATAGGGTTGCTGAGATATAATACCAATTTTATTGATATTTTTTTAATAATTAATTTTTATACCTTAAAGCATATTGGAAAAACTAATTAATTCAAAATATGGAAAAAATGTAATACCTAGACTCTAGTTATTTTATTTTATGTACGTATTTTCCATATTGCAACCTTATATACTTTGAATTTTATACAACTATTCTAAATTTTCCACTTGAATTGTTTTCCCAACTCACTACCTCGAATTGTAATCACATGATATCTAGAGCTCAATGTTGTATTTTTAGCTAAAAAATTATGAGATTTATGAAAGAGTTAGTCTAAAATAACTGTTTTAATTATTTTTTACATATCCTATAGTTTAAAAAAAAAAAAAAAAAACTTTAGGAATTTTTAAAATTTTAACCTTTAGGAGCCCATAAAAATTGAATTAATTATTTATTTTGCAAACCGAAAGGAGTTAGACTTTGATAATTTTCCACATTGTCTAATATTATATAAAATATATTTTTAAAATAAAATTATTTTTATTATCCTAATAAAATTGAAAATTTATATGTTTTTATGAATTTAAAAGCATAATTTTTTAAATATATATATATATATATATATATATATATTATTACATCATTCATTATATATGATACACCTAGTTTACACTTATGACTAGAATGTTGTCATGTTGAAATAATGCATATATAACCTAACATAGATACAAAAATTCCATCTGTGCCATTGTCCATCTAAATCTGTAGGGAGAGATAGGGTCTATAAAACATTAATTAAACATTCCCTCTATTATCCATTTGCTACTATCATTCAAAATAAATTTTAACAGGTTAGAAATTTTGAGTATATAAGGAAGTTTTAACCACATACAAGTATTTACTTATAAGTGGGTGTAATTGATTGGATGAATCCATTTCATGTACTATATGAGTACCACATAACAATCTACTCTCATATGCATTAATGTATCTTTCATGTACCATTGGGTATATAATGGTGACGAGATTCTTCCTTATACCAACATATTGATGTAAAGGATACATAATCTCTTTCCAATGTTGTAATATTTCTTGTTTCATTGCTTGAATAATATATCATTAGTTCAATATGCATTCAAATGTTTTGGGGTTCATCAAATGGGTTTATGATTCTTAACAACTTAAACGTTCTCTTTATTATCTCTTAAGACCCTTTCACTCATTCATAACCTTTTTTAAGTATCCACTCACTCTATTAATAACTCTATCTGCTCTTTGATAAGTCTTTGTAGCCTTTTTTTGGAGAATTTTGCTCTATATGGATATGTATGGATAGGAAAATTACTATTTTTTCACATAACCTTTATCCAACACTATAAATTTAAAAAATTCCATGCCTTAACCCTAGTTTTAATCCACTTTTCCATTCCCTTTTAGACCACTGTTAAGGTCTCTAGGTCACTTTAGCCCCTTTTGATACACATTTGGGTCAAAAACATACTTACATGTATGAATACTTAATAAATTCTCTAAATATGCTAACATAAACATATCCCCTTATTTTCACAGAGTATCAAGACTTTTCCATGGTGTAATTATTTTATACCAACATTTTATTTTCAAAACCCTAGAAATAGGGTTGACTATTCTACAGGTACCTAAGACTTGTTATTTTAGGGTTTTATAAACAAACAATAGTTCCAAGTGACTGTGATGGTTCTTTTAGGTTTGTTATACGACTAATTACACTTTATAATCAATAAATATTCTACCTTAAGCCATTGTTTGACCTTTTCAAGTTGATCTTTGTCTCATTGTATGATCAAATAGTGTCTTTAGGGTCTACAAGTGAAGATTTTATTGTTCTTTATTTCCCAAATAGTGTTGAAGGTTTATGAAGATTGGTTATAGACTATAATGTCCTCATATATCTTTATAAAATGTTTTTTTATCATACTTAGTCTTGTCTTCAAGGTTTAATATGACATTTTCAATCTTTCTATGAACATAGTCACAATCTACAGGGGTTATGGAGACTGTCTTAAGGGTTTAGTCCTTCAACATTGTTTTCAAACTCGACATAGGGTTGGTGAAGTCCCCAAAATCTATTCTCACCTATTTATAATAAAAAACCACTTCTTAAAATGCATTGAATATACTCTTTATCAATATTTATTTGCCTACTGCCTGTGCATGCTTATCTTAACAAGGTCTAACATCAAATTTATGAAATGAAATGAAAGAAATCTTGAAATACATAATTATTTTTTATGATCATAACAAAGATTCACCAATTCATATTCCCTTTTCAAATCATAGTTCTCCTATGTCACTCTTCCCAAAGCAATCTTATCATAATCAATAACTATGGAAATGTATAGTGTTACTATCTATAGTCTTTTACAAGCCCTCACCAAAACAATGAATAACTATATTCAATGGTTATAAGGAACTTGTTACATTTTCTAGAAAACTAACCACACATTATCAATGTATGCCAAAATAATATTCTTTTGAAATTCATACACTTACTTTATGCATATACAAATATAGTCACTCTTGTTCTCACTTATAGAAATAGGGTATTGCATGATATGCATGTTTATATAATGTTAAAACTCACAAGTGAGTACTTGAAATACCTTATAAAACAAATTTCATACTCACCACATTCATGAAGATAATCAAAATCTTACTTATATGGTTTTTTCCATCATTGAATACTCTATCACCTTCAATTATCATAGTACAATACAGGAAAATGTAGGAAATCTAATCTTTCTTGTCTGTAAAGATCAAGTATCTTCTTTATTTCTCTTGAATGGGGTGTTGTTACATTTATTATTTACATCTCAAGACCCTTACAATTATCATACATTGAATAAACTACCTACACCACACTAGAAAACCATTATTTATTCCAAAAGGTTCATAACTAACTTGTAACTCCCTAGTAACTCCCACTTGTATGTTGGGAGTCTCTTCACCTAACCACTAACAAACTCAAACTTATCAAATGACTAACCTATGAGTTAAGTAGTGTGTTGACACATCCTTGCTTCCCTATTAAGCCTTTTAGACAATATTGTAGACTCATAAGGATTTGAAAATTCAAATTATTAATTTGGTGGGAAAAATCCTTTTCAAGTCACAATTCAAATTTGTCAACAATCTAGTAGCTAAAATGGACTTCTACAAACTCCAAAAAACCTAATGACTCAAAATATGAACTAGACTAGTATTTATAAATAAGGTAGTAATGCTCCTGCATCAAACTACTGAGGAGTGTTGATTCCTTCAAATATACCATAGGTGATCTTAGTGCTTGAAGAACACTTCTCATTTTAGGATCCAAAGGATTCAGGGCATGAGTTAAAGGTATTTGGCAATTAGGGTGGCTGTGGTGAAATAGTAGTATAGCAACATAGAATGTTCCACAATATTTATAAATTTTGATGGTTGGGAGCCATATTGGTGCCTTAATTTATGAATCTTGATGCTAATTTTGAAAAATCAGTCTAGATCTGAACTATTAACTAAACTAAATGGTTATGAACAATGTTTTAAACTAAAGTGAATTGTTTAAAGAAAGAACAAAAGAAAATTGTAGAGTAAGAAAGAAATGGTTATTTTTATCCTTGATTATAAACATATTAACATATTTTCAAGAGTTACCAAGCATTATCTTAACCAACATATAGTGTAAAGTAGCCTAAGCTCACATTTCACTACAAACCAAGCCTAATTATGAAGATAAGATGAAAATACAAGTAAGAATTGGATTTACTTTTAAAGTTTTGCACCACATATAGATAGCTAATGCACATCTTTGTTTTAGAGCAAATAAAATAAATTAAACTCAATTTCATTCAACTAACCTAGCATTACACAAGTTAGCAAACCTATAATTAATGATTAAACTCAGTATTTATAGACACTATTCATATTAAAACTTATATAAGCAATTGATAAATTAATAAATTCAAACACATCAACCCAGATAATTTCTATTGAATTCCTTGATCTTTTTGTATTAATTACTTAGAAGTGGTACAAAAATAACTCAAAGTTTCTCCCTTTTTCAAATGGTAATACCTACCTTTATAAAAAATCTAGGCAATATACCAATCAATCTAAAAATACAGGTGTACAAAGATAAAGATAGTTGTTTTTTTAATAAACTATGATACACGTGTCTTTTACAAATATGCTAACCTAGAGGCAATCACTCTAACAAAAAAGCATGTGCCTTTACCAAAAATATGCCGTCTCTCAGGTAAACCATAATTATGACATTGGAGGTAGGGCCCTTTGATCTAAAACTCAGAAGCTTTGGTTGAAAGATAATTCAAGAAATAAGAACAACACAATTACAATAATGCTATCTCTAAGAAGAGATGTTTTATTGCTCAAAATTATAAATACAACATATGCCTATCTCTAGGAAGAGATTTTTGATTTCCATTTTAGGTTACATCTTCATTTATACACATTTTTAATGTAGGAGGATGTGGAAAGTCACCAATCTCAAGGGAGATTAAGTGGTTCAACTTCCACAATTTACAATAATATAAAATTCAAGGAATTACTATTTTTTAGAAATTTACTATTTTTAGACTACACTACTAAAATTGAAATTTAGGGCACTTCTATTTGGCTTTCAAGGGTGAAAACCCATCGAGAAAAGCTAAGTTCCATCTCACAATGTTCTCCTTATTCTTAGATTTCCAATGGTTCAAACAAGGAGTCAAACAGAGCTATGGTGCAAAAGTTATGGCTCCCAAAAGTTTTGCCACCAATTAGGGTAGAACCATCACCTGAATTGTCACCTAAAATATTACTCAGATCACCCTTTGCTATTGAAAGATGCTCATAAATCATTCATTTTGTTCATCCACTAAGCCTAAGTATATGGTAGGTCTTGTGATATGCTCCTCTTCTTGATCAGTGAGCTCATCAAAATCCTTGTCATTCCTAGCCAAATCTTCCTTAATACTTATGGCTTCATGGATCCTCTCCCATACATTGAATATCATGTCTAATATTATACTATTATCTTGTCCTAATTGTCCTTGGATTTTACCCTTGATTTATTGAGTCACCAAAGTGGCTCTATGATGGAACTCTTCATCACTAATAATCCCCAAGGAAGTGGGCTATGCAGGATCCTCCACCATAGTTCTTAGGAGCCTCTCAATTCTACCCATGAGCCTTGAGGGAGAGAGGGATGGGTTCTTCTGTAAATTCCCACAGATGAACTACTCAGGGATGAGTGGTCCATGGATTATATTCTCATCACTGAAGAGGTTGGATTCACTACTAGGGTGGGTAAAGGTCAACCTAGGCTTCTTCCTTGGTTTTATAGGAACCAAGGCCAACTCTGATTTCCTTTTCTCTTTTTCCAATTAAACTAGCTCCTTTACTTCTTATTCATAGGCATCCCCTTCTCTATCTAAGCCATATATAGCTACTATATCAATCAGAGCACCCTCAAATGTCTCTTCTAGATTAAGAGCTATCATGTCAACAAATTACATGGGAGAAGGTGGCCTTTGTGGGAGTTCTATATGTGAGGGAACTTCCTTGGGTTTGTGTTCCAACTTTGGTTCTCTAAATTTTTCTTTGCCTTTATCCTTTCCATCTTGAGGTTGTTTAGTTTGAGGTTGTTTAGCTTGAGGCTCCTACTAGTTGGGCTAAGGTTTAGATGGCTACCCTTGATCAGATGGATTCTCATTTGTGGTCCTAGATGGTCCTAGTAATAAATGACATTGCAAGGGATGCAACTACCAAATCTCCCTTGTAGGATTTTTATCCTTGATCAATCTACGTTCTAACTTGATATTGTAGCTTTTGATTCTAGAGATTACTTCTTCAAAATTATTTGCTCTAATATAGATGTCATCACTGACACCTAGCTTATATTCATATTCAATCTTAGGAACCTTTTTATCCTTAATGTGCTTAACCACCCTACCCCTAGGGTCCCACATTTTAAGGTCATCTAATTGGAAATCAAAATAATTCCTATGTGTTACCATGATTTCCAATTGCTTCCAATCTTTGATTATAATCTTCCTAATATATAATGGGAGGGGGTGGATTTGGCCTTTCATCTTCTCTTTACATACCTTGTCTACACCCTGGGTGATTTGAGAGGAAATCTCTTGCTTAGAAAGCTTGTTGGGGGCATTGACTGGTAGCCTATAATATTGGGTTAGGATTCCATCTATCTTAATGACAATGCAATATGGATAATACCATACATCCCCCATGGTTTCTATCTATCTCTTGATAAGGGGATGCAATCTCAGCATGAGAATTCCTATGATGGCTTCATATATGGTTAGGAAAACACAATCATAAATGAATTGCATGTGGTTCTTGTACTTGAATATGTAAAATCTAAAATAGTGGTGAGAAATTATGGTTCTACCATTAGGGGACCAATTCCTAATGCCACAGAAGGATACAGAGGCCAGAAGGGAATCCAATAGATTGGACATCATATAAAATTGCTTAGAGGTCCATCTTTTGATGGCTATGAATTTCTTAGACAAGAAGAAGATAATTAGGTCTCTTACTGGAGGGGTCAATTTCTATTCTATCATAAGTGGACATATGACACCTAAACTTTGTTTAATGTGGTGGAAGGGGCACCAAAGGCTCGATTCAACAAGGTCATGGATACTATAATGCCTTCCTTGAATTGGAAAATGGGGATCATGCCATTTAAGTTTATAAAAACATGGGGTCCTTGGATTAACTAGGGTACAAGGACTAAATCAAGGCTTGGGTGTTAGCTCAGTTCCTCATGTCAGGGTGGTTGAGATGGGGTAAATGGAGCTTGTAATAGGTTTCAAAGGCCATAGGAGAGATGTATGCTACCCTTTTAGAACTACCCTCTTGAATGATCCATTACCCATCTATCCTATAATTGATAAATATGGGTGCAAGGACATCAACATAATTCATTACCTCTGGTTTTACCATGGCATGGTGGAGACCAATATTTTAAATTTTAACCAAGTCATTGTACTTTCAATTCATTGTGGCATTCCTCTTTTCCTCCTAGGAGATAGGATAAAAATTATCTATCAGGACGAATAAATTGGACCAATTCCTCACTCCATGGATGTTCAAGGCCACTAGGTCCAGCTCTGTATCCTTGAAAATCCTTCCTTCATTATTAGAGGTTAGATAAATCTTGACCTTCATCTTCAATTATTGTCTACTAGCCACCATTTTTTATGTTACCCAATTACCCACACTTGATTTCCAAGGGTTCTTGCTATATCACTTATTCTTGGGAGCACAATTATGCTATCTTGATTGAATTATAACTAATTGAACCTATTTAGGTCTTTTTTTATAGAGGGTTTAGGGTTCATAGCTTTAAAGGTAAGATATATTTATACTTTAACTTCATACATGTTTTGGATTTGATGGAGACCCTTTATTTTTTAACCTTGCATTTTTGAGTTCAAAAGATCTTTAATTTTGACCTTTTATGCTTATGTGGAGTCCATGTGGCATCATTTTGAGATTTTTGTGGCCACTTTCATAAGTGTCATTTAGATACTAGCCATTAGTTTTTATAAGGTTCTTTTTAATTCACGTCATTGGATCAAATCTAATGAAAAATCACAATACATCGATCTAAGTCTAAGTCCCTATCTTTTATTGGCCCAGTGATCTCTAGGCTTACAGTCATGACACTTGGAACACTCACACATTTTTCTCATGCTACATATCTTTCATCAGTTGTCACCTTAGTTGAGCACTGGCCACATGTCAAACTCATGGATCTTTGAAAATTTATTGGGCCTTTTGTGCCATTGGATCAAACTTTTTGAGCAAGCGATTGCATTGATCCTTATAGGGGATCAATCTTAATTAGATGTATCTATTAGGTGGGCACATTTATTTCTACCTTTCAATTATTAAGTCACCACACATCTAATGCTTAGGGCCTTATTCTCCATTTGAATTTTATTCATATGTTTCACGTCATTATATTAAATTTAGTGAGTGAGTGATTGTCATTGATCTATCATGGTGCATGTTATTTAAGCCAAATCCTTTCAAAAAAGATGCTATGTTTGATCAAATCTAGAAAGCAAGCATCAATCATAGGATCTTGAAAAGAGTGAGGGAGATAATTGTTAGACTTGAGGACATAAATAAAAGCACTTAATATAAGGTATTAATGCTAATGTCAAGATAATTATCAGGGCCTTAGTATTAATGACCTAGGCTAAATTAGGTAATGTAAAAAGGGAACTCATAGGATTATATCAAATTAGACATAAGAAACTTAGGAAAAGAAAGGGGAAATAAATAAAGAAGAGTTATATTTATGTTATGAAAACATGACTTAAACCCACACAAACCCCTTGTTTATAGATTCTTTTTAATTGGTTCCTACAAACTTGGCTCCCTCTAATATTTGAATTTGAATCAAAGGCCACTTATGGTTTCTAAACATATAACCCTAACTCTTCCATGGAAGATGCAAAATGACTCATGTAACCTTGTTAGTAGGGTTAGTCTGAAATAAGAGGATTAAATCACACAAACATGTTCCTTAATAAAGTGGATGATATTTAAATTCTGTTAAAGACTTCAATGTTTAGATGCTTCAAAACTTGGGCACAAATACTTCTCAAGGGTCCCCAATTTTAAATAAAATGGGAGGGGCTTATGTTGGTCCCAACAAGGAGAAAATGGAAACTTTCCTTGAAAGTTATAAGTGATCTATCATTGATGTTCTTTGTAGCACCTCTTGTATAATGGAATCTTCTCCTAGATCCCAAGGTCCATTTGTGAGACATAGACCTTTGTGGTGATTGCCTATGTTTTGTCCTCCTTATTTATTCTCTCTCTTACTCTCTCCTTTGAGGTCTTTCTTTTTCACTTTGATCTTTAACTTGATCACCTTTAGCATTTGTTTATTCTCCTACAACCAACCTACACATGGAACACACAAGTCAACAAAAATAATCTCCTATTCATCTTCTTAGAAATTGATCTCTTTATCTTTCTTGGATTTATTTTTTGTTAGAATAATTATATTTTTTTCCTTTTATCTCCTTTAAACCTCTTTTATTTTATCCATATAGAGCCGTGCTAGGTGATTTTCCTAAAAAAAAGGCTACTAGGTTGATGGATAAAGAATGTAGAGTTGTCAAAGGAGTGCATTGATGCTTGTAAGAATGGTAGAAGTTGAATGAAGGGTAATTAAGGATTATAATAATCATATTTAAGGTGTTTATAATCATTCACATAGGTATTGAATCCAATAACCACCAGAGAACAAGTAAACCTATGAGCCATAGCCAAGAAGTGATTCATTCCATAAGATATAGTGAGAGAAAGATTCTATAACCTCTACATCACATATATAGAGGAAGGGTGTATAAATAAATAGGTTTAGTATATTAGAGTAAAAATTTATAAAAATGAAAACCTATTGTAGTGATAAGGAACCAATCCATCTCCCACATTAATTTATGTTCACAATGGTTGACAAAGGCCCAAGATTTATTTTTCTAGATATAAAACTTATTTTTGGTGTAGATTATGATCCATAGAAGACTAATTTCAATTCTCACATAGAATTTTAATTTATCTAGTTGGCTTTTAATGACACACTCACCTAACACACCTCTAACAATGACTAACATAACACATCTCTAATGATGACTAACAAAAAAATTTTATCAAATAAAACTAGAATTCAAAGTTTATCATTATGTTTAGGGTATCAGATGAGGTCCAACCTCATATTTTAAGTTCTAATAAAACAAAATATTCTTAGGATAAACTCAATATCATCTATAAATCCAAGAATATAAATACCATGCTACATTTACAAAGCCAACTTCACTATCTCAAATTGAATACAAGAGAAATTTGGAGGATTTATTCATCTTATTGCAACACTACATGACTCAATTCAAGAATTAGGTAAGACAATGTTGAATTAATAATTGATACCTATCACTATAAAAACATTGCCACCATCCTAAAATATCTTTGTGACATCTCTCAATATCTCATTTACGAGACAAAATTTTGAAAATATAATTAATATGTTACAGTGAAAAGAATAAATTCACACAACATAATAATATGAAGAATAAAATTAACTTGTATCATATTATAAAGGTAAAATTACCATGAAGACTTTATCAAAACTCCCATAAGCAAAAAAATATTAGAAGAATCAACATAAGCACAAACCCCATTCATATAAGCTATGTTAAATCAATGTAAAAATAGACCATGAACTAAATGATTGTTGGTAAAATTAATTTACTCAAAAATCCTCTAGAAACATGAATCCTAACCCAAAAATAGTCCACAATGAAAAAATAATAATAAACCATAGTCCACACATACTTGGAAACATAATGCTACTTCACAACAACATCATGGGAATGTTGTTGAAGATAATCCTTCTTCAAATTAAGATTATGTCTATGTTACGTAAAAAACATAAGAAATCCCTCCTCAATATTCAGTCTGGTACATGAATCTAGGTGCTATAAGGCACATGACATGATGCAAGGATCAGTTCACCACTTTAAACTCTTCATCTTGTCAAGGTAATATATCTTTTGGAGAAGACACATCATAAACTGTCCAAAGAACAATAGACATTTTATTAGCTATTGGTATTCATGGATGCATAATCATTGACATCTTATATGTTCATATCCTCACCAATATTATTTTGTATATATGATCCATAAAATTTATCAATATTACACTTGCATAATTTAATTTTGCCTTATAACATTAATTTATGGAATAATTTAAAAAAATTGACTTATAAATAATGAGTTTAGCTAAATAATTCACAACATTTAACAATAATTTGATAACAGAGTTTGACACAAAGGCCTACATCTTTGGGTCTAATATCGGTCGATGTATTAGGAAAAACATTTAAAAAGTACTCAAAAATGTCTCCAAATGGAAAAATGAACAACTACAAAGTTTTTCTTCAGGAAAAAATAATGCTAGTCCATTTTTGGACTTTTTTCCAAATTCTACTCTAAACTAATTTTGCAACTCTCGCAAGCTCCTTATAGCCTTTAGCTATGCTGCTTGGCTTTTTCATTGTATTAAAATACAATATTTCACACTTTATATAGTGTTTAAAACTTATATCCCATGTAGTTGGGTCTTATCCTTTTTAGCTAGGAGGATAGGGTTCAAAACCTATAGGCATAGTTTTAACATTTAAAACATATCTATTTGTCCCACATTCATGGGTGTTGATTACTCTTAAGGATTTATTAAGCCTTATCCTTCACATTGAATTCATGGCTTTGGCCATATTATCTACCATGGAAAATTATATGGTTATATTGTGGCTAGTGTGGCATGTACGTGGTAGGATGTGGAAGGAATGTTGGGTTTCACGTGGAGGTTTGTGGAAATTTGGACTTGGCATGTGGATAAAACATGGATGATGGTGAATAAAACATGGTAGATATATATGGTTACATGGATATTTAAATGAAATTGGACCTTAGTAGTAAATTGGTGGTAAGCCACATGGTGGCTTGAGGACCCACCACATGGTTCAATCTCGCTAGGCCACTTGTCGACCACTTGTTGCACCACTTGTTGACATCCAACTAGATGTTCCATTCAAACCATAAAGTTTTTACCAATTTTTGAAGATGATTATATCACCTGTCAAAGATGAATGATAAAAAACACACATATTTTTTTCTCATACTTTTTTGTGTCATATTCTTACTGGTCTAGATTTGCCACGTCATCTTGTTGACCAAGTTTGAACATAAATTTGAATGGCTCTATCTTTCACATATGGACTCTATTTCATGAACTTTAAATTGTGCCAAAAATATCACGATGAGCTATACATATTGAAAATATTCTCAAATCATTCCATAATGGTCATTTTCTATAGTTTGACCAACTTTGACCTAATTTGACCAATTTGACTAGTTACATAAGGAACATATGAGCTCTATTTTTTGCATTTTACATACTTTTAGAAAGGTATCAATAGACTCTATCCAATGGTGTAGGTTTTGATTTGATTCAATACTTTTTTTGAGTTGACCTCCAGATCAATCCTCCCCAATAAGAAGGCTTTTTATCCTAAAAAATCTAATACTGGACCTGGTACTCCATGTGAGGATCTTTGCATGGCTCTGGCTCTCATCTCTAGCTAAAATGATATTCTGAATGTCAATCCATTTTAGAGGCACTCTGGTAGGTCTTTAGGTCTAAAATTATGAAAATATTGTAGGACATCTGGTGTTATAACAATCACCATTTATAATTGTCCTTTTAGGGTTTTTACCTAGCAATAGAGTTTATAAACATTGCCCTTATTGGGTCTTTAAAAACACTGTAATAATTATAAAAATTGCTCATAATTGGGTCTTATAAACAATGCCTATATTTAAGTATTACAAATATAAAGCAAATATGTATGCTTGCACATAGATTGAAATATATAACCTATTTCCTGAGCTATTCCTAATGCTTCTTATGATGGCATCTTTTTGTTACCCTACAATGTTCCTATCTACAACATAAATGAGTAAAATAAAACTAAAGGTACCATTTAATTATAATGATTACTGCCAATGTGCTCGCATGAGGTATTCAATCCCATCTTTTACAATGCTATATTGATTTTCCTTCTTGGAGTAAGTTGTTTTTCTTAGAGACAAATATGGTTTACCTAAGATAATGCCACTAAAATGTAGTGGAACTACATCTAATTTAACTTCATCTACAAAGTTGGTGGTAATTACAATCCCTAATTTACAAGTTTTACTTACATGTACATTATTTACATCATCTATTCTATCTAGAGAATAAGGTTGGAAATATGGCTTAGTTTCCAAACCTAAGTTTTCTACAACATCTTTTGATATCAATTTTTTTTGATAATTTTTATCAAAAATAACATCTATCTTGGAATGCTTAGCAATTATTATTTTTTAGAAGTGTTGCTTACCTTTCCAAGGTGACAAACTCTGAACATTTATCTTCTTATTGACTATTATCTCCCTTATAGATGTTATCTTAGGTTTTGACTGACTAGATTCTGTTTGAGGAGGCTTTTTCTTTTGCTTGACTAAAAATATAGTTATAACCTTTGCTTGAGGTTATGGATTATTTTGATTATCTTCTTTTAGCATTTTCCCCTTAGCATTGAATTAAAAACTGAAATTCATTTCTTCTTTAGGCAACTTATTTTGTTTAGTCTTTTTAAACTTTCTTTTAGGACTTTCTTGTGCATAATAAAAAAATACATTTGAGTATTTCTTATTTGCATACCTTGATGAGTTATTTACATATTCTTCATCCAATGTAACTGTCGCATCTTTGAAGAGTATTTATTTTGACTCTTCAGGATGTTCTGACTTCTTTCTTGAGTCAATTTTCAACTCAGTTTTCAAGGATTTTTGTCCTTCACCTCCATATCCTAATCCTGCACAGAGTGGTCTCTTTGTCACTTGGATAGACTAGACAATTCCTTGAAAATTAATGCCAAGACCTTTTCCTTCAAATCCCATTTTTGCTAATAGCTTAGAACCTATTCCTTTCATGTGCTTTTCAAATAACTTCAATAAATGTTTAGGGCTAGTATATTTAGTATCCCTAACATTGTCAATATAGCTAGAAGAATTGATTTCATTATTTTTATCTTTAGAATGTACATCATAAGATACATTATTATTTGGAGAAATATTTACTTCTAGACTTATAACATTATTTTCTTTGATAGGACTAGAAGGAATATATGAATTAGAAGAATCACTGCTATAACCAAAATGTACCTTTGTAATCTAGCTTGGCAACATCTCTTAGATGAATCCTTCATTTGATGTTTGATGCTTATAAGAACTGGGCTTTGTAACTTTTTTAATAGGTGACTTCCCATTTGCTTTGAATCTTTATTCGTTATGCTTCTTGAACAATAATGGAGCCTAATTGGGATGTAGTAACTAGCATTGTTTGGTAGTATGACCTTGGTGGGCACAATGTTTGCAAGTCTCTGAATCTTCATGTATCCTCTTTTTATGTCAAAATTCTTGTTGCACTTTTGATCATAGTGCATCAATGCTTTGTTGGATCCTTTTGATTTACTGCTCCTACCATTGATCTACCACTTATTGACTTTACTCTTAGGCTTGTAGGAATTGCATTATCATAGTGATAATGGAATTTAGTAACAATTGAATATGGGCTAGCATTGGATCTATCATTAAACAATAAATAATTTTGGTTAAATAAAAAAAATCAGAAATTCACCCATAATTTTAGTTCTGATATCAAACTTGATGTTTCAAACCAGCACACTAACTGCTCTGATACCAAACTGATATGTAAAATTTAGCAATATTATGCTTGTGTAATTTAATTTTGCTTTATAACATTAATTTATAGAATAATTTAAAAAAATTGACTTATAAATCATGAATTTAACTAAATAATTCACAACATTCAACAACAATTTGATAATGGAGTTTAGCATAAAGGCCTACATTTCTGGGTCTAATATCAACTAATATATTAAGAAAAAGGTTTAAAACATACTTAAAAATGTCTCCAAATGGAAAAATTAATAACTACAAAGTTTTTCTTTAGGCAAAAATAATGCTAGCCTCTTTTCAAAAAAATTCCAAATTCTACTCTGAACTCCTTCTACAACTCTTGCAAGCTCCTTATAGCATTTAGCTATGTTGCTTGGCTTTTTCATTGTATTAAAATACAATGTTGCATGCTTTATATAGTGTTTTAAACCCATAGTGCACTCAGTTGGTCCTTATCCTTTTTAGTTAGGAGGATAGGTTTGAAACCCATAGGCATATATTTAGCATTTAAAACATATCTATTTGTCCCACATTCATGGGTGTTGATAACTCTTAAGGCTTTATGAAGCCTTATCCTTCACATTGAATTTATGGCTTTGGCTACTTTCTCCACCATGGAAACTTTGATGTTTGGTTATATAGTGGCTAGTGTGGCTTGTATGTGGTAGCATGTAGAAGGAATGTTGGGTTTCACATGGAGGCTTGTGGAAATTTGGACTTGGCATGTGGATAAAATGTGGATGATGGGGAATAAAACATGGTAGGTATATAGGGTTACATGTATATTTAAATGAAATTAGAACTTGGTATTAAATTGGTGGCAAGCCATGTGGTGGCTTGAATACCCACCACATGGTCCAATCTCACCAAGCCACTTGTCGACTTCTCACCATGCCACTTGTCGACCACTCATTACACCACTTATCGATATTCAACTGGATGTTCCATTCAAACCCCAAATTTTTTACCGATTGCCAAAGATGACTATATCACCTATCAAAGATGAATGATAAAAAACACACATTTTTTCTCTTACTTCATGTGTCATGTTCTTATTGGTCCATATTTGCCACATCATCTTGTTGACTAAGTTTGACTATAACTTTGACCAGCTATATCTTTCAGATATGGACTTCATTTCATGAACCATAATTTATGCTAGAAAGATCACGATGCTCTCTAAATAGTGTAACTATTCTCAAATCATTCCATAATGGTCATTTTCTATAGTTTTACCAACTTTGACTGGCTACACAAGGAACATATGAGCTTTATTTTTTTCATTCTGCATTCCGTTGGAAAGGTCTCAATGGACTCTACGCAATGGTGCAGATTTTGATCTACTTTAGGACCTTTTCTGAGTTGCCCTATATATCAATATGGATAAATTTCTTGATCATAACCTCACAGTTGCATTTTATCAACAACATGGAAAAAGTATGTGTTTCATTCGAGACAAGTCTTAAAGATCAAATTTTTTTACAAGAGCTTCTAACCTAGAAAAAATGTTCCATTTTTATGTTGTCCACAAATCCAATCAATATTTGGTTTTAAAATATACTGACTCAAATAATATCTCACATAAAATTCATAGACATTTAAGTTTTTGGTAAATGACTACATTCAATAAACACAACATCATGAGAGACCTTCCATAACTTAAGAATAAAAGTGAAATATGTTCTAGTTATTTATATTTAAAATAACATAGATGATAATTTGGCATAAATATATATTAGGATCTTAGTTCATTATATTTAGTGTATACTGATATACATGGGTACATGCACATGAGTGTTAGTAGATTCAAGTATTTTCAGCTCTTTGTTGAGGACTACTCATGAAAAAGGTGGGTATATATATATATATATATATATATATATATATATATATATATATATATATATATATATATATATATATATATATATATATATCCTAAAATAATTAAATGCATTTTTAGAATATGAATATGGTCATAGAATTCATTTCCTTCACTCAAATTGAGGATAAAATACACTAGTAAATATTTATCTAAATGTTTGAAATCACATTGCATTCACTAGAAGTTAACTATACCTTATACTCCTAAACATAATGTTGTTATAAATTGTAAAAAACATTCTATTTTATAAATGGTATCTAACATGATTGAGTAATCACACCTATATTTTACACATCGGTCATACATAGTTCACATGGTGGTCAACTTATTGAATCAGTAACCCACCACATCTTTTAATGGTATTACTCCACAAGAAACATGGACTGGGAATAAGATTTTTTGATTTGTAAATTCTATATGCATGACCATAAAAATAAAATTATAAAAAATATATAATAAATCATTGGCATACATTTTTATTTTGATATAATGAATATTTGAAGGTTTACTACCTCATGTATCTAAAAACTAGGAATATACATATCAACATGTATGTTGTATTTGATGAGAAGGGTGAATAATTGTGTAATATGATATATGAAAGTGCATGTAGTGATCTATATTGTAACCTAGAAAATACTACTCATGGGTTGTTATTTTGGTGTTTTAGACATATAATAAGACTGATTCTATGACTAATTTGGAAATTGGAAAGAATATGGAATACTAACTTAGATGTGTAATTTATTTCTAGTAGTGTAGTGTAAGCTTGAGAGGTGTTTGCTAGATGAATATTGAGTGGGCTTTAAATTGTATTTATACAACATTTTTTGAAAATTTTCTCATGGAATGGTTAAATTAAAAAATAGGTTGACCTCTATATATCAAAATATTTTAAAATTTGAGTGTTTCTAATGTATAGACACCTATGTTACATTAGGGACACTAGCATTGATGCTAGTGTCCAAGTCTAGACATAAGTGTCTATGAAGATATAAAGTTGTTGGAGATCAATTATTAATAGTGAAGGATATATATTTGATTTGAATCATGTTAAAATATTCATTTTATTTGGGTAATCACAATATTGGGGTCAAACTATAAGATAAACATTTATGCATAATGAGATTATTAATACGATCCTTTCAGCTGCAAGGTAGGTCAATAACTAAAGGGTCAAGCCATGATTGATATTTTCTAAGTATAAAATACTAGTTTAATATATAAATCCAGATTTGTGTATTTATGTTCCCCAAAAGTAAATCCCACTCTCTATTTATAGTTGATTAGGAGTTCCATTTACTTGACACATACTATCTAGATATTAGTCATGTTGTTATCTATATTTTGAAATTAATCAAAGATACAAAGATGAGTGAATCAAAATTAATAAAGTATACACACACACACACACACACACACACACACACACACACACACACACACACACACACACACACACACACACACACACACACACACATTCAAGATACAATGCAATATGGCCTAGAGAACAATAAAAATGATCAATTCTTCTTAATAGGTTGCATCGATGTAGATCATGTAGGTTCAATTGATGATAGGAAATCCATAGTTGGGTTTGTATTATTTATAGGATATGGCCCTATCTCATTGGGAAACGAGAAGAAAAAAATTGTTTCTCAATATTTCACTAAGGCATAATATCATGTTGGAGGATAAGGTGTCTATGAATTGTTATGGATACATCACATACTTGTAGGATTTAGAATACCAAAAACTTAGTGTATGGTTTTATACTGGGACAATAAAGGTGTTATTAAGTTTATTCACAATCCAATGTTTCATTAATGCATGAAACACATTGAATTTATGTCATGACCCTAGATACTTGACATTTAGTACTCTTTGATAGTACATTTTATGACTCAACTGATGACTATTTCATGGTTATTTTATTTTCTTATTACTTTGATTCAGTAGATTATACAATGAGGTATACTAGTGAGGTTTATGATATGATCTAGTTAGATGATCTATGGTTTAGTTGTATGTTTAGACAATGTTGTTTCATTGAGTTATTGATGATGTTGTGAAATATTTTAGTAACACTTGATTATTAAATGATTTTATGAATTCTATTGAGTTGATTCAGTGTAAGATGAATTGTTATTGATTCAATTATAATGCTTAGTGCATTTATTATTCTTATCTTTCACATATACTATTGATGGTCTATTTTATGACTGTAAGGATAGCTAAAATGAGATAACTTGCTTACATATCTTAGAAGTCAGATAGGGTGGAGAATTAGAAGCAAGTTATCTAAACTTTAAAATAATTCTAAGTTTTTATTTCTTACTATATTTTTTTATAAATTGCATTTATTTTTTTGTTGGTATAGTTTCTGCTTGGTGTTGTTTATAAGTAAATCAAGTTAGTTCTAAATGTTCAAAATATGTTGTTTTCCATTTTTGTAATATCATAATTGATGCTTTGCTTAAATTGTGTTTGACACTTATAGTTTAAGGATTATTTGACCTCCTTTGTTTCTTCAGTTGCTTATTTGACTTGGTATTAGTATTTGAAAACATGAGTATGCTTTTATTTTTCAGGCTCTATTTAATCCATTTGTGGCATGATTTTATGACTAAGTATTAGTCAAAAACCTGACTATACATAGGCAAGATAAAAAGAAGGGCCATGAGCCACATGGGGATTGCATTAGTTGGTTTTGTTTTTGTTTTGGCTTAAGACTTTGGTAAATTACATTAGCTTGATTTTCAAGGGATTTAGGGGTCAAGATAAATTAGTTGATTTTATTTTCTCTTTTGGTGGTTCGAAACCATTTTGAGAACCCTAGTTTGAGGGATAAAATCTACCAAATTTATCTTATAGCTGCCATAGAGATTTTTATAGAAGTTGTGTCCATTATGGCTTAGAGATTTTCACAATGGCCACTATTTATAGTTGTAGCTCTATTTTTTTTGGCTAGAATTAGAGATTTTTATGGAGTTTGTTGGAGTGGTTTTTACCTTCTGGAGGTGAGCAAGAAAAACATATAGAGCTTGAGCTTTTAGAGGAGAAAAACAAAAAGAGAAGTGGTGGTCATTCAAAGTTATTGCATTATTGTTCAAGGCTATTGAGCAAGTTTCTTTTAAGTTATTATTAATTTTAAAAATTTAAGTGCTTGAACTAGTGTATTTTTTTGGTTTTGTTTTTAAATTAGTTTAAATTTATTTATCTTAGCTATGCAAAGAAAAATGGGACTAGTTGTGTTATTTATCCTCTTGGAACCCTGATGAAGTTGGGGTAGGGTTTATAACCTATCATTTTTATTCAATTTTATGACTATTTTATTATGCTTATGCAGCCATGGAAAAATGGTAGAGGATTGGTAATTTGTTTTCATTATTGGGTCTTGTTATTGTATGTTATATGGTTATGCATATGACCCTAGAATAATGTTCTGAGGGTTTGTTTTTCCATTTGAATGAAAAATGATTTTTTTGGTATATTCATGGAATATAATTTGGTCATTATTGTGTTTTTATTATTTGGTGTAATCATAACCTAAGCCTATTGATTCAAGCCCATAAAGTTGTCAATTTATTTACAATAATTTATCGATAAAATGATAAATTGAGTGTTGAGGTGGTTTGACTTAAAAAAATTGGTTATTTTATCCTTGTGTAATGATTTTAGTTTGAGTACAAATACTTGACTATTGAAATTTTTAGTTCTATCTAATTGGTAAAATTATATGGTTGTCTTTTACATTACAAGTTATTTACTTGTGTTTAATAAGGAGAATGGTGGTAAGGTATTCAAAATTTATTTGGTTTTTACCTACTTTATGGAACTTAAATTTTGATTTATTCATATTTTACAATTTTATGAGTCGAGGTTTTTAAGGCTATTATCTATAATATTGAGTTTATTATTATTTAATAGAAGGTTTTTTGAGGTTTTGGTCCTTTTTGTTTATCATCATTTCACGATATTGAAGATCCATGTTATTATTATAGATTTCCAAGTTTAGTGTACTAGAATGTAATATAAAAGTTGTAGGATATATATATCATTGAAGTTCATGTTTGTATTCATTTGAATATGACTGTGAGGTTCAATATGCCAAGCTCAAAGTTTAGAGTTGTAGCGTTTGGATTAGATGCCAATATGTTAATCATTGTAAGATGGAATGTGAATGAGTCTTCTCTTTACTTTATCTAAGTTGTTTTACTTTCAATTTAAGCTCATAATTTTTTGGTTATTAGCTCCTTATTTTCTTATCCTACTACTTTGATCGATATAGAATTGATGGTTAGGGTGGTCTAGTGCCACTAATGGGGGGCTCATTAGAATTCAAAGGATGGGTTTATTTGATTGATTTTGTGAAGTGAAAGATTTAAATTTCATTATTAAGGAACAATTGTTGAATACTACTATGTAACAAAAATTATTTAACTTTGTTATATGTTTTAATTTACCCCATTATGGATAATGTAATTGATTCTATGAGTTGTCAAATTTGTTAACAAGATTGTTTTATTTTGTTTAAATTAGAGATTTATTAGTTTCTTTAGTATTAAGTTAATTCATAACTTAATGACTATTTGAATTCCCTTTAACAACAATATTAAATTCAAATCTTTGTATTCAAATGTGTTTTAAGGAGTATTGGCATTATTTGAAAGTTATTTTTGAACTTTTCTATTAGTGTGAAGTGCATGCGTAATAGGGATATGACTATCAAAGAAGGAGTATGCATATTTGTTGGTATGTTATAGATGTTATTAAACTTCATTGAAAGGTTCAAATTTCAGAGTTGTAACTCTTGATGATGCTTGTTGGAATTATGATTATACAAGTATATAATTTTATCGTAAGATCTTATAGCATAATTTTATTAATTTTAGTTTGAGACATTTACACTAATGTGTTCAAGTTGTGTCAGGAAAATATTCCATTATATCATTTATTATGAAAATTTTAAGTTGAAAAAAAATGGATATTTATTTATAAAGATGAAATATTTATATTAACCCACATACTCAACTAGTTATTGAAGCCTAAAATCTTAAAATTTGTTGTTATCAACTATTAAGTTATATATGTTATATTGGATCTTGGTGTTGGCAAAACTTGGTTGATACTTGTTAATAATTTAATAAATAAGAATGTAATAATGCTGATTTGATATAGGATTTTTGTTAGAGTAAGTTGAAATGTTTGGAATATTAACACAAATTAGACTTGGTTTTAAATGATAGACATTCTTGAAGGTTTTTATACTTGAGTTTTAATTCATATGACGATCTTGATATTTTAATACATAACCTATAATCTGGTTGGGTATTTAATTTTTATTTTTAATATGTGAATCATTATTAAGATTAAAGGGAATACTATATCTATTTACAATAAATAAGATGAATTAAGTAAACTTAAAGGTCATAATGGATCGGGTGTAATTTTCTTGTCTTATTGAAGGAATTAAAAATAATCCAAAATATTTAGTTATCTTAACATTGGTGCAACCGATAACTAAGCCCTATGCACGGATGGATAAAGTGAATTTTATAAAGGTTCACATGTAAAAAATTACGTGTGGTTATTTAAATATTAAGATATAATGAAAATATGGTTCTTTAGTGTTTCAAGCATATTAACCAAGTGACATGTAAGATTTGGAAAAAAAAGTTTAATCTCTATACCAAGGCTTATGGGATGGTTAATTGTAAACATGTATGAAATTTATTTAAACATGCTGGAAATGATATGGCTACTTATGTGGTAACATCCATCATTGTATATTTAAATAAGACTCACTTAAATTCTAAAAGTGAACATGTGAAATAATCTAAATATGTAGTCAATGTCATTTTTGAGGGTACAAGAATATAGTATGGTGATTCCAAACAAATATCATGGTAAAATGATCAAAAGGATAACACTTTAGAATGGTCCTCACTAAAAATAAAACTAAGTGAAATATATTATTAAAACATGATATATTGTATTAATTTTAGAAATACTCCCCAAAACTAACACTGGTTGTTATCTTAAATTTAGTAGATCTTGCTCAAACAATATTAGTCTGATGATTCTTTTGTTGAATATGTATTAATTTTCACATTATTTCTTGAAATATTTTTGGTTTAATCTATGAGGTGTAGACTGATTATGGTCTAGATAGGTACTTGGATAAGACTATAAGTTGATAATGGTCCTACGTGAAAGGCCATATGGAAGTGCAAGGAGAGAAATGTGTGAGTAAATAATTCATGCATTGACCCATTCCTATCCAAGTAGTAAGTGGTTAATTTCTTCCTAATAGTGTCATTAATAATTTATGACTTAGTCTAGTTCCTAAGTTGGCTGTAATAGAGTTATGGGTCTCATTAAATTTCTATGTTTGTTCTCTTTATAATCCTTACATCATAGTTATTTTATCTCAATTTTTAAAAATAAATGGGTTTTTATATTTTAGTATTAGAGCAAAAATTTAATACTCTAGGTAACTTTGGGGAATTTTTAATTATTGTTCTCTACTGAGTTGTTATTTGTTTCACCTCATGATGGTGAGAACAAGATCTAGAATGGTAGAAAACAACCTAGATCATGGTAACCTAGGTAGAGGTATAAATAAAGATAGATGTAGAGGTCGTATATCTCATGTTACTAAAAGAGAATAACCTCCCCTTAACAATGTGGGAAATAATTTTGAAGCACCTACCCATACTGAAAATAGTGTAACTGCTAACCAAGAGGTAGTTTTAAATGGAATTATGAGTACTCTAAATGCCTTACAAAGTAAGCTAGACACCTAAGAATGTACGTTGAATAATATAAAAGGTATTCCACCTAAAGAAGTACCACTTAGATGAGAAAGTCAAGTTGGTGAGAAGGAAACCCAAGACCCCATTGTGAATGTGGTAGACACCATTATAAAGGTGTTGAAATTTTTTTCCCCACTAACTTTTTTAGATTAAGAAATAGGTGACACAACTGATGCATGGTTGGTTAACCTATAAAAGTAATTTAATCTAAACAATATGCCCTTAAATGTTAAGGTAAGGGTGGTTGCATATCAATTTGTTGGATTTATAGCTTTGTGGGGGAGTCATCTCTATTATTTATAGGGATACAATCCAATGACTCTTGGCCTACTTTTGAAAGGCAATTTAAGAAGATATATCTCAGTTCTAATTTAAAAGAACATAAAATAAAAGAATTTTAGCTATTAAAGTAGAAAAACATGATAGTAATTGAGTATGAAAAAACATTTTTGAGCCTCTACATCATGTGAACTACATACATGATGAAGAAACCAAAGTGACCAAGTTTAAGTTGGGACTGAAGGAAATATTGATGCATGATGTCTATATGACCAACCCTAAGAATTTTAATGCAACAATTGAATCTGTACATAAGGCATAATAGAAAGAAAAATATCATCAAAAGTAAAGACAACATTTTAAATAGAATAGGCAATAGTCTATAAGTAAAAATATATCCCCATCACCCAAGAATTTTAATAAATTAAATCAAAATCATAGATTTACTAGGAGTAAAAATGGTTTCAATAAATAAAGGGGTATAATAAAAATTTTAAGAATCAAAACTCTTCCAAAACTAGTTTTTTTAATAATAATCAAAACCAAGGAAATAAAAATGTACCTACCATGGGGGAAAACATCATTCCTATAACACCCCATAGGACTATAGTGGGTTAGGAGTGTGGCTATAATCATTATCATAAGGACTAACCAAAGTTGAAGATGTGCCAATCAACCAACCATAAGATTTATGTGACTGTGGATAATAGGAATGTAAAGTACTAAACCACCCCTATATAGATCATAGGTAAAATAAATGATTTTTAAATTTTTATTATAGTTAATTTACGTGAAACAGATAGTTTTATTTCATATAAAGTTGTCAATAATTATAAATTAAATCTTGTGACTTTGAAAGAAGGTTGGGAGGTCAAATTCAATATAATAAAGAGGGTATTGGTATCTAAATGTATTGAGAAAATAGTTATAAATTTAGGGAATTTTGAGATCAAATACAATATATTTTTATCTCCTCTTGGATCTTATGATGTGATTTTGTGAATGAACTAGTTGCAACAACATAAATCCATTTTGGACTACTGTAATAAATTAATAACCTACTATGATGACTTGGGAAATGTAGTATAAATTAAAGGCTTTCATAAGTCTAAAATATGTAAGCTTATATCATCTTTACAATTGAATAAGGTTGTATGAAAATTATACAAACTATATGTTATTTAGATGCAAAAAAATACACCTGATTATGAATTTTTTCTCATTTTTAAAGGATTTTTCTGATGTATTTCTAGAGAAATTGATTGGGCCACTTCCTAGGAGCGAGTTTGATTTCATGATTGATATATTGTCATGGGTAGATCCACCATCAAAAACTCCATGCTACATGAACATATTTCAATTTTAGGAGCTCAAGGTTTAGCTACAAGTATTACTAAAAATTGGTAGCCTCAAACCCAATGTGTCTCCTTGGGGTACACATATGGTTTTCATGAAAATTAAGGATGGAAACTTGTGGTTATGTGTTGATTACTACATTCTCAATAAGGTTACCATTAAAAATAATTATCCTTTACCCTAAATATATGATTTGTTTGATCAAATAAAGGATTGAACTATCTTTTCTAAGATAGACTTGAGATTAGGCTATCATCAACTGAGAATCAAGGAGGAGGGCATTCATAAAACTACATTCTGTACTCGATATGGAAATTATGAGTTTATGGTAATGCTTTTTAGTTTAAAAAATTCACATATTACATTTATGAATTTAATTAATAGTTTATTAGGATATTTTATTAACAATTTTGTACTATTCTTTCTTGATGACATATTTATATATTCTAAGAAGGTAGTTGAACATGAGAAGCACTTGCATTTAGTTTTGCAAAGGTTAAGATAACACAAATTTTTGGGTAAGTTGTCTAAATGTACCTTTTTAAATATTAAATTCCTTATTTGGGTCACATAATTTCTAAGGATGACATTGATAATAATCTATAAAAGATTAAGTTATCCAATAATGGCTTGGTCCTAAAAATGTACATGAAGGACATAGTTTTATGAGATTGGCTCACAATTGTAGGATATTTATAATTTTTTTATAGATTAAATAATCCAATAACTTCCTTGAAGTGCAAGGGTAAGAAGTTAATTTTGATTTCATAATGTAAGCAATTATTTCATAAACTCAATAACACTTTTACTTAGTGTACTAGATATGAATGGAAATTTTAAGATCTGGGATGATGCATCCAAAGAAGGATTTGGTGTTGTGTTGATACAGGATGGTAAGGTGGTGGATTATGAATCATAAAAACTCAAGTAAAGTGAGAAAAACTACACTACTCATGACCTTGGAATTGTTGCCATTGTTCATGCACTTAAGTAATAGAAACATTTTCTATTGGGTAAAAATTTCAAGGTAAAATATGATCATCATAACCTACAATAATTATTTTATCAAGATGATCTAAATGCATGCAAATGTAGATAGCTATAATTTTTAAGTAATTTTGACATGAATATTTCATATGTTAAGGACAAGGAAAATTGTGTTGTTAATGCACTCAACTGATGCATGTATCTTGATACATTATCTATTCTACATAATAATTTTAGAACTAAAATTTTAGAACAATAATGTTTTGATGAACTATCAAGAGGTAAGTGTAGGTTTGGCTGATGATCCTATAAAAAATAATTTTTTAATCTTTAAATTGATTTTGATGGCCTAGTTAGGCACAAAATATAATTTATTAGCCCAAATCAGGTGATTTTTAGACCTTTTTGTTAAAAGAGGTACATATATCACATCACTTTGCTCATCTAGGTGTCACAAATATGACACATGAGTTGAAAAGTCTATGATTTTGACTTGGTTTAAAACTTGAAGTTATTGACTTTGTGGCTAAATGCTTGGATACCAACATGTAAAAGCTAAAAATTTTCATCCAGAAGGATTCTTATATACTCATGATGTTCCAAAAGGTAAGTGGGTTATTATTTCTCTTGATTTCATAGCTAGTTTTCCAAAATCATGAAGCAAACATGATACTATTATGGTTGTGATAGATAAATTTACCGAAGTTAGATATTTTATTTATGGAAATATAACTAATGATGCATCTATGTTTGTTGAAATATTTGTGAAATAAATATTTTGGTTGCTTGACATGCTAGAAGTCATTATTTGAGAGAGATAAAATTTTTACTTCAAGACTTTTGAAAAC